>CM042034.1:83436778-84670111 GCA_023525975.1 Smallanthus sonchifolius | reverse complement strand
ACTCATTGAGTCCTTGCCTCCTACCCTCCAAAATTAGTTCGACACCACCAAAATTAGTTCGACACCACGAGCCGTCCAGCCCACCACCTGCTCATCTCCACCTGCCAACTGCCACTAGCTCATCCGACGTCCCTGAGCAGGCTCCTCCGACGTCCCCTGCTCGATGGCGCCGCATCTGTGTTGTAGTGTTCTTCCCCGATTAAAAGGTAATCAGAGTTATTGCATGCTGTCTCAAGATTGATCCATCGTTGCTGATAATGATATGGTCTAATTGTTATAAAAGGTTATGCATTGGGGTTTGATGCTTTGATTTGTTCTAGTGAGTATCTAAAATGGAGCTGGGTTTTTATTTAGTGTTTTGGAGTGTTTGGTTACAGAAATGGAGATGGGTTTTTATTTAGTGTTTTGGAATGTTTGGTTATAGGCTTTGTGAGCTGTTGTTTGGATGATCTGATAGATTTTTTTTTACGAATTCGGATATCCGGTTTATTATCCGAATCCGTATCCGAAATTTCGGATATCCGAATTCGGATAGTGAAATTTCGGATATCCAGTTTTGAACACCCCTAGGTAGTATAGATATAGATTGGAGGCTATATAGACAATCTTTTATCGACTTACGTGTCATGTGTCTTTACTCTTTACTTCTTTTTTTTAAATGCAATGTTACTCTACTTTACTTCTACACCAATAATCTAAAAATACACCAATGCGTCCTCTAAGAGTCATATGCCTCTACCAAGTGGGCTAGCCCCACATTAACTCTTTTATATCACATAACTAGGTTATAAACCCCGTGTATTACACGAGTTGAATAAATACAATATTATACCCTTAGTAATAAAAACTTACATATTACATATTTATGACATATTACATAGTTTTTTAATATAAATTTTACAAACGTTATATAGTTATCTTTTAAAAATGTTTTATAAAAAGAATGAAAGAAATGTTTAATTTCTAAAAATGTTTTATCAACAATTCTATTTTTTTAAATGAAATTTTTTTTGTAAAAAGAATTATAGAAAATCATTATTATTTAATAAAAGAGAGAGATGGGAAATAAAAAATAATTAAAAAACAATTAAAGAAAATTTTTATAATTAATAGGAGAGAGGCGGGAAAAAAATAATGAGGATGTATAGAAGAGTGACAAGTGTACCACTAAAACCTTTATTTATTATATAACTAGGTTAAAATCCCGTGTATTACACGGGTTGAATAAATATATACTTAATTAGTAATAAAAATTTATATTTTTAAAAACCCGTGCAATACACGGGTTGAATATACCAGTGTATTACATCAGTTGATTAAAATATAATGTAATTTGTTAACACACATTCGTCAAAATATGTCTTTAAAAAATGTAATTTGTCATGACAGTTATAAACTCTGTTAATTTATATTAAATTCATTTGATTGATGATTCAATAATTATTTATAATGAAATAATAACTATCTGTAATTAGATTTATATTAAACATCTAAAAATAAATTCTTTTGATATCATTATTTAATAGGAGAGAATGGCGGAAAAATAATGATAAAAATGAACCACAAATTGACACGTGTCCATAGTATTTTTATTTGTTAATACAAAGATTATTATTTAATATCATTATTTAACAGGAGAGAGAATCGGAATAATTAATAATTAATAGGAGAGAGAGTCGGGAAAATAAAGATAAGGAGTAATCAAAGAGTGACACGTGTCATAAAAGATTTTTATTTATTAGATTAGTAAGATAAGATATATAGATTGGTTTTCGAACTCTTTAAATAATAATATTATTACTTTATATGATTAAAAATTATTCATAACGGGATTTCCACTTTAATATCACTTCATCAAATTATAAGTTGTTTAAAGGGTAACAAGTCATTTTACTAAGAAGAATTACAACTATATATATATATTTTTTAAATAGTTCAAGAGCTTTAAATTCTAATATATTAAAATTGATTGAAAGACTTTTTATTTTACATATAAAATTTAAAAATTATAGTCATTACTAATATTATAACCGATATCTATATTCACTTTTAGTTACTTACATACCACGATGCACAAACACTATAGACGTTATAAACTATGTTAAAAATGTTGCATTACCTATCGCGTGATATGTTCTGTTTGATTTTTTTTATCTTTTTTATGTTTAGCATATAGAATTGGGTTTTAAACTGGGTTCAAGTTTCAACTGTGATAAAAATAAAAATGGTGGTCTAGGTTAGACCAGAGGATTTTCTCACCTATGGTGAGTTTACTCCTGAAGAAGTGGAGATGATCCGGTGGACTAATGGTCCGTCAGTGATCCAAACTGTCGTTCAAAAAAATTGTTAGTGAGTTCTGGGCTAGGGGTTAGCTAGCCACGCCCACACCCACTAGACCTAGGTTGGATCACACGCGTGTCCCCCTTGGGCCGGTTACCTCCTTTTCCCACCTGCAATATGCGTCTCTCCTGTTTTTGTTAAGCAATTTTAGTGAACACCTATATTGGTTTTTTTTAACCTAAAAACAAATATGGCGTGTTTGAATAGGTTATTAAAAATTTAAAACTATTTTTTTAACCTAAAAACAGAGTTGGAGAGATTTCAAGGAAAATCCCACCCAATACGGCCTCTTCCGGGCTTGAGAGCAATGCCTCATTTTCAATGCCGCGGAAACTAATGGGGAGGGCAGGAATCGAACCTGGGTCACAAGGAACACCAGGTATCCCTCTTACCACTCCACCACCAGCTCTTTGGCTGGAATAGTCCTTTTAAAAAGTCATATCCAAACTCCTTATAGAATTAGATGTTATTCTTTTAGACGTTTTGTTTTCTTTCATATATTCTAATACTTCATTGAAAATAGATAGTTTTTGGTATTCTATATACGATGAAAGTTTTCGGTATTATAGTACAATGCATTAAACTGACTGGCACGTGAAAGCATGTAGGACCGGCCCGTGATGTGTGTAATCGATCCGGTTTTCGGACCTATCTTTCATGCCTTAACGGTTACGGTCTCGGTCTGAGCTAAACCCTCAGGTCTTCAAAAATGCCCGTAAAACCCGTATGTATAGAACAATTACTATATGTATTTACCATGTATGATAAAAAAAACCCTAATAAAATATTGTAAATACGGCAACGAAAGAACTAGCGATTACGGGTCCTTCAATTCGTTTATGTCTGGTTCGCTCAAACTATTACAATTAGACTTTCGTCTTGTTAAGCCTAAATTCACACTCATGGAACTCTACACCCTATGTATAAAAACAAGAATTGAACCCGACTATTTGATAATGACGGTCTTGGTAGCCGAACTTAAATAAACTTAAATACACATGAAGCTCCTTATTTGTATCAAAAAAAAAACATACTAGTCCTTGAGGGGACCTCTTGGTGGTTAAACGGTGTCTCTCACAATCAAATGGTTGGATCCAAATACTGCAGGATGCATGTTGTGATTTATTTATTTTTTTATTCTAGAAAAACTAAAAATTGCTTTTAAAAACACTGTATTTTACAAGAATAAGTAATATAAAAAAAAACTTAATAAATACAATTATTGTTGTAAATAAATTCAAACAGCTCAAAATTTGAAAGAAGAATGTTGGCAATGGTTGGTGGCCTCGTGAAATGATTTAAATGATTAAAAGCTTGACTCCATAACATATAGACATGCTTAGCTTTGAAAAAATTACAAATCACCACTAAATTAATTATATGTTTTTTTAGATGATTAATCATAATTATTTATGAAAATAAATTATTGAACAAATTGCAAATTACGTCATTTAAATATTACCTAAATTTCTGTATACGTCCTTTAATTAAGGAAATTACAGATGACGTCTTATATGTTTAAAAAATCTTGCATGCTACGTCCTTTGACCTAATGACCGTTAAATTTTACCGTTAAGTTTGATCACGTGTCATGCACATGAGGGTATTTTGAGGCTTTCACACATAAAAGTACTATTCTTGTAAGGTTTAAAAATTATTTATCATCTAACATTCTTTTATTATTATTGTAATGGATAAAGAAATACAATAAATAGGTTACATTAATTATTTTTCTTATTGCAACAATTTACTTGTGACTTCTGTAATACACTTTAACGGCAAATCATATTATTAACTTGATGCCAACAACAGCTTCACCAACGGTGAGATACAATGCTTTTGACCCAAAAGATTCCAAACTGTTTGACTGGTGTAGCTTTTCCATCACACTTCCTGTTGGATTTGCCAACACAAGCTGCATTTCCAAATCAAATAGTAAGGACACGTATAAAGGAACACCAATGCACACTCGATACGGCGAAAATGTTCATACGGTCAGTATGAGGTGGTGTTTACCAAGTCATACAGGCCGTATAAGGTGTTGTTCATTAAATCATACGACCCGTATGATGTGATTGGTTGACAATGAAATGGCTAATGTGACAATTGACAAAGACATATAACAAATGTGACCAATTTTCGACAAATCATATTCATACGATATGTATGACTCATACGATGTGTAAGATTTGACAGGGAGCTGGTGTAATGTTGTTGATGATGGTGTTCCAATAGCATCCCCCAATAGTAAAACACACACACATATGTACATAGGGGGTGGATAATATGAAAACCATGTGTTACATATGTAAAAGTTTAAAATATAGGTAAAATCATTTTTTAATTTTTGGGATAGTTTTTATATCTAATTTAATCAGGTTTGGTAAAAACAAAAAAGCGTCGAGTGGTTTTTTTTATAAAAAAATTTTAAACATTTTTTACATACGTAACATCATGTGTTACATATGTAACATGCTGACATATATATAACATATATACATATGTGTGTGTGTGTATATATATATATATATATAGAATTATTATAATGAATAAATGCAAATTTATATACTTAATAATAAATATTTACATATTATATATTTATGGCATATTAGATAGTTTTTTAATACAAATTTTAGAAACGTTAAATAGTTACTTTTTAAAAATGTTTTATAAAAAGAACGAAAAACATGTTCAATTTCTAAAAATGTTTTATAAACAAACCTATATTTTTTTAAATAAAAAACGTTTTATAAAAAAAATTATAGAAATCATTATTATTTAATAGGAGATTGACGAAAAGCAAAAACTTATTGAAAAACAATTAAGGAAAATTTGTACAATTAATATGAGAGAGAGGCGGGAAAATTTGTTTTATCAAAACCTTTATTTATTATATAGTATAGATATAGATGAGAACATTAAGTTATTGGGAAACAAACGAACAAATTTAAATTGTTTAATTTTTTTTTATCAATGGTTCGTATTTTTAAAATTTTATGCTTCTAACATTCATGTGTAGATTATGTACAAAAAAAACATCAAACTAATTTTGTTCATATAGGTTAAATTTTGTATCGTTTACCTACACATGTATGGTATATACATAAATAAACAACTAGACTAATTTGTTCAGATTTTTTTATACTTTAGGACGGAGGAGTGAAACAATAACTATTACATTTATACTAATTTCAATTACTTTTAAAATGTTTAAGATTTGAAAAATGAAAATTTCATTGTTCTTTCTATTATCATAAAAAATTATGTTTTGCCTAGATTCCTTCCCTATATATGTAATATGTGTATACATGTATAGATATCTTCAAACCAGGTTGTGCAGTATAACGCTATAAACAAGTAAATTTAACCTGAAACGATTGGTTTTCTAGCATCTTTCTAAGCTCGTTCATCATTGCTAGTCCACTTGTATCAATGGCCGTCACGGCTAAGAGAATATATGCAATTAACAGAAAGAAACATTTTTGTAATGGCCCAATAAGCATAGGTGTCAAGATATATATATACACATTATTATTATTATTATTATTTTAAATTACATCATAAAATCAAATATTTTTATCTTTAATTTGAGTATGATATTGCTATATTTTTATTTATTTTTTTTTATTTTGAATGCATGTTGAACTTGGTGCGCGTATAACTGACGTCTGGATTGCTTTAAGAGGGTGTCCAAAATTTAAATAGAGTGTTTACGCGTGTTTAATCGTTGTTATACTTTTAGGTTTTGTTAGACGCAATCACCCTAGATCATTTGGGCACGTGTAGCCTCCTTATGGCTTCTTACATTTTTTAGACATAATTGGCCTTTTAAAATAACCACCTCTGTCTCATGTATATATGTACTAGGTTAAAATCCCGTGTATTACACGGGTTGAATAAATAAAATGTGATATACTTAGTGATAAAAATTTTATATTTTTAAAAAGTTGGATAAACCGGTATATTAAACCAGTTGAATAAAATATAATGTAATTTGTTAACAAACACACTCGTCAAAATATGTATTTCAAAAAAGTTAATTTGTCGTGACATTTTTTTTCAACTAAGTATTAATTTTTTATTTAATTGATAAATGTTAATTCATATTAAGTTCAACTGATTGATGATACAATAACTATTTATAATTAAATAATTAGTATCCGTAATTATATTTATATTAAAAATCTAAAAATAAAATCTTTTAATATCATTATTCAATATGACGGAGAAAGATGGGAAAAAATAATACAAATTAACTAGAAAGTGATATGTGTCAATAGAATTTCATTTATTAATATAAAGATTATTATTTAATATTATTATTTAATAGGAAAGAGAAATTGAAAAAGTAATATTTAATAGGAGAGAGAGGCGGGAAAACTAAGGTGATGAGTAACCAGAGAGTGACACGTGTCCATCATGGTTTTCCTTTATTATATAGTATAGATGTATGTATGGATAAAAAATGAACACGCTTGAAATCATGGAAGGAACAAACGTAAACGACTTCAACGTAAATTATCGAATGTTTAAGAACATAAATAAATAAATAACATGTTTGTTCGTTTATGTTCATTTAACCAAATAAGGATAAATGAATGAATAAAACCGATAGGTTCGCTAATTATCAATGCGTTAAATATGGTTGTAAAAGTTTATAAGCATTGATTTTTATTATCTTTTAAACTATTTGACTCAGTCTGAGTTTTTATATAAATTTATTGATATTACTTGTTTAACCCATTATATAAAGGGAAAAATACCAAAATGGACATAGTTCTCTGAAAAATAGGGATGACAATGGGTCGGGTAACCCATACCCGGTTGTAAAATTGTGTCCCATACCCGGCCCATTACCAGTCGGGTTTGTGTCGGGTAATTACCCGTCCGTTAGTATCGGGTATCGGGCATACTCGTGGGTCCTGACCAATAACCGTCGGGTACGTGTCATGTACTTTTCTATGACTCTATTTTTTATATTTATAAATACATATTTCAAAAGAAAATTTTAATTTTCACATAATAAATATACTAAAATAAAGCATTATTAGGCATGGGTTAAGAGAAAACAAAATTATAAATTATAAATTTTCGGGTATATGATTTGGGTATATGGTTCGGGTAAACGGCTATGTGATTTTGGGTAATCGGGTCGGGTATCACCTAATCCCATACCCGTCCCATACCCGCGAAATTTTTAAAAATTAATCCCATACCCGGCCCCGTACCCGTCGGGTTTCGGGTATACCCGCCCCGAATATTTCGGGTTTTTGGTTTACCCGTCGGGCTCGAGTTATTTTGCCATCCCTACTTAAAAATACCAAAATGTACATTTAGCCTGTTCGAAGCCGGCTAAGCCTTTGAGTCCAAAAGGCTTAGCCTCCACAAAAATTTTGGATGAACAAAGTGTCCATTTTGGTATTTTTCTCTTATATAAACCATACTTATTTTCAAATATATGAGTTGAAATTGGCCTTTAATAAATCAAATCGATTGCCTAAATAACATACCGGTCATGTCAATGATCACATATTTTAAAATACTTCCATTATTAGCGGCAATCCAATCTTTTTCTTCCCTTAACCATCTCAATATCCTGCATATATTCAAGATAGATTATTTATCATGTATTGTATATTTGTATTTCTTGATACCATGTCTTTGCAATGAGTTTAAT
Organism: Smallanthus sonchifolius; assembly: GCA_023525975.1. NCBI lineage: Eukaryota > Viridiplantae > Streptophyta > Magnoliopsida > Asterales > Asteraceae > Smallanthus > Smallanthus sonchifolius. Next base: position 84,662,094 of record CM042034.1, on the reverse strand, counting down.
GTAAAAAAAAATTGTAAATGTTAAACAAATTAAGGTTTATTATATCAAAATGTCAAATAAATTAAGGTTTAATGAGGTAACCTTGAAAAATGTGAAGATGTAACAAATCTATACATACTAATAAATATATGTTTTAGGGTGTCACATGTCATTCCCATATTCATCCTTAACATTTTTTCCCGTCTCTCTCTCCTATTTAATTATACAAGTTTCCATAAAAAAATTATAATTTTTGTTTGTTGTCTTTCTCTCCTATTAAATAATAATGATTTTTATAATTATTTTTAGAAAACATTTTTTTAATTAAAAAATATCTTTGTTCATAAAACATTTTTTATAATTTGAACATTTCTTTCATTCTTTTTATAAAATATTTTAAAAAATAACTATATAACGTTTCTAAAATTTGTATTAAAAATTTATGTAATATGTAATATTAGATCTTTATTACTAAGTAAATATAACACTGCATTTATTCACTCTGTATAATATACATGGTTTCTAACCTATATTATAATAAATGAATAACTATACTTGCTACGTGTCGACTAATGATGAAATTTAGATTTTTGTTTTTCGCTTTTCTCCTATTGAATAATGATGGTGTTAAATTATTAAATATCTAACATGCATTCTGCTATCTTATTAAAAAATACTAAATCATAAGAAAATTTTAATTATTTCTTATTTCACAAATGACTAAAATAATATCAAACATACAAATCTTCATAGAAAATATTGTTTTATAATAAGTTGTATTTATTCAACCCATGTAAAACATGAGCTTTAACCTAGTCTATACTAATAAATAAAGGTTTAAGGTGGACACTTGTCACTTCCTCATGATTCCTCACATTGTTTTTCCCGCCCCTCTCTCCTAATAAATGCATCTCTATCTTATTAAATAATAATGATATTATAAATATATTATTAAAGAAGACTACTAATTATATTAAATCTGTACTATATAATAAATAAAGGTTTTCAATACCATGTGTCGCCTCCATATTCACTTTCATCCTTTTTTTCCCGAATCTGTCTTTTATTAAATGCACATCTATTTTATAATAACAATATACTTTTTAAAGAAAATCATAATTATACTAATAAAACACATTTATTTCAAATTATCCGTTATTATAAAAAAACTTTGAAATCTAATTATGTAACTTTTATTTACAATCAAATATTAAATGGAAGTCAAACTACATTAAATATAATTAACGTATTTTTTAAACCCAATTATGTATTAACTTTTACATATTTGAATTTTGTTTTCTATCATTAGTAGATGTAATATATTTTTCTACCTGTAAAATATATATACAAATTTAAAAAATTTATACTGATATTTTTCACCCCGTGTGTAGACACGGGGTCTAAACTAGTACATAATATATTTTTCATTTCAAAGGGAAAAAATATATTGAATATAGGTTTAGTAAGTTATTAATGAAGTAATTTTTTGGTGTAAGAGAAATAAAAAGCGATCGCTTCTGTTTAAAATTGACTTTGAAAAGGCCTTTGATTATCTAATTTGGGACTTTGTGGACTCGATTTTGTCGCAAATGCAATTTTATCGACCAATGGAGGAAATGGATTCGGGCCACCCTAAAATCTGCCCGGACCTCAGTCTTAGTCAATGGCACGCCCACCCTTGAATTCCAATACTTTAGGGGGGGTTCACCAAAGAGACCCGTTATCCCCATTTATTTTCATCATTGCCATAGAGGCCTTCTCGAGCTTTATGAAAAGTGTTTGCCAGACCAACATCTTTAATGGGATTCAAATGTCTAATGGTGGCCCTCTCCTATCCCATCTCATGTGCGCCGATGATGTTATACTATTGGGGGATTCGTCGACTTCTAATTTAATGAACATTGCTAGAATTATGAGATCCTTCTTCTTGGTGCCCGACCTAAAGATTAACTACAAAAAGACCTCCTTATTTGGCCTATGTGTGGAGAATGGGGAACTGAACAACCTGGCGGGAAAAATTAAATATAACAAGGCCAAAATTCCATTCAAGTACCTTGGTATTGAAGTTGGTAATAACATGAATCTGGGCAAAGCTTGGGACTTGGTCATTGAAACAGTTGAAAGGCGTCTTTCTCTTTGGAAAGCTTCGGCTCTACCTATTAGGGGTAGAGATACACTATTGAGGTTTGTTTTTGATGCCCTTCCGGTTTACTACTTCTCCCTATACAAAGCTCCGAAATTGGTGTTGGATAAAATTGAAAGCCTTAGGAAGAATTTTTTTTTGGGTGGAACCAAGGAAAAGAGGAAGATACATTGGATTCACTGGGATAAGGTTATCGCTCCAAAGGAAGAGGGGGGGCTCGAGTTAGGAACATCTGAAGATCTCAACTTCAGTCTTTTAATTAAATGGTGGTGGAGATACAAGGTGGAGGCTAATCGGATTTGGAGAAATGTGGTTAAAGCCATACATGTTAAACATCCACGTGGGCGTCCATCCTAAACAACAAATCTCAATCGGGTGTGTGGGGATCCATTGACAAACTTGAACTTGTCACTTGCGAGAGCAAATCTTACATTATCTCATTCGATCATGGGGGTGTTGGGTAATGGGGAGACACTAATATTTTGGGTGAATCATTGGATTGGTTCGGCTCCTCTAATGGTTTCTTTTACAATGCTGTTCAGAATTGCGTCGGATAAATCTAGCCTAGTTCGGGACGGGTGTCGAATTCTAGGTAATTTTATAACTTTTACTTGGTTTTGGAAACGGGATATCTTTCTTCATTTGGAATTGGGGGAACTCAACACTTGTTGCTCAATACTTAATCAATTGAAGTTGGGTGATGGGCCGGATAAGTGGGTTTGGACCGGTTCTTTGGATGGAAATTTCTCAGTCAGATCGATAAGGTTTATGTTCGCAAAACAAAAGGGTGCAGGTTCCGGAGCAACCATTCAACTGGAATAATTGGCTTCCGCTCAAAGTAGACATATTTGGTTGGAGGACAAAGGCTGAAAGGATACCAACTAAAATGGCGATCCAACAAAGAAATATTCATACCTCCTCACTCGAGTGTGTTTTCTGTGGGGAGGCGGACGAGATGGTAGACCATATCTTCACCTCATGCTACGTTCCTACCCTCGTATGGCAAAAGGTTTCATCATGGTGTAAATTACCCCCTATCTATGCCTTTAATGTCAATGACTTATTTCATATTCATCTGATCGGAGGGTTTAGTGATCCAAAAAAATGGGTTGTGCAATATATCATTCTTTTAGCATGTTGGGCAATCTAGAAAGCAAGGAACAAATTGCTATTCGAGAACGATACGGTTTCTGTTGCAAAAATCATTGAAGAAATAAAGATTCGTGGGTTCTTATGGGTAAAAAACAGGGCTAAAATTAGTACTTTGGGTTGGAAAGATTGGTGTTTATTTAGAATGTAGAATTTAGTGTACTAGCTTTGTCCATGCTTTATTTTTGTTTTCTTGCCCTTTTTATGGTTGTATTTTGCTAGCCACTGGCTTGCTTTTATAATAGTTGTTAAAACAAAAGGTAACCTTTCTTGAAAGTAAGTAGAATTGGCAAAGTAGATGGGAGCCTCAATTCCAAGTATAACAAAGGAAGGCACTCTTTGAGCCTCTCGGTATCGGACAAGATCTTGAAAGATTTCAGTGCCTGGGATCTTTCCTAAGACACGAGTGTGTGGTCGAGTCACATGTAACAAAATCTTGAAAACTGAAACTCCCACCTACAATTTATAACCATACAACGTAGAACACTTTTAGAGAAAAAAAATAAACATTAAAACTTCAAAATATGGTGTGGGGTCAAATTCGATCAAACTAAGAACACTCCCATTAGCTTTCTCATCCTCCAACTCTATAATTTAGTTAAAAATCAGTTTTATCTCTAAGTTTGGTTCATCTGTAAGAAAACCTCGTACATCTCATTTCTAGTTGTCTCATTTTTTTTTCTCGTACTCAAAATATGAGGAAAAGGCGACAAAGAATGAATAATGAGTCCCTAAGTATGGGGAATGAGAAGTAATTCCCTGAATTTCTTCATCCTCATTTCGAGGAATGAGATGGAGCGCCAACGAAAACCTCAATTTTTTCCCGTAATGTGGTTTATATAAACCATGGGGAATTAAATGTGAATGCTCTAAATGTTTTTATCGAAGAAAGGTTGAAATATTACTGCAACTGCAAGGCCAACCGGGACGGAGACAAATAGGACACCAAAGAAGGACGATAAGCAGGCCAAGAAATCGAGTTTGTCAACTTTCCAAAAACGAAATGCACTTTGATAATCAATTAGCCCGATCACAACGGTAATAATAATTGCAGCCAATATAAGATTCGGGGTGCATCTAAAAAGGGGCATTAAGAACAAAAGTGTCACGAGCACGGTTAATGCCATTATTACGTTTGACATTGCTGTTTTCCCCCTTGCATTTTCGTTCACGGCTGATCGAGAAAATGACCCTGTCAAATCCCAATATAATTAATTTATATAGTACCATTTAGGGATAGCTTAATAAACTAGTAACCAAGTTTTCAACGTGTTCCACTAAATTCACTTTAATTTTTTTGTTCCTTTAGAATCATTCAACTTTTCTTAATTCCAATCTTGTGATATTTTTTTACAAATGTTAAAATTTTAACAATCAAGTGGCATAGATAGAACATATATGAATCATAGTTACTATTTAGTAAAAATATTTGTTTAAAAGAAAATGGTTAAATGAAAGTAAAAGTATCTCAAAATAAAATAATGGTTAAGGGGCAACTTTATTTTATCTTTAGTTTTGTTATAGCCCGTACTAAATTGATTATTTTACTCTTTCAAATATCTGAAAATCATTATCAAAATATGTTTATGCAAACATTAGAATTGAATGTTGTGATTTCAAGTCGCAATAATCATGTAATCAGTGTCAAAATGCAAATCTAAAAGCCCTCTTTTTATATTGATAGCTCCCAAAATAAGTAAACCTGAGGTAACATAACAAGAGGAGCAAGAACCAGTCATGTTCATAAGCCCGATTGCTATCATTTCTTTGTTTCCGTCTACTTGATAGTTCTTCAAAGCTGCAAATGTTCTTCCAACCGCGATCCCTTCCTACAATCAACATACATATGAGCTAACAAGTTAATTCAGAAAAGTTTAACTTAATAAATTTTTTAGGCATGTCAAAACATTATCTAAAATATATGTATATACACACACACATATGTTCGTTACAGAATCATTTTTAAGTAAATAACCACACAAGCACTTATACGCCGTGCTCTAAAGATATAGTGAAGGAAAGAAATAGAGACCTTGTGCATTACAATTAAAGCAATGGATACAAGTGTGTACATTGTTCTAATAGTTCTTTACTTAAATCTGGTACTACACTGAAGAACACACACATATATGTGTGTGTGTATTTATAGTCGTGGTTCAAATGAAAAAGTAAATATTTGAGAATCTTTAGGAACCATGAGGGATAATAGTCCAGTAACGACACCGGTTTTGATAGCAACAACAAGAAATTTTCCATGAAAATAGAGCCTGTTTGATGATGGTGGATTCAAACCCTTGTCCAGTTGACCTATCTGTAAAAAAAAAAAGTAAAATTATGGGTCATTGGGTTAAAATGTATACTAGAAGGATTATTTAGTAAAATTTAAAACAATTCTTCTTACCGTTGCTACATTAGGAAGTTTTGTTATGAAAATAGCGACTAAAAAGGTTGACAGAATAACTGATAGTAATGGAGCTATTGCTGATACCAAAAAAAGGTTCGGTCTTCGCATGCCCTGCATTAATCACTTATAATTTTCCATCAAATTTTCTAACGACATAATGTAAAGTCATGTACAAGGGTATAACACAAATTTCACTATATCATTTTAAATCTTATGATATTATACTTATTATTTAACAATAATAAAATAAGATTAGTTAGATATAACTCTCAAAAAAATTCAAAATAACTAATATATTTATTTACCATGAACTTGATAAATATGACTTTTTATGTTTTAAAAATTGACGTTTATATGTGAAATTTTAAACTTTTATATCAAATTAGTTCATAGTTTTAAGGGTTAATATATGATTTTATAGATTATACTGAGTTAGTAACTATACAACTTAAAATGGAGGGTCTAACTTAACTACTTAAGTTAGGGTGTGAATTTTGACACAATACAAATCAAATTCATGAATTCACGAGGTTTGTTTTCAGCCGGTCTTGTAGGTTAAAACTCATGTACACTTTTAGCTAAACGGATTGTGGGGTTAGTTCCGAGTCAACGTTTTCAGGTAATCTCGTTTATTATTGTAATGTTTTAGAGGTATACTATGTTAAAATATAAAGTAGTTGCGTATTTAATGTGAAAATTTTAAATTGAAAAATAAATGAGTGTCACATTCTATTGCACACATGTTTATAAACTTTTCGTATATTTGGTGTAAATTTGTAAATGTAGAGTAGTGACGTAAAAAAATAAAATAAAATTAAATTAAATTAAAATCCTAGGTTAAATGTCATGTTCATGATAATAGGCAAATAGGCGAGACTTGTTTGGATTCGTGTGTTTAACTCGATTTTCAAGTTTATGTGTAGAATTTTCATGTTCATGTCATATTCTACCAGTAATTATCAATACACTTAATAGTAAGTGTCGGTGGCATTTACCACTAACAAAATCACCCCAAACTTTCTAAAATGACAAAAATGGCACATCAACTTTGTAAAATGTCACTTTAACCACCTCAAGTTTTTTAAGTTTCACGTTTACCTCATGTAGTATATATTATATGACTAGCTTAGACCCCGTGTAATACACACGGGTGAAAAATATTAATACATAAATTTCTTAAATTTTATTTATATATTTTACAAGTGTAAAAATGTATTACTGTATACTAAGGATATAAAATAAAATTCAAAATATGTAAAAAATAATATGTAATTGGGTTTCGAAAATACGTCAATTACTATTTAATGTAATTTGACTTTCATTTACTATTTGATTGGAAATGAAAATTACATAATTAGATTTCAAAGTTTTTTTATAATAAAGAATAATTTAAAATAAATATGTTTTATTAGTATAATTATAGTAATTTATTAAAAGATTTTGGTGCATTTAATAAGAGAGAGAGACGGAAAAAGAACGATGAGATTGAATATGGTGACAACACGTGACATACAAAAACCTTTATTTATTATATAGTATAGATTTTTACTTAAAAATGGAGTCGTATTCAAAATAAAATATTTTTTAGGTCTCGCGAGTTATATCGATTGGCGGTGATGTGCTGGTACCGTGAAAAATGAAATCGACACTGACAGAAAAACATCGGTACTGTTATCTAACTGTCTTTTATCTATGTTTCGATCTCCACAGCCGAGTTGCGTTTCTTTTATGTATTTTATTACGTTTCTTTTTGTGCTTAGCCACCTTAATGTCACCGCTTCAACTGTTTAAGCCTCCCACCGCGGAGAGCAGGGAAAATTTTATTTAATCATATTTCTTTTTGTGTTAGTCACGTTAATATAACCATATCAATCGTTTAAGGTCCGGTTCCCGTCACGGAGCGTGGGACAAAATTTCTAGTTAACAATTATTATGCAAAATTACTTACAATTTGCCTTGTAGTCAGTAAGATGCCCAAAAAGCTAATCCCCATCACAATAGTATGCCAAGACCACTATATACACATCAAGAAATTAGATCTTTTAAGATTCACCAATTTTACAAGACAAAACACTTGACACACACAATCGTAAGTCTATAAATTTGACACTAATGATTAATTAATAATGTTTTTTTGTTAGTCACCTGGTCTCTTTGCTCGATTACAGATGACAAAACAGGAATTATTTGCATTTTGCTAGTGAAATTGACGATCCCAAGTAGCCCTTTTAGTTGCTGCAACGAGACAATGACTGCTGCCCCGGCCATGAAACCAACAAGTGTCGCTTTCGACAAGAAATCTATTACAAACCCTAACCTGTACGTTGATCATCGTGCCCGTTAGTAATTAATCGATGTATCATAACATAGGAAAATAAATTAAGATTTATTATTATCACTCTTAAATGTTACCTGAGTAATCCTAGTGAAGCTTGAAAAAGGCCAGCAAAGAAAGTAGCAGTGAATGCCAAGTTAAGATATAGTACTGGTTGCAAGGAATAAGAAACGGCGTCGTTTAACATTGTTCCCATCACCAATGAGGCTATAGAAACCGGGCCCACTGCTAGATGTTTGGAGCTTCCCAGTACAGCATATATGAGTGGCGGCACAAAACTTGAATCTAAGAATATATATATGAATCTTATTCTAGGTAAGAGAGAAAAAGAAAATATTTTACAGGTGTTTGACTAAAGAAATTTTTAAATAGTCACTAATGAAAAAAATAAATGAACGGGATTTATCTCTATCTCTATCTCATTCACAAACATTTATTTATTTATTTTTCTTTCTTAGACACTCACAAATAGTATAGAGATCGATGAAAACGGATCTTCATATTTAGAAAATCTATGTTTTCTAAACTCTGAAATTTAAAGATGGAGATTGAGATAAAGATCGCGATAAAGTGTAATAGAAAAAATCTTTAAAAGATAGAGATAGAGACTTTGTTATAAATCCTCTTAAATAATAATAGTAGTGAGACTTTGTTATAAATCCTCTTAAACCCGAATACCAAACCCGACCTGAATTAACCCGAACCCGATTAAGATGAAACCCGAACAACCTGAACCCGTTTAAGATAACCCGAACCAGAAGGTAGTATTCGGTTTGATAATTGGGTTAAAAAAATGTTAATCAAGTTAACCCTATTAATCCGAACAATAATAAAAAAAGGTAGTTTTATTATTATAAATTTAGCTCAATATACATGTAACCATTTTAGTGCATGAGTTTGAATGAAATATCATATTAGAAATGTTTTTATTTGATATTTTGTGCTTATTATTTAATGAATAGCATGTTAAGTTAAATTGTAAAGTACGTTTTGCAACTTCTACTTAGAACCTCGAATACCGATTAACCCGGCCCGGATAAACCCGAAACCGAATAACCCGAAAGTGATTAACCCAAATCTTATTTGGGTCGGTAAACAGGTATGATTCTTATAACAAAAAAACCCGAATAACCAGAAACTCACTTAAAAAAACCCAAAGAATACCCCCATTGAGAATAGTGATGTTACAATTTTTTTTAAAGTAAAATGTTACTTTATCTTCTCTTTCTCTTTTAAAATTTGAAAGTTGGCTCAAAACTTAATTACATTTATTAATCGAATGAGTTTAAATTGAACCCACATCTTCCATTATAAGTTATAACCTAAAAAAGAACAAACTAAATTAAATATAAAAAGTAATAAAATAAAATAATAAAAAAAACTTACATAGGCCAATTACTGGTGGCAAATTCGCAAGCTTTGCATAACTTATTCCCTGCAAATCAATATAAAAGTTTGATCAGACAATGATGTCCAAAATGATGATGCCTGTGCATGTGTGTATCATGTATGCATACCTGAGGGATAGCAAGGCTAGCAATGGTAAGACCAGAAATGACGTCGGAGCGGAAGAGGGTAAGATCGTAATTAGGAGCCCACTGGAATATAGGGAACATGAAGTGAAGAGCAAATACGATTTTTTTAACGAGAGTTTGGTTTTTGAATCCGTGGAGTGGATCATCGGGGAAGAAAAGCTCCGAAAGCTTGTGCCGGAGTTTCTGAAAAGTAGTTTTCTCCGGCGGTAGACGGACGTCGTGCAATTCCGGCGACTCTATTGTTGCCGGCGGGACTAAAATGGAAACGATGGTGGTTTCTGGCTGATCATGACCCACTCTATTTGTGTTTGAAGGCATTTTTGTATATGTTATATTATGGTTTGGTGTGTGGTGTGCATGTTTATTAGAATTTTTTTCTTAAATGGTGTTGTATAGCAGTAGTAGTCTCACAATAGGTGTTGGATTTGAATATGTAACACAAATGGTGTTTCCATGCTTGCTAACCACGAATTGTGTGTTTCACACTTGCCAACCACGAATTGTGGGTTCCTAAGTTGAAAACCTTGGTTTCTAACCACGAATTGTGGTTGGTAACCACGAATTGTCTAGCATTGTGGTTCCTAACCACGAATTGTTGGAAACATGGGTTCCTAACCACGAATTGTTGGAAACAATGGGTTCCTAACCACGAATTGTTGGAAACAATGGTTGCCAACCACGAATTGGACAACGATTTGTGGTTCTAACCACGAATTGTCACAAACTTTCTTTTCCTAACCACGAATTGTGGTTACCAACCACGACTTCTCTCAAAATTGTGTATTAATTTTTGTTTTATCTAATATTTTGTTTATGGTTTGCAATCACGAATTTCAAACTCTTTTTAAATATTTCTTTCATAATGCTTTAACCATAAATTCTTTATTTTTTGTATGTCACGGGTTTTAAATGAGTTTATGTATCACTACTACAAAACTACAAATAAGTACATACATGCATTTGTCTTTATGTTTCACATGTATTTGTTTAGTAGCTGGTATCAAAGTCAGGAATTCTTCAATAATGATATCACATGATATCATTACAAATACATATTTATAAGTAGCATATCTTGTTTCAATTTTTATCAAATCACATTTTCACTTTTTATCAAATCACATTTGTTTCACAATTCACACATGGAACCACAAGTGTTTCCCGGTCCTAGTTGTCCAGAAGTATTATTCCTTGAAAGAAACCATAGAGCTTATCAGTTGTTTCATTCATCATCCTATAGTCATGAAGCACTTATTCTTAGACGTGCTGATCGGAAATTCTGGAATCACTTTAAAAATTTTGAGGTTCCAGAAAATGTAATGTTACATATACGAGAATCTGGTTTTGGTGGTGTTTTTGACTGTGGTTACCGAAAGGTGGATAATCACTTGATAACCGCACTTGTAGAGAGGTGGCGTTCAGAAACCCACACCTTTCATTTTAAATTTGGAGAAGCCACTGTTACATTGCAAGATGTTCAAGTTCTTTGGGGTATGCCGATCACCGACAACGTCGTTTCTGGAGAGGACATAAGATTATCGGAAACTCAGTGGAAAAGCCGTTGTTATGAAATGTTGGGTTTGGATCCTGCATTTTGTCATTTGAAGGGTTCTCTGCTTAGGTTATCTTCTATAATGGATGAACTAGAGAAGCCGCTTCCTGAGTCCACTGTATCGCCTATACAACGAGCAAGGTTATACATCTTACATTTATTGGGAGGAACCCTATTTCCTGATTCTACTGGGAACCACGTATCTTTACATTTTTTAAATCATCTAGAGGATTTAAAAGAATGTGGTCGGCTAAGTTGGGGGAGCGCTGTTCTTGCTAGCCTTTTTAGAAATCTCTGCAAAGCATCATCCCCGCAAGCCACAGAAATTTATGGGCCGATGGTATTGTTACAGTTATGGGCATGGGAGAGAATACCATCAATTGCTCCCATACGGACAGAAGATTATGCTAGAGAAAAACCGTATGGTGCACGGTAAGTTAAAAACAACATATATTATATATGTTTATTTTTAATTATTTATAAAATCAATTTTATACGATTTTGATAAGTGGAGTGTTCCTTTAAGCTTCAGAGATGCAACAAGTCATGTTCTTGTTATGTTTCGTTCACAATTTACATCTTTACAAGCGGATGAGGTAATTTAAATTATATACATTTCTTTTTCATTATAAAAATATACTAATGTAATTTAGTTTCAATTTTGTAGTTCATATGGACGCCCTACTATGGGGTTATGTTGGATCTACCGGAGATGTGTAGAAGCGACCACCTTAGTTGGATGTGTGATACCACTCTCGTATTTTGGGACGTTGTTGAGGCCCATATAGCAAGTAGGGTAATGCGACAGTTCGGTTTTGCTCAACCGATCCTTTCTAATGTAATGTTCGACAAGAGCGAACATGAAAATTTGCATAAATCTAATCGTAAGGGCAAAGGTAAAGATTGGAGACAACGACATCATAAATACATTACAATTTGGGAGTCTCGGTTAGAGCGTGTTGTCGACGGTGTCCCTGCTAATACGGTTTTTGCAAGTAATGAGTATTTGAATTGGTATTTTCCACGTACTGTTTTATTCATTACTAAACCTGGTCGTCATCATTCTTCACAATCGCATCAAGATCATGGTGGCAGACTTGAACTACTGGTAATTATATTTTATTATGATTTTTTTGTAAATTAAAAACTTTAACATTTATGGTTGGTTATTGTAGGGAGATGGAATGAGTCAAATATATAGAGCTACAGGAGAATTAATGGGAATGGATTCACAAAATACACAATTTTTGCAGCCTTTACAAAATATGGCGAACCAATATATGGGGCTTGCAAACATGGGAGAGCATATTTATTGCCCAAGTTCACATGTGGCTACGAACAATAGTCAATATGCTTTCCCAACTGAACCCTTAGATATGGTTCAAAGTGTGCGTAGACGCGGTGGTAGACGCGGTGGTAGACGAGGTGGTATCCATGGTGTTGGTAACCAAGATGGTGACGATTTACAAAACCCTGATCGTGATGGTCGAAACCAAGAATCTGAACACCAAACACAAAATCTAAATTTGGAACTAGGTGGTTCATCGTCTAATAATGTTGGTTTTGCACAATTTTCAAACTTGATGGGTAATACTAGTCAAGAGGGTTTCAATGGTAATTTTAGTCAAGCTTATTATACACCATCACAACATACTAGTCCCCCATTAATGTATAATCATTCAAACGATTTTGTGAACATGGCCATGCCTCAAAATATCAACACCGACACCACGACAGATCAACTCGTACGACCATCTGTAACCCCTATACCATTCCCCAGCTATCATTAGTTTCCTCGTTAACGATTGCATAAGCTACTGGCAGTATATAGTTGTTTGCATCTTTTGTAACTGCAATTAACAACTTACCACGATATGATCCCGTCAAATGTGTACCGTCTACGCATATAATGGGCCGACAATGTTGAAAAGCTTTTATCACAGGCCCAAATGCCCAAAATACATATTTAAATGTATTGTATTCACTTGAACCATCTGTTTGATGATACCATTCCACAATAGTGCCATTATTTGATGACATCAGAGCTGTAATGTACTTAGGTAACTCCTCGAAATTAGACTTCCAGTTACCGTAAATACTATCAACAGCTATTCTCCTAGCTCGCCAAGCCTTAATATATGAAATATCAACCTTCAAGGTTTCCTTTATGTACGCCTGGATTTGTTTTACAGGGAAAGCAATGTCCGCACGAACCGCATGGTTGATGTATGCTGCAACATTTTTAGATGTAAGGCTTCTATTGTTGTTGCGAATGACTGACCCATAACAGTTGTGAGACGCAACCCATTTTACTATCCTCCACATGGTTTCACCATGCTTCACACGTGCATACACATACCAGTTACATGGAGGAGCGTATGGAAGGTTACTTGTTTGACCAGCGACTGTGGTGTAACATCTTGCCCTCCATTTTTGAGGTCTAGTTTCAACTACTATTAACTCTCTATTACAGGCAACATTCCACTTTCGAACATCATACATCAACTCAGTTTTAGATTTAAAGTACATACCAACTCGAATTTCATTTAACTCATTGTTCCACAAATCTATGTGGTCATCTTCTTCAAAACCACCAGCGTCGTAATCTCTTAATTCCTCAACATCATCAGAATAGTTCACCGGGCCTTGAGAAAGCCCTTGAACAATTCCGAGATTATATTCTGCTGGAGTTTCACCGTAGCCGTCGTCATCAGTTTCGTCAGTGGACATGTTTAAATCCTCTCTTACATCTTCAGAATCTTCAGACCTTAATTCTTCAACAATGTTATCGAAGACTTCTTCATCGTCCCCATGAATAGTGTCATCAACTTGTTCATGTGAAATATCTTCTACTATGGTATGTTGGTTTGACGGGCCGGCTTCAAAAGTTGATGGGGATTGTATTGGATCATTGTATTGATAACAAGGGGGTGTTGGTGTTATTTGGGGTGCCATTGAAACAGAAACACTACGAAGCAGATCCATACATCCGTCTCGTTGGACAGACATTATTGGCTGACAATTAACGTATATGTTAGCCCTGAAATTTGCTTCTGCTTCTGCTAAATAATACATAATATCTAAACTTGCATCACTAGAAATATAGGATGCTTTAGATATCCCTTGAAACTGATAATATAATAATAATCCTAAGTTAAAAGATTCTTTTTCAACACCAAGATGATCATAAACCATACGAAGCAATTCTTCATATCGCATTCTGTGGTGAATAATAAAGGAAGTCGTTCGAGTAGATTCATCTGAGGAAACAACTCCGTTATCATACGAAAAATTACCACCATAGAATAATCTAACAAGAAACGGACGGGTTAAGGACATTATGAAAGAAAGATTTAAAAGAGTTTGAAATATTTGAAAGAGTATGAAAGAGTTGAAAGGGTTTGTGATGGTTTTTGTTGAAGTCTAATATATATTTGTTGAGCAAATCTTCTATCACATTTTTCAAACACAGTAATCAGAAAGATTCTTTATAAAAATAAAGCTGACAGAGTTTTTCACAAAAGTAAGATTGTTTCTTCATAAAAAATAAAACTGACAGATATACAGTAAGATTTTCACAGAGATACAGTAAGATTTTCACAGAGATTCTAATAACAAAACTAATAAAACAACAACAATCAAAAAAAATAAAACAAAAATTAATACACAATTTTTGGGAGAAGTCGTGGTTGGTAACCACAATTCGTGGTTAGGAAATGAAAGTTTATGACAATTCGTGGTTAGGAACCACAAATCGTGGTTAGGAAACATGGATTTGTCCAATTCGTGGTTGGCAACCATTGTTTCCAACAATTCGTGGTTAGGAACCCATGTTTCCAACAATTCGTGGTTAGGAACCACAATGCTAGACAATTCGTGGTTACCAACCACAATTCGTGGTTAGGAACCAAGGTTTTCAACTTTAAGTATTAGGAACCAACCATTCGTGGTTGGTAACTATGTAAACCCCACAATTCGTGGTTGGCAAGTGTGGAAACACACAATTCGTGGTTAGCAAGCATGGAAACACCATTTGTGTTAAATATTCAAATCCAACACCTATTGTGAGACTACTAGTGCTATACAGCACCATTTAAGAAAAAAATTCATGTTTATTAGCATGGCACTTGTGTTTAAATAGGGTGTAGATGGAGGGTAAAAGTGGAAATTGACTTGGGAACCAAGGGGCAATATAGGGAATTAGGGATTCCATGACGGTCAAGTTGTAATTTTTTACAAACATGTTATGTTTTTGAAAACCTTGTATTATTTTTTTTTATACAAACTCAAGTTTAAATAAAATTTACTTTGGAATCCAGAAAAATATTAGATTATTGGAAAAGAAAAATGAGAAGAGATTGATTTTTCATTTGTTAAATTGGGTGATTTTGTTTTAATTAGCTCGGGTTGTCACACCTTAAAACCTGGTGTGTGACTTATGTTAGATTTACACCAAACTTACTTAATCAAAATCAAACACTAACAACGGAAGTCAAAATCAAAGTCTTATGGCCAAAGAAATAAACCTACAAACTCGTCTAAAGAAAGTAAACATAAATGAAATATCTTTTCAACAAAAAACCCATTCTTGTATCAGTTCTTTGTCAAATGGCCAACGGATGACACTAGTCATGCTATGTTGGTCAGTTCTAAACTACAACAAGTCTCCTTGCATTCGTGATTTATAATATAAAGGTTTCCTAACACATTTACTCGTCATATTAAAATCAAGTAATAGGCATGATATTCTAAACAAATCAGCATTTGTTAAACCAACCTACTCATGCATGTAATGTTTACCATGAAACATCCCAAATTTTCAAAAACCTTGTTTATAAATAAAAGGGTAGGGGTTCGGGTGTACGTGTGGAAGATATTACGATAACTTGGAGAGTAGGGTTTACCTATTGATTTACTGATTTTTATGAGTTAAAATAAGTAAAAAAAAACACTAAAATGGTAGGATTCGGGTGTACTTGTGGAAAGGTGGAGGGATATTAAGATAACTTGGAGAGTAGGGTTTACCTATTGATTTATTGATTTTTATGAGTTAAAATCAGTTAAAAAAACACTAAAAGGGTAGGGTTCGGGTGTACGTGTGGAAAGGTGGAGGGATATTACGGTAACTTGGAGAATAAGGTTCGCATAACTATGTGGTTTTCTCATTACCTCTCCCTATATACATACATACATATATATATATATACATATATATATATATATATATATATATATATATATATTGGGTGAGGATCATTTGTTAACTTGTAAACCAAAAAACCAAATTCTGACCACACATTTAATTTCATCTTATTTTAATCTAATACCCAAAAGTCGAACACCATATTAAATATAATAAATATGTGGTTAGGAGTTGGTTTTTTGGTTTACACACTTAAAAGTGGTTTACATTTGATCCTTTTCCTATATATATATATATATATATATATATGTGTGTGTGTGTGTGTGTGTGTGTGTGTGTGTGTGTGTGATTTTTCATGTTTTAAGTTGTTGTAGTTGTTACAAACATAAAATTATATAAAAGTTAGAATGAAAAAAAAAATAAAAAAATTGCTGTGTTTTTGTTGAACAACTTATACATTCTATGTATCAATGCACGTTGAAGAGCTTTAATTCATATGTTTTTAAAAAAAAAATGAAGAGTCGTATGATCTGTCCGAAATGAGTTTTCGATCGAAAAAGATAATGTTCGGGAGTTTTCGGTCGAAATGTTCACAGAGTTTTATCTGAGTTTTCGATCAAAACGTTTGTTTCTTATCAAAAGGGTTTTCGATCGAAAAGTTTTTGTGATGTTTGGTATACAAGTTTTTGGTCAAAAAGTTAAACAAAGTTTTCGATCGAAAATACAAGAAAATCTCAATAGGTAGCTTTTAACAAACTAATGAGTATACCAAATACCCGGCAAGCAATTACCCGACAAACACCCACTATGTTTGAGTCATGATTTTACAATCATGTATGAGACTGAAATTACCAATACTTGTCCCATTGCCATCCCTCATTATTGAATGTCATAAGGTATGGTCAATGTTTCACAAGAAAGTTATGGAAAAATAATATTATCAATAGTTAAATATATTTGTTTTGTCAATGTTTTCATGTATTTATGCATTCAATCATATTATGAATCATTGCTTATATATATTTTACATATTTAATGCCAGGCAGGGGCAGACCTTCCCTTGGGGTAGGGGTAGCGCCCGTTACCCCTCAACTTTTACGCGTAGTGTAATTTTTTTTTTTACGATTTTATGGATCCGGTTACCCCTTACGTTCGTTACCCCTGAGAGAAAATTACGTTACCCCTCAAAGTTTTTTAAAAGCTCAACACTTCATAAAAAAGTCCAAAGTTGTAACGAACTAAAATCCGGGTTTCGTTATATATAAATATTCTAATAAATATTATGGTGAAAATAATATTTATGAAATAAGTTGAAACAAGTGGGTTTCTAGTTAGTAATGGGGTTATGTTAGTTTATAACTAATTATAGAGTGAAATGGGTGAAATGAAAGTTGAGTGGCCAAAGGTGTAAATGGCAAAATTCTGCCATTTTGACTTGAGGAGAGTCAAAATTAAACTCATTTGTTGAGTTTGACTCGTTTGAGAGCAAGAGGAAAAAGAAGAAATCTGAATTTGGAGCTAAAACATGCATTTGGAGCTTGATTTGTGGGGGTTTTGGTTTGCACATCACTCTCCTAACATCAAGTAAGTGATTATCTCCCTTTGATTTCACTTTTGAATGTGTTAGTAAGTGGATTTTGTAGAAATCCAAAAATGTTGAATGCATGTGGTGAATTAGTGTTAGATTGTGGATAATCTAGCTAAACTAAAGGTAAAGAGTAGTGATTAACATCCTAGAACCCTTTGATTTTGATTTTGATTTTGATTTTGAAAAGTTAGGGTTCATATGGTGAAAATTGGGGGTGTTTGGATCATAAAGCTAGAATGATGAATTAGTGATGATTAAGTGTTTAGGTGGTAATAGACACTTGAACAAACCCCAAATTGACGTAAACTAGGTGTATATGTTTAGGTAATCAATTTGGGTTTGTAATGAAAGAGGGTGTTTGGTTATGGGTATAACCCAAACGGGTCAGTTTGGGTTGGAAATAAAAAATTGAGATTGTGGACTCAATTGTATTGTGTTTTGATGAATGTTAGATTACTAAACTAGGTGTATATGTTTAGGTAATCAATTTGCAAAGCTAGAAGGTTGCGGGATCTTCTAAATCTAAAGGTAAGTGCTTATGCACTTACTTAGTAATGTAGATAAATGTGTGGAGTATGTGTTATGAATGCATATTATAGTTGATATGAATGATTATGCCCATTGCTTGAATGTAATATGTATGAATTGTATAAATTTAACTTTAGTGGTAGAAGGTCAAACTATATGATGGAAGTATGTGTAAATAGGCTATGTGGTTAATAGCCAAAATGTAAACATGCAATGTGGTGTAAATGGTGTAATTGACTTATGTGGTTAATAGTCAAAAATGTAAATGTGCAAATGTGGTGATAATGGTGTAATTGACTTATGTGGTAAATAGTTAAACAAAATCGTGCAATGTGGAGTATTATGGTGAAATTGATATATGTGGAATATAGTCAATCATAATGTGATGTTTTGGTGTAATGGTGGATAGAAGTTTGGAATACTTCAAAAGGTGGACTTGGAGTCAAATACTCCAAGTGTGGGTAAGACGAGTTGTGATACTCGCTCCAAGAGGTTGTAAACCAAAAGAAGTGTGGAATACTTCAAAAAGGGTGGACTTGGAGTCAAATTCTCCAAGTGTGGGTAAGACGAGTTGTGGTACTCGCACCAAGAGGTTGTAAACCATTAAGAAGTGTGGAATACTTCAAATGGGTGAATGGGTGATGACACATGAATGACAAATAAAACTTGTAGTGGAATTGCAAGTGTTATGAACCTTAAATGACCAAATGGGTGTAAACGGGTCAAATGGGTTAAATGGGTGAATGGGTGGAAACAAGTGTAAATACTTGTTGAATGTGTTTATCGTCATTACTAACGGTGATTTTATATATGTGGTTATGTAGGGAAAGCTCCGATGTAGGTCCAAGTCAAGTCCAAGGCGTGGAGGGTTCTCATATGTATTTTGGGTGTTGTTGGGATTTTAAAAGAAAATCCGTAAATGTTGTATATTTTGACACTTGAATTATGTTTTTGGTGAATATATTGTGGTATATGTGTTTTGAAACCAAAACCCAAGTGTAGGAAAATTTTAGTGTCAAGTTGAATTGAAAATGGTGAAAATTTGGCTAAGTGTTGGAACTGGGCAAACTGAGTAAACTTTCTGTTTACCCAGGTCCCTCGCGGTATGCGAGGGAGGGGACGAAGTCTCTCGCGCCCCGCGAGAGATCTTTCTGCGGATAGGCTAAATCGGGGTCTCTCGCGGTACGCGAAGAACCCTTCCTGCGGATGGTGTAATTGGGAAATCCCTCGCGGTACGCGAAGGGAGTTCCCAGGTTCCTCGCGGTACGCAGCGGTGGAAAAAAAAAATTTCTCGGACAAAAGCTTCTGTGTGCGTATAAATGTTTTATTAATTGATTTTCCAATTAAGAGTGTTACAAAAGTTTTATAAAAAACCTAGTACTTTATAAAAAAGTCCCCACATTTTATTAAAACCTTCCCTATCATTTTTTAAAACCTTTTTTTAACCAGATTTCGTATGTGTCTTCAGCAACTTCTGGGCTTTTTAATAACTAATATTTGGATATAAAATGATGGGTGTTCAACAATTTTTTGTTTTGTTAGGTTAATAACACTGCAACAGGTATAACAAAGAAAAAAAAACGATTATTGAATTAGGGAAAGAAGCAAAGCAACAAGTCGCAGCCGGTAGCCTCCTCCAACTCTGCTTTCCGCCACTGCTCAGCGCTGCGCTACCGCTGGTCTCTCCACCACAACCCACAAGTTATTTTAATTTTTATTCCCTCTTGTTTACTTGTTTGAAAAAGAAAATCTAGGGTTAATTTAGATGTTAATTTATAATTTTAGATGTTAATTTAGATGTTGATTTAGATTTTAGATGTTAATTTGAATGTGATTCCTAGGTACTATTATGGATGTTAATTTCTAATGACGATTTTTTTATTATGTTATCGTATTTTTGTTATGTGATGAACTTTACCCGACACGAACCATCGAACCGACCCAATTTTTTTTATGTCCGACCCTATGATATTGGAGCATCTAAAAACAGTGAACCCCTTGAAAAAAAATTCTTCGATCCGCCACTGGTTTCATTTACGTGAAAGTACGGTTAAAAAAATGGTTACCCCTGAACTTTTGTTCTAGATCCGCCACTGATACCAGGGGCAAAGGTACCCTTGTGGTACCGGGGTCAACTGACCCTAGTCAATTTCAAATTTTTATAAGCGGGTATATTACGTTTTCCTTTACATATACGTGGCATTTCAAGATTGAATCTTATTTTAAAAAAATCTTTTCATTTTGCTAAGGGACTAGTGCGCATTTATTCGCGCGTTGCGACGGATACATGTTGTGACGACTCTATTGAAACGTAGATAAGAAAACACATCATGGTGGTATATTCAAAAATCACAAAAAAAAGTAACGTCATTATAAAAACGAACGTTAAGAAAAAGGAAAGCGAACTTTAAAAAATCATTTAATAAAAAGATAAAACTGTGTAAAATCGGCTCCCATCGGTCGAAGATAAAATGAATCATTTTCAAAAGATGAAAAACCCTAAGAGAACAATTATAGGAGCTAATGTTTTTCATTTATATCTAACTACATTGTATTTTTACAATTTGTTTTCTAATGATTATTTATTTTCATTATCGTATCGTATCTTATTATGTTACCGACCCGACACGATCACCCAAACCGAACCGAACCGGTCCAAAAACTATCTTATGTGGGATACTTAGAAAGAAAAAAAAACGACCCTATAGAAAAAAATTCATGGCCCCTTCACTGTTTAATGCTTATGATTCAATGATGATGCAAAAAAATTGCCTATAACAAACAAGTACAACATAATGAACGATAAATTGACAAACTTCATTGACAAAAAAAATGTTAATTGTATTTGAAAAACCAACGCTATATGGGCTTTGAAAACTCCATCCTGCTTCGTGGAGCATAATTAACCATATGAATGAATTTAAGAAAAATAATAATAATATTTGAAGCTTGAGATCAAGAAGAATGGATGACTCGGATTATCATGAGCCACGTGACGGAGCCAAGAATTTATTCAACGTGTTTTTATTGAATTATGATAATATTTAAGAACTCCCTATCCCTATAATAGAAAATAAATTTCTAAGTATAATATACATTATGTCAAAGCAAAATGAAGAGAAAAAGTCTCTCTTCCCCCAATTTTTTATGTCATTAAATGTATAATAAAAACATGCAATATATATTAATTTAGAGTGTACTTGAATGGAACAAATCACAAGCAACCAACACAAATGTAGGTTGTATTGTAAAAGTGAAAGAAAGAGATTCCACATTCTCTCTCGTCTTCATTTATCTATGTATTGTTATTAGTTTCCTCATTTTTATAATTTAATTAAAATACACTTATATCTTTAAATTGTATCTATCTTTTAAAAAACTTTATATATCTTATTCTCTATTTCTATGTCTTACAGTTAAGTAATATTGTTTTGTTATTCTTTTTTCTTTTTTTTTCTGCAACTCACAAAACAAAAGGAAAATTGATAAGTAATGAATAGTGAGTTCCTAAATATGTAGAATAAAAAGTGAGTCCCTAAATTTCATAAATCAAATGAAGACTTAAATTTTGCTTAATTATATGGATAGGAGAGAACTAAAAATGGATATAAGAGTTAGAGAACTCTAAATGGGCTCTTAAAGTGATACATTTAAATAATAATAATTAAGTTTTCTAAGTGTTTTATTAAAGTTAATTAATTCTTTTTCTCTAAAGTTACTCAACCTTCATTACTTTTCCAATTTTATGAAATTTTTTTATACAAGTGTAACACCCTTAATTGGAAGACCAATTATTAAAACATTAAACACACGCGAAAGCATTTATCCCAAGATTTTTTTTTTACAACCCTCGCGTACCGCGAGGGGTCAGGCAACTCCCTTCGCGTACCACGAAGGAGCTCCAAAACACCATGCCCGGAAGACAAGTCTCTCGCGTACCGCGAGAGATCTTGTCCAGGTCTTCACGTACCGCGAGGAGGCTGAGTAAACAGAAAATTAGCTTTTTCTCACATTTTCAACACTTAGCCAAATTTTTCATGTTTTCACCAAATCAACATGACACCACAACACCAAATCATGTACCAATTTACATAACATTTTAAGGATTTTCCTTCGAACCCCAAAATCACCAAGACGCATACGAGAATCTTCCTTTCGCCAATTGGACTTGACTCGGACTACATCGGAGCTTTTCCTACATAACACCACATGCATCACCATTAGTAATGAAGATAAACATATCAAACAAGTAATTACAACTTGTTTTCACCCATTCACCCATTTGACCCGTTTGCACCCAATTTGTCTTTAGGCTACAATTAACTTGCATTTCACCTTACAAGTTCCATTCTTTTCATTTGTCAATCATAATTAACATATTTCCATTTCCATTACGGCACGTAGGCCACAACCTCATTTCGATTATGATACTTAGATCATAACCTCATATCCCATTTCCATTATGTTACTTAGACCATATATAACCTCATTTCCATTATGATATTTAAACCATAACCTCATTTTCATAATGATACTTAGATCATAACCTCATTACCATTATGGTATTTAAACCATAACATCATTTCCATTATGATACTTAGATCATAACCTCATTTTCATTATGGTATTTAAACCATAACCTCATTTACACATATCCATTATAGTATTTCAACTATAACTACATTCATTCATTTACACATATCCATTATAGTATTACAACTATAACTACATTCACTCATTTACACATTCTAGTTCGTACACAATTGTTCACATTCATTTCAACAAATTAGTATGCACAACATAACACATGTACCACTCTTTATCATCAATACTAAGTAAGTGCAAATGCACTTACCTTTTGGGTTAGAAGATCCCGTTCCACCTTCATGATTCGCAATTTGATTACCTAAACATATACACCTAGTTTAGTAATCTATCATACATCAAAATCATATTATAATTGGGTTCACAACCCAATTTTCCATTCCCAACCCAAACTGACCCGTTTGGGTTATTCCCATATCCAAACACCCTCTTTCCATCCAAACTCACCTACTTGAGTTTCATTTCCAATTCCTTGACACTAATTTTTCATTCAATCTTTATCATTAGGTTAATTTGGTGTTTATTCAAGTGTCTAACACCATAAAAACACTTAAACATCACTAATTCAACATCCTATCATCATAATCCAAACACCCCCAATTTTCTCCATATGAACCCTAACTTCCCATAATCAAAATCAAAGGGTTCTAGGATGTTAATCACCATTCTTTACCTTTAGTTTAGCTAGATTATCAACAATCTAACACCAATTAACCACAATTCAAAATTTCTGGATTTCTACAAAACGCATCTATGAACTCATATTGGTGAAATCAAATGGAAGATTATCACTTACTTGATGTTAGGAAGGTGATGTGTGAGCCAAAACCTCCACAATTCAAGCTTCAATTGCATGAATTTGCTTCAACACCCTTTCCTCTCTTTTCTCCCTTGCAAAAGAACGACCCACACCACCAAATGACTTCAATTTTGACTTCACCAAGTCAAATATGGCAGATTTGCCATTTTACACCTTTAGCCCCTCAACTTCCATTTCACCCATTTTCATTTCGAAATTAGCTAAAAACTAATATAACCTCATCATTAACTTGAAACCCACTTGTTTCAACTTATTTCTAAAATATTATTTTCACCATAATATTCATTAGAATTATTTATTTATTTGAAAACGAAACCCGGATTTTGGTTCGTTACAAATCACCTCCCCTTATTTGGGTTTCGTCCCCGAAACCCGACTTTACATAAAGAGGTTCGGATAATACTTGAGTATTTCCTCCTCGGTTTCCCAAGTCATTTCCGCTCCCTTCTTATGTTTCCATCTCACCAATACTTGGCTAATCTCTTTATTGCGCAAACGCTTCACCTTTCTTTCCAAGATTGCCACCGGTTCCTCAACATAATTCAACTTTTCATCCAAAAGTAGATTAAATGTGACACGTGAAACTTGTTGTGAAGTCTACTTAGTCCTTCCGGTAGCTCCAAACGATAAGCTACCGCACCCACCCTTGCTATCACCTTAAACGGTCCGATGAAACGTGGACTTAACTTCCCCCGTTTCCTAAACCGTATCACCCCTTTCCAAGGAGAGACTTTCAAAAGCACAAAGTCCCCCACTTGAAACTCAATCGCCCGCTTTCTATTATCCGCATAGGATTTTTTTTTATTTTTTTTTTGGTGATCTTGAGCCGCCTTCAAACGAGCCCTTATTTGGTCAATACTATTAATAGTTTCCTTGACCACCTCTTTACTACCAAGTTCCCGTTGACCAATCTCACCCCAACACCCGGGTGTTCAACACTTCCTCCCATACGATGCCTCAAAAGGCGGCATACCAATACTAGAATGGTAGTTATTGTTGTAAGAAAATTCTGCCCACGGTAAATGGTCGTCCCAAATACCCCTAAAATCCAACGTACACGTGCGTAACATATCCTCGAGCGTGTGAATCGACCGCTCGCTTTGACCATCCGTTCCTTCTTCAAATCCCCACCAAGTGCTAACACTTGGGCCTCTCGGGTTTCTTCAATAAGAGATGATGAAATTGTCATCTTAAATGACTTCACCTTAATAGGTGCATGGCTCGTCTCCCGGCTATGAGCATCCGCCACTACATTCGCTTTACCCTCAATCAAACTAGATTAACACTTAACTAGCATCAATTTAACCCAATTCCTACTCCATTTCGTTTTCTACTAAAACCCACCAAGAAACTCAACAATGGAAGTTTCAAAACTACCTCACCAATCCACCCATTGAGACTCAAAGTCTCAAGTTCATACCGCTTGGGATTCGAGGATCCCAACACCCATACTTAACACCCCATGAAGCACGAGTCTTCAACTCAACCCCTTCTTAACCAAGAAAGCATGCGACCTCCTCAAGTACGGATACAACAATTTCCTTACTTGAATCCTCTTTTACAACACTGGAAAGAAAATCCCTATCCGTGACCCAAACACCCTAAGTATCTCCAATGACTTAATCATAAGTCATTCTTTGAGATTTAAGGATCTCAATCACCGAATCCACCTTCGAAGTTTGAAGACTTCATTTTGAAACACCGTTTGTGAAGTCCAAGAGACTTCCAACATCATTTATGAAGTTACAAGACTTCAACCACCATTTACGTACACATTCCACCTATGTACATTTCATCCCTTTATATACATATTTCACCTATGTATATCACCGTTTGCGTACAATGTACATTTTAACATTTACCCCTTAACCATTCAATCTTTAACGGGTCCACAAGGATTTCTTCCGAATTCACCACCCAATCCAAAAATTGGATTTTCACCAAAGCCAAAATGGCATACCTAACCGTTCCAAAGAAAGACCTCTTCTTTCTGGGACTTCTCAATAAGTTCACAACGACATTGAGTATAAACAACATTAGTTCGGAGATATAAACGACTATCTTCGATTAATCGACCACCTGTGAGTAGTTAATGCTCTACACACCTGAACCATAAAGTCCACAAACCGCGAGACCTTTGGTCAGTTTATCCTACCACCGACCGACTATGCCAATACGCACTCTTCCACCTTCCCTTTCCACCGAAAATTTTATGTGCTTTAGAACAAGGCACATGGGTGCAATGACCCCTATCAAACCCTCTTTCTCAACTGGAATACTAAGTATCCCTTTATATCCCCCGGTTAATGTCGATGGCACCAGCCATGTATACACCAATTCGTATACCTCGTGCTTCGATGTCTCTAATGAGCACAGATCAACACGCTACCCCTTTGTCACACTTGACACCAATATGGTTAGTGAGTAACCGAACACCTCTTTCACAATCATAGGATTAAGATCCATGTGATTGTTTCGTCCACAACCTCCTGTATTTATATCATATAAACATCAATATTATAACACCCTTAATGTTGATGGTCCAATTCCACTTATCTGCTTAGCCTTTTATCTAATCATAACGACCGAAAAGCTTCAGTCACACCTAGGTTGATTACAAATGCACAACCTATAGGCCCATCAAATTTCTACTTCTTCCCATTTGTATTATCCTCCACACATTCAGCAATATCCGAAATTGTTTCCCGTAAAGGGTTTCTAGCTCGGCTAGAATGTTTCGGCTTTCATGAAGTTACTTTTCATTTGCTCCTTGTTTTCCATTTATCTCCCGTGGTCGACCTTCCCTTACGCGTATATTAATCAACTCCACCCGAGTTATACTCCCATACACAAGGATCCACTGTATAACATCACCAGATAGCATCGAGAAACCCGATCTATCTACATCTCTTCCACGATTCCAAGATTTGAGCGGAACCATGACTAGTCATAGAAACTTGCCCGAAATCTTGTTGATCACCCCTACTGTACATTGTACATGAAAGAACTCTTCCACTATGTCACCCACCATGACTTGCAATCGATGGTATTTCAACGTCATCTCTTGAATCCCCCCAATGCATGTGCCTTCACGCCCTTATGCCTTTCTCCTTACAATGAATAATCCACCAATCCTCCGCCACGTCCCGGAGTCGACTCATCGTGAGTAATATGCTATCTACCAATCACAATGGGTTGCTTCAAAAGCCAAGACCATCATAGTGATTCATCGTTAATTAATCAGCTATTAACTCTCACCCTTTAACTCCTTTGGTTCGCACACCACGAACCCTCTTGTGAAAACAAAGTTTTCCTTCCACTTCGGTTCACCAACCCTAGTTCTTCCCGCTCTCTAGGCTTCACACGGTTCCTCCCAAGGATCACCTCAAAGAGCCCCTATCTTCCTTGAAGAAAGATCGACACAACATGGTAGAAAGCTCTAGTCATCCTCCACTATATAGATGCCTTCTATTTCTTCCAACCAATTCCACATTCCTCACCATTTCCAAGGCGATACACCTCTGTACTCTATCACACCTGAGTCCTTATGACGACTTTCATCCACAATTTCTTCTACTTACACATGTGCCCCTCAATCACACCCGATCGAATTTTAACTAAGTTGTAGATGTTCTACCTACTTATAGGTCTTTAATCTACCCACTTAATAGGGCACCATATCATATCTATGTATATATGTAATAAGTATATATATATATATATATATATATATATATATATATATATATATATATCTTCCTATATACCTACATACATATATAATCACCTTCACCTAATCCTTGCAAATGTTCATTGTTATACGGTTATCATAAAGACCCTTCACATTTCGTCTTATTAATAATATTGGCTAGACATGTTTAATAATACGCTATACCCAATTGTAATTATCATCTCCATATAACAAATCACAAAAACAAGTTTCGGTACACATAACACCTTGTCATTCATTCAATCATACATATACATATACACCATATATATATATAGTCACCTTTATCATATCATTACTAACCTTTCACTTCCGAAAGCTCCGAGTCTTAGTCAAGTCCTTCTTGGATTCTCGTATCATTTCCCCCCATATCAAGAGCATCCGGTTTGAGTTAGGTGCCACCCACACCAAATCCCTTAAACCATTGCTCTGATACCAAGTTGTAACACCCTTAATTGGAAGACCAATTATTAAACATTAAACACACGCGGAAGCATTTATCCCAAGAATTTTTTATTTTTTTTTACAACCCTCGCGTACCGCGAAGGAGCTCCAAAACACCATGCCCGGAAGACAAGTCTCTCGCGTACCGCGAGAGATCTTGTCCAGGTCTTTGCGTACCGCGAGGAGGCTGAGTAAACAGAAAATTAGTTTTTTCTCGGATTTTCAACACTTAGGGGCTGTTTGTTTGCATCTGAATGGCTCCATTCAGACCTCACCTCTTAATCGGTCAGAGGTTAGGGCGTTTGGTTAAAAAAAAAGCCCCCTCTTAATGGCTCCATTTAGATCTGAATGGGTCAGCCAAAATATGAGTCTAAATGGAATATAACCTAATTTTTTCCCCTTTTGCCCATCCAAAAAAGAACGCTCCTTCCTCTTATTGCTACTGCTACTCCTCTGCTCGTCTCTCCCTCTCCTCACTACTGCTCTCTTCGCTGCTACCACCGCTCTTGATTCTCCTTCTCTTCGACCCCAAGGTATGTTCCCTTTTTACTGGTTTGTTCGAACCATAGGTCTCCGATTTGGAGGATTCTTGATTTGTTCGAACCCTAGACTCCGATTCTGTAATTACTTCTTGATTTGTTCGAACCCTATTTGATTTTAGAGAAGATGCATAGCATTTAGATTCGTGTTTGATTATTAGATTTTGCCTAATTTCTTATTGGAAGGAGATGAATGGGAAAAATATTGTTTGACTCATATTGGAAGGAGATGAATGGGAAAAAGATTGTTTGGACTGTTTGACGATTGTAATTTCAACCCGTTTGACCCATTCTCATAAGTGGCCACCTCTAGTTTATAGTATACCTTGTTTTTGTTGGTGACATGCTTGCAAAAAGATTGTTTTTAAGCCGTCTTTTGAAACTCCTGTAGAGAAATTCTTGGTTATAAGTATCTCCCTCAAACAATCGTCATATTTAGGATATTTGACAAGTGGTCAAACAAGCTTAACTAGACAAGCTACCATATCATCCTTACTACTTATTCAAGTAATGTTACCTTCTGAACACAAACAAACAGCATGAATTTTTCATAATAGTTAATGAGTAGCCAAGTAATTGGAACTTGTAATCTTTCTTATTGGAAGGAGATGAATGGGATAGTCAATGTGTGTGTTCTTGATTTTATAATATGTTTGCTCATTGCCATGGAAGAAAATTTTTGTTTATTTTTTATCTACTTGATTGGTTTCATATTCGTTGGTCGTTTTTTTAGATATGGAATCAAAAAGGACTAGGATTAGGATTAATTGGAAACAAGAAGGTGTGGAAAAAACTTTTCTTGAAGCATGTGCTCACGAAATAGCACTCAATGGGCGTGAGGGAAGCAGCCTTAAACCATTGTCATGGAAGAATGTTTTGAAAAAATTAAAAAAAGAACACAATTTCATAGCGGATCAAAAACAAATGAAGAACCTCTATGACTATTTAAAAGGAAAATTTTCAGCTTGGACAAAACTTAAAAACAAAACGGGCAACGTTTATAATCCTGTGACAAACATGTTTAACTTGTCGGACGAAGAATGGCAACTAGAGATGAAGGTATTTTTTTCTAAATAATAGTTCTTATTATATTTCAAGAATCTTATAGTATTTTATAATATTTTTCCACACAGTCCAACAAGTATGTAGAAGCCTTAAGAACTGCGTAACTTTCTTACCCCAAACTTTGTATTCAATTGTTTGAGGGCTCTACTTCTAATGGCTTTGAAAGTTGGGGTCCATCTTCTACACTTCCTCATCCTTATGAGGAAGTGTTGGAAAACACTTTAAATGGTATTGAGGACATCGAATTCACTCGAATGGACACCCTGACTCCAAGTGTTAATGAGGAGTCACCCGTTCTGCCTACAAAAAGAGGAGAGAAACAAAAAGATAGAGAATCCTTAAATTCAAAGCTAATAGAAGTTGGAGACAATATTAACGAGATGGCAAAGGTGTTGATTGAGAAACACAAAGTTTCTAATGATATGGAGGCATGCGTAGCGAAGTTGGAGACAATGGAATGGGAAGAACTTGATGCAAAATATCAAACGGCGCTTTTGCTTTTTGGTGAAAGTGTTGATCTTAGGAAAGTGTCGTTACTTCTTAAGCCACAAAGTTGTGAGCCATGGGTGAAGAATGCGGTGGGTGAAGAATGCGGGAGCGAAGTATGGATTGTTTTGATTTTTTATTTTATGGGTGTTATGTTATGGATGTTTTTTAGGATGCTATGTTATGAATGTTTTGTTTTTTGTTGATGTTATGTTATAGATATTTTTTGGATGTTATATTATTCATTTTAAATTTTATGTTATGGATATTTTTTTGTTGATGTTATGTTATGGATATTTTTTGAATGTTTTTTTGGGTAAAATTTTATGACAGAGAGCCTATGGATTCGGACGATGAAATTATAGTTTTCATTTTCCTTTGTTGGTATTGGCTACGGTTAGCCTTAAGAGGAAATGAAAGGATAAGAGACCTGAATTCGGCATTGACCGGTCATGCATATACGCAAGAGTTGTTGCATGGATCTTCTACACAATGTCATGAGATGATGCGTATTTCACGTGATGCATTTGTACTATTGTGCAATCATTTTATACAAAAAAATTGGTTGCAAAGTAGTAGGTCAATAAGCTTTGAAGAAAAGTTGGCTACGTTTTTAATTGTCATAGGACATAATGAACGTTTTCGTATGGTTAAACGAAGGTTTCAACACTCTACAGAAACGATTCATAGATGTTTTCATGAGGTCCTAAATGCAATGATGAACTTCGCAAGAGAAGTTATAGTTCCAACATCTTCCAATGCAATCGCAAATACCTCAGAACGACACAGGAAGTTAAAACAAATCTTTCCTGGAGCAATAGGTGCATTAGATGGAACTCTTGTACATTCACTCGTTGCTGCTGATCAACAGACTCGTTACAAGGGAAGAGGAAAAGGTGAATGCTTTCAAAATGTTTTAGCAATTTGTGATTTTGATATGATATTCACTTTTGTATGGGCCGGATGGGAGGGCATTGCACATGATTCGCGTGTTTTAAAAGAAGTTGCATTTAACCAGACGTCCGGCTTTCCTTTCCCCCCAACAGGTTTTTAATCATTCTTTAGCTTTGATTATTAAATACATTATATGATTTTTATGTAATTTTTTTGACACTAACGCTTACAGATAAATATTACCTTTGCGACGCTGCATACACCAACACTCGTGGATTTATAACTCCTTACCGTAATACAAGGTATTGGTTAGCCGATTTTCGACGACAACGTGCGTTAACTAAGGAAGAAAAATTCAATCATGCTCACGCACAACTCAGAAATGTTATTGAGCGCTCATATGGTGTTTTGAAGGCGAGATTTCCAATTCTAAAGCAAATGGCTCCCTTTTCTTTTCCAAAACAAAGAGACATAGTGATTGCTTGTTTCGCCGTCCATAATTTTATAAGGAAATGCAATATTTATGATCAATTATTTATGAATTACGACGAGATCACTTTGTTTTCTGAAATACAAGGTAGAGAAAGTGATGGCGAGTTTGTTCACGACATAGAATAGGGTTCAGGGGCATTGACTATATGAATAGTTTGCGTGACCAGATAGCTAATCAATTAGTTTCAAATGATTAAAATTAAAATTGTACACAAAGTATTAATTTGTATTTGGATTTTAGTATGTGTTTTCATGGATTTTGAAGGTTTATGTCTAATTTGGATTTTCTATGATGTTTTAAATTCTCTTTTTATAATTATCCATCATTCAGTATAGTCATTCAGAACTCTGATCAAACAGATACATTTCATTCAGCGCAGAATAGTTAAGAGGGGTAAAGTAGTTATTCTGCACAGTCATTCAGATGTCCAACCAAACAGCTCTTATTGGTTCAGCACCTAACTGGTTCAGAGTCTCTTACACATTCAGACCTCTTAATGGTTCAACACTTACTGATTCAGAAGTTGCCAAACAACCCCTTAGCCAAATTTTCCATGTTTTCACCAAATCAACATGACACCAAAACACCAAATCATGTACCAATTTACATAACATTTTAAGGATTTTCCTTCGAACCCCAAAATCACCAAGACGCATACGAGAATCCTCCTTTCGCCAATTGGACTTGACTCAGACTATATCGGAGATTTTCCTACATAACACCACATGCATCACCATTAGTAATGAAGATAAACATATCAAACAAGTAATAACAACGTGTTTTCACCCATTCACCCATTTGACCCGTTTGCACCCAATTTGTATTTAGGCTACAATTAACCTGCATTTCACCTTACACGTTCCATTCTTTTCATTTTTCAATCATAATTAACATATTTCCATTTCCATTATGGCACGTCGGCCATAACCTCATTTCCATTATAATACTTAGATCATAACCTCATATCCCATTTCCATTATGGTACTTAGACTATAACCTCATTTCCATTATGATATTTTAACCATAACCTCATTTCCATTATGATACTTAGATCATAACCTCATATCCATTATGGTATTTAAACCATAACCTCATTTACACATATCCATTATAGTATTTCAACTATAACTACATTCATTCATTTACACATATCCATTATAGTATTACAACTATAACTACATTCATTCATTTACACATTCTAGTTCATACACAATCATTCACATTCATTTCAACAAATTAGTATGCACAACATAACACATGTACCACTCTTTATCATCAATACTAAGTAAGTGCAAAGGCACTTACCTTTTGGGTTAGAAGATCTCGTTCCACCTTCACGATTCGTAATTTGATTACCTAAACATATACACCTAGTTTAGTAATCTATCATACATCAAAATCACATTATAATTGGGTTCACAACCCAACTTTCCATTCCCAACCCAAACTGACCCATTAGGGTTATTCCCATATCCAAAATGTCACACCCCCAAATTCCACTAACGGAGTTTTACCGTTAGGGATGTGACATACCAGGATCTCAGTCATTAGTTACATCAAACGACACTATATGGGACTTGAAATGTCATAACATAAAAGTTCAGAGTTAATGCGGAAGCGTTTAAACAAGATAGTTACTGCGCAAAACAATTGCGCTCAAGTTTAATTTAATAAAAGCAAGTGAATTGTCTCAAATGCTTGCATATGAATGAAATGACAGTAGGACTCCATGCATGCCCTAGATGTGCAACCTGTGCCTTAGCGACCTGAGAAACATGTAAGAAAAAGTGTCAACACGAGGTTGGTGAGTTCACAGGTTTCAAGTTTGCAATAAGAGAGTGTTTGCCAGATTATGTACATTCAATATGCATATCTATAGGTAGCTAGCCTATGTTCATGTCTTACTAAAGCGCTCGCAACCGAAGCTGACTGTGTTCGTATGCCTCCTGCCAGGTCTATCAACTCTGGCAAATGTGAGTAGGCTAACATTTCACCCGTTCGACCTCCAATCGAGTTAGCGCGACTAACGCGGGTGGGGCTTGTCAAACCCAGTAGTACTACTAAACATTACCTCGCTAAAATCCATATTAACGGTCCGATGTGTGATGAGGACTTTCATGATAGTGTGTTACGCTTAGCCTCAACAGTTATATCATATGAAGTACCATAATCAAAATAGTTTGCGTCATGTTTTCTCCCCCAACGGGAAAAACATGTAAAATAATGTTTGATTGCGTACCTGTTTCTCCCCCACAGGAAAACAAGTAAAAGTATGATGGTTTGTGTACATGTTTCTCCCCCAACAGGAAAACGAGTAAAAAGGGGCTGTGAAAACTCACCTGAGTCTGAGTACGAGTAGATAGCACCACACCAGGATACAAGTACGAAACACAAGAGTTTGTCTGTGAACTGCTTAAGTATGTCCTAGAATTATAAGCATAATAGTTAGGGACACATGAAATATTGTGACGATGACTCGGAAGGTTGAATGTCCTAAGACGCACTAACGATTAAAGAGTAGACGAACTTGTCCATGGGAATAAGAGATTTCCTTAATTTAATAATTAAGATAGATGTGTTTCGCATCAAGAGTTTCTAATTGCGAATAATATTATTTAAATAAATATTCGAGTGATTGCACCATTAAATAATGGTTTAGGGAAAATAATATAATTATATTATTTTAAACTTAGAGAATAACACGATCAATAAATTTTATAGTAAAAATAATAAAACTATTATTTTTATTCGAATCGTAATATCAAGAGAAATAATATAAATATATTACTTTATTAGTTTGGAACGTTATACTATGTTTATAAACGTGTTGAAATAGATATATATAAATATATATATATATATATATATATTAATTGGAGTTTTGGGTTGAATATAATACAAATATATATTATTTCATAAATGAGTTTTAATAATAAATAAAGGTTATAAAACCAAACCCGAGTCTACGGTTGGTTTCCCGGCCAAAATACATTAACATATAATATTACAATAATAGTGAGATGATTTTATATTAAAAATAGAAATTAAAAATCGGTTTAAAACAATTGGGGGTGGAGGGATTCGAACCTGGATCCCCTCCCCACCAACACACCGTACTAACCAACCCAGTTGGCAAGGGTTTCGCGACAAGAACCAGATCAGATTGGTTTTAACACTAGGACTTACTGTGTTCATCCCCCCCCCACGCGACTCGATTCCAAACTCAAACCCCAATCCCACGAATCTGGTAACGATTAATCAAAGAATCATATGGCTTTTGACAAACAAGACATTTCGAATCCATCCCTGTGGTTTAATTTAATTGAGGTTGGGTCTAGACTGGAGTTTGATTAACCCGACATAGCGATGAACCCTAGATCTTGATTATAATCGATTCGATGTTGTGAGCCTTAGATATGATGGGGCTTTCAATTAATAGACTAAAACGAAACTAAAGATGTGATTGATTACCAGAATGGGTGCCGAATTGGTTGGGTTCGACTAGCATTGGTCCCGACTACGACGGGTTTGGTCTCCGGCGACTCACATTGCTTCTCCGGTCAAATTGAACAATGTAACAGGTTCTAATAGATGCGATTCAGATGTATGAGTGTTCAATTCGTGCGGATTATGGTCGAAGTAATCGAATTTGATGGGTTAATGACAATGGTCGACGGTTACAAAATTAACTCTCATTATTTTGAGTTTAATTCAACAATGATGGTGATAGGCTGTTCATATACGATCGATTATTGTTATAACATGAGATTCAGTTACGAATTTGAATCACATTCGATTATTACTCATGGATTTATGATCAAAAGTCATAATTTTGACTTTATAAAAGTCAACAGAATCAAAATCCACTTATTTTGACTTTGTGAAGTCAACAAAATGGTTTTGGATATTTTTATAGCTAGTCCTTGTAGTTCTAAGTTTAAATAGTGACAGGAATAGTCCTTGAGCTTTGTAACTGAGTTAACGGAATTAACTTGGAAAGTCGGATTGTCACATCATCCCCTAGTTGAAAGAATTTTCGTCCCGAAAATTAAATCTTTATCATTAGGTTTCATTTCCAATTCCTTGACACTAACTTGGAAAGTCGGATTGTGTAACATTTCTGATTTTCATCATGTAATCGTTTGATTTCAATAAACAAACACATTTCAGTTTCGATTCGTGTACAAACAAACTACGATGCAGTTACATATACAAACTATTCTATTACAATAACAAATTAAACAAAAACACCATTATCTCACAAGCCCCGAGGACCAAAACTGACAAAACTCAAAAACTACAAAACTAGGCAAGCACGGTCGCGCCTAGGACTAGGCACGGTCGCGCCTAAAGTAGACACGGTCGCGCTGATGAACCCACTTGACTCTGCAGAAGTCAAATCATACCATACCCGCTGAATTCGTGAAATTTAAAATGGAGAAAAGCCGGTCTTCGCGTGTCAGACCATACTCCACTGAATTCCGTCTGAAACACGCATCAAATGTCGTCCAATTTGCACAATTGATTAATCCCATTCACACCACAACCGAGTCTCTCGAATTCGTGGATATAAAGCAACTTTCATGATTTCTACGCCTTCATATAAGCCCACTCAGTCTCTCAAAACTCTCGTTCGACGCTCAAACTGTCTCTGGAGTCCAATCGATCGCCAAGAAGCTCGACTCTTTGACCCGTAGCCGACTGCATTAAATTGCCCATTGTTAACGAGTAAGTAACACTTCCTTAGCTTCGTATCTACCCCTAGGATGAAAGCCCTATACTAATTCGTAATTATATCACACAATCAATTCGATTTTGAACCAAAGAACCGAAAACTAAACTTTTACTCGAACTACCACTTAAACACGATATAAATACAATCAAACTATGTAGATACATTCGCAAGCACCTAATCTATGAAAGCCCTAAGAATACAGAAGCGTTTATTATAAGAATCGATCGAATTGTGTCTGAAAAAGACCCGACACGGTCGCGCTCATCACTGAGCGCGGTCGTGCCTGACCAAGCACAGTCGTGGTCCGAGTGTGACCCGGTCGTGCTTACCGAGCAAACAAGTCTTGATCAAAAACAAACACTGGACGCGATCGTGCCATACACGAGCACGGTCGTGTTCCATGACCAGACCCTCTGTAGTGACTTCTGACTCGACCACGGGCGCGCTCAGACCACCACGGTCACGCCCGGCAACGAGCGCGGTCGTGCCCTACTTGAGCACGGTCGTGTTCCTTGACCAGAATCAATTATTTTTCTGTTTTAAAGTCTATTTAACATATTCTAGCTAAAAATTTTCAAAATGTAATTATAAAAGTTAGGTTATAAAATCCCAAGACCCGGGAATCATTTATAAACCAAATCCTTGATTTAGAAATTTAAAACGATTAATTCCCGATAGTTTCAAAACCGATGAAATCGTGAGTTTATATAATCATTTTTATAAAACTATTTATACAAATATATATATTTTGATTTAAACAAATATCGTTTATTTAAATTTTATTTAAATAAATATATATATATATATATATATATATATCGCTACTAATTTATTATTCCAAAACCAACCCTAAACACAAACCACCAACGAACCCACTTTGGGCACAAAATAACACAAACAGTGACACGTGTTATACCCTCATTCGATAGGTCAAACGTAGCGACCTACAACACGCTTGGTATTTTTGTTGATCTGTGCAAACTACACGCTCCAACACAAGTGAGTTACATAGCCCCTCTTTTACTCTATTTACAAACTTTTGGGGTGGAACATGCGTTCTATTTACTATGTTTACAAACTACACAATATACAATTCCACCCTACAATCATGTGTTACAATTTTGAGCTTTGTGCTTGAGTACTAGGTGTGTAGACCAACACGCAGTTTGCTATTCACGTGCAATCATTAACTATTTTATAGCCTACAGTAAACAGTGATAGATCTATTGAGTCTGACAAACCCACCCAGGTAGGGTGACTGTTACTGCCAACACGCGTTTGTTTTGCATGCTAGTTACAAAGGTTTGATTGTACTACCAGGTCACACGATGGTATCTCTCCATAAATGCCTTAATTGCCATGTTTGTATGAATTGTATGCACACAACACTATATTCTATTGCATGACACGAAAACCTATGTATTCTCACCAACTTTTTAGTTGACTTTGTTTTTAACCATGTTTCAGGTGACAATGTTTGAAGTATTACAAGCTGCTACATATAAGATTTGGACCTAGAAATTAATCTAAACTATTTATATTTTGTAATCGCTACATTTGGTTCTTGTATGGTATGAACTTGCTACGTGTAATGAAAATGAATGTTTAAATTATTCAAACTTTAGCAACCATGAGCTATGAACAGTCCGACAGCTTCACGCCCCGACGTTTTCCGCCGTCGGTCGGGGTGTGACAGATTGTCACACCCCCTTTCCATCCAAAGACACCTATTTGAGTTTCATTTCCAATTCCTTGACACTAATTTTTCATTAAATCTTTATCATTAGGTTAATTTGGTGTTTATTCAAGTTTCTAACACCATAAAAACACTTAAACATCACTAATTCAACATCCTATCATCATAATCCAAACACCCCCAATTTTCTCCATATGAACCTTAACTTCCCATAATCAAAATCAAAGGGTTATAGGATGTTAATCACCATTCTTTACCTTTAGTTTATCTAGATTATCAACAATCTAACACCAATTAACCACATGCATTCAAAATTTCCGAATTTCTACAAAACCCATCTATGAACTCATAAATGGTGAAATCAAATGGAAGATTATCACTTACTTGATGTTAGGAAGGTGATGTGTGAGCCAAAACCTTCACAATTCAAGCTTCAATTGCACGAATTTGCTTCAACACCCTTTTATCTCTTTTCTCCCTAGCAAAAGAACGACCCACACCACCAAATGACTTCAATTTTGACTTCACCAAGTCAAATATGGCATATTTGCCATTTTACACCTTTAGCCCCTCAACTTCCATTTCACCCATTTTCATTTCAAAATTAGCTAAAACCTAATATAATCTCATCACTAACTTGAAACCCACTTTTTCAACTTATTTCTAAAATATTATTTTCACCATAATATTCATTAGAATTATTTATTTATTTGCAAACGAACCCCGAATTTTGGTTCGTTACAACAAGTTAAATTTGTTTATATTAAGGGACCTAACTAGAACATATATGAAAAAAAAAGTTCACTAAATAATAATTAAATTTATGATTATTTAATTTAAGTCAAATTGAAAAATAATAATAATCACTAAATAGTGATTAAGATTCATATATGTTCTTTTTAAAACACTTAATCTAAAAAATTAACATTTATAAAAAAATTCAAAAAACTGGAACACCTCAATAAAAGTTGAGTGACTTTAAGAGGAATATGATTTTAAGTAACTTTAGTGAGACATACTTAAAAAACTTGGTTTGTATTGTGTGAAGTTCTCCAATACTTTAATAAAATCTAAGATGTCTTAAGTAGAATTGCTTAAATATATAATAATAATTAAGTTTATAATTGTTTAATTTTAGTCAAACTGAAAAGTAATAATAATCACTACATAGCAATTAAGATATATATATATATATATATATATATATAGAAAAAATATCAAATGTAAACCAAGTTTAAATGTGTAAACTAAAAAACCAAATTTTGGCCACATATTTATTATAGTTAATTGGGTGTTTGACTTTTGGGAATGCATTAAAATAAGATGAAAATAAATGTATGATCGGAATTTGGTTTTTTGGTTTACGAGTTTACAAATGATCCTATATATATATATATATAGGAAAAAGATCAAATGTAAACTAATATATATATATATATATATATATATATATATATCTATACTATATAATAAACAAGTAAAATAGTAGGACACTTGTCACAATTATAGGCCTCCTTATTCTCATTTTCTTGCCTCTCTCTCCTATTAATAATAACCAACTCCACTATTTTAGTCAACTAAATTAATTATTTGTTTCAATTTTTATCTATATATTTTTTAATTTAAAAATGTGTTTATCATCAATTAATTTTGTTTAACAATATTTTTATGAACTCTACAAACTGAAAAACAATTTTCTTGCCAACTGGATTCAAATAAAAAAGCTTTTAATAATATATTTAAATATTCACAATGTTCCATTTTGACGAGTGTATATGTTAAAATATTACATTATATTTTATTCAACCCGTGTATTACACAGGTTTTAAAAACATAAACTTTTTATTACTATGTATTGAATATTACATTTATTCAACCCGTGTAATACACGGAATTCTAACCTAGTATATATAATAAATAAGGGTTTTTGTGTGCCACGTGTCTACATCATATTCAATTTCATCATTCTTTTCCCGTCTCTCTCTCTTATTAAATGCACCCATATTTTTTAATAAATTACTAATTATACTAATAAAACACATTTATTTTAGACTATCCTTTATTATAAAAAAAAACTTTGAAATCTAATTGTGTAACTTTATTTTCAATCAAATAGTAAATGAAAGTCAAATTACATTAAATAGTAATTGACGCATTTTCGAAACCCAATTATATATAATTTTTTACATATTTTGAGTTTTATTTTTTATCCTTAGTATATGTATAATAATACATTTTTACACCTGTAAAATACATAAATAAAATTTCAGAAATTTATGTATTGATATTTTTCACCCCGTGTGTATTACACGGGGTCTAAGCTAGTGTGTGTGTATATATATATATATATGGGAAGGATCAAGAGAAAACCACAAAGTTAGGCGAAAACCACTAAATTAATGTGTAATAATATGGACTACGTATACGTAACCGCAATTTTTTTGTTTTCTGTTTACGTATACGTAACACTATGGGTGACGTATACGTAAGCCAATATTTAAATGATTTTTTGGTAAAAATGTGTAATATTACATTGATACTCTTATGAATAAATAAAAATAAAATAAAACAAAAAATAAATATTATCATATGATTGGTTAAAATTGGTTTTTTTAGTGGTTTTCTCGGTTTTCGCCTAACTATGTGGTTTTCTCTGGAACCCTCCCCTATATATATATATGTATATATATAGGAAAAGGATCAAATGTAAACCACATTTAAATGTGTAAACCAAATCCTAACCACATGTTTATTATAATTAATTGAGTGTTTGACTTTTAGGGGATGAATTAAAATAAGATAAAAATAAATGTATGGTCAGAATTTGGTTTTTTGGTTTACAAGTTTACATTTGATCCTTACCCTATATATATATATAGGAAAAGGTTCATTACAGAACACTAAATTACTGCGATAACAAACTTAAATCGTTTAATTTCCTCATCCATGGTATATATATTTAAAATTTTGTACTTCATACAAACAAATATGTATGTTTATAACCATAAAAAAAATTTAACAAATTTTTTGATATGTTTTTATACATTTAAAAGTTACCTACACATGTGTAGGTAAAATAACATATACATCCTACACATGAATTACACATGTGTAGGTTGTATGAAAAAAACAAAATATCTTCATATTTTTTTATAAATTTTATGAGAGACAAATAAACATTGTATTTCTATTATTTTCTCATATTTAAAAACTTGTTAGGATTGAAAAAATAAAGGATTTATTTTGTTTCCTATGTTCTCGCAATATTTAGTGTTCTGAATTGAACCTTCCCATATATATATATATATATATATTGATGTCGTCCAGACGGTCTATTAAAAACTAACAAATAAAACCTATTCTAGACTTTCTAGCTTTAAATTTATAAAACCTAGACTCGACCTAATACTAGACCACACAACCGGCAAGTGTACCGATCAATGTAATATAGCCTAAACGAAGTCCGAGTTATCGAACCCAAAAGACACTGAATAACTAAATTAGACTCAACTAGGACTTAAGTATGATTTGATTGGTTGGGGGATTACTACACTACTATTTATTAACTAAGGAATGCACTAAACTAAAGACAACTCAAACTATCAAGAGCAGAGAACAAAGGTTGAAATCAAGGGTAAGGAAGTCACTACCTAGGTCAGAATCCTATATGCAAAGCTCAACTTCTATCGGTTTTGGAAACTATGTTGGATCTGGGTTTCTAATGATATAACACCTAAAAGATATCTAGTGGATTCCCGATCACTCTCGGTCTCGGGATGTAACCAGAAGACAACCTAAGGATACTAGAATCACCAGATGGTTGGATCACTTCTCAGGTATTTCCAACTATGACAAGTACCCTAATAAACGGATTACCTCTCAGTCTCACCGCCTACCATACACTCAAGGAATGCATGGGGTAATTATAGAATGGATACTATGATTCTATTAACAACTATCACTAGACACCTAATGGTAACGTCCTCTCAAACGGTTAACACTCGGATTCCTAATGACGAAGACTAATAGACTAATTCTCACCTCTCGGGTATTGAACTAGGACACACATTCACTTCTAATCAGTAATTAACTAGGTGTTCTATGGTTACTACGTCTAGCAAACCACTCCAAATCACAAACCCTAAGATCTATAACCCAGAAACGAAGATCAAACTGGCAGACAACCACAATCAACGCAGAAAAGCATAATCAATCACATAATCAGAATTAAACATGCACTAACATCACACATAAACAAACTAAAACCTTTACTAAATCATAAATCCAACATTCAAATCCAAAAACCGAATAAAAATCGAAACTTTAACACATAATCATCATATTGACCTAGGTAGATCGAAGATCTAGCCTAGAATCATACTAAGAACATTCAAACAGAAGTAAATAGCAAGATCCATAGGTTCAAAACACAAAATCAAAGATAAAAATCGAATCTTTAAAACCTAGAACGCTAATATAACGAACCCGGAATCCAAAAGCTTCAATCTTCAGCTTCAATTGACTTCCAAGCTCAAAATCGCCTCTTTTTCCTTGGAACGGCTTGAATCGAACTCTCTCTAATTATGGTATTCGAAATCTATTAAAACTCAAAATTAGGGTTTTTGCGGAATTACGGTCCTCTCGCGTACCGCGAGAGAATTTGGCTAGGTTCCTCGCGTACCGCGAGGAACAAAATAGTCGGGCGCGTTTCTTGAATCCTCGCGTACCGCGAGAATTATTACCCTCGTCTCTCGCGTACCGCGAGAGGCATAAACTTCAGAAAATTGTCTTTTGGTCCTTGGACTTTTCCGGGCTTCGTTTCTTCGCTCGTTTTCTTCACGTATTCTTCATTAATATTCCCGAGCTCCTACAAATAAGACAAAAGACTCAAATGTACATAAAATTGACTCAAAACTAATATAAAACTACTTAGAACACAATAATATAAAGGAATAAAGACGTGTGCTTTCGCACCCTATCAAATATCCCCACACTTAACCTTTTTTCGTCCTCGAAAAATCTGCAAATGGAATCATAACTGGCATCTAACTTAACAAACATCAATTTACCAATTATCAAAACATACTCACGTGTTAAAAAGCAACAATTAGTATTTCTGTCCGATTAAACCCAAGCACTAACTTTCAAGCCCCCGTTACGTGTTCTAAATCCATTTTATACAACATATCAATCAATCTATGTGACTCACACTTAGAAGTTACAGCTCTACCTAATCCCGTCTCAAGGTCATGTTTAGGCACGGATTAAACCATATAGATTTACCCTACCACGTTAAACTACTATTTACAGGTTTTTAGAAATCAGATGAAATCATGAATGAATGGATGATAATGAGCATAATAAGCAAAAGAACTTTCGTCTAGAGGCGTTTCAACCAAGTCACTATCCCGGAGGGTAACACATAGACTACATTCTATCAATGAAGCACAAAAATCTTACTTAGGGGTGTATCCTCCAAGTCGCTATCCCAGAGGGAAACACATAAGCAAAACTCAGTATAGCTCATAAATTATGGAATAACATGAATTATGGAATGCGGGCGCCACCGAAACTCGGATTTATTCTCATAAAAAGAGAATGGTGTGCCATAAAAAATTTCAAAAACCTTTAAATTTTAACTTAACGTGGTACCTATCACCCTATATTGACAGTTTCAGTATTACCATTACTCTAAGATGAATACCCACAAGATATCATGATTTTATTCCGTGATTAATCCTAAATAACACAAACAGGATATTTAAGCTTTATTAGTTAGTTGGGTCTACCAAAACATCACTAATTAGACACGTTTTCAATTATTTATTCTTTTAAACTCATAAATAGATCCAGTTGTACTATCATTTTCCAAGTATTTGCAATTATTTCCAAGGACATTTTTCAAATTTTTCAATTTTTTTTGTATTTTTGAATTTTTATAGAGACACAAACTAAACAAACTAGACACTCACATCCCCACACTTGAAAGACACATTGTCCTCAATGTGAAGCAAAACACAACTAAAAATAAAAATGCAAAAATAAAAACAAAACAGAACAGGAAGCGACTTAGCTGGTAATGTAGATGCAATCTAGTATGCAGCTTCGTTCTTCCTCATGTGTGCACCGTATAGCATTTCGGTCGCGGCTGCACATCAGCTGTTGGGATGCCTTTACAAGATAGTAATGGTAATCATCAATCCCGCCCGAATGGAGATTGAGTACGGACAGAATGATAAAACCTGCAAAATAAACCTCATACAAACCCACAGCATTAAACTGACTCAGATAAAATATAAAGACTCGACAGACTCAAGAAAAACTAAAAGACTCAAGATAGATAGATAGCAGAAAAAAACATACTCAATGGGTGGCAAACACATAGACATGAATGCCACAGTGAAGTCGGTCATTGGTCACGAACGGTTTCTAATTTTCCCATGGTGATGGTGGTCGGATGGTGGCAGGTGGGTGGATAATCGATGATGGTGGTGAATGGTAGTGGTGAGTGAAAACGGGGACAGAAACGGGTACGGGAAACCATGGGAAACAAAGGAAATAGGGTGACACCAGCAGTCCCTCGCGTACCGCGAAGGAATAAAGTCAGGCTCCTCGC
The DNA here is from genome assembly GCA_023525975.1 of Smallanthus sonchifolius. NCBI lineage: Eukaryota > Viridiplantae > Streptophyta > Magnoliopsida > Asterales > Asteraceae > Smallanthus > Smallanthus sonchifolius. Next base: position 84,617,618 of record CM042034.1, on the reverse strand, counting down.
GTACCGCGAAGGACAAAAACATACGCCGGTCCTGTTCTTTGTCTCTCGCGTACCGCGAGATATTGTATCCAAACTCCTCGCGTACCGCGAGGGGGTGTTCGTCACAGAAAGTTTCGAAATTTTTCCACTTTTTATACTTAGAAAAATTTTGACCATTTAAAATCTTGTTTCACCCAAACTCACTAGAAACCCATCCCAAGCATAAAAACGAATGTAAACATACCTGGAACTTCATTCCTAATGATTTTCCTCACCGAATCAAGCATGACTTTCTGCAAAACACGACACAAACAAAAACACATACCGAAGAACAAAGAAAAAGACACGGACTCAAACCAATGAACGCACACAAACTCTACATCCCGGGAACTTGGCCGAGACTCAAGCAAGCCTATCAGGAGGCTTCTCCTTGATCCTAACCGGTACCCGCCTTCATCCTGCGCGGCCTACCGGTTCTCCACAGCCTCAGCAAACAACTACTCCTACCGCACCATGGATTTCTATCCTTCATCTCCTTCCACCACAACTTAAATCTACCCGGTCCGAAGATAATACGCATCAAATAACCAAGTAGTTTGTCACTCCTCGATATCCCCACACTTGGGGTTAGCACTCTATCTACGTTGCCTAAGTCAATTAACTCTCGAGTCCTCTTACGAGGCGGCCTAGACCTAGGGGGTGACTCGATCTTTCTCCCCAAAGCACAGACAGTGGTGAAGATATGTAGGGGTTTAGGAATGGGCACTTCTAAAGGAATGACCTCCACAATCTCACCAGGATCATCGGGATCCTCAACAACCTCCACCAACTTCCCCACACTTGGGGTTTTGCCTATGACCTCTTCAAACTCTGCCATCATCTCCAGCAAATCATCAGGCACCTCATCTCCATAATCGTCTGGCTCATCTAGCAATCCTTCTAACTCCAACGCCCAATCATATGGTTCTTCTATATTCGGGGCGGGTTCACCTACTTCTATCACCGGATCGGGGTCCCAATGGTGGTCCATGAAAGAATCGAGCATGCACACGGAGTGGCTGTGCTCGCCAACATCCTTCCCGGACTCTACAGCATTGAATGTAAGGACCTCATCCCCCACACGAAGTGTGAGCTTCCCGTCAAAGACATCAATCATCGCCTTTGCGGTCCGTAGGAACGGGCGGCCTAAGATGAGTGGGACCTTGTCATCCACCTCCATATCTAGAATCACAAAATCCACGGGGAAAACAAAATTGCCCACTTTCACTAATAGATTTTCCACTATTCCCCGTGGATACTTGACTGAGCGGTCAGCCAAGGAAATGCTCATGCGCGTTGGTTGTGGTTCACCTAGGTCCAGCTGCTTGTACAATGAATAGGGCATCAAATTGATGCTAGCACCTAGGTCGGCCAACGCGTGGTGTAATGGTAGGTTGCCCAACAAGCAAGGGATCGTGAACCGACCCGAATCAGACAACTTTTCTGGCAAATGATTTTGCACCACAGCCGAGCACTGCTCACCAAGTGAGACTCCAGAGACCTCCTCAAGTTTCTTCTTGTTGGAAAGAAGGCCTTTTAAGAACTTAGCATATTTGGGCATATGCTGGAGGACCTCTACAAACGGGAGATTGACCTTGAGTTGTTTGAACATATCAAGGAAGTGACCGTATTCCTTAGCATGTTTATGTGGCAACACACGTGTGGGATAAGGAATACGGCTCAGGTCAATCTCGGGGGACTTCATCTCCACCCCCTTTTTCTTCTCCTCTACCCTCTTGGTAGGCATCTCAACTACTACTTCCTCCTCCACCGGCTCTTCTTCTTCTACTACCGGTGGGCTCTCATCTTCCTTCTCTCCCATGCTCCTTGTCGAAACAGCATTCGACTCGGTCTCTTTCAGCATCCTTGCGTCGATTTCAGCAAATCGAGCCGCCCATTCAATCTTATTCACCTCCTCCACCGAGGGAATATTATGCTCCTTAGAGTGGGAGTCAACCTCTTCAACCACTTTACTCTCCACACTCTCTATAGACATGGCCATCACTGAAGCGTTCGGGCCCGTAGAAGGGCCTCCTTGTCTATCCTGTATGCTCCTAGCAATGTCTCCTACCATGCGTTGCAAATCCTGGAACGCCGATTGCTGATTCTTCATCAAAGTGTCATGGCTATCCAGTCTTTGCCGAGCATCCTTGTTATTCTGCACCAGCTGGGCAAGCAACTGTGTCTGAGTCTCCATCATCTCCTCAATCCTTCGTGACCCAACAGTGCTCCCAGAACTCGCTCCTTCTTCTGCTCCTCCATACTGTTGCTGACGACCAGTGAATCCAGATCTCCATCCCGAACCAAAAGTATTAGAATTGTTGTATCCTCGGTTCTGGTGTTGGTTGCCAGCATAGCTCACGTGCTCTTGATTATGAACAGGGCAATCTCGGGTGTCGTGTCCTCCCCTACACACTTGACACCTTAGAGCATTGAGCTTCAGCTCTTTAATCTCATTTGCCATCGAGGCGAGGGCAGCAGCCACGCTAGTATCAGGAGTGACCTGATGCACACCTCTAGGAGAAGAGGCGTGTGACCTAGCAGTAGGGATGGAATCCCTAACAGAACGTGGGTGCTGCTGCTCGGCTTGAGCGAAGCTCTCGAACATATCCTCGCACTCCTCAGGCTCGAGTCTATCCATGATATGGCCTCCTGCAGCTGTGTTGAACATTTGCTGCGTCTCGAAGGTGAGGCCATTATAGAACTTCTCCACTAGTGCCCAGTCAGGGAGACCGTGCTGGGGACATCGGCTCAACAGCGCGTTGAACCGCTCCCAGGCGATGTGGTAAGGCTCGTCGGGATCCATCCGGAACGAATGGATCTGGTCCCGAAGGCGAGCGGCCCTGGAAGGTGGAAAGTATTTCTTGAAGAACTTGGCTTCGAGATCCTCCCATGTGGTGATAGAATTGTCGGGAAGAGTGTCGAGCCAAGTAGATGCACGCCCAGAAAGGGAGAATGGAAAGAGACGCAAGTAGATTGCGTCCTTAGATACACCCGTGATATTAAATGTATCACATATCCGCGCGAAGCGAGACAAATGTCCGGGTGCATCCTCATCCTCGAGGCCATGGAATTGAGTGGCATGAGTGATCGTACTCATGACATGTGATGGGATCTGCCAAGAATTGGTGTTCGGTATAGTGGGGCGTGTGATCGAAGATCTCGCGCCCGTGACCCCCTCACTGGCCCTCTGGTGTACTGTACGCCTCGCTGGAGGATCAGCGTCGCCCATAGTAGGAAATGGAACTGGGCTAGTAGGACGTACCTTTGGGTTAACCAGCTCCTCTAAACGCTCCCGAAAGTCGCGGGTGCGCTCGTGAAGCTCTCGTTCGGGCTCTTGAAAAGCTGCAAAAAATGGTGATCCTTGCGAACGAGTATTGGGCATAAACAGAAAGACTCTAAGAAGGAAACAGAATAAAGAACCACAAGTAGCACACAAGACTCAAAAGAAAACAAAAGACTCAAATAAACCAAAAATCAAACAAAGAACTAGTCAAAGCTAATATTGCTATTGCCAAGTGTCCCCGGCAACGGCGCCAAAAACTTGATGTCGTCCAGACGGTCTATTAAAAACTAACAAATAAAACCTATTCTAGACTTTCTAGCTTTAAATTTATAAAACCTAGACTCGACCTAATACTAGACCACACAACCGGCAAGTGTACCGATCAATGTAATATAGCCTAAACGAAGTCCGAGTTATCGAACCCAAAAGACACTGAATAACTAAATTAGACTCAACTAGGACTTAAGTATGATTTGATTGGTTGGGGGATTACTACACTACTATTTATTAACTAAGGAATGCACTAAACTAAAGACAACTCAAACTATCAAGAGCAGAGAACAAAGGTTGAAATCAAGGGTAAGGAAGTCACTACCTAGGTCAGAATCCTATATGCAAAGCTCAACTTCTATCGGTTTTGGAAACTATGTTGGATCTGGGTTTCTAATGATATAACACCTAAAAGATATCTAGTGGATTCCCGATCACTCTCGGTCTCGGGATGTAACCAGAAGACAACCTAAGGATACTAGACTCACCAGATGGTTGGATCACTTCTCAGGTATTTCCAACTATGACAAGTACCCTAATAAACGGATTACCTCTCAGTCTCACCGCCTACCATACACTCAAGGAATGCATGGGGTAATTATAGAATGGATACTATGATTCTATTAACAACTATCACTAGACACCTAATGGTAACGTCCTCTCAAACGGTTAACACTCGGATTCCTAATGACGAAGACTAATAGACTAATTCTCACCTCTCGGGTATTGAACTAGGACACACATTCACTTCTAATCAGTAATTAACTAGGTGTTCTATGGTTACTACGTCTAGCAAACCACTCCAAATCACAAACCCTAAGATCTATAACCCAGAAACGAAGATCAAACTGGCAGACAACCACAATCAACGCAGAAAAGCATAATCAATCACATAATCAGAATTAAACATGCACTAACATCACACATAAACAAACTAAAACCTTTACTAAATCATAAATCCAACATTCAAATCCAAAAACCGAATAAAAATCGAAACTTTAACACATAATCATCATATTGACCTAGGTAGATCGAAGATCTAGCCTAGAATCATACTAAGAACATTCAAACAGAAGTAAATAGCAAGATCCATAGGTTCAAAACACAAAATCAAAGATAAAAATCGAATCTTTAAAACCTAGAACGCTAATATAACGAACCCGGAATCCAAAAGCTTCAATCTTCAGCTTCAATTGACTTCCAAGCTCAAAATCGCCTCTTTTTCCTTGGAACGGCTTGAATCGAACTCTCTCTAATTATGGTATTCGAAATCTATTAAAACTCAAAATTAGGGTTTTTGCGGAATTACGGTCCTCTCGCGTACCGCGAGAGAATTTGGCTAGGTTCCTCGCGTACCGCGATGAACAAAATAGTCGGGCGCGTTTCTTGAATCCTCGCGTACCGCGAGAATTATTACCCTCGTCTCTCGCGTACCGCGAGAGGCATAAACTTCAGAAAATTGTCTTTTGGTCCTTGGACTTTTCCGGGCTTCGTTTCTTCGCTCGTTTTCTTCACGTATTCTTCATTAATATTCCCGAGCTCCTACATATATATATATATGTATATATATATATATATATATATATATATATATATATATATATATATATATATATATATATATGGTTAAGTTATGGTAAAAAGAGTTTTAAAAATAAGAAGGGTAAGAAGAATTCTAGGCTTGACATGTGTTCTTTTATTGTTTTTAAATAGATGACATAATGGTCATTGTGTAATATGTCAGGTCATTGTATAATATCAAGTCTGGTCATTTTGTCAAATATTTTTCATCATTGTGTTATATGTATTAATCATTGTGTTTTACGTTTTTAGATAATTTCGTGTTATTTTTGTCCCAGTTTTTTATGTATTATATATAAAATAGTGATGAAAAATATTTGACACAATGACCAGACCTGACATTACACAACGACCTGACATATTTGAGCTAATTACACAATAATGAGCAAATTACACAATGAGCTGGAAAGCGTAAAACACAATGATGAATACATATAACACAATGATGAAAAACATTTGACAAAATGAGCAAATTACACAATAGAAAGGGTTTTTAAAATTTGTCATTTCTTGTAACTGTATGGTTACACAATGATGAAAAATATTTGACAAAATGAGCAAACTACACAATAATGTCAGGTCTGGTCATTGTGTAATGTCAGGTCTGGTCATTGTGTCTAATGTCAGGTCATTGTGTCAAATATTTTTCATCATTATGTTATATACAATACATAAAAAACAGTGACAAAAATAACAGGAAATTATCTAAAACGTAAAGCACAATGATAAAAAATATTTGACATAATGACGATACCTGACATTACACAATGACCAGACCTGATATTACACAATGATCAGACCTGACATTACACAATGACGAGCAAATTACACAATGTGTCGGAAAACGTAAAAAAAAATTCGTTTTTGTATATAACGACATTATACTCGTTTTAAAGATAAAAAACGATCGTTTTTATGGTGTAATTTAAAAAAAATAATGTCATATGTAAAGTTATGAACGTTTAAAAAATTAGGGAACTTGATAAAAAGTAAAAAAAAAATGGCCATGACTAAAATACCCTTTAAACAATTTTTTCTCCCACAATTTGATCTCAACCATTAAATTCTTTCTCCAATTTGATCTAATGGCCCTAAAACCTGCTCACCCTTCTTATTAAAAAACTCTTTTTATTTGAACCTAACCCTATATATATATATATATGAAAAGGATCAAATGTAAACAACATTTAAATGTGTAGAAAATGATCAAATGTAAACCACATTTAAATGTGTAAATCAAAAAACCAAATCCTGACCACATGTTTATTATAGTTAATAGGATGTTTGACTTTTGGAGAATGAATTAAAATAAGATGAAAATAAATGTGTGGTTAGAATTTGGTTTTTTGGTTTACGAGTTAACAATTGATCCTTACCCTATATATATATATATATATATATATATATATATATATATATATATATATATATATATATATATATATGGTGAGGTTCAAATGTTAACCAATATTTATGTGATAACCACTCTGAAACATAGTATTACGTATATGTAACCATTATCTTTATGTTAATGTTACATATATGTAAACACTATGTGTCACGTATATGTAACATTGTTTGGTACATATGTTCTATTTAGAACACTTAATTTAAAAAAAAGTAACATTTATAAAAAAAAACTAAAAAAAGAAAAAAATTGGAATACCTAATAAAAGTTGATCGACTTTGAGGGAAAATGACTTTAAGTAACTATAGTGAGACATACTTAAAAAACTTGGTTAATATTGTGTGAAATTCTACAATACGTTAATAAAATCTAAGGTGCCTCTAGTAGTATCTAATATATTTATTTAATGTACAAAACAAAAGTATTATTATATCTAATATATTTATTTAATGTACAAAACAAACGTATTATTATGACTGTAATTGGTGTCTTTTCTTATCTCGTGTACAATTCTATATCCTTACAAATACAAACCGAGTGAACAATTGTTGTTCCTCATTGGTCCCCGTGACGGCTTGTGATTGGTCGCGTCTTTTTCTCGTCTTCAACCCTTATATATATATATATATATATATATATATATATATATATATATATATATAGATGAGGGTTAGGCTACAAATGGACAAAACCATAGAAAGTGTAGGTAGAATTCTGAGAATGACACGTATCCAAGAAGTAAAAAAGAGAGAAAGGACAATTGAGTCAAAACACAACATCCCTTGAATCAGCAATGCACATGCAAGTCACATGTCATTTCCCCCCATTTTTTAAACGTCCATAACTTTTTTATACTTCATTATTTTTTTTAAAAAAATTCACCATAAAATTGAACGTTTTTTATCTTTCCAACGAGTATGGTATTGCTATATTTCAAAAAAAAATAAAAAAATACCAACTGGGTGTTGTTTGAAATTGGGAGTTTTTATGGTGTTTTATGTTTATGGTGTTGAAAATTTAAGCTAAAGTGTAAAACACCATGACAGAAGCAAAACGCCATAAACATAAACACGTCAAAACAACATGACTAAAAAAGCCAAAAAAGACATGACAAAAAAAAAACTAAAACGCCATATTCAAATTGGCACCTAAATGTAAAACAACATGACCCAAAAAACTCCATGTTGAAAAACACAATGACTAGAAAAACTCAATGTTGAAAAACACCCGGTTGAAAACACCATAAATATAAAACACCATGTTGAAAACTCACTTTAATTCGAACACAGCCTTAACCAAGTTTATGTTTATAGTATTGAAATTTTTAGCTAAAAGTGTAAAACACCATAACAGAAGCAAAAACGCCATACACATAAACAAGTCAAAACACCACAACCAAAAAAGCAAAAAAAAAAGACCATGTTGAAATTTGCCTTTGTGAAAACGTCATGAACAAAAAAACTAAAATGCCATGTTCAAATTGACCCCAAGTGAAAAATACCATGACTAGAAAAACTTAATGTTGAAAAACACCATGACTACAAAAACTCTATGTTGAAAAACACTCGGTTAAAAACACCATAGATGTAAAACACCATGTTGAAAAAAAAAACTCACTTTAATTCGAACACAACCTTAACCAAGTTTATGTTTATGGTGTTGAAATTTTAAGCTAAAAGTGTAAAACACCATGACTGAAGTAAAACGCCATAAACATAAACACGTCAAAACACCATATACATGTATTTTATGATATTTATGTTTATGGCATTTTTGTTTTGTCATGGTGTTATACATCATTATTTTACACATGTTTTATATTTTAACATCCATATACATGTATTTTATGATATTTATGTTTATGGCGTTTTTGTTTTGTTATGGTGTTTTACACTTTTGGCGTAAAATTTCAATCGACGATTAGTTTTTCATTGTGTTTTATACTTTAACTTCCATACAAATGGTGTTTTGCTATGTTTGTGTTTATGGTGTTTTACCTTTTTTTTTAAACATCTAGTTCAACATAAATTATACGTCACAACTGTAAAACACAATGACAAAAAAAGAAACTAAAACACCTTGACCACAAACACCATGTTGAAATTTGTTATTATGAAAACACCATGACCAAATGACCTAAAACGTCATGTTGAAATTGGCCCCAGGTGTAAAACACCATGACCAGAAAAACACCATGTTAAAAAACGCTCCGTTAAAAACACCATAGCTCTAAAACATCATGTTAAAAAACCCTATTTTAATGTTATTTAAATGAAAACGATTAAAAGTGTATATATATATATATAATATAAACTAATAATAATGTTGAAAACACCATGACCTAAAAAGCTAAAACGCCATGTTCAAAATGGCCCCTATGTGTAAAATATCATGTTGAGAAACACTTTATGTTGAAAAACGATTTAAAATATAAAACACCATGCTAAAAAACCACAATAAAACTAAAACAGCATGTTAAAAACACCATAAAACAAGGTAAACAACATAAACCATCATAAATCTAAAATATAAAACACCATGTTGAAAAATACCATAAATATAAAACACCATGTTAAAAACAACCCACTTTAATTTTATTTAAATAAAAACGATTTAAAATGGACCATAACCACAAAATTTAAAACGCTATGTTGAAAGTTGACGCTCAAGTTGAAAACACCATGACCAAAAAAACTAAAACGTCATGTTAAAATGGACCCCGAATGTGTAAAACACCATATCTAGAAAAACACTATGTTGAAAAACACTTACTTGAAAACACATGACAATAAAACTAAAACACCATTTTGAAATTGACCAATATGTGTAAAACACCATAACTAGAAAAACACCATACTTTAAACCAATGGTGTTCAAGTAAAACACCATAGTTTAAAAAAAAAGACGTTTTTTTTTCTAAACAAAACATAGCAATATCATACTCATATTAAAAATAAAAAAACACTCGATTTTATGGTGAATTTGTTTTAAAAAAATAATAACGTATAAAAAAGTTATGGACGTTTAAAAATTAGAGGGGAAGTTGCATGTGACTTGCATGTGAGGCTTTTTGGTTGAATCTTACCATTCTACCCTCCCGATCCCTTCCGTATTGATTCTAAGTTGCATTTATTTACCAAAATACCACCGTGTGAATCTCAGCCACAAAACACAAATATCTTGTGGCTGAGATTCCTTCCTACTCTTTCTATATTTTTTTCCCTTTCTAGTCTAACCTCATATATATATATATATATATATATATATATATATATATATATATATATATATATATATATATGGGTTAGGTTCAAATGAGAACTCATAAATACTTGAGAACTCGCGAGAACTCGTCAAAAAACCAATTAAAACCATTTTTTTTTGTTTTCACTATCTTTATTATTAAAATATAACATAAAAAATAATTTATCTCTTCAATTAATCCATCCCTTCTCTCTAAATTATCCTTAAAAAATTTATATACATGTGTAAATGGTAAACACTTACACATGTGTAAGTGGTAAACTTACACAAGTGTATATTTTTTTTTAATATATGAAGATGTGTAAATTTACATATATAAATTCATTTTTTTATATTGTATTCTAACAATAAAAATAGTAAAAACAAAAAAAATGGTTTTGATTGGTTTTTTGACGAGTTCTCGCGAGTTCTCAAAATATTTAGGAGTTCTCAAATGATCCATTCCCATATATATATATATATATATATATATATATATATATATATATATATATATATATATATATATCTAGAGGAGGGTTAGGCTACAAAGGGTTAAAACCCTACAAAGTGTAGAAAGGAACCACAGCACGACACGTGTACAATGGGGGAAAAGGAGGGAAAGGGCAATTGGGTCAAAAGTCTTTAAACAAAGGAAGGAATCTGCACATGCAAGTCCATGCAATTTCCCCCATTTTTTTAAAACGTCCATAACTTTTTTATACGTAATTATTTTAAAAAAAAAATTCACCATAAAATCGAGCGTCTTTTTATCTTTCCAACGAGTATGGTATTGCTATATTTCAAAAAAAAAAAAACCAACCGGGTGTTGTTTGAAATTGTGAGTTTTTATGGTGTTTTATGGAGTTTTATGTTTATGGTGTTGAAATTTAAGCTAAAGTGTAAAACACCATAACAGAAGCAAAACGTCATAAACATAAACACGTCAAAACAACATGACTAAAAAAGCCAAAAAATACCATTTTGAAATTTGTCATTGTGAAAACGTCATGACAAAAAAAAACTAAAACGCCATATTCAAATTGGCATCTAGGTGTTAAACACCATGACCCAAAAACTCTTTGTTGAAAAACACCATGACTAGAAAAACTGAATGTTGAAAAACACCCAGTTGAAAACACCATAGATGTGTGTTGTTTGAAATTGGAAGTTTTTATGGTGTTTTATGGAGTTTTATGTTTATGGTGTTGAAATTTTAAGCTTAAGTGTAAAACACCATAACAGAAACAAAACGCAATAAACATAAACACGTCAAAATAACATGACTAAAAAAGCAAAAAATTACCATGTTGAAATTTGTTATTGTGAAAACGCCATGACAAAAAAAACTAAAACGCCATATTCAAATTGGCATCTAGGTGTAAAACACCATGACCCAAAAAACTCTTTGTTGAAAAACACCACAACTAGAAAAACTCAATGTTGAAAAATACCCAGTTGAAAACACCATAGATGTAAAACACCATGTTGAAAACTCACTATAATTTGAACACATGCTTAACCAAGTTTATGTTTATGGTATTGAAATTTTAAGCTAAAAGTGTAAAACACCGTGACAGAAGCAAAAACGCCATAAACATAAACACGTCAAAACACCATGACCAAAAAAGCAAAAAAAAGAACATGTTGAAATTTGTCTTTTGTGAAAAAGTCATTACCAAAAAAGCTAAAATGACATGTTCAAATTGGCACACAGGTGAAAAATACCATAACTAGAAAAACTCAATGTTGAAAAACACCATGACTATAAAAACTCAATGTTAAAAAACACCCGGTTAAAAACACCATAGATGTAAACACCATGTTGAAAAAAACTCACTTTAATTCGAACACAGCCTTAACTAAGTTTATGTTTATGGTGTTGAAAATTTAAGCTAAAAGTGTAAAACACCATGACTGAAGCAAAACGCCATAAACATAAACACGTCAATATACCATGACCAAAAAAGCCAAAAAAAGACCATGTTGAAATTTTCCATTGTGAAAACACCATGACCAAAAAAACTAAAACGCCATGTTCAAATTGGCCCCAGGTGTAAAACACCATGACCTTTAAAACTCCATGTAAAAAATATCCAGTTGAAAACACCATAGATGTAAAACACCATAGATGTAAAACACCTTAGATGTAAAACACCATAGATATAAAACACCATAGATGTAAAACACCACAGATGTAAAACACCATGTTGAAAAAAACCCACTTTAATGTAATTTAAACAAAAACGATTTAAAAGAATATATAACACCATAGATGTAAAACACCACAGATGTTTGTGAAAAAACACCATGACTAGAAAAAAACTCAATGTTAAAAAATACCTAGTTGAAAACAACATAGATGTAAAACACCATGTTGAAAAAAACTCACTTTAATGTAATTTAAACAAAAACGATTTAAAAGAATATATATATATCAATACCATACTCGTTGGAAAAATAAAAAAACGTTCGATTTTATGGTGAAATTTTTTTTTAAAAATAATGACGTATAAAAAAGTTATGGACGTTTTAAAAAAGTGGGGGAAATGGCATGTGACTTGCATGTGCAAGCTTTGGGGTTGAATCTTCCTATTCTACCTCTCCTGGTGGTTTCCAAATTCCAGCTATTTACCAAAATGCCACCGCGTTAATTTCCACCACAAATGACTATGATCTAATGGCCCAGATTCATTCCTATACTTTGTAGGGTTTTATCACTTTCTAGCCTAACCTCTACCTATATATATATATATATATATATATATATATATATGTATAATATGCTTTTAACCTTATTAATTTTCTAATAATTTTTTTATTCCATAATAAATTTTGTTCGTTACCTTTTAAAAAAATGTAACGCGAGATTTTTTTTTTTGTGCGTTCCAATATATATTTTTATAAAACGAGGTTGTATTCAAAATCGAGTATATTTTTTTGTGGCGTACGTTGTAGCGACCAACGTTACCGTTGTAATGCCCTGATAAACCCAATCGTTTATTAGCGAACAACATCGTTAGCAGCGTTGTGCTATTATCGTATCCGATATAGGTGTTTGCTTGTATGGTTTCGACGACTTGAAGCGATGACGACCAAACTGTTGTCGCGTAATGCGGAGAAAAAAAAATTGTGCTCCTCTGTCGCGAAGCGCGGTGTAAAAATACTAGTCCTATACACTTGTGAATAAAATTGAGTTATTTGTTATAGTAAAATATGTTTAAAACTAGTGAGATTCCCTCGCCCTACACGACGACATTTCGGTTGGTATCGGTTTTGCCGTATGGGTACGGGACTAGCACTCTCTATAGCATACGAAAGAGAAAACTTAAAAAATAAAGTCGTTACATGCTCAAAAGGATACCGACACTTGTTTTAAATCGATTTGAAAAAAAAAAAGAATACCACTGGTTGCGATGATACCAAAGTCGGCACCGATGTTGTTCAATTGGCATCGATTAAGTGTTAAAATTTGTAAGGATCGGTTTCGAATACCTATACACTGTAATTCACCCCGTGAAAGAAAATTATACTGAAATACTGTAAAAAAATACATGGATACGGCAAAATCCGGAATTTAAAAAAAACATATTTTAAAGAGTAAACTTCGTTTTTGGCCCCTGTGGTTTGGTCAAAATAACGGTTTTAGTCCATTAGTTTCAATTTGACTTTTTTGCTCTCTGTAGTTACCTAATTTTCTCAATCTGACCCATGTCACTAACTTCGTTAGTTTTTTCTATTAAAATTAGGGGCATTTTAGTCTTTTTCATGTTCAGGGGCTAATTATGTAATTTACTCAAATATCTTTTCTTTTTTAAAATCCCTAACTTCCTACATACACTATTATCTCATCATCTTCTCCCCGATTCAAGAAAATCACCCCCCACCTTTACACTATAGCTGCCACCGCCGGCCACCACCTCACCCCACCCAACTATATAAAACCCCTTCTCTCTATATACCTTCTATGTGTTATTCGACCCCGATCTGTTACTGAATTGGGATTCGTCTGCTTCATCTGGGTCTTTTGAGAATCATATTCATGGGGCCAAAATAATTTCTAAAATAGAAGGAAAAAACCATTATGAAGAACAGAGTAGACGAGCAAGCTTCAAGAAACTTTATATCCCAATCTAAACCCACGATCTGTTACCAAGATCTAAACCCACTCCCACTATTCATCTTCATCTAAAATCATGAAGATGAAAGAGGATCTGAGATTTAGTTCGGAGGCTCAAACAATGGTGGCGATGGTGGTCTAGCCGGATAACATGGCAACGTTGGTGGTAGGAATCAAGATCGATCAAATATTTTGTTCAAGGTTCGATGATGGTTGAGGTGGTCGGAGAGGCTTCTAACGGTGATATTCTTTGGAGAATCCGACTAGTTCTAGGGCTTGAAATCGCCGGCTTCCCTCCCGTCGCTCAGGTTCGTGTCTTTTCAGTTTCCGCCATCATCAGCGGTGGTGTCCTGGTTCATCTGAGTTTTGGTGGATTTGACTGATTCAACTGAGTTCCGATGGATTGTGATTGAGATTGTGAATTTGGGTGTCTTCGGATTTGACTGATTTTGATAGGAAAGATCGGTAGATGTGGCGGTGGCAGAAGTGGAGGTGGCGGTGGCTGAAGCGGGGGGTGGCGGCGACTGAGGTGGGGGTGGCATCTGATTGGTGAAACAAAGATGAAGAAGATGAGGGTTTATGTTTTTTATTTTAATTATTTTGAGTAAATTACAAAAATGGTCCTTTAACTATTTGAGTAAATTATAAAAGTAGCCTTATATGTGAAAAGACTAAAATGCCCTTAATTTTAACAGAAAAAACTAACGAAGTTAGTGGCATGGGTCTGATTGAGAAAATTAGGTAACTACAAGAAGCAAAAAAGTCAAATTGAAACTAATGGACCAAAACCGTTATTTTGACCAAACCACAGGGGTCAAAAATGAAGTTTACTCTATTTTAAAAGTTATAAGGGAGAAACAAAAAAACGAAACCTTAAAGCAACTTTGATAACTTGTACATTCGTGCTTCGTTAACTTGTATGCTATAACGACAACTCGGTTTCGTACGAAATTTATATCGAAACGTAGATAAAAACAAACACGTCATAACGGTACACTCGGAATTATGTAAAACATCATATTTCAAAAGTTTTAAAAGAAAAACAGAACATGTTTAAAACTAATTATAAAGATTAATATATTATTAAAATCAAAATATAGTGAAACAAAAAAACAAAACTTTAAAGCACTTTCGACGGCTTATACGTTCGTGGGTCGATAACTTGTACGTTCTAACGAAAACTCGGTTTTGAATGAAAATTATATTGAAACATAGACAAAATAAGCAAGTTACTACGCTACTCTCGTAATTTTGTAAAACGTTATATTTTAAAAGTTATAAAAGAAAAATAAAACATTTTCAAAGTTAATTATAAAGATTAAAATATTATTAAAAAACAAAATAATAGAAAACGTTTGAACGAAAAGTGAAAATAAAGGTCACGTTGGAGCACACTATTCATTCAAACCCAAAAGGTATTAGTTGACTTTACAATTCAAATATAAATGCATTTAATATTATATTTATTTATAGAGAAAACTTGTATAATCTTTTCATCATTTACGTTATAGACGATAGTCATACTTTAGCGAATTCATGGTTGTGTATCTACTTTTCGTATTAGACTTTACTCTCATACATAATGGTAATATAATGTTGGAGGATATAAGAATTGCCAAATATTACATAATATTTTATTTTCATCATAATTAGTTGTGAACTTTAGGCTTAACTATCTTCTAAGCACACATTAACTACGACCAAACCTTATTGTCTTATGTTAAGTTGACATTGTCAATAAGTTGCCCTCACCTTATTAATTTAGCAACCGGTTTCAACAAAATAGTACAACATTTGTAACGCAACATAGCTCATAATCAATACATGTTTTACCAAAAAGGAAGAGGTGTTAGAGGAACAAGACCTAATTAAGGTAAACACTTTATCAGGTGATTATTTCCATACTTGTTCCTCAATGCTTCTATCTATCGAGGAAAAAAATGTATTACAAAAAACATGTCATGATATACTACATTTTATTGTTAACATCGTTTAAATAGATTAATAAGGTGAAAACAACTTCCAAAAGCATTCCAAGTTACCATAAGACGAGAAAGCATGAATGTAACACTCTAACCTAGCTAGTGTTGGGTGTCACTATTACATAAATCATACATCATAAATCAAACATTGTTTTCATAAACGTTACATAAGGTAAACTTAAAAAAGCAAACGTACTTCATTACATTCATCAAAACCAACTGTCCTCTTTAATGTCTTGAAGACTCTTTTATGTCTTCCCCAATAGCCTTGTAACTTAACCTATACGAAAGGAATGTACACATGACCTAATGCCTAGTCAGGTCCGGTCCCGAGAATCGTCAAAACGTTATGGGCCCGGGACATGTAATAAAAAAGTGGGTCCTGTGATATAAACTCAATAAACATATATAAAAAAACATAATACGGGCTTATATATATAGATTTTTTTTTAAAAAAAAATAGGCTTATATATATATAGATTTTTTTATTTATTGGTTTTCAGTTCAAATTTATAAATAATTGGGCTTATATATATATATATATTTTAAAAAAAACACATTTCTAAGTGGGTCTTTTTTTAATTTCTAAGTGGGTTAATATGATAAATTGATAATACAAGTTAGGCCTTTTATAAATATATAAAATATATATAAAAATTTTAAAAACTACGGGCCCCTTAGGAGACCGGGCCTCGGACGGTCGCCCTCCCCGCCCCCCTAAGGGCCGCCTCTGTGCCTAGTGAGCGGTAACAACTATAACATCATACACTGAGCTAACATAATCCAAACAATATAATATATGGTATTGTTATATTTTCAAAAAAAAAAGTTTTATTTTAGAAATTCTTCAACATGATGTTTTTCAACATGGTGTTTAGATATGTGCGCCCAACAATACATGACGTTTTAGCTTTCGGCGGTCATGGTGTTTTATATCTGTGTGCCAATTTTCAACATGACGTTTTAGTTTTTTTGTCAAGGTGTTTTACAACTGGGCGTCAATTTTAAACATGGTGTTTTAGTTCTCTCTTATTTTGCCAATGGATTGCGATTAATAACTTCTAATATGTTTGTTAGATTTGTAATGGGTTTGTGTTAACTTACCGTTCTTGATAAATAATGAAAGTTTATGTATGTAGATTGGTTAGCTCAACAAGATTGGAAATCTTTCTTTTTAAGTTGGATGAAGCCATATTGAGTTAATTTTATATATTTTTATTTCGTCTGAACTATTTCAATGCAAATGAGTGGAAACTTTCGACCTATCTCCGACAAAGAGAATTTTTTTTTTAATATTTTAATATTTTCATTTCGTCTGAAAGGGAAACTTACCAACCAAATTTTCTTGTAGTGACGGGATGTTTAATGGGTTATATTCAAGGGAAAGTTTTACAGGAACTCGACCCACGTATGCACAAGTGAAATAGACACATTTCGTGTAAGGATATAATGGGGCGGGTATTGAACATAATTATCAAATTCAGTTACAAAACCATGTCTTATACTCGGTCTCATTCACGCCAGTACATATTACACAATACTAATCAATTTCTCGGGTATACATGTGGGTATCGAGTATACCCGTTAGTGTTCTTATGTGATAAAAATTACCCATTGAGATGTCCATTAGCCGAAACACGATCTTAAACTCACACATAAAAAATGACTTGAAATATAAAATAATCAAACTACACTTTAACAGTCATACCATGTTAATAGTTCTAGATTTTTTTAACAATTTCAACATACTATATGTATACATTAAGATTATATAACATATTAATATATCAGGTTAGAAATCTGTGTGTTACACAAGTTAAATAAATTAAATAGTTAGTAATAAACGAAAAAATAAAAGAAATGTTAAATAAATAAAATAATAATAAAGAAAATATTAAATAGTTGAATAAATTAAAATATTAATAAAGAAAATAGTACATATGTGAGAAAAAAAAATATTGAACTAACAGAATTGTGACACGTGTCTAGAGGCGGATGCATGGCCATTCCAGGGGTGGCATGGGCACCCACTCACTTTGAGCCCATAAGAGTAAAAATAAACCAAGGTATTTTAAAAATAAGGGAAGGCCCCTTTCCAATTTCTCAGCAGGCACTCTTTTGAACCATTCGAAGCCCACAAATCGTTTGACAAAGCAGGTGACACAAATTACAAGCAGCCATTAGCATAGGCTAATCACGCGGCAACCCCAAGTCACAAGTAACAACCCTAAATCGTAAGCAGATAGTAGCATGTCGCCTACTCCTTCTCCAGTTCTACAAATCGTTAGTACAATTATGTAAATTTTAGCTGTAAAATAGAGGTAAATGACCAACAAATTTGTTGTTTGGAACGTATATTGAATGACTATCAATGTATCTTCTGTTAATTTGCCAAATCATCATCGTAGCATTCCTTTCAAACTGACGTTATGTTGTTTCCCATGATACATATTGGTAGCTTCTTTTACTTGGGTGGATCTAATGGCATGCAAATTGCTAATCGGAGATTAAAATGAAGCAAATTTTGTAAGTATACGTTATACCTATATTATATAGAATCGAATACAATCTAACTGTTTGATGAAATACCTAAGTCGTAAGTGAATTGTTTTCTTGAACCTAACATGATAAAAACACAATTTTGAACAATGGGCATGGTGTTCCTTTTTTGGATGGCAAATGTGAAATTATTTTTTAAAGGAGTGAAAAATAATATGCTCATGTAATAGGTCTCTTAAATTTATGAAATGCATAATATGAATAAAGTAATTTTAATGTTACATAAAAGGTTTTATGAAGACGAAGATAAGCATCCAAGGCCCAAGGGCATGCTTGTTTGTCACAAGAGAACTTGATTTTGATTCGGGTCTACCATAAGATGGGCTAAAAGCGAGTCATTTATTATGACTGGGTTACTTCCTGATATATTTTATATTCTTAATTAGACTACAAATGATTTTCATAATTCATGGTCCAATTTAGGATCAAAAGCAAAATAATAATTTTCTTTTACGAAACCCTAAAAGGTTGAGCCGACCATGTATGTGACAATTGATAGAAGTTCTTAGGTTCTTTGAATCATTAGGCGAATCGTAGTATATATAATTTGATTTTTACTAAATAACTTTCGTTCGTTAATTAGTTTTTTTTTTGACGTCACGGTATAAATTTCGTTAAAAACGGAGTCGTATTCAATGTAGGTTATTTTTTTAGGTGTCGTGGGTTATATCAACTAACGGTAACGTGCTGGTACCGCGAAAAATGAGACCGATAACGACTGAAAAACATCGGTTCCGTTATATAGCTGTCTTTTAACTATGTTTCAATCTCCACAACCGAGTCGCAGTAACATCATAAGTTTTTTCTATTTGCTTAACCATGTTTTTTTTTGTATTTAGTCATATTAATGTCACCGTCTCAACCGTTTAATATCCGTTTTTCACCACCATGAAGTGCGGGGCCAATTTTCTAGTTTAAATTCATCTCTCGTTGCCAGCTGTCCTTCAATTCAAATATATAAATAGTAAGTAAAGCAACTCTAGGGTTCGCCTCTGGCGCACCGACCCAAAGCAACGGCGAGACAACCATAACGCTACCTCCTAACGCTTTAAAGGTACCGATTCGTCTTCTCGTTCTTCATCATCGCTCGGTTTCTATCGTTTCATGTTGAGTGTCCGTACAATTTCCGTCAACAGGTCTGTTAATCGTTGATTATGTATCTATTTCTGATGGATTAGGCTATTTTCCGTGCTAGATTTGTTATATTCTGCTTCGTTATGCAGGTAATCGTGTTAAATAGTCGTCATCTTGTTCAATTTGTTGTTTCGTGCTGTTCTTTGATGTTGATTCAGTAATTGATGGTGTATTGCTTACGTTGTGAATGAATTTGGTGTTAATTTTGTTTTTAATCAGTTTCTTAGTTTTCGAATAGTGTGTCGATTGTTTGTCTGATACGGATACTTAGAAATTAGGTTATGGTGATTTAAGTTTTGCTTTTCGTGATATAGTTCTGTAGGATCTCGTTGATTACTAAAAAACTGTAATCTGATGAGATTATTGATAGATTTATATGTAGCCTCAAGGCATATTGTTTTTACTTATAGATCACAGATGCTTTCCTAAATTAAGATGTGTTTAGTGCTCAAATAGTCATTCGAGATAAGCTACCAAATCTGGAAAAGTACGATTTTTGTAGTAGTGAGAATGAGGAAGTTGTATTTCTTTCATTTGCATTTATATGCTAGTACACGTTTATATGTAAATTTTGGAAGGGTTTATAAACGATAATCAATTTTCAGTAGCAGTTAATTGGCTTGAACTTGAATTGCGCAGGCTGTCGCCAAATTTGTGTAAGGAATTTTGCTGTATCGTGGATGTCATAAGTTGGAATAGGGCTTGTTCGTATATTTTAGAATTAGCATATAATATTTAAAATTTTAAAATCTTTTCGTTCATATAGGTCAATTGAACATTTTAAGTGTTAAATGTTCGTCATCTTGCTTAATTTGCTGTTTCATGCTGTTCGTTGAATTTGATTCAGTAATTGATGCTATATTGTTTACGTTGTGAATGAATTTGGTGTGAATTTCGTGTATAATCAGTTTCTCAGTTTTCGAACAGTGTGCCGATTGTTTGTCTAATACGGACACTTAGAAATTAGGTTATGGTGCTTTAAGTTTCTCTTTTTGTGATTAGTCCAGGAGGCTCCCGTTGATTACTAAAAAACTGTAATCTGATGAGATTATTGATAGATTTTAATGTTGCTTCAAGTCATATGGTTTTTTCCTCATAGGTTAAGATGTGTTTAGTGCCCAGATAGTCATTCGAGTTAATCAAACAGATATGGAAAAGTACGCTAGAATGCTCGTTTTTTGGAGTAAAGAGGATAAACTATAAAGAAAGTTATATTTTTTCATCAAATGCATTTATTGACTGGTACGCATTTATATGTAAATTTGAGAAGGATTTATAAACAATAATCAATTTTCAATAGCAGTTGATTGGCTTGAACTTGAATTTCGCAGGCTGTCATCAAATTTGTGCAAAGAATATGTGTATTTTGGATGCCATTTGTTGGAATAGGGCTTGTTCATATATTTTAGAATTAGATATAATATTTCCAATTTTAAAAGCCTCTTTTTGTTCATATAGGTCAATTAAACATATTAACGAAAGGGTATTCACCAATTCCGTTGCCTTGTTCATTTCATTCTATGCAACAATTGAAGCAAGATCTTGTAGTTGCTAAATTCATATGCATTATGCGTATAGATGTAACGTATCGAAGCCTGTTTTAAGTAGTAATAACAAGCTAGGCTTGCGTCTACATTTTCAAAAAATAACGTAGATAAAGATGATATGATGCACAGGGCTACATGAGGTAAAATATTAACCCAAATTGACCCATTTTTAACTATTTCGTTATTTTATTTACCTATTTGACTCGTTTTAATTAAAACATAGTCTAAATAGAACCACTTTTTGATGAACGGTTTGAAATTCCTGACTCTACTCCTTTGATCCCAAAATAGTCCATCTCTCTATTGTAATTTTTTACAAAAATAATTTTCCACTTTCAAATATGGATTGCTATAACATATTAATTTCTGAATATACCCTCAATCATTCTTATCGTTAAATCATGCAAGTTTTCCAAGCCATTCTCTATCTTTAATGCACCAAAGGAAAAATTGGCGTGCT
Source organism: Smallanthus sonchifolius (assembly GCA_023525975.1). Lineage (NCBI taxonomy): Eukaryota > Viridiplantae > Streptophyta > Magnoliopsida > Asterales > Asteraceae > Smallanthus > Smallanthus sonchifolius. Next base: position 84,596,010 of record CM042034.1, on the reverse strand, counting down.
GCTAATTAAAAACTCCAATAAATGCACTTATTTTAGGTTGTGTTCTTTGTTTTGGATCATTATTTTGGTACAGAGGGAGGAATAACCAGATCATTTGTTGTCACAATTGAGTGGTCCAAATTTAAATATTCTTTATATACTTTGAGAGTCTTGTATCTAACCATTTTTTTTTATGTATTTCTTGCAGAATCACATTTTTCATCAACTTGTGATGGGGGATGCAGAGAACACGCTTCCACATACCAAAAAACGAGCTGCTGGTAGAGAATTGTCTCGGGATAACCCGGGTCTTGATGATGAAGAAGAGGTTCCCGGGCAAGAAATGGGTACATTCAAAAGGGCTAGTGATGAAGTGCTGGCAAATAGAAGAATAGTCAAAGTCAAACGTAGTCAAACATCGTCAACCCCATCTGCACCTTCTAATCCATTTGCAGCAATCCGGTTGGTACCCCCTACAAATTCCACTCCTGCTTTTGCGACTGTCAACAAGCCACCAGAAATTGAAAGTCCTGTCTCTGAAAAGTCAGTGGGAAATGACGAAAATACCCCAGCAGCTGAGAAAGTGTGCGTAAAAAACAAGGACAAAATGGAGGGAAATGACGAAAATGCCCCTGCAGCCGAGAAAGGGAATGAGGGGAAAAGAGAAAGCTTAGGGGAGCATGATGGGACTACCCCTGCATCTGAGAAAGAGAACTGTGAAAACAAGGACGAGTTGGTAGGAAACGACAAGAATGCCCCTGCAGCTGAGAAAGAGAACGATGAGAAAAAGGAAAACTTAGTGGAAAGTGAAAACAAGGACGGGATAGAGGGAAATGAGGAAAATAACCCTGAAGCTGCGAAAGAGATTGATGAGGGAAAGGAAAACATAGATGGAAATGAAGAAAAGACCCCTGCGGGCGGATCTGTGAACTCATTCCAACAGCTATCGAGTAGTCAAAATGCTTTCACGGGACTTGTCGGGACAGGGTTTTCAAACTCAACATTTTCATTCGGGTCGCTTCAAAAAACCGACCCGCCCACTTTCTCGTCTTTCAGTTTCGGTACAAATGGAAACTCGTCTCTGTTTGGGAACACGGATAAGAAGACCGAGGGAACCAAAATAACACCGTCTGTTATGCAGGAAGTACAACTGGAAACTGGTGAAGAGAACGAAAAAGTAGTTTTCACAGCGGATTCTATACTTTTCGAGTTCATCGATGGCGGGTGGAAGGAGCGTGGGAAAGGAGAATTAAAAGTCAACGTGTTGACTTCTGGAACACAAAAAGCTAGACTTGTGATGAGGGCGAGAGGGAACTACAGATTGATTTTAAACGCAAGTATCTTTCCGGATATGAAGCTGACTAACATGGAGAAAAAAGGCATCACGTTTGCGTGTTTGAACAGTACTGGTGAGGGGCAAAATGGTCTTACGACATTTGCTTTAAAGTTCAAAGACCCATCAATTGTTGAAGAGTTCCGTTCGGCTGTTATGGCGCATAAAGGCAACCCGTACTGGTGCATTGAATCTGAAGACTCCCGAAAATTCACCGAAAGAATCTGATGAGTAGAACAAAGTCGGACCGATGAAAGGGTAAAACTCCATATCTAATGTTTGATCTTGTAGCCGAGTCTATATTTAAGAGGCCTTTTATATCTTGATAGAGATTTTGTTGTGTAGAGTCTTTGAACTCTTATATGTTACAAGTAATGGTGTTTTACTTGGGGGTCAAGTCTTCTCATCACGGGACCATGCAGATGTGGGTTCCGGGTTCAAGTTTTTCTCCCAAACGGGGAAAAGTGAACCATTTAGTACTGGTTCGGTCCTAAACCATTATGGACAGATAGTGATTGAAGCCTGGCTCTAATGCTCTAGTCATCAGTGCACTTTAGTCTTTGTTCTCTAATAATTATGCCTAGTTCAAACTCCTATTTGGTTTGGTTCGGTTCTTTTTTTGGTGTGATCGTTATATCGTGTTATGAGTAAACTCTTGAGACTCCTATCGGTGGTGGAGCTTCAAGATGGGTTTAGGGCGAGGGCCCTTGGGCCCTCACTATCCTTCGTCCCTGACTCCTATTGTCATAAATGATAATAAGGTAAAACGTAGCTTGTGTTGGCAGGTAGCCTTCAATGACTTAATTTATATTTTAAGAAATTCTACTAATCATAAATATAACCTAAAGATCACGTTAATTTCATGAATTGATTCCGTGGATCAACCTAGAGGTGCACAAACAAACCGGATCCGGATCCGATCCGAAAGATAATCCGAAACTGGATCCGACCCTAACCGGATAAAAAAGAACCGGACCGGATTTTTTAGGATCCGTCGGATCTAGAACCGGTTTCAAGGTTTTATCCGGACCGGATAAAAATAGGACAAAAACCGGACAAAATCGGACACAAAAAAATCCGGAAAAAATCGGGATCCAATCGGATAAAATCGGATATTTAGTCAGATCCGGTTCCAAATAGGTTCCACGTCTCCATTCCCAAAACCGGATCCGATCCGGAACCGGTTCCCTTGTGTCCGGTTGTTGACCAACGTTGACGGATCCGGTCTGGATCCGAACCGGATCCGGATCCAAAAAAAATCCGGTTTGTGCACCTCCAACCTCACGGTCGATCCAGGTCCATACAATGGCCTAATCATGGATCGACCGTCCATTATTCAGTTAAAAGTAGAAGAAAAGCCTTTGTGTATAGCTGCAGATATTTGAAGATTAAATAATCAAGAATTAATTACATGGATGGCCCCTGTGGTTTGGTCAATTTATGGTTTTGGCCCTTAGGAATGGGAAACTACAACTTTGGCCCAATAGTTTGCACGATTGTAACACGTTTGGCCCCTGAGTTGGATGGAGGTTAACTTTTTCAGTTAAGTGCATGTGAAATGACTAAAACACCCCTCTGAACAAAAGTGTCAAACCCTCCACCTCCAACCATCATCTCCACCCTCTCACACCTCCTCCACCTCCACCGCCTTCCACCGCCATCTCCGACCATCCTACCACACCTCACCTCCACCGCCTTCCACCGCCACCTCCACTGCCACCTTCACCTCCGGTCAAAAAATTAATAAAACTACCTAATCCTAGATCCCCCATTCATTGTCTTCTCAAACAGCCACCACCATTGTCTTCTCAAGCAGCCACTAGCTACCGCCACCAGCCACCGCCACCACAGCTCCGCCACCGACACACCACGCTTCATCTTCCACCGTCGAGATCTATATACATCTCCTTTCCTCTGGCGACCACCATCCTTTCCTTCCGATAATGGCAGTGGTGGTGATGACTGATGGCACTAACAGCGGTGGCGACTTTGGGTCTTTTAACCCAACTGGCACACACCGTTCTCCTTTTAGTCGATGATGGTGATGACCATCATCATTCTTCACAACAGTCAGTTTTTTTTTTTTTTTGTGAATGATGATTTTGATGGGTTATGATTGGGGCAATTCATGAGGCTATGTGGTGGATAACAACAACAATGAAGAGGGGCATTGAAAACCACTCATTCTTTCAAATCATGGGGGAAGACGTGCTAGTGATGGATGATTTCCAGAAATGAAATTAAAGTCCTTTTTCTTTTCATCAATGTTTGCGTACACATGTATCATTGAATGTCAAAGTTTTAACAAACCAATAATTTATTGAAATGGTTTGACAGAGAAAAAACGAAAACTACAACCTAACAGTAAATAGGATAAGTTTTTTTCTAATCAAATTAGGAGCTTAATTCCTAAACAGAACTAGTAAACCAAATCAATGTTTTAATAATAACTGAAACTAAGGGTTCCCTAATCAGAGAATTTGTAAGCAAATGAAATTCTCAATGAGAATAGAAACCAAAATTCTTAACAGAGAATTGATTAATGTCTCCATCGGACCCCAAGTTTGTACTTCAGATTTTGGTTTAACATCCTTTTCTTCTAAGATCTCTCTGTCTGCTAATTAAGAATTTTTTATTGTGTCGCCGGAAGGTGCAGGTTTGTGTGGCCGGAGAAGATGGTAGTGGTGGTGGTGAGGAGGGGAGTTGAGGCAATGGGATAAGTGTTGATGAAGCGTGGTGTGTCGGTGGCGGAGCTGTGGTGGCGATGGCTGGTGGCGGTAGCTAGTGGCTGCTTGGGAATCGGTGTGGGAGCTTTAGCAATGGTGGTGGCTGTTTGAGAAGACAATGAATGGGGGATCTAGGGTTAGGTAGTTTTATTAATTTTTTGACCGGAGGTGAAGGTGGCAGTGGAGGTGGCGGTGGAAGGCGGTGGAGGTGAGGTGTGGTAGGATGGTCGGAGATGGCGGTGGAAGGCGGTGGAGGTGGAGGAGGTATGAGAGGGTGGAGATGATGGTTGGAGGTGGAGGGTTTGACACTTTTGTTCAGAGGGGTGTTTTAGTCATTTCACATGCACTTAACTGAAAAAGTTAACCTCCATCCAACTCAGGGGCCAAACGTGTTACAATCGTGCAAACTATTGGGCCAAAGTTGTAGTTTCCCATTCCTAGGGGCCAAAACCATAATTTGACCAAACCACAGGGGCCATCCATGTAATTAATTCAATAATCAATCTTGAAAGTATTTTTGAAAACCCTTGTAATTTTAAAGGATAGCCGTACTTCATATAAACTTGTGCTTTTTTTTTATAAAAACGTGCCATTGATAAAATCTAGAAGGAATCATCCTCAAGAACTAGGGTAGTGTTTGTTATGCAGTAATGGAAGGTGGAATGCAATTGACGATTACGAGGGAATACAAAAAATGGTGTTTGGTTAGACGATGGAATGGAATCACCCATTCTACAAGGAATGTCATTCCCTCTAAATCTCTTAAATTCGTTTCATCCACCCCATTTGTTTTTTTTTTTCATTCCATCCCCTCTTTCACCCTTCACCACCACCACACCCTCCCACCACCACCCACCACCGCCGCCTCCACCACCCACCACCACCACCGCCACCACCCACCCCACCTCCCACCACCGCCACCCACAACCACCCACCACCGCCACCCACAACCACCCACCACCGCCATCACCTACCGTCACCCACTGCCAATTACCACCAATTTTATTCTTTCTTCTTTTCTTGTCTACCAAACAACATAAAGTAATGATTTATTCCATTCCCTCATGGTAACCAAACAAGACAATTGAATGGAATGGTTCATTTCATTCCTTTGTCCATTCCATTACTTCGTTCATTTCATTCCCTCGTCTATTCCATTACACAGACCCTAGTTTTTTAAATTATAGACTTGGTGAGAAGGTGATTTTAATCATATGGGTAGTGTCCAATCCATTTACGAAGAAACTATAGGCTTTTTAGTTTTTTCTTTAAAAGAAATACTATTTTTTTATCGGTTAAGTCGCACTTAGTGTAATAGATTCTTCTTGACAAATTTGATTTTAATAATCTAAACTGACTTATTGATGAAACGTACAAGCAAAATCGAGTGTAAATCAAGTGTAAATATATGATGGTTATGCTACTGGGACTTTCATTGATAACAAAAGTAAAAGTTGAAATTATCACATGTCAAGCTGTTAGTTTGGATTATTATTAGCCAATGAGTCACATTTTAGATTATTAAAAACCAATTTGCGTAATAATAATAAAAACATATGTAATGTTTGCCCTCGAATTATCATATCCAGACCTTACTCTACGAGTGAGATATACTGGGTACGTTTGTTTAGTTTTGTCAAAACATTAACATATGGTTATTAAAGTTTCAATTAAAATTATATTCACTGGCATAACCATAACTTTTCAACTCGATTACTCTAATGGTGGCAATTTAAGAATTTTTTTTACATATTTCCCCCTCTTAACCTCCTTAATAACATATATATACCCAACCATAAAAATCAATTACATATTTACCCAATGCTTACACAATTACCTATTTACCCTTATATGTAAATTGATATATTTAGGAAGAGAATATATGTAAATAGTACTTTAATTGGTTCATTAAGGGTAAAATAGTAATTAAATAAGTTATTTTAAATGAATTGGGTAAATATGTAATATATATAAGCTTTAGGAAGGGGAAATATGTAATTAAAATTAGGGGTTGGGTAAATATATAATAAATGAACTTAGGAAGGAGATATATGTAAATGACCCAAAATTTAAAGGGTTAAACTATAAAAAAATAATAACAATGAATATAACCATTTATATAATTTTTTGTTGACTAAAATCTTCTTATATAAACAAAGTGTCTATGCATCCAACGGGTGAATTGTAACTTGCTTGTAATAACTGAGTAAAAACAACTTGCTTGTAATAACTAAGTAAAAACAAGTTCGTAATTCAGCATGAGTTGATTTGGCTCAAGCTATCCACTCACATAAACTTTCGAGCCAAGTTCGAGTTGAATTTAGCTCGCTCAAATGTTTTATCAAAAAAACATATAAAACCATCAAATTATAAAATAAAAAAGGGAACATTTAGTCAACTCATTGAGCTACAAGTTGCTTCGGCCTTCGAGTTGGATATGAGTTAACTACGAGCTTAACTTTTGGCTCAGATTAAAAACTGCAACCCAAGTCAACTGAGCTTGTATTATTATGAGCTTGAGCCAAAGTTGATCGTTACTTGACTTGACTCATTGAACAGTTTAGATTGGTTCTAACTTTTAACATTTTCTTATTTATGGCTCTGCATTGAACCATACACACATAAATAAACAAATGCTTTTAATTACTTTTCTCATAGTTTTGTAATATTTGTAGTTTTTGTATATAACATAGCCTATCATCATGTGTATTTAAATTATTTCCCCCCATATTAAATACATATTTACCCAACTGCATGATGGAATCGATCAGAAGCGACGGTAGATGTTGGAATTAGAGGTGCACAAATCGGGTATTCTCAAAAACCGGTTTCGGTTCTTATCGTATCCAGTTCTTACCGGTTCCGGTTCCAGGTCCGGTTCTTGGTTGAAAAACTGGAACCTATGTACCGGTTCCGGTAATTCAAGGCGGGTATTTCAAGAACCTATTTCCGGTAACCAACTTTGCCTTTTCCGTTCCATGTTTCAAAATTCTTAATTTAAGTCAATTTGACCTGTTGCAATGTAAATAAGGTTGTTGTGGCACTAAAGTGCGGGTAGCTTACAAAATGATACTACAAACACCGGTTCTGGGTAGAACCGGTTTCGGGTATTTCTTAGAACCGGTTTTGACTAGAAATATTGGAACCTATCCAAACCCTGCGGGTAGGGTCGGTTCCGGTTCCGATTTTTTTGTTCACCTCTAGTTTGGAATCGATCGGAAGCGGAAATAAGAAGGTAAGGGTTAGGATCGATGGAATAAGAATAGTCGTAATTTTTGTAAGGTTAAAATGCTAATTTTATAAAAGAGGGTCATCTATGTAATTTAATATTTGGGTTGAGTATATGTAATTAGAGTTAAAAATAAGGGATACATGTAATGCGCTGAGTTAATAAGAAAACTACTATTCGTGAGAAAACTCGTGAAAACCAACCCAAACGAACTCTGATTGAACTCATTCCAGCGGCGTTAGATACGGCTCGTCAAACCCCAAAGCCTAAAGCTAAACCCTACCCCCAAAAACCTAAAAACCCCACCCCCACCGCCCAAAAACCTAACCCCCCACCCCACCCCCAAAAACCTAAACGCCGAGCAGGTTTCAATGCCACCAAAATGAGTTCATTCGGAGTTCGTTTGTGTCGGTTTTCGTGAGTTTTCTCACGAACAAAGAGTTTTCTCATGATTGTTCCAGCCTCGTGGACGGACGAAAGAAGGTAAGTTACAGAACGAGGCAGTGAAGGCTTGCGAAATAGACAGTAAGCAAGAGCTTCTCAGCCCTCTATTCTATTAGTCAAGCGCTAGCGCGCCTGTCGAGCTTAAGCACTTTACCGCTGTGTTCCCGAGTTTACTAAAGGGAGGAAAGGAAAAGAAAGGATTATTTTCCTTTCTTTTTCTTTTCCCTTCTTTTCTTTTCCTTTCATTTCTCTACAAATCTCTCCAATTTGGGAGGATGAAAATACCCCTTGTTTTCCTTTCATTTTCTTCCTTAAAAAAATCTCTGGAACACACTTCATCCCGTTTACTTTCTTTTCCCTGTTAAAAAAAAAACTCTGGCGCAAAATTTTCTTCCCATTCCTTTCTTTTCAACAAAGCGTATTCGCTAGGAGATGAGATTTTGCGTTCCTTCCCTATGTGTAAGATCTCCATTAAACTAATACAACTAGTAAAATTCCCGACGCAAGACTTTACAAACATTAAATGCGTAGTCAAAATAAAAGCTACAACAGCAACCGAAACATAAAACTCCTAACCAATTGCATAGGCAACACTTGCAATTCTGGTCCACAGATCAGCACATTCCTTTTCGGCTGGTCTACTCCTCTTTGAACAATATAATTACATTATGTCACATTTCTATAACAGAATTTAATATAATTTAAATACGATAGGAAGAAGACATTACAGTAGTTCATACCATGCGGGTGTCTTGTTTTTCACCTGTTATGCTAGGAAGTGTACCCGAGTAGCGATTTCTATTGAATGTGGAATACTTATATATCGGGCAAATTGTCACACCCCAACCGACGGCGGATTATTCGTCAGGGCGGACGCGGTTGTTCAATAGCACAAGGTTGACTATTAAAGTTTAAATAGTTTTATTAAATAACTTCAAGGTTCTCATACAAAGAATAAATCAAATACATAACAAGAATACAAGTATAATTTATTAAGCATTCTAGGTCCAAGCATCCTATGTGATCACAATAAAGTCTCATGATGTAGTACCTGAAACATGTGAAAGAATCTGTCAACTACAAAATAGTTGGTGAGATACAAAGGTTTTGACACAATTTAACAAGTATTTGAAAAGTATTACAATTCACTATGATTTATGCATTCTATAATGTAAGTATGAGAACATAGCATCTTAAACATTGTGCATATCAATCCTCCAACCAAGTTTAGGCATAACCCGCAGGTTACCCTTATAAGTCTCAAGTTTAAAAGTTTATTCAGTAACAATCACCAAGGGCTCCCCCGAAGGGTCAATCAATCAAGGTGGATTGGTCAAATACAATAGGCTTGATCAAAGTTAATGAATATGCTAGTTTTAAGTTTAATCTAAGCATGCAAGTCTCAAGTTTAACATAAGAATAAGCACATAGTCATAGTTTGTACAAGAATTGTATAAGTTTGAAGTTTTTGAACATGTTTCACCCCAAAAGTATATAAAGGAAAAATGGGCTAAGTATACTCACTTGGTTTGGATGAGGAAGAGTATCCGACAAGGTTTAAGTGTTGCAAGACTTTGAGGGAGAATATCCTCGCAACGAGCCTAAGAATACAAGTCTAAAGTTTCAAGTTTTGATTCTATAAGTCTAGGACAAGAATTCTAAGATCTCAAGATTTGACTAGGGTTCCAAATGGATGATGGAATGATCGTATTTATAAAGTTTAAATTAGGTTTTACATAAGGTTTTGAAAAAATCATGCAAGGCTTGGATTTCAAAGTTTAATAAGTTCATAGTTTAAAATAATTATTTAAGATAAGAATCAATGATAATAATTATTTTAAGAGTAAAATAATTATTAAATACAAAGTATTTTAAGACTAATAGTGACTTAGGATTAATAGTAATTATTTAAAGTGTATATAATTATTAAGGATAAATAATTATTTATAAGAATAAACCATATAAATCGTTAAAGTTTCAAGTATTAAATATTTATTTTTATAATTTGACTTGTAAACAATTAATGTTTTACAAGTTTCATTATGTAATTATAAGTTTATAAAAGATTAAATAAAATTTCTTATAAAGTTTATATTATAACCTTTTTTTGTGTTTATAAGTTTATAAATAAAGTTTCTTTAAAGTATTTTAAATAGGGTTTACAAATTTTATAAATGATTAAAGTTCCCATTTAATCTTATAAAATTTACAAGATTATAAATATTTAGGAATTTAGTAAAGTATAATTATTCCTCTTGTTTTGTATACACAAACAAATTTGTTTATAAAATTTTACAAGATTTATAAGTTTATAAGGTTTTGATTTTTAAATAAATAATGAGTAAATGAATACCCAAGATTAAAGTTTAAATAGATATAAATGTTATAAAAGGTATGAGTTATAAATTTCCCTGTTTTCTAAATAATATCTAAGTTTTATAAACTTTTTTGATCTTATAAAAGTTTATTTAAGTTTCCCATTCAATAAAAGAATGTATAATGAATTAATGTTTTTAAAATTAAAAGTTTATGAATTAACTTTAAGTTTTAAATAAAATGGGTTTATTATTTTAGAAAGAAATAATAATCCAAATTTCTATTTTTTTTTTAAAGAATGTTTTCTGTTTATAGTGTAAGTATATATATTTTTTAGCTTTTTGAAGATTTAAAACTAATATTAAAGGTTTAATCTTTATAACTCTTTAACTAAGTTTTATTTAATAAGAATGTCTCAGAGTAATAAAAGTATAAATAAAAATCGATTCCCGATTTATAAACGTCCAACAGTTTTTATAAAAATATTTACAAGGGTTAAAAATTGTTTAAAAGGCAAAAAGAAGATAAAATGGGCAAAAACCGGCTCGAACCCGGGTCACTGACCGGGTCGAACATACACACACACACCAACCATCCCGGCTACGGGTCTCGCTACTAGTTTATCCGGAAAAGAAAGTTTATAAACGCATTCCTAAATCGAGCCCCAATTCGTATGAACCCTAGGTTATCAAATCCCACAAATACGAGTCGATTAGCCCTCTGTTCGTGTAAATTGACAGAGGGCTTTCGATCTATGAAAGGAAACGAAGAGGGTAGCTTTTGGAATTACCTGAAATAACGGCGATTTGAGTGAGAACCAGTTCGAGTTTCACGTTCGGCTGTCGCGAATTCAAATCGGCAATGCAGGTACAGGTTTGAAGAATTTCGAGTTCAGGGAGCTCGGGGGTGATGTCGTCTACGAGTTCATATCCGAATTTATAGCCAATTTGGTGTTAAATGCTCAATTGGTTAGGGAGTTTACGGTTGAGGAAAGTTAATGCCGAATTCGAACCCACGCGATGATGCCGTTGGAATTGAGCATTGAATTGCATCGGGTGTTGGTCGCACGCCTTAGGCGAGATCGAGGTTCATCGAATCTGGCCAAAATACGCGTTTTTGTGAAAAACAGGTGGAAATCGGAGGTGCGGGACTCGAACCTGAGATTGGTTTGGGTTCCGGAAGTTTGGATTAATTGCAGAACAGGTCCCTGAAGTTTGAAGGTTTATCATTTTATGCTAAAACGTGGGTTTTGGGTTTAAGACAAGTTTCAGAAATGACAGATTAGCCCCTGGACTTTTTATAAAATCAAATATATATATATATATATATATATATATATATATATATATATATATGTTTAGTAAGTTTTCTCAAATGATTTTATAAACTTTATAAAATGATTTATAAGATTTATTATAAGTTTAAGTAATAAGTTTATATGATTACAAACTTGTAAGTTTTTAAGAATTTATATATTTATATATATTTATACTTTTAAATAACTATCACATATATACACACATATATATGTTTTAAGTATAAATTATTTTTTTCTTAAAAATATATAAATTTAAAATTAATATTTATTGTTTTAAGGAAATAGTTTCTAATATGAAATCGAGTTTTTAAAATTTAATAGCACGTGCAAAGGTTTTAGGAAAAGACGGGTCGGAAAAATCTCGGATATCACACAAATTTTGTGTTCCCTCATCTCCATCCTTGAAATACTCCACCATTTTTAAGGTCACTCCAATATTGCTTTTTTTTTATCAGCTCCCTAGTTAAATCATTTTCCAAGCATAACCTGTAGTTGAGATCCTCAAACCAAAATATTTGGCTGTTCAATAAAACAATACATATTACCATCTTAGAATCACATCTTTCAATAATCAAATGACTCACATAAACATGGAAATTGGAAAGCTGTTAGTTGTTATTTCAAGTCATCTGATTCGACCCATTTTGACCTGTACAACCAACACCTCTAAACAGAAGATTTTATCTGTAAGCAGAAGATACCTAATGCAAAATTCAGAATTGTTTTTATGCAGTTTCTTACAATTAATCATTGATAGCTTACAAACCAACCATGTTATATTTTTTTTGTAGTTGACAAAGCAATAGTATGGATATTAGAACACTGACAATACAAATCATATATAACTTACAAACCTAACCATAACGAAAATATTTGGTTAAAGTAAAATTACCCATTACCTCTTTCTTTTAACCAATTTGAAGGACTTTTTTATAAACCCTAATCAGTTTGAATACGAAAGGTAAACACAAAAGGTCATAAGGGTAACGTACAAAATTGAAGTAGAACCGAATCCCTTCGTATCTTTCCCTCGCGAGTATAGAAAATCAACGAAAATATCAAGCTGATTGATTCTGATGATTTCATTTTATACTAATTCCCTAAAACCCATCTCAAGCACAACGGGCCAAGGATTTTAGCATGTATTGGGAATTCAAAGATTGGCATACTTTGGGGGAGTGGTGTTTGATGTAACCATAATTTTACAGTATTATGAATTTCCTTATGGTGATGTTATATTATCTTTATTTTTCTGTTAGCAAGATTTACATAATCTATGGTGCTAAGAGTGACAGTAATTACTGTTCAGATAATGCTACCATTACATTAACAGCCCCTCATAATCGCTTAGATTCCAACATGTCTAAAACTTGTAAAATGCATCAAATTTTGTTCATAAAAGAATTGTTTCAAATTTGTAATTTATAAATATAATTTTGTTAAATGCAACATTCACAAAGAGCAAATTACAATGAAACTGGAAGTAGTTTGCTTACTAACATTTTCAGAAAGGCGACAATGTTTCAATCTTAAAACCCTGATGTAGTTTTGATATTTAATCCATCCACTGTAAACAAAATCAGATTTTTAATGCATATGCTGCAAACTTTCTCATTAAGATATAAATATTTAATAAATTGATAGCTTAATAATAATGATTTTATAGCAATATACCTGCTGTCTGGATTCATTGCAAGAAATCATTCCAAGAAGACTACAGCTTTTGAAGAGCTCAAATGATATAACTGGGAACACCAAGAAAACAAAATTCATCTCAATTAAGTACTTTATGAAACACAAAAATCATAAATAGTACAAAAACAATATAAATAAAGTTCTTTTCATATGAAATGTGCAAATTTTTCTAACTATTTTATTAATATGAAAGGCAAATAAATATTCTAGCCTGAAATGACCTATTTATTTCATCATTGCAAACTACATATTAAATTTCTTTTTATCCATAAGATTTTAACTAAGGATTAAAGATTTAAAGACAAACATTTATTTAACCATCACACTGTGTGATCAAACAACCTGCAATACAAAACCGAAATACATCTACAGTCATTTATTGATGCTATTTCAAATTCAGAAACAAATATTTGAACTTTGAGAAATAATTGTGATCAATAAACAAATAATATTCAGGAAACCCATAATCCAATCACAGAAACAAACCCTAAAACGGAAGAACAAAACACAAACCTAATGCATATTCGCAATAAAATACATATATACCTTAGATGAGGAGCCTTTAGGAGGAGCCCGCTGAGAATCAGAATCCACCTCAGGAATTTGAAGAAACCCAACCTGCGTATACACTCACAATGGCAAGAAATTGTTGCTGCAATCGTAGGTCACAATTTAGCCTGAAGAAGGGCGTGGAGGCAAGTTGTGAAAACAAAAGACACCATTGCACCTACCTTCTTCGACGCGAAGATGCAATAACACAGAAAAAAGCGTAATCAAAACACGATTGCACGTACCATAGGCGAACGTAGCAATTGCGCCTCTAAAAACGAAAAAAACAGATATCATAGCAAAACCGTACCACGTCTGTAATAACCCTGAATGCACCATAATGTTAACAAAAATCATTAAAATTCTACAACTCACAATGTTTCAAGTTAAAAATAAAGCAAACCAACTATTCCAAATCACACCAATCAGCAGGGTACCTTTTTTAAGAATATGAAGTTTCAGCAGAAACCCTAGGAAGTGCAGCAGCTGAAATTGTGCTTCCTCCTGATCTATGTGTTGTAAAGGTTCTGCAAAATAACATGAAACATATAAAACGTTTGTATGAATCAAAATCATCACCTTGTCAAAGATCCCCTCGAAGAACCCTAACATTGAGCCACTTCCAAGCTAACCGCTCTGTCGCTCTCTCTAGAAAGATTCGGCTCAGATTTGGCTATTGAACCGCCATGGCTGCAACAGAGTTTGCAAGTGGAGAACCTCGCACTTGCCGTCCTCAATTTTGCCAAGCCAAGCGACGATCCTAGCTTCAGTCATCACAGCCTATTGGACCTTTTCACGAACCGATAATAGGGCACCGTCAAACACAACAATCAGCCTTCCGCAATAACCCTAACTGAGTGTCTTCCTCCCCAAAAAGAGATGACCAAATAGTACCGATCACCATCTTGAAGAGAGAGGAGAAAGAAAGATGAGAGAGACTGCCTCAAGACAGGTTAGTAAGAGAGTAACCGGTGGTGACAGCTCCTCCACCTCACCGGCTTTCTCACCACCACGACACCACCGCCACCTAGGGTTCCAGAGAACCTGGCAACAGTTATCATAAACGCGACAGAGAAAAGGAGAGGGAGGTTGAGGGACAACTCACCAACGGACCAACAGAGGACCGGCAGACCAAATACCGGCCAACGGGACGAAGATCGAAGCCAGGAGACCGCCCCCACTTTCTCCATATCTTCGTCTGTGCGTCTTCAAAAGTAACAGCAGATGAAAGTGACAAAGCCGGTGCGGCGTCTAAGAGAAGAAAATGGCACGTTTAGCATCCACACTTAGATGGAACCACCGGCGATCTCTCTCTCTCTCTCTCTCTCATCAGTTGAGAAGACGATGGAAAGCAGGTCTGTCATCTGTGGAATGAAACGTGAGAAAGCAGCAAAAGGGCAAAAAAGAGGACACGAATCAGTGCAGTTGTACCTTACGCTTCAGAAGGTGTAAATCACTATTTTTACTATTCCTCCCCGTGTGTTTTAAATAAGGTTTATAATATCTCGTTGCCAGCTGTCCTTAAATTCAAATATATAAATAGTAAGTAATAAAAAATATTGCGATGATTGATCACCGGCACATTACATTCTGCTCGTAAAGCAACTCTAGGGTTCATTTCATATACAGCCTCTGGCGCACCGATCTACAGCAACGGCGAGACAACCATAACACTACCTCCTAACGCTTTCAAGGTACCGATTCGTCTTCTCGTTCTTCATCGTCGCTCGGTTTCTATCGTTTCATGTTGAGTGTCCGTACAATTTCCGTCAATAGGTCTGTTAATCGTTGAATATGTATCTATTTCTGATGGATTAGGCTGTTTTTCTTGCTAGATTTGTTATATTCTGCTTCGTTGTGCAGGTAATCGTGTTAAATGTTCGTCGTCTTGCTTAATTTGTTGTTTTATGCTGTTCGTTGATGTTGATTCAGTAATTGATGCTATATTGTTTACGTTGTGAATGAATTTGGTGTTAATTTCGTGTTTAATCAGTTTCTTAGTTTTCGAATAGTGTGTCAATTGTTTATCTGATACAGATACTTAGAAATTAGGTTATGGTGATTTAAGTTTTGCTTTTCGTGATATAGTTCAGTAGGATCTCGTTGATTACTAAAAAACTGTAATCTGATGAGATTATTGATAGATTTAAGTGTAGCCTCAAGGCATATTGTTTTTACTTATAGATCACAGATGCTTTCCTAAATTAAGATGTGTTTAGTCAGGGCCGTCCCTGAGATTTCAGGGGCCCTGTACGACCAAAGAAAATGGGCCCCTAAAAATCTAAAATATAAAGTTAAATATATATAAAAAATCATTAATATGATGAAAATTGTATGAACACTAGGTTTGATTTTTCTTTAAAAAAAATCAATTCAAAAACCTCCCTTGATTAAATTCATCTGATTGAATTTCGAAGGCAGAAGACATCGACGACTGTTGATGGAGTCATGGAGTAATTGCCGTATTTTTTTTATTCGCTAAAATAGTTAATTTGGACATGACCCAATGATGGAGTAATTGTTAATAGATTTTTAAACTCAGTTTATATGACCCATAAGTTAATTGTTAATTGTAGTTTTTACATGGCCCATCAGTTAATTTTTTTAAAACTCAGTTTATATTAAATATATTTTTATATAATATATATATATATATAGTTTATAATTATGGGCCCCTCGAAAAACCGGGCCCTGAGCGGTCGCCCACCCCGCACATGCTCAGGGCCGGCCCTGTGTTTAGTGCTCAAATAGTCATTCGAGATAAGCTACCAGATCTGGAAAAGTATGCTCGATTGCTCGATTTTTGTAGTAGTGAGAATGAGTTTTTATTTTTTCATTAGCATTTATTGGCTAGTACACATTTATATGTAAATTTTGGAAGGCTTTATAAACGATAATCAATTTTCAGTAGCAGTTAATTGGCTTGAACTTGAATTTCGCAGGCTGTCGTCAAATTTGTTTATCGTGGATGTCATAGGTTGGAATAGGGCTTGTTCGTATATTTTAGAATTAGCATATAATATTTAAAATTTTAAAGCCTCTTTTCGTTCATATAGGTCAATTGAACATTTTAATCGCGTTAAATGCTCGTCATCTTGCTTAATTTGCTGTTTCATGCTGTCCGTTGATGTTGATTCAGTAATTGATGCTATATTATTTACGTTGTGAATGAATTTGGTGTTAATTTTGTGTATAATCAGTTTCTTAGTTTGCAAACAGCGTGCCGATTGTTTATCCAATACGGACACTTAGAAATTAGGTTATGGTGCTTTAAGTTTCTCTTTTCGTGATTTAGTTCAAGAGGCTCCCGTTGATTACTAAAAAACTGTAATCTGATGAGATTATTGATAGGTTTTGATGTTGCTTCAAGTCATATGGTTTTTCCTCATAGGTTCAGATGTAAGGGGTGTTTGGTAGCCTCTTAATGATTCCATTAAGAGGCTACCTCTGAATCGTTCACATGTAAGGGGTGTTTGTTTCGCTAAAAGCCCACCTCTTAATGGTTCATTTTACCTCTTAATGGTTTAGCTGAAAAACTGTGCTGAATCATTCAAACCTCTTAATGGTTCAACACTTGCCAAACAGCCCCTAAGATGTGTTTAGTGCTCAGATAGTCATTCGAGTTAATCGAACAGATATGGAAAGGTACGCTAGAATGCCCGATTTTTGGAGTAGAGAGGATAAACTATAAAGGAAGTTATATTTTTTCATCAAATGCATTTATTGGCTGGTACGTGTTTATATGTAAGTTTTGGAAGGATTTATAAACAGTAATCAATTTTCAATAGCAGTTAATTGGCTTGAACTTGAATTTCGTAGGCTGTCATCAAATTTGTGCAAGGAATATGTGTATTTTGGATGCCATTGGTTGGAATAGGGCTTGTTCATATATTTTAGAATTAGATATAATATTTCCAATTTTAAAAGCCTCTTTTTGTTCATACAGGTCAATTAAACATCGTAATGGAAGGTTAATCGACTAATCGCCAATTCTATTACCTTGTATATTTCATTCCATCCAACATTGAAAGCAAGATCTTGTAGTTGCTAAATTCATATGCATTATGCGTATAGATGTGACGTATTAAAGCCTGTTTTAAGTATTAAGTAACTGACAAGCTAGGTTTAGAACTTTAGATAAAGATGATATGATGCAAATGGCTACATGAGGTGAAATATAAACCCAAATTGACCCATTTTTAACTATTTTCTTATTTTATTTACCTATTTGACCTGTTTGAGTTAAAAACATAGTCCAAATAGAACCACTTTTAGATGAATGGTTTGAATTTCCTGACTCTACTCATTCGATCTCAGAATTAGTCCACCTCTTTATTTTCATTTTTCAGAAAAAAAAATATTCTTGCTTTCAAATTTGGATTGTTATAATATATTAATTTGTGATTGTACCCTCAATCATCTTTATCGTTAAATCTTGCAAGTTTTCCGAGTCAGTTTGTATCGTAAATGCACCAAAGGAAAAATTGACGCTCCGCTAATTAAAAACTCCAATGAATGCACTCATATTAAGTTGTGAGGGAGGAATAAACCAGATCATTTGGTGTCACAATTGAGTGGTCCAAATTTAAATATTCTTTATATATTTTGAGAGTCTTGTATATAACCATTTTTTTATGTATTTCTTGCAGAATCACATTTTTCATCGTCTTGTGATGGGGGATGCAGAGAACACGCTTCCACCTACCAAAAAACGAGCTGCTGGTAGAGAATTGTCTCGGGATAACCCAGGTCTTGATGATGAAGAAGAGGTTCCCGGGCAAGAAATGGGTACATTCAAAAGGGCTAGTGATGAAGTGCTGGCAAATAGAAGAATAGTCAAAGTCAAACGTAGTCAAACATCGTCAACCCCATCTGCACCTTCTAATCCTTTTGCAGCAATCCGGTTGGTACCCCCTACAAATTCCACTCCTGCTTTTGCGCCTGTCAACAAGCCACCAGAAATTGAAAATCCTATCTCTGAAAAGTCAGTGGGAAATGACGAAAATACCCCAGCAGCTGAGAAAGTGTGCGAGGAAAACAAGTGCAAGTTGGAGGGAAATGATGAAAATGCCCCTGCAGCTGAGAAAGGGAATGATGGGAAAAGAGAAAGCTTAGGGGGGACTACCCCTGCATCTGAGAAAGAGAACCGTGAAAACAAGGACGAGTTGGTGGGAAATGACAAGAATGCCCCTGCAGTTGAGAAAGAGAAGGATGAGAAAAAGGGAAACTTAGTGGAAAATGAAAACAAGGACGGGTTAGAGGGAAATCAGGAAAATAACCCTGATGCCGTGAAAGAGAATGATGAGGGAAAGGAAAACATAGATGGAAATGACGAGAAGACCCCTGCAGGCGGATCTGTGAACTCGTTCCAACAGCTATCGAGTAGCCAAAATGCTTTCACGGGACTTGTCGGGACAGGGTTTTCAAACTCAACATTTTCATTCGGGTCACTCCAAAAAACCGACCCGCCCACTATCTCGTCTTTCAGTTTCGGTACAAATGGAAACTCGTCTCTGTTTGGCAACACGGATAAGAAGACCGAGGGAACCAAAATAACACCGTCTGTTATGCAGGAAGTACAACTGGAAACTGGTGAAGAGAACGAAAAGGTAGTTTTCACAGGGGATTCTATACTTTTCGAGTTCATCAATGGAGGGTGGAAGGAGCGTGGGAAAGGAGAATTAAAAGTCAACGTGTTGACTTCTGGAACACAAAAAGCCAGACTTGTGATGAGGGCGAGAGGGAACTACAGATTGATTTTAAACGCAAGTATCTTTCCGGATATGAAGCTGACTAACATGGAGAAAAAAGGCATCACGTTTGCGTGTTTGAACAGTACCGGTGAGGGGCAAAATGGTCTTACGACATTTGCTTTAAAGTTCAAAGACCCATCAATTGTTGAAGAGTTCCGTTCGGTTGTTATGGCTCATAAAGGCAAACCGTCGACTGGGGCATTGAATCTGAAGACTCCCGAAAATTCACCGAAAGAATCTGATGAGTAGAACAAAGCCGGATCGATGTAAGGGATGTAAGGGTAAAAAGGTAAAACTCCATATCTAATGTTTGATCTTGTAGCCGAGTCTAAATTTAAGAGGCCTTTTATATCTTGATAGAGATTTTGTTGTGTAGAGTATTTTAACTCTTATATGTTATAAGTAATGGTGTTTTACTTGGGAGTCAAGTCTTCACATCACGTGACCACGCAGATGAGGGTTGCGGGTTCAACTGTTTCTCCCACACGGGGAAAAGTGAACCGGGCCATATAGTACTGGTTTGGTTTGGTCCTAAACCATTATGGACAGATATTGATTCAAGCCTGGATCTAATGCTCTAATCATCAGTGCACTTTAGTCTCATAGGTGTAAGTTAGTTGGTATTTGTTCTCTAATAATTAGGCCTAGTTCAAACTCCTATGAGGTTCAGTTTTTTGGTTTGACCATGATAATGTGTTAGGACTCATGAGACTACTATTGTCATGGTGGATAAGGTAAAACGTAGCTTGCGTTGGCAGGTGTCCTTCAAGGACATAAATTTATATTTTAAGATTTTCTATGGACCATAAATTAAACCTAAAGATCAAGGTTGATGTCATGATTTGATTATGTGGATCAACCCCTAGTGACATTGTCTTAACATAACGAATTTTGCTGAACAGCAAATCACAGTTGATACAATAGTCTAATCGTGGATCGACCGTCCATGATTCGGTTAAAAGTAGAACCATTCATGGACCGTCCAGCCATTGTGTAGAGCGGCAGGTATTGGAAGATATCCAATCAATCTTGAAAGTATATTTAAAACCCTTGTAATTTTAAAAGATAGCCGTACATTATATGAACTTGTGTTTTTTTTTTATAAAATTGTCTCATTGATAAAATCTAGAAGGAATCATCCTCAAGAACTAGTTTTTTAAATCATAGACTCTTGGATTAATCGGGTTCGTTCACGGGTACCGGGTTATGCAGGTCATGGGTTTTGGTTTAAAATATCCACGGTTGTGCGATGGAAGTTAGAACCGACGTGGTCGCATGCTTTAGAAATAAAAGGTCCTTGCACTCACGTTGGATTATGGGTTATGAATTGGTGAAGTGTTGACGAAATTTGAAGGACCCTAACGTGGAGTAGTTCCAAAAATCAGAAAGTAATTGGTGTTAATTAGCATGTCTGTTTTGTTTTTTAACATTATAAATAGGATTAGTATTTATGGTTTTAATGTACCCTTTTGTAATCCCTTTTCAAGTTCAATACACAGAAGCATAATTACGTGAGAGTCAGTGTGGAGTGGGGGTCTGAACCAACATTTGAAGACTTGGTGAGAAGGTGATTTTAATCGAATGGGGGAGTGGCCAATCCATTTACGAAGAAACGATAGGCTTTTTAGTTTTTTCTTTAAAAGACATTATTTTTTATCGGTTAAGTCGCACTCCGTGTAATAGATTCTTCTTCTCAATTATTTAAGGTAAATTTGATTTTAATAATCTAAATTTTGACTCATTGACAAAACGTACTAGTGAAATGGAGAAATGTACAAGCGAAATTATTATTTTGAATGAAATGGAGAAACGTACAAATCGAGTGGGTATCTATGAATGCTACTGGGACTGCCCTTGACGATAAAAGTGAGTTAAGATTATCATCAGCCAAACTGTTAGTATGTATTATTATCAGCAAATGAGTCACTTTGAATTATTAAAACCCAATTTACTTCATCTTAAACATGAGTTGAACGGATTTTACTTATTAGAGTAAACTTCAGTTTTCGTCCCTGAGGTTTGCACAAAGCTTCAGGTTTCGTCCCTCTATAACACATTTCATCCATGACGTTTAATGTTTTAACACTTTGCGTCCCTGATACTTAACTACGTTAAGTTTTCTGTTAGTTTTTGTGCAAATTTACTATCCTCGTTTTGTGCAAACATCAGAGACGAAAACTGAAGTTTACTCTACTTATTAAAATGGATAAAAGTTTCTGTGAAAGAGAACTAAGTAACTAACACAGACCATCCACAGTCGGACCATGGCTTCAATTGTCAGTCCCTAACAAACTTTTTAGATTATTTTCTTACATCTATCTAAACATAACAATCTCTGCTATATTAGAAGTTGTCATTTCTATTATCGAGATAGCAGATTGTACTAGAGGTGCACAAAAACCGGTTTTCAAACCGATCTAAACCGACTGTTAAATAGGTTTGAAACAGGGTTCAAACCTTCCTCTTAAACTAGTTTCAAACCAAACCGGTTTGATACCAAAATGGTTTTGAATTTTGTTGACCAAGCCGGATTCAGTTTGGTTTCAAACCGGTTCGGTTTGAAAAAACAATTTGTGCACCTCTAGATTGTACATCTGTAATATCTTTCATTTAGAAAGGTTAAAAGGAAGATTTTGTTTGTGAAATACCAAGGAACGAACTTTTGAGTAGTTGTTACATAAAGTGGTAAAAAAATTTATAAAACTTAAACCACTTCTCTAGAAATGTTAACCGGTTTGTAATGACTTTGAAAGCTGATGCCATTTGATACATACAAAACACTTTTTAATCGAGTAGTTATCATAAGAAAACTTAAACATAAATTTAACTAACTAGCACAGACGTTTGTACATAACATAGTCATTTAAAAGGTATTTTTAAACGACCTTAGACATCCTTGTAATCTCAATTTTGTTTAGCTTACAAGAAAGTGCTAATGCAAAGAAATCAACTCAACAAGATCTTTGTATTCGTCAGCAACAAAAGATTCAACCTTAAAACCAGGTTTCCCGTTCTTGTCAGTAGGAGAGATATACTTCACACCGACAACAGTTGGTAAACCTGTAAACGTTACATGAATTTTTAATAATATATTCGTTGATATTAGAAATTAAAGGATGGCAAAATACGTTTAGTACATGTCAAAATGGGTCGGGTAGACCCGAAGCATTTGTCCAAAAGTAAATTCTATAAATGCTGATTGTGAAATATGATTACTAAATTTATATTATTCCAATACTAATCTGTTTTTTCAATTGTGCAACACTTTTGCCAACTTTTGACTTGTTTTGTTATTAAACCTGTATGACCCGTTAGAAATAAAACATAACCTGTATCGACCCATCCCATGCATGAGCAACCTGATCAAATTTTCCACTTCACCTCAAATCAAGTATTTGGGTGTCGAGTCAATACGGGTTATGTTCAACGTGCAAAGTCAACATTTATTTTGAAAATAAAGTGAGTGTTTTCTTTCAGTGCAAGAAGAAAGAAAAAAAACCGAGTGAAAAAAGGCACTTACTGTTATGGACTCGCGCATACAAGAGTCTTTCACCCCTCCAATATTCCAAGGGTTTACTTTTAATTCTACTGCTTTTTCTTACGCCGGTTGTCCATGAAGACCCGCCCCCTGGAAACCACATTTCATAATATTAGAAAATTATAAAGTTTATGTTTGATATAACCAACCAACTTTTACTCCCTAGACCCTTTTTTAGGTTATCCATGATAAGAAGAAAAACCCATACTTTCACCAAAAATGCGGTTTAGTCCGTAAAACTATTTTTGTGATTAGTTTTAAGGACTTAATCGGTAAACCGAATACAAGTTCAAGGGCTTAACCACTAAAAAAATCATATATTTTTGAACAAAGGCTTAATCAATCATAAAAATAATTCGGAAACTAAACCACATTTTTAGTGAAAGCGTGTAGGGTTTTAAAGATAACCTTTTTTAAAGGTTTAACCCCTAAAGTTTATGTGTTTCATCCAAACATGCATAAAAATAAAATGGTGGTTAAATTCAACATAAATCCAAATATAGAACATGGAGATAACAAAATTACATCAATAAATGAACAAAAAGAATACCTGCTAGGCTATGGCGCTTCTTTTTTAGATTCATTTTACTTGCTCTTGTTTTCTTTTTGTTATCCATTGACGTCTTCGGGCGTTCCTGTATTTTTGGGGGAGTTAGTTTTTTTTTATACTTTAGGTTTGTAGTATGAAAAGGCTCTCTAACCACTTTCTCCCAATCTAGAAAAACAATAAAAAAAAATTGGATGAATAAATAGTGTTCCTCTAAATAAGAAGGAACACTATTTATTCTTCTAAAAATCATTTCTTTCATTCTAGCCTTTTTGGTTTTTAAAAAACTATATCGTAAAATTACCATAAAACTAAAAATTGTTGTATAGAAAAGTATCATTATAAACTTCTCATTAAGACGTTTAAAATGAGCTTATCATCAAATATGATATATGATTTACTTATATCCATTTATGATTGTTATTATTAACCAGTATTATAACTAATTAAGTTTTGCTAAATACTTTAAGAAACATATATAACATAAAAATACAGAATCACCAAAAGTTGAAGTAAATGAGAACTCGGATTAAATATATAATATAGTGCAATCAACTGAAAGTAGGATTGCAACCAAACTATAACCAAATTATTTATCTTTAGCTTTTAAATAAATGTAAAAATTGTGTAAATATAAATCATTTTAGTATAAAAAAGATTTATAGTTAAATATTTTCCTCCATATTTCGAAATAAGATGGATAGATATGGTTAGTCATAACTCATAA
Source organism: Smallanthus sonchifolius (assembly GCA_023525975.1). Taxonomy (NCBI): domain Eukaryota; kingdom Viridiplantae; phylum Streptophyta; class Magnoliopsida; order Asterales; family Asteraceae; genus Smallanthus; species Smallanthus sonchifolius. The sequence goes on along the minus strand of CM042034.1, from coordinate 84,571,856 downwards.
CAGGTTCTATTGCAATAAGAAAGATTATAGTTCAAGTTATGTTATTAAATTACGGCTATTAATATTTGTAGGTAAAAGAAATAAAAGGATGATTCTAGAAACACACCTCGTTTTGTTGTTCGGGAACGATATCTGGATTTTGAACAGGTAGGCTTGTATCAGGGACATTGATAGAACCATCATCTGTTTGAGCTGACAGAAGTAATCAAAATTGGGATTGTAGTATCAAAAATTTATAAGACAAAGCAGAACAATTTAACTAAACTACAGGTTCTCCTCCTTGAACAATTTAAAGTAAATATGGCATGATTGGCAGGTCAGGTGACGGTTTAGTTGAAACGGGTTGCTTTATTACGGGTCAAAAAAGGGCGTGAAAAGGCTGGGATGGGTTGACCCACAAACACTTTTTGTCCAATTAAAAAGTATATAAATAACTAATGTGTTAGATCATGATTACAAAGATACTTATATCACAATAATAATCTAAATCTTTGAATAAAAACAATTAAAGAGGTTGTATACATTCAAAATAGACTTTCAGAACTTTTAGTTCCTTTGACTAGTTCCCTTTTTAGCTAAAAGTTTCTATGTGACCAGTTTGAGATAAACACGACCCAAATCAATTAATTCACAAGTAATGGGTTGAAATTGCTACTTCTAGTCAAAATAACATAAGGCTAGCAAGATTAGTGGGTATGGTGGAATTGTGTAACAGGTTAAACGAGCTCGGGTTGAAAATTTTAGTACAGGTTGAAACTGATCAGGTTTGATTGAGCCCAAAACATTTTTTGTCCATTATTTTTTACATTTCTGTGTTGATTTGATAATAAAAACAATATAATTACAATAGAATCTAAATCATAGTAGATTGTATGCATTAGAAAGAAAAGAGTCGAAACAACAAAAACCTGAATGAAAACAATTGCTTTCTGATTCCCTTATTGTAGTGATCTCAACTTTTTCTTTCGGTGGACTGGATGACAACACCTTCTCTGTTGCATCTTCGACCTGCTATGTCAACAGAATGCAGATGGAACAATTAGTGTCAATATCACGTCAATCCTCAAAACTAAGATGGCAATGTCAACTTACTCGTGGTGTATCTATTAATAATGAGTCAAACAGATAAGGTAACAGAAGGCTAAAAAAGAAGAATAGGTCAAAAGTCACCTAATGTATATTCAAATACTTACAACAGCCTAAACTGTTTTATTTAAATGGAATATTGAGAATATAGTTTTTGTAATCACAAATAATACATTAAATATTTTCAAAAATTAAAAAAAAATGTGATGATACGTAATACACTGACCATTTGACCAAAAATAAAAATTAATGATTTGGACCCAAAAAAACTTTGATCTGTTACTCAGCCCATTTTGCCACTTCTACTCAAAACAATTGTTGTGACTTGTGAAGCAGGTAAATAGAGCTTACATTCTCCCCTGTATCTTGTTCAGCGTGAAGATTATCAGTAACGTCTTCAACATTTAAGTTATGTTTTGTAGGAGATGTGGCTTTCTCCAACCTGTCTTCAGTCTGCATATTGTCAAAATCCATGGTATTTAATGCAGGCCTTGTAAACTATGAAAATGTAATGCATAGGGTAGAGTTAACAAAATGGGTGGACCGGCATGTTGTGCAAGGTTAACGCATCGTACTTTTATGGAAATCAAAACATATTGGGTCAGATTGGGTTGACCTGAAACACTTTTTTTCCGAAATGTGATATTTTTTATGAATGATAGGAAAAGTTTTTATTCATTAATAATAAATTTGGATGATTTTAGACCCATTTCGACCTAGTTGACCCGTTAGAAATAAAAATACATAACCTGAATCCAAGGTCCATATATAAGTAACTGAGTCCAAATTGCAAATATTTAGAATATGGTATGAGAAGCCCTACATTTCCTTGTATGTCCTCATCCATTTCTTTCATACTATGGCGCTGCTCATGGTCTTCCATGCTAATTACAAGTTCCGAGAGATTGTCCTTGCTGGCAGAAACTGGAAAGTTATTGTCCTTGCTGGCAGAAACTGGAAGATTCTTGTCCTTGCTGGCAGAAACTGGAATTTCCTTGTCCTCACTGGCAGAAACTGGAAATCTCTTGTCCTTGCTGGCATGAGTTGAGGGCCCGCTAATGATTTCAGAAATGGTGGTGGGAAAATCTATAGCATGGGCAGAAAAGGGATCATTTGATTCAATTTCAATTGATTTTGACAGAATTTTTCCAAAAGTTGAAATTGCCAAAAATGGACTTCTAGATGGTGTAGGAGAAGATAGAGGATTAAAGGGTTTGTCAGATAACTTTTTCTGTTTCCCAGGTGTGTTCTCTTCTAAATTATATGACAAAGAGCATGAATCCAGCAATATGTTCTGGTCTTTTATCAAGTCGACTGAAGAAAAAAGGTTAACTGTAGGTATATCATGGAAATCAAGAAGTTGTAAATCGTTTAAAGCAACCGGTTTGATCTTCAAACGATCTTTCAAATAGGACATTGCTTCATTTCCGTCTAAATTGGCGATATCACTAGACATTAAATCATCAAAAAGCTTGTTGACTCTGTCCTCAGCTTTAGTTGCTGAAACTGTCCACCCAACAGAAAAGGAAAAAAGATCTAGTAAATTACACAGTATATGGCTGAAACAGAAAATATTTTTAAATAAAAAAACTTAAACTATATTACTTTAATTTCAGAATTAATTAACTAGATAATACATCACTATATTATAATCTCAATTAACTTTTTAAAGAGCATTTACTATTTAATTTGTATTATTTGTACATAATAAATCCAATAACTTTTCTAAATTTGGAGATAAGATTATACATAGTCCGTCGATATGATATAAACAATTCCCATGATAACTCATTACATTTGCTTAGGTCAACCAAACATGATAAAGGAAGCTGATTCCATTACTATGCTCATTCCATTTATTTGGCATTCCATTCCTAGAGTCAGCGGTTACTAGTCATCAGGAATAACTTATGATGATGTAATATTTTTCTTAATTCCAGTATAATGTAATATTTTTCTTACTCCCAGTATGTCAAGTACATCAATTATCACAAAAATACTTCATGGTGTATTCAGTTATTAAACTTCAAAAGCATAAACTCACCAGCTACTTCTTTTTCCTTGGATTGGCAGTTTGGGGTGATGGATTCATGTTGAGAATTGTGTATAGGTTGACTTTCAGTAGTGTCTTGCAGTGTTTCTTGAGATAAAAATGTATCATTTTCAGGCTGACTGGAGTATACATGATGCTGATAACTGATTTTTCTCCTGGAGTATGAATTTAATGTTACACCATGAGAAACTACTAATCCATGTGGTAAAATTTATAAAACATCACAAACTAGTTTTTACAAGAAGCTAAACTCAGTATATCAATAATACCGTGGTATTTCAGGACGGCGTTGCCTAGCAGTAGTAGGAATTTTGGGCTCATTTGGGTCCTCACCTCTCTGCCTCTTCAATTCTTTAATGGTGTCTGGAAATTAATTTTAAAATGGTATAGATTAGTAGTGTGACATAAACTAACATAATTTAACATTGAATCACAAAGATTAGTGAAGAATGATGTACTTTCAAACTTCTCATAGGCTGCAAAAAATTCTTCAGGGCCATGCAGCTGATCCATTTGAAAAGTTGGTTCTAGGATTTTAGAAGGCTGGCTGTCAATAGTATTGCACATTAAGCCAAATCCAAAATTCCAAACAAAATATATATGTAGGGTTAACTGAACTAGCAAGATGCTATTACCTGCTCTGCTAATAACGACAATGTCCTTTGAAACTTATCAGAAATAGTAACATACTTTAACTTTTTTACCAATTAACAAATAATAACAATCAGGTAAACTGCGTTGCAATTTTTGGTGAAAACAATAGTATGTTCATATGAATGGTTAAAAAAATTAAAATAGGTTTTCTATGATGGGTAAAAGATTAAAGTATGTTGCTCTGTTTAGTAGCAAAATGCAAACAAGTTATTGTTACTGAACTTTTGTCATACGCTACTATTACTTACAACTTTTGTAGTAAGTTACTATAATCGTTAATAAAGTAAAATATATAGCTATTTTAAAAAATTGAAACCCTATTTATACGAGAACACAAAAAAGTAGTATGTATAACCTTTACCTTGAATCAGGCTTCATTGAGAACTTAGCACGCTTCCGTGCCAAAGCTGGTCTATTCTTTTGGGGGTTTTCATTCTCCTTCATATTAGGTTCAGAATTTTCCTTGGTGTTCAAGAATTCTGAACCGCCATCTATAATTAATTTTGCTTCCTCAAAATGCTTCTCAGGGTTTTGTAATGCCTTAAACAGAGAAAGACATCATTAAATTCAGGTAATTAACACTATATTGTACACTCTACGGCAGTTGCAGTTTTACTTCTCTTGTATTAGTACTCCCTCCATATCAAAATAAGAGCAAAATGAAATTAAAATTTGTAAAAAAAAAACCTCAGCACAGTCCGCATTGACTCAAAAAATTCTTATATAACTCAAGTGACATGTTAAATGCTTTGATCTTCTATTAACTGGCTTATGTATCAGATTTCATTCAAAACATGGTTAGAGACTGATACAAAATACTTTGTTAGCTAGCCACATTCTATTTTACACCGTTTCTACCAAAGTAATGAATTCTCAAAAGGGTTACCAGCAAGTGTTTTGTTAACTTCCTCTGCAATTAAATTATTTTTTGTCAACTGGAAATTAAAAGGTACTCATTAGACACTAAATGTCAGCATAAAGACTTTTGTAAACAGTAGAGAATTACTTAGCTAAACTATACTTCTATTGATGTCCTAACTGTTGCTTCTGAGGATGTTTAAACCATAAATAAACAAATAAAAGCACCTGTAAAGTCAGTATATGACATCTTCCGGTGATATATAGCTCAAAACAATCAAACCAGAATCCCAGATAAAAGTTTAGCTTGTTCTCAGAGTGTTACCATATGTAAATTTAACTCTTCAAGCTCTAATGTCTATAGAACCTAACAATCAGAACAAACACATGTGTATGTGTGTGTGAGTATGTATGTGCACATAAATACACCGAGTGTGTGTCTGTATATGCGTATATGTATAGATTTTTTACACAAATCAACGAATACAATTTGTTCATACCAAATCGTGCTGATCTATAGCTCAAATAATCGAATTCCTCCAAATGCCTACTTATTCTCACAGTGTTATTACATATGAATTAAACGCATGTTGAATCTAATGTCTCGCAGACCTAAAAATCGGAGCAAAACACTTTTAAGCAAAATTACCTAATCCTACACAACGATTTCTACAAATTATCACTAAATAAAACATGAATTGGAAAAATAAGTAGCGGATGAGCTTAACATTTACCATTGAAGTCATATGCTGGTGAATAGCATCGAGATCGTTGGATTTCAGCGAGACTTTGGGATCTCGGAATGTTCGAGGATGTAGAGAGAGAATCGACTTCCCTTGAAACGGATCAACAGGTTTAGAGGTCTGCGATTGAGTCATTTGTGCGTTTCCGTGATCAAATTGGAAACCCTAGATAGCAGATGTAATGGAGATTCGAAATTGTGAATTTAGTACCAGGCGGGAGGTATGATTTCAAGTTTTTATCTGGATTTGTTGCGATTTAGCCCCTACACTTTATTAAATTACATTCTGCTCCATATATTTGTGTCATTATATAGTTAGGGAGGCTCGGGCTCGGCTCATTTAACCCTATTAGCGAACAAAATAAATTTATTAATCATTAAATCAAAGCCTTTGATTTTTTATAACAATGACAACTCGTCACCTAATATTTACGGAGTCTATCAATACCCTGATAACCAATAAGGATAGGGATAGCAATGGGTCGGGTTTGGGACGGGTTTAGGTAATCCCAACCCCATACCTGGTTATAAAATTTTGTCCCACACCCGGCCCAAAACCCGTCGGGTTTCTATCGAGTAAATACCCGTCGGGTATCGAGTATACCTGCGGGTTTCGGGTAAACCCGTTAGGTATACTCGACCTAAATCGTCGGGTATTATCGGGTATACATAAAAATTGTAACTAAAATAAGAAAAGAAAGAAACAAAATCATGCTGGGTATATACATTTAAAATAAATACGGTATATATACTTAAAATAAATACGATATATATACTTAGAATGAATAAAAAAGAAAGAAAAACTATATCGGGTATATAATCGGGTAAACGGGTATACGTTATCGGGTAATCGGGGCGGGTAAACTGGTATATCACCATATCCCATACCCGTCTCAACCCCGTGAAAAATTTCAAAAGTAATCCCAAACCCGGTCCCATACCCGATTACCCGACCCTATACCCATCTCAAATGTTTAGGGTTTCGGGTTTTCCCATCGGGTTCGGGTTTCATTGCGATCCCTAAATAAGGATGACAATGGGTCAGTTCTAGCCGAGTATTTGTAATCCCATATTTTTATCATTGTAATTATTTTTTATTTATATAAAAACTATTACAAATTTATGAAATATTACATACATATAGTGTCATCATAAATAAATAATATCATTATAATTTTTATATAACTTTATGTATATATTTCATAGCATACCAAATATAAATAATATTATCAAATATATATTTCAAAAGAAAATTTAATTTTTCACATAATGAACCACTAAATTGAAGAATTAATAGGCAAGGGTTAAGGGAAAATAAAAGTAAAAAATTAAAAAAAATTGGATATGTGATTCAGGCATGTGGTTCGAGTAAACGTGTAACATTCCGATTTCCGTGGAATTAAAATATATTTCTATAGAAATATTTATCTCTAAAGTAAGTTTATTTTTGGTGAAATAGTATTTTTAGAAATACTATATTACCGTTTTCTTTATGACGGGGCATGAGGAAACGGATTTCTAACCTTGTTGGTTAAAAATATTAATCTCTCAAAATAAGTAGGTGTTATTGTGGAGATTTGAAAGTTAGAGGTTTTAAATGGTAAGGGGTTAAATATATGTATGTACTTTCACTTAATAATTGTAAGTTCATAAACTAAAGGGGTTGGATTTGGTTTAAACTAAAAGATGAGGTAAAAATAGGAAGTTGTCAAATTAAAAAAAAAGGAAAGAAGAAAACCAGGGATTTCCCCTGGATTCATATCACGTTGCAAGGGGGGGGGGGGGGAGATCAGGTCATCGACGAGCAGAAGCATCAAGGAAGAGGAGGTCTAATTTCAATCTAAAATTGCGAAAATGAAAGGGTTGAAGCTCGTCTTTGTCATCCCTCTGTGATTTCTAAAACGTTTGGTAAGCAATTTCTCCTCCTAATGTTGGTAAAGTTTATGAATTTGGGTTCCATTCGGGATGAATCCTAAATCCGCGAATTTGGGAAGTCATGGTGTGTGATTATTATATAATAAACCCTAACCTACATGCTAAAATACTTGATTTGGATTTTGGGTTATAAGTTGTGATTACATGTCTTAGTTTGGGTGTTAAAAGTTTATGAAATAACATGAAATGGGGTAAACATGGTGAGTATGTTGGGAATTAGCAAATTAACACCTATATGGTGAGTTTGATTTAATAAAGTGAGCTTTAGAGGATTTGTTGAAGTTAAACTTATGAAAGTAAATGGAGTTGTCATGATGGGTGATGAAAGGGATTTGGGGAAATTCATATTAACACTAAAATGGTGAGTTATAGTTATGCCCATAAGGTGTTTGATGAAATGCTTGAGACAAATAAATAGAATAAAATGGTATGTTTTGTATGTCTACTTGATTAACATGATTTGTTAATAATCAAGAGTCATAGATTGGGCATAAGTTTATGGTAAATCTAAATGGTGAATTAGATTGGTTATATATATATATATATATATATATATATATATATATATATAGGTAGAGGTTAGGCTAGAAAGGGATAAAACCCTACAAAGTCTAGGAAGGAATCTGGGCTATTAGATCATAGTCATTTGTGGTGGAGATTAACGCGGTGGCATTTTGGTAAATAGATGGAACTTGGAAACCACCAGGGGGTAGAATAGGAAGATTCAACCCCAAAGCTTGCACATGCAAGTCACATGCCATTTCCCCCACTTTTTTAAAACGTCCATAACTTTTTTATACGTCATTATTTTTTTAAAAAAAATTCACCATAAAATCGAACGTTTTTTTATCTTTCCAACGAGTATGGTATTGCTATATATATATTCTTTTAAATCGTTTTTGTTTAAATTACATTAAAGTGGGTTTTTTTCAACATGGTGTTTTACATCTGTGGTGTTTTACATCTATGGTGTTTTATATCTATGGTGTTTTACATCTATGGTGTTTTACATCTATGGAGTTTTCAACTGGGTATTTTTTAACATTGAGTTTTTTTTCTAGTCATGGTGTTTTTCAACAAACATCTGTGGTGTTTTACATCTATGGTGTTATATATTCTTTTAAATCATTTTTGTTTAAATTACATTAAAGTGGGTTTTTTTCAGCATGGTGTTTTACATCTGTGGTGTTTTACATCTATGGTGTTTTACATCTATGGTGTTTTCAACTGGGTATTTTTTAACATTGAGTTTTTTTTTCTAATCATGGTGTTTTTCAACATTGAGTTTTAAAGGTCATGGTGTTTTACACCTAGGGGCCAATTTGAACATGACGTTTTAGTTTTTTTGGTCATGGTGTTTTCACAATGGAAAATTTCAACATGGTCTTTTTTGGCTTTTTTGGTCATGGTGTTTTGACGTGTTTATGTTTATGGCGTTTGCTTCAGTCATGGTGTTTTACAATTTTAGCTTAAAATTTCAACACCATAAACATAAACTTGGTTAAGGCTGTGTTCGAATTAAAGTGAGTTTTTTTCAACATAGAGTTTACATCTATGGTGTTTTTAACCGAGTGTTTGTTAACATTGAGTTTTTGTAGTCATGGTGTTTTTCAACTTGAGTTTTTCTAGTCATGGTATTTTTCACCTGTGGGCCAATTTGAACATGACATTTTAGCTTTTTTGGTAATGGCGTTTTCACAAAAGATAAATTTCAACATGTTCTTTTTTTTGCTTTTTTGGTCATTGTGTTTTGACGTGTTTATGTTTATGGCGTTTTTGCTTCTGTCACGGTGTTTTACACTTTTAGCTTAAAATTTCAATACCATAAACATAAACTTGGTTAAGCATGTGTTCGAATTAAAGTGAGTTTTCAACATGGTGTTTTACATCTATGGTGTTTTCAACTGTGTGTTTTTCAACATTGAGTTTTTCTAGTCGTGGTGTTTTTCAACAAAGAGTTTTTTAGGTCATGGTGTTTTACACCTAGATGCCAATTTGAATATGGCGTTTTAGTTTTTTTTTTGTCATGGCGTTTTCACAATAACAAATTTCAACATGGTAATTTTTGGCTTTTTTAGTCATGTTGTTTTGACGTGTTTATGTTTATGGCGTTTTGTTTCTGTTATGGTGTTTTACACTTTAGCTTAAAATTTCAACACCATAAACATAAAACTCCATAAAACACCATAAAAACTCCCAATTTCAAACAACACACATCTATGGTGTTTTTCAACAAAGAGTTTTTTGGGTCATGGTGTTTTACATCTAGATGCCAATTTGAATATGGCGTTTTAGTTTTTTTTTTTGTCATGACGTTTTCACAATGACAAATTTCAAAATGGTATTTTTGGCTTTTTTAGTCATGTTGTTTTGACGTGTTTATATTTATGGCGTTTTGCTTCTGTTATGGTGTTTTACAATTTAGCTTAAATTTCAACACCATAAACATAAAACTCCATAAAACACCATAAAAACTCCCAATTTCAAACAACACCCAGTTGGTCTTTTTTTTTTGAAATATAGTAATACCATACTCGTTGGAAAGATAAAAAGACACTCGATTTTATGGTGAAATTTAAAAAAAAAAATAATTACGTATAAAAAAGTTATGAACATTTTAAAAAAATGGGGGAAATTGCGTGTGACTTGCATGTGCAGATTCCTTCCTTTGTTTAAAGACTTTTGACCCAATTGCCCTTTCTCTCCTTTTCCCCCATTGTATACGTGTCGTGCTGTGGTTCCTTCCTACACTTTGTAGGGTTTTAACCCTTTGTAGCCTAACCCTCCTATATATATATATAATCAAATGTCATTTTGAGTTAATCACCTAGATGGGTCGAAATATATGTCATTGCAATATTGTTTTTCGGAGAATTAAAGATGGAATGTAATATGTCGAAACGGTTATAATGACCTGAAGAATGTAATTAAACTAATTTGGTGATTAACGGATCAAATGGATGATGACGGGTCTCATGGTGCGAGTAACCCGTTTATTATTTGTATGTTAAAAAAAATGGTGGGTTAGAACACATGTTATGGATGGGAATAATACATATGTATTAAAGGGATGAACGTCCCGGTTATGTGTTCTAATGGTTTGCAAGTTTGATTGTAGTCAAGATAGGTGTGACAAGTCTCCAATGGCAACGGATCAAACGGGTGATAAAACAACAACCTTCCTATGAGCAAAGGTGAGTGATTCGAATTGTGTTTGGTGAAACTAGTGGGTTGTAGCTAGTTTTATACTATGTATATTACTGATTTTAAATTCTTATGGTTAAGGTGGTTTAATACAAATTATTGAATATGGTTCGACTTAACAATAACGTATTGTTTTGACGGTGTTTTGGGGGTTTAAACCTATAAAGATAGAGTGCAAAATGATAACAGGTCGTGTTACCCAAGTGCTGAAAATTCAGCTTTTTTCCATATTTTAACCGGTTTTGAAATATTCATAGTAAATTAACTGAATGTCCGTTCGGGGCGTATCTTATATCAACGGAAAGCTCTATGAGTGTACTTTACTTAGAATTTTAGTTTGAAGTACAATACACACTTTAAGTGGGAGGAAATACTGATTTGATACAGCTGTGCAAATCTGTTTTGAAACAGAAATTTTATGGTATTTACAAAATGATTGGGATTAATCAAGAATCTTTTGGATGTGAATTTTATATGGTTAATAAGTTGAAATGAGATATATCTTGTTAAGATGTGTGTATGCTAAACTGAGGAGTCATAGATGTCGTGACCCGTATGTACGAATTCACGTGTTTCATTGTGCTGTTAAACCTATGTGAATTAATGGAGTATGCTATGAGTACAAATATAATAAGGGTAAGGGTAAGTGCTGGGATGACATAAAAATAATAATCGTATATGTGGTTGTGTGTATTACAACCTATGAACGGGGCGAAATGGTGATTTATTATTATGGTGTAAATTAACCTATTAACGGTGTGTTTTGTAATGTTTTGTTATTCCAAATTAACAGGACTACTCGGAAGTAAAATGACCTAATGCCGGGGTCGGATTATTGGGGAAAACGGATATGAGCAAAGTTGAGCCTTAACCCGCTAAGGGAGTTGCATTTCGGGGATGGAGTGTGATATACTTCGATTAAAATATATATAAATATATATTCTAAATTATAATTTAACAATCAAGTAAACGAAATTCGAGTCCTCACTTAGCTTCGACTAATCCATTGTGATGGTAATGTGTAGGTATGACGAGTCGATGATTCATCATAGTGGTCAAGACATGTGGATTAAGCGAACAGTCCTGGATTATACATGTTATTGGGAGACCGACTCGAGGTAATTATTCCAGGGGAACCGGTGAAATAAGAGGGTGGCTTAAACCGACGACCTAAAAAGATAAGTGAAATTATAAGTCGTTCATATTTAATCTGGTTGAGTAGTATACATATAAACATAAATATATGTATAAAGGTGGTCGTGGATGCATTACCATAGAAATGTTTAAACTTATGATTGTGACTAATGGTCTAGTGATGTCTTACGACAGATTAATATGGTGAAAGGCATGGGTGATCAAGTCTTGTGAGCGGGTCAACGGGGGAGGAAAATTGGCGTGATCGAGTTCTTTATTAGCATAGTTATCCTAACTATGTAGTATTTTATATGTGGGTGTTTGGAGTTTAACTCATTTTGTTTCATTCAAATGGTTGGATCTCGTTAGATATTTTGGGTCAAGTTTATTTTAGAACATAGTTGTTTAAACATGTTTTGTTTCGTAAAGGGTGTCTATTTTACGAACAAGTCATGCCGAATTTTTGTAAGAAAGCTCGTGTGTCTCACATGCGTATGTTGTGTTGAATTTTGGTGTATAAAAAAAAAAGAAGTAATGTTATTAAAAAAAGGGCCTACTTTTCCGCAAAGTTATTAATATTGTGTTTGGGATTTTGGGTGTTACAAAACGGGTGTCACCTAACCCCATACCTGGTCTCATACTCGTCGGGTTTCGGGTATACTCGTCGGGCTTGGGTTTTTTTGCCATCCCTACTAACCAATAGGAACATGTAAAACGCACTTGTGATGGTTAGGTTATAAGGGCTAAAGGATGAAACTAGTGTAAGTTGGATTTTAACCCGAAACCTCTATTAGAGGGAATTAAATGCTCACCATTGTGTCAACCCTATGAAGATTAAATTGGAGCAATTTGGTTGGTTTGAATTTTTGTAATCGACCAATTAGTTTGAAGATATTTGACATATAGTTTAGTTTATCATTTTGTAATGAACTGTAACACCTACCACAAAAATGTCTGAGATTTGACAAAAGGTAAACCCTAGGGACTATAAGTGTAAACACACCAAATTCTTGGGTTGAAAATAAAAGAAACTTAAGAAATTAAGTTGATATCGGACCGACATTTTACGATGTGAAACTAAGTTATGATATCGGACCGAAGCTAAGGTCAGTCCAATAGCGGACCGACATCTAAGTTAATATCGGTCCGAAATAAATTAAGGTTAGATATCGGACCGACATCCATTCTCATATCGGTCCGTAATAAGTTGCTAACTCGGTTATCGGGCCGACATCGATCCATAACGGTCCGACAACCTCCTCTCAGCCGCAATTTATGGTGTTGACGTGTGTCCAATGACTCAGCCCCACTAATGGGACATGGATCTGGATATCGGACCGACATGGTCCACATATAGGTCCGATATTGCCGCCAAATAGGTTCGGTCCAATCAGGATGAGACGTGTAGGGCTGACGTGGGCTAAGTCGGATGTCGGACCGACATCCCCGGCCATATCGGTCCGACATGGACCCGAATGACAGCCTATAAATAGCTGATCAACTTCAGTCGATTTTCCTCATCCCAAACACGTTTCCAACTTCTAAATCTCGTTCTAGGTGATCCCTGGCTCACTCCCGACGATCCCGGTTCAATTCCCGCTCCTCGTAGTGCCCGGTTAAGCAAGAAACGCTCGTAAAAGGATCAAGAAGCTAGAGAAAAGAGACTAGGAGGCTAGCTCATAAGTATCAACTCTAGAGGCTCATTCCTATTATAAAGGTGAATACTTTATCTCTTTTAAAACTTGTGTCAAACATTTTATTTACGAAAATGACCAAATAAAGGTTAATGAAATAATGCTCAACGTTCTTCTACGAACCAAGTATTCAGGCCATAGGTATACGTAAAACTTGCAAGGGATACACGGGTCTCGGGTGAAATTCCCGGATTGCGGCTGGTGCTTATCTTATAACAAATCCGGAGGCGTAGACCTGTCCGCTGTTATAAGCTATGACGCCAGTGTATACTGTGGTGCGATTGAACATGATGGGCCTGCTGAGTGTGTAGATTGAACAGGAAGTTGTGATTATGAAATTAATATACTTGTTTGTGCCAAATGATTTTATGTCAAGATATTGTATTCACCAGCGTTCGCGCTGACGTTTTATGTTTAAAATGTTTTCCAGGTAATGATTAAAATATGATGAGAAAGGAATAGGGGCAGACATGAGATCTGGACCAGGGAAAAGAAATGATGGAATGCACGTAGGATTCTCAGGTCTCGTGTAAAGGGAAATCCTAAAGAAAGGAGATAGGACGAGAGAACTGATCAACCATGTGTTGTACTATTTCCAGTGGCTCATCCTGTATTTGATTTCAAACAATGTTTTGTAATCAAATGAAAAGGGTATTGAAACCCTATGTTTATAAAGTAAATACAAGGCTTTTGTTTTCCAACTGAGTTTTGGTATTTACAATTACAACCCTTGAGGTTGGAAAGAATGATGAAACGATCCTTTGAAAAATCTTCCGCTGTATTTTATAAAACTCTGAAATCAAAGAAACCAAACGATACCAATCGGGCTCGCACACGTCCAGGGGGTGCCTGAGACGGGGTGTGACATCAACCGATTAGTAATATGTTAGTTTGAAGTATTTAGGGTCGTTTGTCAAGAGTTTTAAGGGTATTCTTCGTCACCGTAGATGATTTTGTCGTGAAATAGTATATTACTAAACCATATTTAATATGACGGTTAACATGTTTCTTTTTTTTTTTTAGAGAATATCATCCATGAGGCAAGGTGAAAAAAGTAAACGAGGGAGTAATTGTATGTAACTACAAAGTAAGAGAGTCAAATAAGAAAAAATTTAGTTCAATTTATTTCCCTTCTTCTTTCTTCAATTTTGGTTTCTAGGTTTTATTTTTGTTATTTTATGTAACTATGAGTACCTATTAACAGAAAACTCAAGGAACCCTGTTAATGCCTTGTGGATCAATAGAACTGGGTAAAACGAAAACTGTGTTGGGCATGTAGCCTTCAAGGGGAATATGGATTCGAACCTAAGACCTCTGCTAGAGGGATTTAAACGCTTACCATCGTGTCAAATTAAAGATTATACTTAAATTAAAGATAAAAAATGTTCGCTTTTATTGTGTGGAACCCTAGTAGCATAATGGAATCAGCGGGCGGACTTCCATACTAACACGAGTAATTTAACTCATAATTACCTCATAAGAGCGTTTCTATGTTTTTTTGCGTTGCTATAAACTAAAAAAAAAACTAATTAAAAAAAAAATGATAGTGTATGGAAAGTTATTAACGTTTAAAAGTTAAAGGGGAAATAATTTTTTAGTTATCTCACCAAGGATGAGTTTCTCTTGATCATCTTCTTATACACACACACCATGTTAGAAACTCATATATTACACTAGTTGAATAAAAGAAATATTAAATAACTAGTAATGAAAATTTAAGAAAATCAATATTTTGAAATAAGATATGGTTGAAATCACTTTAAGTAGTTACCAATTATATTTGGAATTAAGTTATATTTATAATACCGGGATTGAGAAAAAAATAAGCGGGAAAAATAATTTTTAGACTCACATAATTGTGACAATTGGTGCAACTAGTTACTTATTTATTAGCTATAGACCCGTGTAAACTCACTTACACTTGCGAATTTATATTCATATATGTTTCACCTATAATACATACATGTTTGAAGTAAAAGCCAAACAAAGAAGTCAGATGCCGCATTTTTTTATGAAAGCATGTATAGTAACCTCTTTAGATAAAATAATCAAATAATAATGAAGTTTAATAATGTTATAATAAAAACGGTTATACTTTTTTTAATTGGGGTGAACCTTGGAGTAACGGTAGGGTTAGTGTCATGTGACCTGAACGTGAAAACAATCTCTTACATAAATATAGGGTAAGAACGAATACAGTAGGTTCAAGTCGGCCCGACACCCTGATGGACCCCGATCCAGCCAACATACACTAGCTGTAAGACTGCAAAGCATGAAAACGAGTAACGAGTCAAGCATCACCCCACGTCCCACCACCTGTGGTTTCTTTGGTAATTCCATATGTTTTTATTTTTGCATTTTATTTCCATGCTTTGTTCATTTGTACTTTAGCTTTCTTAGGTAGTAAGCAGTTTCTAATTCTCTAGAATTTAGGATCGTGGGTGAGACTAGTTTCCATGGGCTCCCCTTCGATGCCCTGCCCCTGACCTTCTGAATCAGACAGCAAGTTGAGGTCTTTTTCCCAACCACCAGAGTTACCCACCGAATCTGATCTTGCGGGCATCATGCGAAGATGACCCACTAGTACTTCTGAGGCTGCGGCTTATGTAATAAGGCCCTTCGTAAAAACCCCTACGGCCAAGGTAAGCCCCATCGGTAGGCCTAATTTGTCTAAAGTAGAGGCGAGGGCTCGACCCCTAGAGCTATTCCTATTTTAAAAAGGGGGGCCTGAAAAATGCCCAGAAAGACAAGTACAAGTATGCCCAACAACAAGAATAGAATAGAAATCCGGGATAAACTGATCAAACTACGTAAACTTCTTGTATTCACTTTAGTTTTGGAATGAAGAGGTGGTTGATTTTGGTTTGACTAAAACTTTTCTCTATGTTTCTCTCTACGATCCTGAGTAACCAGATTTCATTGTCAATCGAAGTTTGGCAACTTGGGTGGTGTTCATTGGACCCTAACCGTGAGCTAGGTGGTGATTTTGTATCCTAATACATCTTAGGTAGAGTGGTGTTCCTATATCTCGATTGATCCGTTTGATTCAATTTCAAATTTCCCAGCCTTTTTCCTAACCTAATTGCTATCACCCCATACCTCGTGCATGCGACAACCTCGTGCACCGGGTTTGCCCATACTTTTTTCTAGCTATAAAAACCACTTACGTTTTAACATTGTTTTATTGTTGTGAAGTTTTAATAACTGATAAATTTTTATAATTGTCTAAATTGAATATATAAAAATAAAATCAATTGAACAATTATAATTGTTTTCCTCTATTTCAAGTCAAACTTTAAGAATTGAATCAATAAATAGAAACTAAATTTTATATATTCTTACATTTATCTCACTTAATTTTATCATTTATAAACAATTTTACAATACTAAAAAAATAGGGTGGTTTTTGTAGTTAAAAAAAAAGAGTTTGAGTGACTTAAACAAACACATCGAATTTTTTTTATTACTATTAGAGTAATAGATGACATATACCTAGTTTTTTTTTACAACAAATACCCTTTAAAACTTCAACTTGTTACTATAATAAGTTCGTCTTTATAGTTATAAGACAAAAAGTGTTTACATGTGTACCCAAACGACCGAACAAACCTCCACATACAACAAACTAATGAAATTTCTTATGGCGCTGGAAAACCGCAATGAAAGGGTGAAAACCTTTTGCCACTTCACATTGATGAGATTATGACAATACCAAACTCTAAAACTTCCAACACTAAGGGGCCGTTTGGCAAGTGCTGAACCATTAAGAGGTCTGAATGGTTCAGCATGGTTTTTCAGCTGAACCATTAAGAGGTGGGCTGTCAGCGAAACAAATACCCCTTACCTCTGAACGATAGGTAAAATGAACCATAGATCATTATAACTAAGCATCAAACTACATGTTCATTATTCAATTTAGCAACTCATCTGAAAAATTAAAGATGACATGACATATAGTTGAGGGGTGGGGGGTGGGAGGCTAAAACCTAATGCCTATTGTTGGTTGATAACCACCAACTACTAAGTACCATCCTCATTAAATTTGGTCATCAAGTCACACCCTTCTTTATACCCATATTTATCCTTTTGTTTCTTTTATGTTACAAGAAAGTTAGATCCAAACAGGCAAAAAGATGTCAGAAGCACCTAAAAGACAAGAAATGTCATACAATGATGGCAACCATCATGTCCAAAAACTTAAGGAGGAACGAGGGTTTCTCTATGCCTGGTTTGTATACCTTCTCAACTTCATTTGATTTCATATTCCATCCAAGAAATTGTTTTGATTTGTGTCTGTAAACTATTACTACTCAAAGTCACAATAATCGGTTTTTAACATTCGGATAAGTAGGTTACGTTTAGATTTCTAGTTTTCTGCATCATATTAGTCGTAAGAAAACACATCATACGTGGGTAAAGTAGTATTAATTAAGAACATGTTACCGGAGAACTATTACGTTGGATAAGTAGTCTTAATTCTTAAAAGGGCTAAAGACAGAAAATCATATTTGAATATCTCATGTCTGTTATTTAGATTTAAGAACACTACCTCTTGAATGTTTTAAATTACATTCTTATGACCTAATTTGAGTGCGCATTGCTTTTACATCATGAACATCTCTCAATTTTATTCTTTACACAATTTTTATTTTTTTATTTTTTATAGTTTTATCTATTTCTATTAATTAAATTTAAATCAGAATGTTAAACACTATCATTCAATTATTACAACTTCAAACATCATATAGCACATTTCAAGCTTTATTGCACTGATGGTTATCTAATTATTCCAAGTTCATGCAATCACTATTGGAACACCCCATAAACTCGCATATTCTTTTCTCAAGAATGTCTTTATTGTTCGTTTTAACTATCAGTTTCTCAAATAATCTGAACTCGAACACTCAAATACCTTATTATTACAACACATAAACACATTCAAACCCGTTTATTATGGTGTAAAGCCAATCATAAGCTAGTAATCATGTGGAGGTTATGTGTTTAATCAGCTTTCTGATGAAAACTTAGCTCCAGATTTTTGCAACCATGTATGTACCTAATAACATGGTTCATATTTATTGATGCAGTTTCTACACAATGTTGTTGCTGCCCCAAGAAATGTGAAGGGTGTTTGGACGGTGCTTGCTGCTGTTGCAATTAGGCCCACACATAACTGAACTACTGGCTCATTGCTTTTTTGCATTTTGTTTTTATTTATTTATTTTTGTTTGTTTCTATTTGCACAAACCAATATTTGTATCTCTTAGTGAGTCTTACTTTCTGTGAGTTTTAAGTTTTTGCCCTTATTCTGCTAGAGTTGCCATGTCTAATCTGTAGTAGATGTATGTCCTTACCAGAGGGTCAAGCTGAATCGGGTGGACTCGAAACTGGTCGAGTTGACCCGCTGTGTTTGCTTTAACAAAATAATTATTATTAAAAACGAATACATTCAGCAAGTCCTTATACATAGTTTATACTTCTTTTCCTTATGAAGCACCGAAATCATTAGCAGGTACGCGCGCACACACACTGAGGTACGTTTAAATAAGAACTTAAGAAGCACGATAACCGTTTTAACACTTATGTATTTGAATTGCGTTAGTCTAGTTGCTTAATGGAACAAAGATAACATATATGTACATATGCATAGAATGAGAGTGGTAGTTATGCGGTTGATACAAAGTTGGTTGGGTAAAATACCTATAATACCCCTCTCTTCTTTTGGTGGATATGATGTTGTTAGGCATTTAAGCTTAGATGCGAACAACCTAAAACGACGTCGTTCTAATAGAAAAATCACAAAAATGTGTTGTGCATGTCAGATATAGTGGAGAAGAGAACCACCTTATGTATCACATTTAAAGCAATAGATACTCGTAGTTCTCTGCTTAAAATTGGTTATGTATAATGACCCTCTATGTACATATGTATGGAACCACGATCAAATAAGAACACAAATAGTGGTGAGAACAGTAACAATGGGTCAAATTTTCGAATGCGAATCCTGTAAATCGACAAACTCACAATTTAATTTTTTTTAAGCATTGAAGTAAAAAAAAAGAATTTAAATTTTTTGAGGGCATGTGTACCTGTAGATTTTTTAATGGAAAATGCTTCAAAATTTTATCAATCAAACACTCCAATGAGGATATAAAATCATGAATTTATCGACTAATATGATTCGAATTCAACAATTCGATGCCTTCTTACCGTTCTCACCAATATTATGTTCTCACTGGATTCTTCCTATGTATGTATGCATGTGTGTGTGTATATATATATGTGTGCCTGTATATAAGTATATATACATAGAGAGACTTATTAAGTAGTGAGTATATAGCATACCTCTTCATTTACAATATAATTTTATAAAGAAAATGGGATTATTTCTATAATACATGTAAGGTTGTAAATATACAAATTAGAGGCTAGTAGTAGTTACCTCTATCTAGCCAGCAAGGATTGGATTTCTTCCTTCATCAATTTCAACAACGAGAGTGCGTTTTGAATCTGATCCCTTTGGTCCTTCCGTGTACAGTGTAGGCAGGTATGCCTTGTATGCTGGTAAATATCTTGATACAAAATCCAACACCTGCATCTCAGATAACAAAAAGATCAAAAAAATCGTGTTTGTTCACGACCATTCAACCATATCATACCATCAGTATTACATGTGACAATTTCAACCCATTTACTTACAAAAGGGTCGATTCGGATAATCGGATTATGTTTTTATCTCTAACGGTTCAAACCTTTAAAATATAAAAATTAGCTTACAAGAAACATCCTAAATCATTTTATTCACAAAATTAGATTATTATTGTAATATATAGTTTATATAATATGTAGCAGTTGTCGAAAAAGGCCATGGACTTCCACTATATATATGTGTATGTGTGTAATATTTGATAACCGTGAGAACATGTTAATAGAAAACTCCAGTGGCCCCACTAATACCTTGCTAACCAATGAGACCAAATAAATTGTAGCTAAGGCATGTAGCCTTGAAGGACCCCTAAACCAGGGAATCAGGCACTATATCTGTACACAAGTCCCTGTGCTTTATTTTTGCAAGATTAAATTCCTCCACTTTTAAATCTTTTAGCTATAAAGTCCCTGGCTGTTCTATAAAAAAGCTACATAGTCCCTGGATTTTATTTTGTTTTTCAAAAAAAAAAAAAGAATATCCTTGTTTTTTGCATGTTTAATCCTTCCAACCTTTTTTTTTAAATAACAAAAAATATCCTTCTTTTTTATATGACTAAGTCCCTTGACTTTATAAAAATAAAGGCTTTCGGTTAATTTTTGAAGTCTAGCATTCAAGGGTAAAGTCTAAGGATTTACGTGCAAATCCAGCGAAAGTCCCAACATATTTGACACGTCAGTTATTTATAAAATATTAGATTTTTGAACATAAAGTGTTTTAGTGGTAGAACGACCCGTTCTGATCCCCGTCCATTTTGCCACCTCAAGTTAGCAAGATTTAAAGCACAATGAATATAATGATGCAGACCTCCTCATCAGTCATCCCCGGGTTTCCAGCTTCTCTCATTTGAATCTCTGCCTGCAAGATTTTACCAAATAATATTAACCTAAAAAGACTAAAAAAATGGAGAAGAATGTTAAGATGCCGTCAAACCTGTAACCGCCATTGGTACACACAACTTGGGTCTTCAATTCTGATAATAATCCATGATTTCACAAACTTGTCCCATGCATCATAATAAGCCTCTAGATTTGTATTCACTATTTCTAGCTGCAAAAGAATTTTAAGGCCATGTTAAGATTTGTTGAAAAAAGAAGCATGGATGTGTGATCTTAGTGGCCTAACCTGCGGGTCAACAGCTTTGACCACTTCAGAAGGAACAGGCTTAAATCCAAGCATCCAACCCTCAAACAAAACTACCTAAATGATCAAGCATAGGAAAAGGCATGTGAAAAACGTTAAAAAAAAAAATTCAACATAAATGCTTTTATAAATTTAAAAAACCAAATTACTACTAATGAAGGCTTACTTACTGTTAAAGGCCCTTCAACTTCAGGCCATACTGAAGGGTCAGCTCTATCACCTCTCCCACTGTAGGCAGACTGCATTTGGGAGAGCATCAAATTTAGAGGTGGATAAATGGACGTTTAGGCTTGATTATTTCTAAATGGGTCAAACAGGTAAAACTTTTATTAAAAAAAATAGCTAAATGAAAATGGGACAAATAGGTCGAAGGGTTGTAATTTACCCAAACTGTACTTTCAACATGGTATGGGTGGTCATTCGGGTTTGGGTTGGTGGGTTGGTATCACCTAACCCGAACACTACCCATTTAATTAACCGTGTTGGAAAACTCTACCCTAACCCGGACACGCTTAAACCATGTAACCTGGACACAACATGCTTAATCCATTTATCTAAACAGGACGAGCAGGTTGGCAGGTCAACCGCTTATCCACAATCAACTCACTATGGGTTGCCCCATTCACAACCCGAACCTGTTTAGACCCAAGCGAACCCGTTGATTTTTGTGTCGTTTCAAGAATTGCAAATCCTATTTCCACTGCATAAAACCTCATAAATCATTTTATTAAAAGATCAGATTTTTATTGAAACGATATAACTTTTAATAATCATTGGACTCACCACCTAAAAAAACTACATATTTAGTGTTTCGGGTCCCCAACCCAGTTCGACCTGACCGTCCCGAGTACAAAATTACCCATTTTAACATGTTACCAAACCACCCCCATTTTGCCACCTCTACTAAGAATTATACTTTGAAAGATTGGCATAAGTAATTCAGAAGATATGTATGTATGATGTGTACTTACTTTATCGTATCTGGGCAGCTTCATCTTCGTACCTGTACATATTTTCGTGCTTTAAAATTTAGTACAAAATTTGTGATTAAGCAAAAGATAGAATACACATGTATAAGGGTGTCAATTTAAATCCATTTTCTTATGAATTGCTCAATTTGGGTTATGTTTAATAGGTACAGAATTAGCTAAAACAGAAACATGTCAAAATCGCCCTTCGTATATGATTAACACATATGACCAAAATTGTTTTATTCAAACACTGGATTACTATTGCAATTATATAGTTTTTATTAATCATACTAATATAATAACTATTGGGATCATGTATGTGCAGGCAACCCAACTATTCAAGTTTTTTCATTAAGACCACCCATTGAGTGAAGATACTTTATAGGTCACCCAAGTATGTGATTGGTTTAATTTATATACCAATTTTGTCAAAAAATAACACGCTGAATAATGAAAACGCACTTCATTTTTTTTTTTTTTTATATATATATGACAACAACTTTAATCTATAACATGTCGATACCTCATCAAAAGTATTTTTGTCTTTACAAAACTTGCAAGGCATTTTTGACATTTGGCAAGTTTTTGGCAGAAATTAGTATAAGTGAAACTCGAGCATACTTGGGTGGCTTATAGAGTGGTTTCAATATATTGGTGGCCTTAATGAGAAAAGTTGAATACTCAGGTGGCCTCCGGATATATTATGCTTAAGTATTTTCAAAAAAATCTAAAATGTTTTTGACAGGAGTGTTTGCAGATCAAGTCAATCTGGCCCGAACCCCTTACCCAACCCGCCCATTTGGCCACCTCTCCAAAGGTGTGACAAAATGAGTGTTTGTCGAACCTTCTTTAGTCAATTTTCCCAGAGCTGCTAGTGTCTCAACAGAAAGAGAAAGATCATGACTTCCAGCATTTCCACGAAACTGTGAGTAAAGAAAAAGCCTCCTGTGATTTATTTACTTAAATAGTGCCATCAATCTTGTTCTGTTTAATTTATGCTTTTAAAAAATAACATTGCAATCTTACCTCTAAAAGAGCATTCCCAGGATTGTTTTCTCTCAATTTAGCCTAAAATAAAAATTATAACTGCATTAGACATCAGGAAAAAAAACAAAGATGATGGAGCTAGGTAGAGGTTGCAATTTTTTTATCCATTTACTTATATTGAGTTGCTTTTTTTCATTTCAAACAAATAAAGAGAGCTCAGCTAGGAAGGAGTGGGTTATAGGGGCTGAAAATAGTCCAACTTTTATTTCTAATGCATGCATAGTTGTATGAAATATTGATCATGTGATCATAACTAACACATTAGTAATTTATCAAAACTAAAATACGAAAAAATGTGTGTGTGGGTCAAACCAACATGGTTCAGACTGTTTTGACCTTTACTAAAAGTGGCCGCTTCAACCTGATCCTTTTTGACCCGTTACCCAACATGCCAATCTTGTCACCTCTAAAGCTAGGGAGAGGCTAAGTGCTAACAAGTATAACGCACTCCAATTTTTTGTAGCTAATAAAGATGCTAACTTAAATAATTTTAGTTCCCAAAAAGAAAATTCAGTCAGTATGTGATATCCGTACTCCTTTTTTGTAGTTGATAAAGATGCTTAGTTAAATAATTTTCATTAATTACCTGATCATCATATGTTAAATAGAAATCATCTATGGAAATAGTTGCAGACTTCCTGATACATAAAACATGTTAAAAGTTCTTAATTTTTCACAAGATTACTATGAATTCATAACCATAGGTGCATTGCTAATTTGCTATTTCATGAAAAAATATCATTACTCTGCACTCTACCTCCCTGAAGTTCGAAAAAGATAGTCTAGAGCAAAGACGAGTGTAGTCTTCCCACAACCTTGTGGAGCACTAAAGCCAATCTGCATAACAACAAAGGATGTCACCTAGCAGCTTATTCTGCATATATACATGTGTGTGTCTATATGTATGGATGGATATTATCCAAGACTATATTGAAGGTTGCATAAGCAAATTTGACAATGGCACATAAAAATAAGAACAGGAAATCACTAGAGGTAGCAAACGGGTGGGCATGTAGGTGGGTAAGGGTTGAAATGTGTTCGCCAACATTCTTTTGTTTATTTCCTTTAAATTTTGTAAGTGATCAATTTATTAAATACATTTATAAAAACTATACTACTAAAATAATATCTAAATTTTTTTAGTGAATCAATTTAGAAGATAGAATAGAAATCATTTAAATGAGAATTTAGGCGGCCTTCAACCCGTTTCATTTTTAGTTGACTTTTAAAACTTGACCCATTTGACCAGTCATAGATAAAATTTAACCTGATTCAACCAATTGTCATGTAAATTGGCTGAATTCTATCAACATAAAACAACTAACCACTTAAAAAACTTTGTGTAAGGATTGAAAGCATTACCTTTCTCCCTAACTATTGTCATATGTTGTTAGTTAACAAAATAGTCAAGAACATAACAGTTACAAGATTAGGAAAATACCACCAAAGGAGGGATGTCATCTCCATCTTTAAATGTGGACCTATGATCAGATATCTGCTTTTCACACCACAGGAAGACTGGGATATAATAGTGATAAATTCGAGCTTTCTGGGGTGTTGTCAGGTATAATTCATTGATTTTAAATAATTTACAAACGTGAGACCCGTTCTCTAACCACTTGTCTATAGACTCGGCTATCGTTTCTGGGGTGAACCCAAGTTTGTCTATAAGGGGACCTGAGCAAATAAATTCAAAAAGATCCTTCACAGATGAAACTTCTGCAGGTCTAGGTGGAAACACTGAATGTAATGGACCATGATTCCTTCTGTTGTTGGATACAATATCCTTATAGATTGAGTTATATTGCATCCATGAACATCCATTCCCTACAAAATATAAATAGCCAAACAAGTACCTTACTTGGAATTTCTATTGATATACTGAAAGTAGAAAGATACTTTTAGAATGCCACTCCCATTTTCAGAGACATTTGAGCCGACAAACAAGTTATAGATGAACAAGATAAGTAAATTGTCTCCACAATAACAAGTTAATACGTGAATGAAATCACAGATCACAGAACACAGAACGTGGTATGTTATTAAACTGAATGGTAAGCAGTTACTTCTCTCGATATGAGGCCTAAGCATTGACTATATGATTGTAACAGTTTGAGCTTTAGAACCTCTTAAAACAAAAATTCTATCTTTTACTTCATATTTTTGTGTACCTTTTTTCAAAGAAGGAAAAACCGACATGCCAAAATCATCTTGTTCTTCTCCAAAAACAAGACAGATCTCTTTGCATTACAGAAGATTGTAACCAGGAAAAACATTTGGCCTAAGCTTGAGTGTCCATGAAGGACATGTAGGTTTTTCTTGATTTTGTGATTGCCCTGGACACCTTTCCGAATCGTGTACGAGCCTCACTTTCATATTAAAGTATTTCATGGGTACACAAAATCTTTAATCAGATACGAGAGAAAGTTAATTCAAAAGAACGAGATGTGATTTTTCTGTGAAAATTGGTATGAATAGATGTATTGAAACCAGACCAAATGAATCCTTTATATAGGGACTCACCATCACAACGTTTCAGTTGGTGTTTGTGATTAACAGTTGACGGTTATAATTGCTTGTAGTTGACAGACACATCATTTATATCACTGGGAACTTCAGTAGAAAACACCATCAGTGGTAAATAAGTTACTACCGACCATCAATATTAACAAAGTCACTACCGATCAACAGTAGTAACAAAATACTACTGATTGCTCAGTTGCTACTGACAGTCAATTGTTGTTGATACTTGTTTCTACCGACGACCATGTTGCCCCATGGTCTAGGGGATTCGCCCCTAACAACCTTAAAGGTTCCATGGTTCTAGAAATTAGAATAGTCTTGATTGTACACTCCTCCTAACTCAAACCAATGCAAATCCAATTACATAAAATGACATTGATGACACTAAAATCACTAACACGTCAAAAAATCATTAACTACTTGGTATGTGGTAGTGGTAGAAAGATCCTGGTAACTATGGCAAGTAAATCCAAACCAACTACATTGATCTCACATAATCAAATCTCTAATCAAGTACTGCCTTAACACGGAACGGAGCAATTACTCAAACTCAAAAGCCTAATTTACAATTTGAATCGCATCATGCAAGAGATCTCAACAATGCCGGTCCTGAGGATTCGAATGCCCTACACGAGCCTAAAAAAAGGCCCATAACGAAATATATAATTTTATAAACTAATTTTTTTAACAACAATTATCGTTATAGCATAGACATAACAAATTAGGGCTAAACCATTAAGTCATTAATTAACAATTCTATATAAAAAATTAGGGCTGTGGAGAAGTCGATCAGTAGGTCCAGGGACTTGTTGGTTGGTCTGGCCCAGCAGCATAGCTATTAAATTTTTTTTAAGCCCAAGTCACAAAAAAGGCCCAATTTTTTTAACCCCAAGTCACATAAAAGGCCCAAGTCTCAAAATTACTTTTTAAAAAATGCCCAAATTTTTTTAAAGCCTAGAAAATTTTATATATATAAATTTTTTTTTAGGCCCCTCGAGATGTTGGACCCACTACGGGTGAGTTGCCCGCAGGCTTGGGCCGGCCCTGGATCTCAAATAAAGCACCATAATACCATACATTTAAAGCGACGGAGCATCTAATACTTACTAACATTGTATAAGTAAACACAATTACTCATTTATGTGGAGGAATAACAACGACAACGAATCAACGAGATAGACATAATAACAAATGATGAAATGAGCAGATATAAGCGTAATCTACAGAAAACGGTGAAGAATTAACGATTAACGGCGAGTGAAAAGTTTACTGTACCTGATTTGGAGGAATGGAGGACCAATTGAGATGTGATTCGGTGTAATCTGAAGCCGCTGCTAGTAGTAATTCGGAGTGGAAGGAACCTGCTCTGGTTCAAATTCCGGTCATGTGCGGCGGATATTGACGGCGGAGGCGACGTGATCGTGGGCTTCGTTGGCCGATGCAAAACATCCATAACAACCGCCATAGATACTAGCTTGGGAGGGCACAAGAAACGGTTTATCTGTTTGGATTTTTGGCCTTATGTTTATATGATGCTGTCTGCCAACGGTGAGTAATTTATCATTATGTTCCATGTCACATGTTTATTTTATTTTATCTTTTGTAAGGTTAGAAGGTTTATATATATAGGGTTGAGTTTATGAGAAAACTTTTCTTCGTGAGAAAACTCGTGAAAACCGATTTAAACGAACTCCGATTGAACTCATTCCAGCGGCGTTAGAACCGGCTCATCAAAATCGATCTAAAACCTAAAGCTAAACCATAGAGCTAAACCCTAAAAGCTAAACCCCATCCTAAAAAACCTAAAATCCTCAGCCCCAAAACCTAAACCCCCAACCCACCCCCAAAAACCTAAACGCCGAGCCGGTTCCAACGCCGCCAAAATGAGTTCATTCGGAGTTCGTTTGGATAGGTTTTCTCACGAACAATGAGTTTTCTCATGATCCTTTCCCTTTATATATAAACATTATATATCCATATGAAATAAAAACTGATAGGAAGAGCACTCTAACCATGTTTGACCGTCATATCATGTGGCATTTGGTGATTGACGTTTTTTTTCTCTTTTGAAATTATGGATTTATTTTTCCTGCATATATATAGAGTTTGATGCACACTTGAAATAAAAAAGGGCTTTAGTTGATATGATAGCACGCTTCCTCCCCCTCTTGGTGACCCGCATTCGAATATGTTCCCCTCGTCAACTTCTTGCTTGTTTTCCCTCTTTCCTTTCCCGATTTATATACTATTTTTTAGCCGTTCTTGAGTTATTTTTATTATTTTTTTGGTTTCTTGATGCCTTAGAGTTTTGATACACACGTTTTGATATTTGGGATTGTGAGGAAATTCCCAGCCGCAACGCGCGAGGGAAGAAAACCCTCTAGTCCATCTTCTTCTCCATCTTTCATTTTTAGAACGTTCATTACAAGGTCTCTATCTCCATCTCTATATTCAAAGATTTCTTCTATTTTGTACTTTCATCAGGATTTCTATCTACATCTTTAAATTTTAATAAATAGAGATTCTCTAAATATAGAGATCAATTTTCATCAATCTTTATAATTATTGAGTATTTAGGAAAAATAAAAAAATTAATAAAATAAGTGTTTGTGAGTGAGCAGGGGCGGATCCACGTTAAGACCAATGGGGGGAAAGGCACCCGTGCAAAATTGGTCCCAAAGTGTTAATTTTTAACCACAAAAAACTAGGTACCTTTTCAGTTTATCAAGAGGGCACCTGCATACTCCATAGTTGGCAATGGAGAAATCAAAATTTACCATGGTGCGGTGGTTGGTGCAAAACTTTCAGTTGTAGTCTTGTAGAGCCTCTTAGCAATGAAGATATTGTGTGTGTGAGAGAGATGGAAAAACAAGAACCGTTAACTTTAGAGGGTAGAATTGATTGGACATTAATAGGCATTAATTGATTTCAATAGCCTTTCCAAATAAATTAATTGATTTTTGTAAAATGAATCCATTTCCTTAATTTTAATACTTTTTAAATTCCTTTTATTATGAAACTAGCTTTAACCTCGTGTGTTACACAGGGTGAAACGTTAATATTATATTGATAAATATCTTAACAACTTTTTTTATACAAATTTAATATTGTATTTGTAACTTTTTCATTTTGTTATATGTTAAGATTATACGGATGAGAGTAATTAAAACATCAAACAATACATGAAACTTCATTTAATAAGTTGTACACTTTTTACAATAAATTAAATTACATGTCAAATGAAACCTTACAATGATTATTTACAAATTTGAAAATACTTCATTGTATGTAACATTTGACGTGGTATTGATAATTTTTTCATGTTTACCAAAGATTAATAGCTTGAGTCCATCTTTGCTTTTAACTCTTGATAATTCAACATACAGCTGATCATGAATAAACACTGGATCTTTCAATACAAACCAACATTTGAAAGTGAATGCCCTAAACTTTTATTCATGGTCATTGCAAAAATACAACAATTGTATATTTTTTTTCTTTGAAGATTGATGAAATTCTTTTTGTCTGAATATGTTAACCCAATTATAGGGATAAAATTGTGATGACCAGTGTTGATTCAAAATATAATATTCGTTTCTATAACACGATTACATTGTGATTTGACACAAAGACTTGTTACATTACCTAAACCATTTTTTCATCAATATTTTTTAATAACATAACTGGAACACCGACATTGAAAACTAATTTATGGTTTGACAAACCTGATAATGTACGTCCATTTAGAAAATCAAGTGATTATAAACTTTCATCAAAATCATCATCAAGATGCTCTGATTGACGGATACTATTTATATTTGTATGCGAAAAATCTCACTAAACTTTTAATACTAAATCTCTCATTAAAAAAAAATAATAAAAAGATACAAATAAAATTTAAATTTCAACAATATATCGTCTTTTAAATTCAAAATTTAAAATTCCAAGTTTTAAAATTTTTCACTCCTTAATATTTCGACACCAATTAAATTTAAATTTCCAAAATTAAAAATGAAAAATTTAAAACTAATAAATTAGAATTGAAACTTGTAAACATGTTTTTTGAAAAAAAAATCTCGTCATTTAAAAAAAATTAAAGTTTAAAATACAATACACTTTTAAAAATAATATATTTACAAGTTTCTTAATTTTATTAAAAACTAAGTATTAAAATTTCTAAATCAAAATAAAAAAATTTGTTTATAAATATCCAATTTAATAAAAAACTACTAATTAAATATTAGTAAAGTTTATTTTAACACATATTTATTTAAAATATAAACGTAGTATTTTCAAGTTTATATGTAAAATTAAAAAAATCTTGATTTTTTATAATAAAATAATAAAAAATCGTTTTTTAATAATAAAACATTAAAAACTTATTTTTTTTAAATCTCTTGTTTTTTAATTCTTGACTTTTTTAAAATATTAACTTTTGATAATAATTTTAAAAAATTGTGAGCAAGTATTAATAATGATGAAAATCTTTATTTATACAATTAAAAAAAAAAAGAGACTAAATATAGAAGTATTAAATGAAGGATATAAATGTGGTTTTGAAGGGAGGAAATTGTAAGATAGAATATGGTGATGCCAAGTGCCAAAACCATTTAATTTTTTATTAGAAAAGAGATTTTGGATGATAACAGACATAAATGTTGTTTAAAATCTTTTTTCTGTTAGCTTTGATTTTAAATTGTTGGATTATTTATTATGAATTTTTGTTTATTATTTTATTTTATGATTTATTAATTGTGTTTAAAGTTTAAGAATTATTAGTTTGTTTAAGAGTTTTAGATTATTTTATATTTTGTACTGTATCCTTTTTTATTTTGTATTTTTTATTGGACCCGACCCGCTTTTACCTAGTCGTTCATTTTTTTTTACCTTATTCATTTTGTGCACCACTCACGTAAATTTATGGATCCGTCACTGTGAGTGAGATAGAGAATGAGATGTGTGAGGTTAAACCAAATTTAAAGAGAAATTAAAAAAAAATGATATTTAGAGAGTGTTTGAGATTGAGTTTGGAAATAACTTATTGGCTTTTTAAAAAGCTAATAAGTTAAAAAAAAATGTTTAACAACCATAAAAGTCCTTTTTTGAAAGAGTTAAAAAATTATTTTTCAAAAGCCATAAATTCTGGCTTTTTAATTGACTTTTGACTTTTTGAACAAAAAGTTATCAATCTAGCCCCACCCTTTGCCCTACAATTACAATCGCTCCACCACCACCACCAACCACCCGGCACCGCCAACCACCACCACTGCCCGTCGCCCACCATCGCCACCGCCACCCACAACCATCGCCACCACCGCCCACCACCTACCGACACTAAGTATATAATATTTTGTATTTTTTTAAATTATAATTTTTGTCCAAAAACATTGTTAAGTATATAGTATTATATGTAAAGTAGTAAATGCTTTTAAATATATAAGAATGTCATTTTTTTTTTGTCATTTTATATGAATAAGCTAAGCCAAACACTTTTAAAAAAAATAACTTATTGATTTTTTCCACCACAAAATCTAATCTAAACACTTATTTAAAAACTTCTTTTGGAAAAGTTATAAGTCAATAAGCACTTTTGTAGTTTAATAAGCAATCCCAAACACCTCTTTAGTTAAATTGTAGAGATGGAGATGGTGATGGAGATTCTGATATTAATGCTCTTATACGTCCATCAACAATAGGGATTAGATTTGAAGGATGTATAATGAATCTCCATATATAGAAATTCAATGTACACCGCTCCACCCCCATCTATTTTTGTGTCTTCTTCCTCCCTTCCACTACCTTTTCCATCGTAGAGCAACAACAACCAATTCTACTTTCGATTTTTTGTTTTCAAGTGTGTTTCCGAGTATGATGAACTAATTGATCGAATTCACGATTCCCACTAATAAATCTACTCACCCCCTCGAACAAACTATCCCCGCCAATTCTACTTTCGATTTACCGAGACCGCCCCAGGCCCAACATGTGAAAGGAAAATCAGACTGACTTAGCGGCAAAGCTACGAAGGGTGTTAGTTAACCACACTTATCAAACATCATACCTATATTTTTTTAAGGGTGCAAATCACTCTACCCTTAAGCGAAAGAAAAGGGGATTTGATAGATATAATATTATATATTAAATAATAAAAAAATATTTTTTTAAAAACTCGTATTTTATACGGGTTAATAAAGCCGTGAAATTCAATATAATTTGGTTAACACATACACTCGTCAAAATATGACAGGAGATTTATTAATACAAGGATTATTATTTTATTTTAAAAAATATTGTTATTAAAATACAGAGATGTATTTAATAAGAGAGAGATGTGCATTTAATAAGAGAGAGAAGCGGGAAAAAAAATATTGAGATTGAATATGGAGACGACAGGTGGTATTAAAAAACCTTTATTTATTATATAGTATAGATATAGATATTGTTTTGCAAGTCAAAGACTTGATTTCTTGTCAATTTGATGCATGGGTTTTGAGTTTTGACCCGTTTAATTAATTTCAAAATTTTGTTATTTTTTATTTAATCCGTTTCTACAAAAAGTTAAAATAAATCAGTTTTAGAAAAAAATAAATAAAGATACACACGACAAAATAGTTACTAGTTAATATTGTAAATAAAAAAAACAAGGAAATAAAAAAAAATATATGGAGATAAAAGATGACAAATAATAAAAAAGAATATATACTTTCAACTTAGCTACGACAAAATATTTACTAGTTTAGTATTCTAAGTTCTAACATTGATAATTTAAAATAAATTGAGCTAAATTTCGAACCAATGTAATTCAAAACAAATGGGCTAAATTAATTGGGCTTTTATATACAATACCTTATTGGCTTATTTTAATCTTAAAACCACGAAGAAAAAAGAAAATAAATAAATCCATTAAAAATCTCATTAATAGCAAAGTTATTGATAGGTATATGAATAATGAGATGTGTATAAACCATACATTTATTATAGGGGATAGAGAGACTACATACAGAGAGACCCCTAGCTCAAATATAAACCTTACCTCGACATGAAAAGTATATTAGAACTATAAAGTTCTTAACAAAAGAATCTATACAACAAACAAGAAAAAGATCTAATAATACAATATTAGTTAGCTCCGATGGCAGTAAATGGTGAAAAAGTGTAAGTGTTGAAAAAGTGAAAAATAGTACAGGTAACATCATAATATAAAGTCAAGAAGGTAAAATGCATAGGTCACCTCAAGTCTATATAGAACTAAACCCTTAAGATTGATGAAAAAGTATAGGGAAAAGAAACAAGATTTGCATATGGTATTCATTGACCTTGAAAAAACGTACGACAATGTGCCACGTTGACTGATTTGGGATAGTTTTGAGAATAGAGGGGTCCCGGGAAATATACAGAGACCATTAAGGATATGTATGCTAGGGCTGAAACAAGCGTCCATACGTCTGTATGGGGTACTGGTTTCTTCCCTGTGGAGGTGGTCATACATCAAGGGTCCGCACTGAGCCCATTTTTCTTATTAGTCCTTGACAAGTTGTCAAAGTCGATCCAAGAGGTCGTTCTATGGTACATGCTTTTGGGTGACGAAACTTATGAATATATAAAACTTATATTTACCATAAACTTTTGAAATGTTATAATATAACCACTCTATTGAAGGTTATTGATATATTGAAAAAACATATATCATTAAACTTTGATTTTCTTTGTGTTAAAATGATGCATTGTTTGTCATTTGAAACAAGAGTTTTTTTCCATGCTCAACAAAGTAGAAACATACAAAAGGCTATTTAACCTAACGGTATCTTAGAGTGTAAAATAATGTCCCTTTCTTCAAGTCTCACGGTGTAGAATTATAAAAAGTAGAAACATCATTTTCGTAATTGAACAGTCGTAACTTTAACATATAGGATTTGTTTACGTATCTATACAGGTAGCACTAAAGTCCAAAGGCAAAAAGAGAAGGGAAAAACAAAAGTATTATTATTCTTATAATATATAAAATAATGAAATATTATACTAATCATTATTGATTATTTACATGATATAAGTAGATAAATACAATAGATCACTAATATTTTCCAATAATCATATGATATAAAAAGTACACATGGATCTTTTCTATATGTTTAATTATATAATAAGTGTTTAGAGAGTCAACAATTTAGTCGGGTATACAAACAAAAAGAAGGCAGCTTTTTGCGAAACAATCTAGTAGTGCCAAAACATACCTACCCATAATGTGTTTCTTTAATAAACATGAAATTAAATCTAATTAACCAATAAAGTCTATAAAGAAGACATATAATCACATGATATAATGATAGTTCAATCAAATGGAATATACATATTTTAAGGACTTCCAAATTTAAGTGTTTTTGTAGTTTTATTTTTAGTATTTTCATCAATAGAAATTTTTAATATATTTTAGAATTTAGGGGTTGATTTATTTCAATACACATAAGAACAATATTGAGTTTTTATATATATGTAGGACGGATCTGTTACGAAGCTAAAAAAGTGTGTGAAGCGTACGAAGTTGCTCCCAACCGTTGTTCTTAGTTTATCTACAAATGAAAAAAATATAGTGGTAATTTTGTAAATAACATGAAAACAAAAAAAAAACTTATTAAGGGGACGAAAATGATATTTATGTCAAGAAATAGAAATCTCTTCTTCTAGTTACACAAAATCTCATC
Organism: Smallanthus sonchifolius; assembly: GCA_023525975.1. Lineage (NCBI taxonomy): Eukaryota > Viridiplantae > Streptophyta > Magnoliopsida > Asterales > Asteraceae > Smallanthus > Smallanthus sonchifolius. Next base: position 84,537,407 of record CM042034.1, on the reverse strand, counting down.
CAAGTGGTTGCGGGTTCAAGTCCAATTATGAGCAAATAATATAGATTTAAGAGTAGATTTGGTGGGTGCGTGAGCTCGACGTTAAAAAAAAAAATAAAAAAAAATCTCACAGTAGTTTTAAAGAAAAAAATTATAGACAAAAAACATCCCACAACAATTCAAATGCATGATTATTTCTATTGATAACCATGATTTAAAATAATCAAGCTATATTCTAATTACAAAAAAATCTAAATAATCAAAACTTTTTAGAAATAGAATCACGCAACAAAAAACAATTATAACTGAAAAACAAAAACGTTACGAGAAAAACAACACCCAACACCACATTTGTTAGTGATGAAATCACGCAATGACAACATCTTTAATATGAAAACACAATAATTCATCTTAAAAACCTAAGAGATTTCAACTCCATTGAACACTTTAGTGTATAATCTTGACGGGTTCAACTAGTTTGATTCACATCCTTCGATCCAACATCAATCATGAATAAAATAGACTAGTCTCGAATGGTATGCCTAGAAATTTTCATCATGGTTGTTTAAATTGAAACTGTATTAACCCTAATTATCTTATTACAATCGTCCATGTCAGTGGCGGCTCAACCATTTTGGAGGCCTAAAACGAAGTAAAAAATGAGGCCCTTTTCCAACCTTCATTGTTACAAAACGCTCCTTATTTATCCAAGTTTGGGATCAACAATAATAAACATAAAAGTCTAGATATTGAATTTATTTTGAACTAAAACAATCTCGTTGTATTTTGAATATGCTATTATCATATAACCAGAATATATAATTTCCTTTAAGCTACAAAGTCTTAATGTTGAAAAAATCAATAGAGAGGAAGTTCCCATTATGGATTTGTACATATTTGTGTTTATAAATAGGTTAAAGTACTCGGAGTTATGATTTTAGAAATATTGAGCAGATTGAACATATGTTAATGTGAGTAATGAAATATCTATTGATGTGGGAATATGATGACACATTTTTTGTCTATGATTTTTAAAAGGCATAAAACACACATAAGAGCTAGAGTACGTTTAGTGAAAAGAAAAATCTTTCAAATATATTGATTTTTTGCTTTATTTGTCAAACCTGAAAATTAAATTAAGTTAAAACTTAAAAATTGGGGGCCCTAAGCGGCTGCTTATTATTTTATACACTCGAGCCACCTCTGGTCCTTGTGACTATCATTTTCTTAGTCCTGACCAAACTCTTGTCACGTAATGCGAGGGGAAAACGATCACGCACTCGCCGTGAAACACGAGGTCCAAATACTAGCTATATTTAAAACTTATATGTATGCACGTATACAAGCTACGACAAAATACATATGGTGACAATGTTTGAACCTTGTTCCAATTTCAAAGAAAGATATCATAGTCGACATAAAATATACATGGTTGATATTACATAAACGACGATGTGGGTAACCATAAACAAAGAGATAAATTAAATGATATCCAATGGCCATTATTGACCTTAAAACAAACAACCGTTGAAGATATATATGCATAGCTACAATAACGGACTTTCTTCCACTAATAAACTACCAATACCAAAAAAGTTAAGAAAATAGAAAGAAAAGTATATTTTCTTTAAGGTTCCTCGATAATGACTGACCCAAAAATAAAACCTCATTAAAAGTGGAATTAGTTTTACCAGGTCATTCGTAACTATTTACTGATTACAGACGGATCACCGATAGCCCTCTATAAATTAGATTTCGGACGTTCTAGTTTTTTCAATTGTTGTCAGGTGAGTTCAAGTTAGTGATAATATCGTTAGAGATTGTCAGTGAAAGATCCTGCATAAACACATATTTGACTTACTATTACAAACCACAAACGAACACCTCTAAGATCTGAATAAGAACTCAAATAACAAACATATAATCAGATACAAATCTAAAATACATACAGTAGATCATCAGAGACAACCGATCATCAAGACTATGATCTGTTACAGACTCTCAACACAAGAAACAAAAATGGAATCAAAGACAACTATAAAACCCTAGAAACTCTCTCCAGAGAGAAAGAAGAATACGTGTATAGGGCACAAAAAAATGAGAGCTCTTTGGTCTTGCACACACTCTCTCCTCTATATAAAGAATCCATTAAGCATATGGGTCTTTTGTGGTACCCATAACCCGCGTGTTTCTTAGAGAGGAAATAGGTTAATGGGTACATCAGCTGCTCTGACTCTTCACCTTCAATCTAGCTAAGCCCAAACTCGAGCTAAGCTAAGCCCAATACCTATATAAGAAGAAGCCTACGAGTATTGGAGTCCACCGGCCCAAACTACCTGGATGTGTGGGGCAAGATTCCCATACTTGAATCCAACCCATCAATCTAAAATAGAAAACAAACAATATAAACTAAAATTAGAAAAACAGAAAACATACGTGTAGCCATTTATAATAGATATTTTCAACAGATCTATTGATAATCCCTCAGTGATAACCAGTGGCAGAGGCACTAAGACGGGTTCGTGGTCAACCGAACCCTGTCATTTTTGCAGGTTATGTAGAGTGTATAACTACGGATTTTCGAACGACCCCAGTCTTTTTTCACGTTTAACCCCATTGAATTTATGAAAAGGAAAATTGATCCCATATTTTTTTTGTTAAACTGAGTAGGCTAAAACTAAATAAACTATTTTCATATTAGATCTAACCAACGTGAGCAACTTAAATAACACAAAACAGTTAGATACACAGTTGTATAAACACATTTAGAATTGTATTGATCATAAATCAGGCCAATTAGGGTATGTGTAATGGTTTCGTGAGGAGGGGGAGGGGGCGTGGGCTGAGGTGGCAGGCGTGAGGGGCGTGGAGTTCGTAAGAGGGGTTACGGGCGTTTGCCATTTTGATCCTGATTCTGGCTGCTTCTTGCTTCTTTTTGTGCCACATGGACTTCCTCCATGCCATAGGCGTGGAGTATTACACATAGCCTTAGTGGAGCGACCCATTTCTAATCCGGGTCAGATATTTTGCCACCTGAAACTATGATAAGCGTTGTATATATATATGGTTCCATTCCATCCTCACCCCTAATCCATATCCTTATTCTAATAAATGATTCCAAAGAATGCCACGTGTCATCATCATATTTTTCCTCACCAAAATCTTTTAATTTTTCCTATTTTAAGTAAGTTTGAATTTTGAAATTTAATTATGCTAATGTTTTTTTTTTCAAAAAAGATAATATAAAATTTGAATTCTAAATATTACTTAATTAATGAAATAAAGAATTTTATTTCTTGTTTTACACATTATTTTAATTTTTTTTACATATTATTGTATTTTTATTTTTCTACTAAACAACCCCATGTAAAACATGAGTATATAACCTAGTATTATAATAAATAAGTAACTATGAGAACACATGCCATTTAATGGTGTCTCCTCACCCTTATTTCCCGTCTCTTTCTCTCTCTCTCTCTCTCTTTAAACGAGGGGACACGTGTCACTTTTTGGTGTCTCCTCACCCTTATTTTCTCGTTTCTCCCCTATTTCCACACACATAATGGGCTGGATATAACCTAGTATTATAATAAATAAGCGGATTACGAGCTATGGTAAAGAGAAAGTAAAGTAAAGGAGCTGTGAGGGCTGGATAACATGGACATCGGGTTGCTGTGCTGAAGACTGACATTTCCTGTTTTCGAGAGTTTATGTTTCAAACAATTTCTTAATGTTGAATTATGTATGTTTTGAGTTAAAATTTTTCGCTGTAATAGATTCTGATTAACAGTTAAGAGCTATGTTATAATGTTTTGTGCCAACTATGAGAGGTATCCGGTTTGGGACGTTTGATAAAAGAATATATATTTTTAGATATTTAATTATGGATGGTTATTATATCGCTAACTATATAAATTTAATAAGAAATTAATTATGGACAACTTTAATTTATGATGTTACTTATCAACTTCGAAAATAAATTTTTATTAATAACTATTATATCATCAAGACAGTTTTTATATTTTAATCAACTCTGTTATTTTAAAAAACTAGATTACTTATTCGTTTTAATTTTTATCTATAAATTTTGTAATTTAAAATTTTATTCATCATCAACTAAATTGTTCAATCGTTTTATAACTTCTAAATCATCATTACTAATTAATATTTAAGCTCATTTAGTAAACAAACTTTAGCCAAGCTTCACAAATCGAGTTTAACTAGCCTTGCGAATCTGGACAGGTTTAAACGAGTCTATTATTTTATTTAATGTATTAAGTATATATTTACATAATTATAATTATTATATATAAAATTGTAATAAAAGTAATTCCATAATATATGTTATGTTATATATAAAAATGAATTATAATTATATTTAAAAATAATTACCAATGTATACATAAAATAATTAATAAACAAGCTGAAATCGAGTTATAAAAACTATCCTCGAGCAGAGCTTGAACTTTAGAAATAAAGCTCTAAACAAGTCAAACTCAAACTCTTTAAAGTTAAACTAGCCGAGCTGGGGCTCAACTTGCTTACACCTCTAATATCCGGTTTTAAAAATCCTCGTAAACACATTTTACTCTAGAAGATTATAGAACTAATCAATCATCGCGCTTGATTAAAAAATAACCTAAACATATTGAAAACAATGTTATAGTATTAGACACTAAAATTGTTAGTAACGTTATATCCAGAATTAGATTTTGTAAATCACTTAAAAGACAAAAATGATGACCTAACAATATGTTATTATCATTATTTCATAAAACCCACTAGCACATTTTCTTATTTTTCTTCCTCTAATCTAGTCTAAGTGCACACTCCATTATTGAGAATTCAAGTCAAATTAAGTGATAAGTTATTGTCTATACTCAAATTAAATGTGCTGTATATATTATGTTTACCTAACATGCTTTATATTTCCAAACACACAATAAATCATCCATTTGAATTTTAGGTTAATAAACCCCACATATTTCACAAAGAAATCAACATGGACTAAATCAATAGCCAAATACTAACAAAATGCATGATATAACTCCACCTATTTAGGGCATGATTAATGAACCATTTATTTATACCAAATTGATCCTCAGTTACATACACGAATGCGAGATTAAACCTGAAATACCTATAACCGATGGCCATCCCTTTCAAGCATGTCGATCGCTATTCCGAGCTATCCAACTTGAGCTCAAAATCCCAACTCAAAAAATTGATCTTCTTTGTGGGTTTAGAGAGTTGTCACCTAGGTTTTGAGGGCTATAATCTTGTATCAACTTATATTTTTTATTTTATTACTAGGTTAGAATTCCATGTATTACACGAGTTGAATAAATGTAATGTTATATACTTAGTATTAAAAAAGTTAAAAAAACACGTGTAGTGTACGGGTTAAAAAACATGGTTATTACACATGCTGAATAAAATATAATATAATATGTTAACACATACAATCGTTAATATATGTCTTTAAAAATGAATTTACATGACAATTATAAATTATATTAAGTTAATTTTTAAAACATATTTTTTTTAACTGGGTATTACTTCTTTTATATAAAGTGTACTTAGTTCTTTAAATATCCTTTTAGCACATATAAGTTAACTTAAATTACAATTATAAATATATAAATACATATAAAAAATAAGATATAAACCTTTGGATTTTTTAACACCACTTATTATTTTTTTTAATTTGACATATTGTATTTTTACCATTCAAAGTTTCAAACCTTCCAACCACATTAAATTTTTTAAAAGTTTTAGAAATCACTTATAAAAAACAATTATAAATATCATTCTTCTTCTTTTTTTAATATTTTAGCGTACATAATTTTAAATTGATATGGATAGTCGCAAATTATAACTATTTATAATCATTTGTATAGTAAATTTATTTGGTTAATAATACAGTAATTTTCCATAACTAAATTTATAATAAATATCTAAAAAATATTCTTTTATTTTTTTTATTATTTAATAGGAAAGAGAGACGAAAAAATAAAATTTTAGATGGTTTAGAATTATGTCATGTATCATCTAAAATTTTTATTTATTAGGTAGTATAGATTTCCAAACAAATGCTTATCAAATAACACAAACACCTTCACACAATTTTTCTAATAATATGTCCTTAATATCCATGAACCACATAAAAATTCAACAATAGCCACTCACTCTCTCAAGTCACTCACTCCGCTAACACAAAATGAAAGCATAAATAACAAAATAAGATAAACTCTTAATGGAGAATTAATATTATTCTGGACGAATAAAACCATTACATCAAGCCGTTTATAAGAAAATTCTAATTTTGATAATTATTGCTAAATGTAAGGAATTCAAAATTGGCAACCTATACTAGAAATTAAATGATTAAATGAATGAGTGAATCAACTAATTCCATGATTCACACATTTTTACAAAAATCAAAATCGTTAGAATCAGAGAAAGTTCGTCAAAGTTAAAACCGGGATTCCAGATGAGAGAATCTGGGTCCGAGGGTCGAGCAAACGTCTATGAGTGTTTGTTACAACGTTCGACCTGTTTTCGTTTTAAGTTATGTATTTCTTAAGCCACTTTTTTTTTAACAGTAATTTGGATCACTGACAGGTCACTGGAAGAAACTCACGATAGGTGAGAAGACCCCCTGGCCCAACCCGGAACCCTTTTCTTAAATCACTTGCTTTTATCCATATAACCCACACACACAATACAAAAACATATATAAAGACTAGTTCATTTAAGAAACATAGATAAAAATAAACGATGAATATTTAATAATCACGTATTTGAATAAATTAAAGTCTTTAAAATCCATTAAATCAACCATTGCATATCAACATAAAAAAAAATACTAATTATCCTAGATATGCTCTCAAATGCACACCCGTATATAAAAGAGAAAGATGAAATACAAAGTAAAATTTTTATGAGAAAAATATGAAGGATTTTCGACTTTGATAATATTTTTTAGTGGTTAAGATTGAGGTTGACAAAATTATAATTACCATGAAGTTAAAAATGGACGAACAAGCAAAAGGAATTAGGTTCAGTTGTCGTTTTTTTTAATCTACTTCAACTAATTTTTAAAAATCAAATAATTTTTATATACTTGGTTGTATTTAAAACTATAAGATAAAATTATAAACTTTATTCTTTTTAATTTGAGTATAACAACGTTATATATTTAAAATAAACGACGTTTTTGAAGTCTAATGTGCTATACGACAAACGATGTGTCGGACCCTGATACAATGGCGTGTCTAATATTACAATGATGCTTCCAAGTTGTCCAAGTCTGACGCCCGAACAAACCGTATGAATACAATGGTGTGTTCAATATATCACAATGGTGCATCTAAAAACCACTTGTAATTTAGTAGAGGCATCTAACCTCACCATAACATATATAAACTTGTCACATCCTGAATCCTTTGTACATTCGTGTGCTAAAACGATTCGTACAATACCCCTTTTACACACACACATATGATTATGTTTAAATAGAAAGACCAAAAGGCTTAAAAAGTGTAGGAAGGAAGATGCACCGTTGATCAAGGGTAATCAAAGGGCTAGGATCAAACATGTGTCACACAATTTTTAGCAAGGAGGGGCAAACGGGTAATAACCATCTTTTACTGACTTTTTTCCGTTTCCCCCATCTCTTTAAATGTGAATGAATAATTTTAAAAAAATATTATACTATAAAATTGATCATTTTTATCTTTAATTTTTATATAGTATTGATATATTTAAAAAAAAAACTAACGTGTTTTTGTTTCCTTTAACAAAACACGTGACACATCGTGATTACTTCCTAAACTTTTTAGACGTAGTTTAACACACTCTGTATATATAACTCGACAAGAATGCCACGATGTGACTTGGTACAAATTTGTCCTTGAAAGTGACGCACACCAAAATAAATGACCAAATCAACCATTTGATTGTGTGTCATAGATATGCCTAATTGTCTAGGTTATGATATTATTACTTTTTCGTTGCCATTATCAGTCGGCATTCCCTGGTCAAGGACAAAAATAGAAAAATATAGAAAAATAAGAGGGGAATTTGAAAACAATAACATATGTGATAAGAAATATATTTCTTTTCTTGATAATGTGACGAGAAAATTGATATTTTTGTCATTTATGTTGGTGTTCGTCGATCAGAAGTTCCGGTCGGAAGTTTGAAACTTTCGGTCCAAAGTTAATTAGGTTTAAGTTTCGGCCAATTTTTATTTAGTTTGTTAGGCTTCGTTTCAGTTCTTGTTCTTATTTATATCTCTTTTGTAATTACTTTTACCTTTGAATGAGAATCATATCTTCAAATTTCTATATGGTATCAGAGGTACGTCTCGATCTTTATCATTCCACTTGATTGCAACCTGCAGTCATTTTATCAATTCATTTATGTTTCTCAATTGTTTCTTGCGATTGATCTTTCATTCAATCATTTGGATTGAATTTCTCCTTCATTCGATTCTTTGAATCGAATTTCACCTCATTCAATCCTAACCGAATTGAATCTCACCTCACATTCATCGATTTCTGACACACCCCCAAAATCCACTAACGGAGTTTTACCGTTAGGAGCGTGACATAACAGGACCTCAGTCATTAGTTACTTTGAACGACTCTATATGAGTTTAAGAAAAACCACTAGTATTGCTCATAGTCACGATGCAACACTAGAAATGAAAACACTGATTTAATGTAAGAATGCGGAAGCGAAAAGTTAAATGACAAGCATGCGCCAAAACAGATGCGCCAAAAATAAATGATTCAACAATAATTAAATAAACACTTCTTGAGTTTGAAAATGATGGATTTCGAATGCATGCATGCCTTAGCTTGTGCTTGTACCTTAATGACCTGAGAAAACATGCTAAAACGTGTCAACACTAGGTTGGTGAGTTCACAGGTTTCAAATGTTAGTAAAGTTTACTAGATAAAACAATTTACAATTTATATCATAGGTAGCTAACCTAGTACATGTTACTAAAGCGTTTCGACACCGAAGCTGACTGTTTATGTTTGAACTGCCTCCTACCATGACTATCATAATCAATGGTAAATGTTTAGGTCAATGTTACACCCGTTCGACTTCCCGTCGTGTTAGCGCGACTAACGCGGGTGGGGCTTGTCAATGCCCAGTAGTACTACTCAAGATTACCTCGCTAACCCATATACTAACGGTTCGATAAGTAAGGACTTGCATGATATGTTTGCGCTTAGTACACAAGTGATATAAAAGAATTGTAAGATCTAAATGTTTGTACCCATGTTTTCTCCCCCAAGTTTAAACCATAAGAAAAGGGGCCGTGAAACTCACCTTAGAATGCGTGCGAAAGAAAGCGAACTTAGAATGCTTGACGACTAACTGCCACGTATAAACACCGGTTTATAAGTGTGTGTTTGTGCAAGACGATAGGAACCCTTAGTATCCAAACAATACTATTGTTTTAAGTGTTTAGAAAAGGTTTGCAAGTTTGACTCATGTTTGACCAAGTTTGACTAAGTTTGACCCGACGACACGTTGGTGACTCAATGTATGAAATAGTGGTTGTTAAATATAATACTTCCATATTACACACATAAAAGATCATGCAGGTAACACTTAGCAACAATTCCTTATTGTTCTAACAAACAGGCATTGTTTCCAAAAATAGCAGGTTTCCAAAAATAGAAAGTTTCCAAAAATAGAAAGTTTCCAAAAATAGAAAGTTTTCATAAATAGCAGGTTTCCATAAATAGCAGGTTTCTATAAATAGAAAGTTTCCATAAATAGAAAGTTTGTTCGGGATTCGTGTTTCTTGAAATTATCATCGTTAATATGCTTGTAAGATTACTATAACATGTTCTAGATCATCATATCACATAATCATTGCATTGAACTTAACATGTATGTCATAATTCCAAGTAAAGTTTTCATCTTTAGTAACCTATGCGAGATATGCACGATTTCAAGAATCCAACACATTGCAACATGTCATTATATCTTAACTAACATGTACCAATCATTAAACCATATCATGCATGTCTAAATAGCAGGTTATGAACACTTTTGCAATTTAAAGTTTCCTTATTTGGAAAGTTCACAAAACCGATTTAGGTATTCAAAATCTGATTTCACAAATCATGTAAACATGCATCAAGTAACACATAACCATCATCACATCATCCTAATCATGTCTAGCATGCAAGATAGAAATCATAAAAAGTTTTCTCTTTTAGTAAATCGTCCATTACACGCTTTATTCACACAATTAACACGTCAAATCAATCCTAAATCTTTCAACTAATATAATTACAACTATATTAATCATAATTTACGTCTAGCATGCGATTCCTATACTTCACATAACCAACAAATCTCAATTTACAACTCGTATGAAAACTAGGGTTTCACATATTTTCATAAAATCACCAAATCGATACAATACTATCAATCAATTAACCAATTCGTTATTATGTTTCGAAAATATCAAGTTTGGATGAACTAGGGTTTCGATCTCAAAAATAATAATGAAATAACGACGGATTTAGATGAAACGACTTACGTAGGAATGTTAGGAACGCCTAGACTAGCACGTATCTACTTCCGGATTCACGATCGGAGCTCGATTGATAGTCCTTTTGTTGCCTTGAAGGTTCGGTCGATCCAAGGGGTGGGGTGAGGGTCGCGACGGCTATGGGGGGTGGGTAGGGTTTTTAATTTTTTTTTAAAGTCTTTATATATATCTATTCCCTAATGGTTTTAAGATCGGGCTTCAGGTTTAATTAAGGCCCATAAACTCTAATTAATTAAATAACACTTAATTAATACTTAAAAACTTTCGAGTTTTATTTTTATAAAACTCTAATGTTTATTAAAATACTAAATACGCTTAACACACGATAAATACGTACGAGAATAATAATATTCACCTAATTCACGTAAATTCATGTAATCACATAAAATTCACATAATTTATATTAAATATAAATTATTAACTATTCGTAATAATTATCTTGATTAATCACCAACGTTCCGGGTTAGACTCGAGTGCGATCCACCGTGTGTGAACTAACTGACACATTTAATTAACCTGATTAAATGCAATGCACGTGCGACTAACTGAGATAACTGAGTTTGCAATGAATAATGTTTGAACTAACGGTGTTTGAGTTAACGGAGTTAACCTGAAATTGCCGGATGTCACATCATCCCCTTGTTGAAAGAATTTTCGTCCCGAAAATTAAACGAAGTCAGTAACGTCTGAAACAAAAAGTTTAGGTTTGTCACATCATCTCCTTGTTGAAAGAAATTTCGTCTCGAAATTTAGTTAGTACCTTTCGTGTTTGCCGTTGAATGTTTGAACAGGTGAGGATACTTTTTCATCATCTGATCCTCGCGTTCCCACGTGAACTCCGGTCCACGCTTCGAGTTCCAGCGAACTCTGACAATAGGTATCTTACTGCGCTTGAGGGTTTTGACCTCTCTGTCCATGATCTCAACTGGTTCCTCAATAAAACGTAACTGTTCATCAATTTCCAACTCCTCGAGTGGAACTACAAGTGTCTCATCTGATAGGCACTTCTTTAGGTTTGAGACATGAAAGACATTATGCACTCCATTGAGTGTATCTGGTAGGTTAAGTTGATATGCTACTGGACCAATCCTTTTCTCTATCTCGAATGGTCCAACGTAACGCGGGTTTAACTTTCCTCGTTTTCCAAAACGAATTACACCTTTCCACGGTGAGACCTTTAATAAAACTTTGTCGCCCACTTGGAATTCTAGCGGTTTTCTGCGCTTGTCTGCATAACTCTTTTGACGGTCACGCGCTGCCGCCATACGGTTTCGGATTTGCAAGATTTTCTCTGAGGTTTCGTGCACAGGTTCAGGACCAGTAAGTTGGCTATCTCCAACTTCAGCCCAACAAAGTGGCGATCGACACTTTCGCCCGTACAAGGCTTCGAACGGTGCGGCTTTGATGCTAGTATGATAGCTGTTATTGTAAGAGAATTCCAGTAACGACAAATGAGTCTCCCAGCTGTTACCAAAATCGATCACACAAGCCCTTAACATGTCTTCTAGGGTTTGAATGGTACGCTCACTCTGGCCATCTGTTTGAGGATGGTACGCTGTGCTCATATCCAGGCGCGTGCCTAGAGCTTTCTGTAACGATTGCCAGAAATGTGAGGTGAATCGGGCGTCTCTATCGGAGATGATGGAGATTGGCACTCCATGTCGAGATACTACTTCTTTAAGATAGAGGCGAGTTAACTTTTCCATTTTGTCGGTCTCTTTAATAGCAAGGAAATGAGCAGATTTGGTTAGACGATACACTATCACCCAGATTGTGTCACATCCAGAAGGGGTTCGGGGTAATTTGGTTATGAAGTCCATGGAAATCTGCTCCCATTTCCACATCGGAATTTCCGGTTGCTGAAGTAATCCGGATGGCTTTTGGTACTCCACCTTGACCTTTGAACAAGTCAGACACTTGCTCACGTAGGTAGCTATGTCGGCTTTCATGTTCGACCACCAGTACAAAACTTTGAGATCGTGATACATCTTGTCGGATCCCGGATGGATAGAGTATCGGGATTTGTGAGCTTCATCCATGACTAGATTTCTTAAGTTTCCATACGCTGGTATCCATATTCTTTCCGCAAAATAACGAATACCATCTGATTTAACCTCAAGTTGTTTCTCCATACCACGAGTGGATTCTAATGATAAGTTCTCCTCTTTTAAGGCTTCAAGTTGGGCATTGCGGATTTGTTCGGGTAATCCTGTATGAATCGTGAGTTGTAATGCTCTAACCCGTCGGGGTTTGGTTTCTTTTCTACTTAGGGCATCGGCCACCACATTAGCTTTGCCCGGATGGTACTTGATTGCACAATCATAATCGTTTAATAACTCGATCCAACGACGTTGACGCACGTTCAACTCTTTCTGCTCAAAAATATGCTAAAGACTCTTGTGATCGGTGTAAATGGTGCACTTGGTACCGTACAAGTAATGTCTCCATATCTTTAGTGCAAACACCACGGCTCCTAATTCCAAATCGTAAGTCGTGTAGTTCTTTTCGTGGATTTTTACTGTCGAGAAGCGTATGCGATAACCTTGTCGCGTTGCATCAACACACAACCGAGACCTTGGATGGAGGCATCGCAATAGACCACGAAGTCATCCGTTCCCTCGGGCAGAGATAGGATGGGTGCGCTACATAGTTTCTGTTTCAGTAACTGGAATGCTGATTCTTGAGTCTCGCTCCAATTATAGGGTTTATCTTTTTGGGTTAAGGCGGTGAGAGGTTGGGCAATCTTTGAAAATCCCTCGATAAAACGACGGTAGTATCCGGCCAATCCTAGGAATTGCCGAACTTCGGTCGGAGTTGATGGTGCTGCCCAATTCTTAATAGCTTCTACTTTGGCTGGATCAACATGTATTCCTTTCTCATTGATCACATGTCCTAGAAATTGAACCTCGCGAATCCAAAAATCGCATTTGGAAAACTTTGCGTACAACTGTTCCTGCTTTAGTAGCTCAAGGATCAAACGTAGATGCTCTTCATGCTCATCCTCACTTTTAGAATATATGAGGATATCGTCAATGAAGACAATGACGAATTGGTCAAGGTAAGGTTTACACACACGGTTCATGAGGTCCATGAACACCGCGGGTGCGTTGGTTAATCCAAATGGCATGACCAAAAACTCGAAATGGCCGTACCGGGTTCTGAATGCTGTCTTGGATATATCTTAATCTCGAACTCTCAGCTGATGATATCCAGATCTTAAGTCGATTTTTGAGTAGAAACTTGACCCTTGAAGTTGGTCGAATAGATCGTCAATGCGGGGTAAGGGGTAGCGGTTCTTGACTGTTACCTTGTTTAACTCTCGGTAATCAATGCACATGCGGAAAGTCCCATCTTTCTTTTTGACAAATAGGACTGGGGCTCCCCATGGCGATGAGCTAGGTCGGATGAAACCTTTATCTAACAACTCTTGCAGTTGTGTGGACAGCTCCTGCAATTCACTTGGTGCAAGTCTATATGGTGCCCGAGCAATAGGCGCTCCTCCGGGTGTTAGGTCAATCTGAAATTCGACCTGACGATGAGGTGGAAGACCAGGTAGGTCTTCAGGAAATACTTCTGGGAATTCGCGAACGATAGGGATATCTTCTAACTTTTTCTCCTCGGAAGACTTGTCAGTGACAAGGGCTAGTATTGCGGTATGACCCTTACGCAGACACTTCTGCGCCTTCATGAAAGATATGATGCCTACGACTGCACCACTTCTTTCGCCCTGAATGGATATGATCTCTCCACTAGGAAGGGGTATACGAACGATCTTCTCATCACAGATGATCTCAGCTTGGTTTTTAGACAACCAATCCATACCCACAATTATGTCAAAACTGCCGAGTGTAACCGGCATGAGATCGATGTCGAGTTTGCGACCAGATAGTTCTAATTTACATTCCTTGAGAATGTGGGTTGCCTTGATTACTTTACCGTCTGCTATTTCTACGGTATAATGGTGTTCTAATAAAGTTGGGTTTATTTCTAACTGACTACTAAGTTCTCTAGATATAAAACTTCTATCGGCGCCAGTATCAAAAAGTACAGAAGCAAAATGATCGTTTAAGAGAAACATACCGTTAACAACGTGTCGATCATTCCTAGCTTCTCCCGATCCAATGACGAATGCTCGAACCTTTGCACCATTCCCGTTGTTATTACCATTTCCACCCTGGTGGTTATTATTTCCATTTCCGTTACCGCCCTGATGATTGTTGCCATTTCCGTTTCTCCTCAACTGCGGACAATTTTTCTTGAAATGCCCTTCTTTACCGCACTCAAAACAGCCTTTGGGTGTGTCTCCAGGTGGTGTCTGTTTGTTCTGCAGATCTACCCTACAATCTTTGGCCGAATGACCCATCTTTCCATACCGGTGGCAACGGTACCGGTCACACGCCCCATGATGGTGAAAATTACATTTGTTGCACTTCGGGTACTTGCCAACATAAGAACCCTGATTCTGCTGAGAAGAGTTAGACTGATTGTTGTTCTTTGAAGGTTCAAGCTTACGGTGTTGCTGCTGTTGTTGTTGAGAAGGTGGGTTTGACTGGAAGGTTTTGGGGAATGAACTGTCAAACTTCCGCTTGTTGTCAGTTGTAGAGTGCCCTGAGCGACTGCCTGATCTGTTAACCTGTGAGCCAACCTGATAGTCTGCTGAATAGTAGTAGGATTAGAAGATGTCACCATGCTCTGAATTTGCGGTACCATACCGTCAATGAATTTCTCAATCCTCTTGTAGGGAGGTGTCACCATATGTGGACATAAGTTCGCCAGTTCATGCGAACGAGTAGTGTAGGCCTCAATTTCCGATCCTTCCATCTTGAGGTTCCAGAGTTCACTCTCAAGTTTCTGCACTTCATCGCGGGGACAATACTTCTCCCGCAGCATAGTCTTAAATTCATCCCATGGCAATGCATTTGCCATCTCAAGAGCTTTATCAGTGGCTGCTAAATCTGAAGTCAGTTTGGTGATCCTCTGATTCATCAACATCTCTCGCTGAAGTATGCTAGTAATCTCTCCCGCTGCGTCCCTCATGTTCCGGATCTCCCGGTCCATCCTAGCCACAAAGGCAGCTATCACCTGCTCATAGGGGTACTGCAATGGTGGCAAAGCTCGCACAAAAGATGATGAAGAAGAAGCAACGTCAGTAGTGAGTGGAGGTGGAACTTCCTCCTCGCGGATCCAGCTCCTGATCCTATCGGGATACCAATCCCAGTCCTGCGTGTTGCCTCTGACACGCACATGAATAGGCTCATCATACCCTACAGTGGTGTTGATCGGGTTGAGTCGACGTCTCCTCGGCTCTGGCAAAGGTACGGTAGGAATATCATGCTCCTGAACAACTGGGGATGCGGGTGAATTGGTTGGGGTCGACATTTCCTGTAACGGGATGAGTGAGTGCCATGTATGAGTGTAAGTGCTATGTAACTAATGCATGTACGTGGTTATAGTCTAGTATGCATTTCCTAGTTCCCTATAACCAATGGCTCTGATACCAATCTGTCACACCCCCAAAATCCACTAACGGAGTTTTACCGTTAGGAGCGTGACATAACAGGACCTCAGTCATTAGTTACTTTGAACGACTCTACATGAGTTTAAGAAAAACCACTAGTATTGCTCATAGTCACGATGCAACACTAGAAATGAAAACACTGATTTAATGTAAGACTGCGGAAGCGAAAAGTTAAATGAAAAGCATGCGCCAAAAATAAATGATTCAACAATAATTAAATAAACACTTCTTGAGTTTGAAAATGATGGACTTCGAATGCATGCATGCCTTAGCTTGTGCTTGTACCTTATTGACATGAGAAAACATGCTAAAACGTGTCAACACTAGGTTGGTGAGTTCACAGGTTTCAAATGTTAGTAAAGTTTACTAGATAAAACAATTTACAATTTATATCATAGGTAGCTAACCTAGTACATGTTACTAAAGCGTTTCGACACCGAAACTGACTGTTTATGTTTGAACTGCCTCCTACCATGACTATCATAATCAATGGTAAATGTTTAGGTCAATGTTACACCCGTTCGACTTCCCGTCGTGTTAGCGCGACTAACGCGGGTGGGGCTTGTCAATGCCCAGTAGTACTACTCAAGATTACCTCGCTAACCCATATACTAACGGTTCGATAAGTAAGGACTTGCATGATATGTTTGCGCTTAGTACACAAGTGATATAAAATAATTGTAAGATCTAAATGTTCGTACTCATGTTTTCTCCCCCAAGTTTAAACCATAAGAAAAGGTGCCGTGAAACTCACCTTAGAATGCGTGCGAAAGAAAGCGAACTTAGAATGCTTGACGACTAACTGCCACGTATAAACACCGGTTTATAAGTGTGTGTTTGTGCAAGACGATAGGAACCCTTAGTATCCAAACAATACTATTTTTTTAAGTGTTTAGAAAAAGGTTTGCAAGTTTGACTCATGTTTGACCAAGTTTGACTAAGTTTGACCCGACGTCCCGTTGGTGACTCAATGTATGAAATAGTGGTTGTTAAATATAATACTTCCATATTACACACATAAGATCATGCAGGTAACACTTAGCAACAATTCCTTATTGTTCTAACAAACAGGCATGGTTTCCAAAAATAGCAGGTTTCCAAAAATAGAAAGTTTCCAAAAATAGAAAGTTTCCAAAAATAGAAAGTTTCCAAAAATAGAAAGTTTCCATAAATAGCAGGTTTCCATAAATAGCAGGTTTCTATAAATAGAAAGTTTCCATAAATAGAAAGTTTGTTCGGGATTCGTGTTTCTTTAATTTATCATCGTTAATATGCTTGTAAGATTACTATAACATGTTCTAGATCATCATATCACATAACCATTGCATTGAACTTAACATGTATGTCATAATTCAAAGTAAAGTTTCCATCTTTAGTAACCTATGCGAGATATGCACGATTTCAAGAATCCAACACATTGCAACATGTCATTATATCCTAACTAACATGTATCAATCATTAAACCATATCATGCATGTTTAAATAGCAGGTTATGAACACTTTTGCAATTTAAAATTTCCTTATTTGGAAAGTTCACAAAACCGATCTAGGTATTCAAAATCTGATTTCACAAATCATGTAAACATGCATCAAGTAACACATAACCATCATCACATCATCCTAATCATGTCTAGCATGCAAGATAGAAATCATAAAAAGTTTTCTCTTTTAGTAAATCGTCCATTACACGCTTTATTCACACAATTAACACGTCAAATCAATCCTAAATCTTTCAACTAATATAATTACAACTATATTAATCATAATTCACGTCTAGCATGCGATTCCTATACTTCACATAACCAACAAATCTCAATTTACAACTCGTATGAAAACTAGGGTTTCACATATTTTCATAAAATCACCAAATCGATACAATACTATCAATCAATTAACCAATTCGTTATTATGTTTCAAAAATATCAAGTTTGGATGAACTAGGGTTTCGATCTCAAAAATAATAATGAAATAACGACGGATTTAGATGAAACGACTTACGTAGGAATGTTAGGAACGCCTAGACTAGCACGTATCTACTTCCGGATTCACGATCGGAGCTCGATTGATAGCCCTTTTGTTGCCTTGAAGGTTCGGTCGATCCAAGGGGTGGGGTGAGGGTCGCGACGGCTATGGCGGGTGGGTAGGGTTTTTAATTTTTTTTTTTTAAAGTCTTTATATATATCTATTCCCTAATGGGTTTTTAAGATCGGGCTTCAGGTTTAATTAAGGCCCATAAACTCTAATTAATTAAATAACACTTAATTAATACTTAAAAACTTTCGAGTTTTATTTTTATAAAACTCTAATGTTTATTAAAATACTAAATACGCTTAACACACGATAAACACGTACGAGAATAATAATATTCACCTAATTCACGTAAATTCACGTAATCACATAAAATTCACATAATTTATATTAAATATAAATTATTAACTATTCGTAATAATTATCTTGATTAATCACCAACGTTCCGGGTTAGACTCGAGTGCGATCCGCCGTGTGTGAACTAACTGACACATTTAATTAACCTGATTAAATGCAATGCACGTGCGACTAACTGAGATAACTGAGTTTGCAATGAATAATGTTTGAACTAATGGTGTTTGAGTTAACGGAGTTAACCTGAAATTGCCGGATGTCACATCATCCCCTTGTTGAAAGAATTTTCATCCCGAAAATTAAACGAAGTCAGTAACGTCTGAAACAAAAAGTTTAGGTTTGTCACAATTTCACTCTGAATTGGAGTACTGTTGCTTTGATTCTTCACTTTGTTTTCTTCGAAGTTGTTTTCTGTTTATCTTTTGTTTAATCGAATTTTTTCTCTGTTTTACTCATTCTTCGATTCATTTTGTTCGCCTTTTCTGTTCACATTTCATCTTCTGATCGAAGTTTCAAGCTGCTACAACGTATCTTCAAAATTCAACAAGTTATAACATTATAAAGTTATTACATGAATCTTTATAGCGATATAAAAGAATCGCTAAAAAAATGCAGCTTAATATAACACTCCTCATTGATCTACATGCATGATTATATAACATGTGGTAGTTAGAATTATACTAAATTTCGACAATATATGCATGAAGAATACTCACATACTTCCTAAACAAAGAGAATGAGGTGTGACACAAATCAATTGAAGATTTCAAACCTTACTGTAATCTTAAACAAGTATGTGCAATCAAAAGTAACCTTAATAAAAATATCATGGTCATGTAGAGGTGCACAAAAGGCGGTTTTTGAACCGAACCGGTTTCGAACCGGCCCGAACCGGTTTGGTCAACGCAAACACTAAACCGGTTTTGACCCAAACCGGTTCGGGTTAAACCGGTTTTGCAAGTATAAAATGTCGAACCTATTGAACCGGTTCAGGTCGGTTCTGGACCGGTTCGGGTTGGTGAACCGGTTTAAACCGGTTTTTAAAAAAAAAAAAAAAATTTAAAATAAATTAAAAAATATTACAACATTACAATACGAGAAAAAGAAAAACATATAGTTCAACGTTTATTCATATTGTAGGGGTTCGGAAATCACAAAACATTACAATATTAAACATTACAATACGAGAAAAAAATATATATATTTTTATTTTTTGGAGTTTTTTTGTTTAATATTAGCCGTCATTCTCGGAGTTACTAGTGGATCCTCGTAGTCTATCATCTTCGGCGAGTTCTTCATTTGTAAGTGGGCTCGCCAATCCTTGGTTAACCTCAGATTCGTGTATGAGTTCTTCAACTTCAATTTCTTCTTCAAGCGAAGCCCTATCTTGTCTCCTATCTACCGCATCCAAATGGTCTTTCAAGCAAATGCACATTTCCATTTCCGCGGGAGTGAGTCTAGTTCTTCGAATAGATAAAACTCTGCCACTAAGAGAAAAAACGGATTCCGAAGCTACCATGGAAGCTTGGACGGTTAGTAAATCACGGGCCATGGCGGAAAGGACCGGAAAAGTAGATTCGTTTCCTTTCCACCAAGCCAAAATATCAAAGTCCTCAAAAACATCCGGACTCATAAATGATAAAAAGTTTGTTCCCGTATACCTTCCGAGGTCGCTACTCGGGGTGGATCCTCTAGCCCGTTTAGTAAATTCATTTCTCATTTCGTTATACAAATTTAAGTTTACATTCCTCGAGCTACTACTTGATGCGCCCGCGCCCATCGTATCATGTGGGGTTTGTGTTGTACCATATTTATGTAAATAAATATCAAACAAATCTTGCAAACATTTGTTAAAATAAGTTTTTGTTACGGTTGAAAAATGAATATCTTCGGAATTCAAATCCAAATCGTAAGTTATTTTATCAATCAAGGTTTCAACACCGTAAACATTAATTGTAGGGTTTAATGCGGCGGCACAAGTTATAACCGGAGGCATTTCTTTAAAATATTTAACAAATTTTTCTTTCATCGGTTTTATCATTGTCGTAAAAAGAGTATTTTTATTTTCAAGTTCGGCTAATTTGTTACAGATTAGAAATATTTGTTTAAGAGCCAAGGGACTTGTGGGGTAATAAACCCCGGATAAAAAAGTAGTGGCGGTTTTGAAAACTTCGAGCAATTCGGTTAAATTTTCAAGAATGTCCCAACTCGTAGACGGAAAACTTTGAATTTTACGACGCGGTTTTGAGGAAAGCATATCATGAAAAATTGATAAAGTATCTTTTTGACGTATAGCACTATGAAACATTTTATAAGTTGAATTCCATCTTGTTGGGAGGTCCCAATTGGGACCTAAGCAAATCAAACCCGTATCGTTACATAATCTAATATATTCATGGTATCTTTTTTTACTACTACTAAAAACGTCTTTAAGCATGACTCGAAATGCATTACTTATTTCAATAACAGGTTCAACCCCAAGCCCGTCTTGCACGGCTAAGTTGATGATGTGTGCAATACATCGATTATGGAAAAAAGCGCCGTTGCAAATCGGATTATATTTTAATATTAATTTTTGAACCGCATTTGTATTATTTGAGGCATTATCAAAAGATATTGAAAATAATTTATTTTGTAATTTAAAATCGGTTATCACATCATCTAAAATGTGAAATAAATTTTGACCCGTGTGCGGATATTCAAACATATCAAACGCGATTGTACGTTTCATCATTTGCCACGTATTGGGATCAACCCAATGAGCGGTAACGCAAATATATGAGTCGGGAATACCATGTGGAGCCGACCAAACGTCGGTGGTTAAGTTCACACCGGTTTCCAATTTTCAAAACCTAAAATTAATTCTTTTTTTGCTTTTTTCCACATTTTTAGACAATCACGTCTAAGAGTACTACGACTTACTTGATGATAACGTGGTTGAAGGGCTTCTTGAATCATCCTCGTCGTGAGCGGGTTGTCGAAATGGTTGAACGGCAAACCTCTTTGAATAACTAATTTCGCCATTCTATCTCGAACAATATTTGGATCGAAGTTCCAAATTCCACCCTCGCTTGTCATAGATGCTTGACCCTCACCTGGAATATTCCTCAAACTCGAACACGATTTTTCCAGATGAGTTTTTAGAGTAGAATTTGATTCCTTTTTAAAAAAACCACCACATTTTTTGCAACGAGCACGTTCCAACCCGTTAGACAACTCACATAGATCGTAGTTTGACCAAATTGCGGGGTTCCTCGTTGTTGGTATGATTTTCACAACGCTAACTTCGTTAGAGGAAACACCAAAACTTGAAGAACCTGCCATTGCGTTTTTTGAAATTTTTTGAGCGTTTTTATTGAGCGTTTTTTGAGCGTTTGAGAAGTGTGATTTAACCAAAACACCCACTACCTATTTATAATGTGTTTGGGGGTTAAAATGGGTCAAAAAACGGTCAAAAATTGGTCCCAACGGCTAGTTTATTTTTTGGACCGTTAAACCGGTTTACCAAACCGGTTTTTCAAACCGGTTCACAAAAAACCGGTTGTAAACCGCTCGTCGCACAAATAGGTTATACCGGTTGTAAACCGGCGGTTCGTATCGGTTTGAAACCGGTTCACACAAAACCGGTTTAGGGGCGGTTCGGGTTCCGGTTCGGAACCGGTTTGGATTTCCAAACCGGTTTTTTTTGTGCACCTCTACTGGTCATGTAATCGGTTTATAAAAAAAGATAAGAAAAAAAACCATATATGAAGAAAACTTGGTACATTAGTGTTGTTATTTGTAGGGATAACAATATTGGCAATTCCAATCACATATCCGATATGCAAAACCTTATCCTATATACCTGGTCTCATACTCGTCGGGTACTCATTACTCAATGTCTTCATTGGGATATACTGGTGGTAAGGTGTCTTGCCTCTATTTAAAAGACCAATGGTTCAAATTTTGCAAGATTCATGTATATGTGGTTTAGAGGAGTAGATTAGAAGATGTTATGAGAAAAAAAACTCATTACTCAATACTCATCGGGTATGTGGATATATTTGCGAGTATCGACTATACCCGTTTATAATCTTACATGGTTAAAAATTACATGTTGGGATGTCCATGACCCTAAACTCGATCTTAAATTCACGCCAATTACCTACTTGAAACATTAAATATACAACGCCGCTTCTGGCAACTCTATAATTTTAATAATTTCAGGTTTGTAACAAATTTAACATACTATTTATTATATATATTTGAAATTATTAAATATATTAATATGATAAAAATTATAACAACACTAGGTTTGATTAAAATTGTTAATTTAGACATAACCCAATGATGGAGTAATTGTTAATGAGTTTTTAAACTCAATTTAAATAACCCATAAGTTAATTGTTAATTGTAATTTATACATGACTTATCAGTTAATTTATTTTTTAAACTCAGTTTATATTAAATATATTTTTATATAATATATATAATTTATAATTTTGGACCCCAGAAAAAACGGGCCTTGAGCGATCGCCCGCCCGCCCGCCCTCCCTGTACATGCTCAGAGCCGGTCTTGATAAAAATCATAAAATGTATAATGTGTTAAAAATAAAAATGACATTATTTTTTATACCGGATAATTGCTGTGTGTTAGGAGCCCACCTAGGGTATGAGACAAAATGGCTATAATTAAACTTTTCACATAAATTATATAAAATTGACATAAAGACAAGAATACCTTGTACATATTTTCAATATTGCTCCTTTTGTTTTTGTCTACTCTATCCTTTGATGGTAAAAACAAGAGTCAATGGAGGCCATCTTATAAAATATAAAGTTCTAAGGCATGGAATAGTCTCCATTAAAAAAGATTTCTTATTGAATAAACATATATACAAAATTAAGGATATGGCCAAACCCAACCTATAATGCATGGGGTGGGCCTAAACTAAATAATGAAAATCTATAACAAATATACACATCAATACACCCCAATGTTTTAAGGGGATATTGAAGTCGAAAATTCGCAAAATAACGAAGACATGCATCCATTGGCAAACACGTCTGCATACATGATCCGATATACTTTATCACCGATAAAAATGAAGACATGCATCCACTGGCAAACACGTCTTCATACATGATCCGATGTACTTTATCACCGATAAACAGCTTATCATCCTCAATGTGTTTGACCCATTGATGTTGAATCGAATTGGTTGACAAATAAACAACACTCAACATGTCACAATAAACTATGGTAGCTTTGGTGAGCGAATAATGAAGTTCAAGTAGTAAGTTAGTAAACATGTTCTAACATCCTCAATACTTGACTTCTACAAGTGAAAGATGGTGGATTGACGTCTGTAAGACAATGATAAGACATTGGAATGAATATTCGAGTCGTCAGAAACGCAACTCGCTTGACATTGGAATGTGTATAAGCCCTATGGTGGAACAATCACAAAGTTGGAAAGTTGTAACAAGTGTTTCACGAATATATTGTAGAATTCATTTTCAAGCAATAAAATGAGGCTTGTGTGCTTCATGCATGAACTTGAAAATTTGCTAAATGATGTATGTTAGATTTGGATGAGTAAAAGTGAGATATTGTAACACGTAACTAGTGGGCTGGATGATCCACGTTTAGGTTGTATGTTAATAGGAGTTTGGAAAGGCTTACAATTGAGCATGTGGCTTGTGGGATAGCTCAAGAATCCAAGTGACATTTATTTTGGAAAACGAAAGAGATAAATAAGTGATCCCAAATCAGTCATGTAAAATTCAATGTTGAGAGGTGATGATGTTTTGCAAAAGATGAATTATACTTCTTTGATTAAATAATATTCTCTATCGTTTTCCTCCACCTATCGGGCAAGTTAATTGTTGGAATGTGCTTCATTGAAACGTAGGTCCTTACTTTTAGAGAATTGTTGGCTCAACCTCAGCCTTTCTGTCTATAGTCTAAGGAACCGGTTCCGGTGTAGCTAGTTGCTCTTCCTTTTGGTTTGGTCCGACGGGAACTGCTTGTTTTGTTCCAGGAGTTCCGCTTCGTTCCTTTCCTGTCTGGTCGGTCGGGTAAGGAAAGTGGGTTTTTTTTATTAAAATATATAAGAAAATAATAATAATTATACTTACTTTATTCGTAGGAATAGTATATTACTGTATACAAAACGAATCAACATAAATATAAAATTACAATTTATATCAACAAAGTTGATTCGGACCGGTGTTTTTGACGAGAACTTCAACATTACCTTCTTGTTATATCCTTAGCTGCAAGAGTAAGCAAACAAAATCGTTGATGGTTACCAAGTAGCAGTAACTTGAGACTTGGAGGTAGGAACTTTCCTAGTCGGTAGTAACTCGTGTAAGGCTTAGGTCGGTAGCCAGTTTGAGATGACCAGTTGCTGACGTCGTTTGTAGTAACCATGGCATCATCAGAAGCAACTTCAAACCAACCTAGCTGACGATGTCATTGGTAGCAACTCAAAGCTAGCCTTTAAAAAACCAAAGGCGGCTAACGACAATACGAGCATGTTAACTCATGTAAGGCTTAGGTTGGTAGTAACTTTGAGTTGATAAGCCGATGATGTCATCTGTAGTAACGATGACTCCATTGGTAGCAACTACAAACTAGCCTTCAAAAAAAAAAAAAAAGGCTGCTCTCAAGTGGCTCCCGGCGATATGAAGTGCAAAGTATGCCATCAAAATGTCACATTACGCCCATCGCTCATGCCATGCACGCGTGTGTGAAAGTGCAAGTAACCCTTATGGGTCCCCACTTGTATTTACCTTTAAGGAAACAATATCCTTAGAAGTCCTTCACTTATATACCACTTCAAGTTTCATCCCACCTCATATGTGGGACAAGTTCCATCCGTTTCTCTTCAAATTTTTGCAACTTTGATATTTCCAAACACCCAACTTCAAACAATCGGTATCTCAATGATCTTATATCCGTTTTGGACATGATTTGGTTCGTTGCAAAGCTCTCACATAATAGAACATGAACCCAGTAAATGATAGTTATATTAATCTTAATTACGTATAATTATTTATGTCCCAAGTTAGAAAAATTAATCATATTTCCTATATTATGAGAGACTCACTTTTCACAAATTTTCCAACATTATATAAAATTTTAAGAAGAATATCATCAACATAAATAAGAATATATGCTAATGAGTGACCGTGAAACTGATTTTCTTTGGTTGCATACTGATAGAATCATTGATATAGACAAACAGATTTCGTTTTAGAATATAAAGATGTTTCTGAATATGACATCGTTTGGTTGTTATCAATAATCATGGATGTTTATGCGCATATATTACTACGCTCTTCACGTGAAGTTGATGAACATACCAGTTTAGAGGAACTAAAGATTAAGAAAAATATGAATATATTCAGGTGTGACATTGCTAAAAGTTTCATCATAGTTGATTCCTGGTCCTTAAAACTTACTATTTTTTACCAATGAGCATATAATGGTCTAAAGTGACATTCAAATGAACTTTTCTTTTAATATAACACATGGACCAACTACATTCATCCCAATTGGTCACGCAACAAGTACCCAAGTGCTTTACTAAATAAGATTACTCTATTCATCTTATGTCACATGTTACAATTAGGTTAGTTAACATGATGACATGAAGATTGAGTACTTGATAGGTTTAGTGATACCGTGATGGTAAGGTATTTGTTTGGTTAGGTAGTAGACGTTGGTGTTAGGGATGAATACTATGAGAAAAGAGACGCCAACATTGTAAGATCAATCAAAGATAGGAATGGAAACGAGATTGAAATATTAGGCAATGAAGGTAGACGAGAAGACTTGCCAATTTATGAGGAATGGAAATGTGTGGATATCACAAATAACCAAACACACATAGTTGCAAGTATCGAAGTCGTTTTTGGAAGAACATGTTGAATAGGGTTTCATTTCAAATAGAGGTTGATGCTAAAATATTCAGTAGATGTTTAGGCATGTGTAACACCTCTACCTAATGGGCAGAGGAATACTAGCTTGAAATAGTAGAGTACACAAAACATTGTTGATTGTATTTATCATGCGCTTAGACTTACCATTGTTGGGAACTTTTAGGACATGAAAATGAACTTACATTCTATTAGAAGCAAAGACATCATGAAAAGATGAATAATCAAAGTCTCTCCCAATTGAACAACTTTGATTTCACAATTAAATTATATTTTAACATAATCACGATAACGAAGAAACTTTGTAAATGCATTAGATTTGTAACTAGAAATTGGGTTGTCCACTAATCATAATTTTTAATACGAAAAGTTGATTAAATCGGAACTCTGAACGACTTAATGGCCGGAAGTCTAACATGTTACGTAGCTAACAAGCCTGATATAACACGTGAAATTTCATTTTAGTACATGAAAAGAAACCACTAAATTCAACTGACTATATCACACTATCACGAGGATGGCCTAATTGTTGATGTCACATTTTCTAACTCAAGGATAAAAGAGTAACATAAGATGAGGCAACAGTTCATCTAGTGCTATCATATCTCAGAAGAGTTTGGGAAGTCTAGATATCCTTCATAGAAAAACCAAGTTCATCAAACTCAAATGAATGTTCATTATGTTTTTGTAGTTTGGCATGTAAGAAATCAAGTTTTTGATTATGCTAGGAGTGCCAAGGACAATAAGAAGATGTAAAAAGCGATAACAGTTAGGTTGTTATGTAACAACCATTATCATGGTTTTTTACTAGCCTTGTCAACTATCATTTTAACGAACTTTGTTTAAACTTAATCGGAATACCTTTGCCCGGATCAATGATTAGGGTTTCTAGTGTGCCGGATGGACACGTAAAAAGAGTGGTGAGTAGTCTTAAGAAGCATGGAATGTGTGGAAACGGGGTGTTGTACTAGATGATTCCAACGACGCCCTCATACATGTTAGATAACCCATTAGTCACATATGCCATCAAATTCTTTTCAACAACTTGAACATCAATATTTGCAACGCAACTATACATCACCTTTATTCGCCGGGAAGAAAATATGTGATTGACATGTCTCCAGTATCTTTGTTGCAATGCCCATTATCAAGATGAATCTTGTGCACATCCTTGTGGTCTCTAAGATATTCTCAAGGCTTTCCTAGACCCAATGAGTAGTCACAACCTATTCATTACACTTTTGCAATAGTGCAATAGATCCACGGCCTAAATTTTGATCAATGTTAGTGCATTTATATATTGAATATTCAAGGTTGATCATTCACAAGAATCAACCATGTGGTACCAATTTAACCACATTTTCATCAATATGACCAACACTAAGATTTTCTAGATGATAAAACTCTATAACAAACATTTACATTAGTAGGACATAATAGTAATTTATTCAAAAATACAAGAAATATGTTCCAATATAGAGCATGTTAACTCTATATGAATTCCAACAATGATTCCCACTAAGAATTTTGATTATATAGCCACTTGCTCACAAACAACTTTATGATCATTACAGAAACCACCAATAATATAGAAAAACCATGAAACTCCACAAATTATATAATACAATAATACAATATCAACACTCAAATGTCAACACAAACTAATTACGATTTCCATATTTAGAAATGTAATTAAATAAAACAATCTCTAAGAATCATCATCTTTAAGTCAACTTGTCCAATTATCATATTCATGATACATTTATAGAAGATTTTATATTAATGTCGGATAAAATCAATTGAATTATAATATTTAGAGCTAATTACAAATTATGTCTTTTAAGTATTACCCAAATTTTACTATACGTCCTTTAACTAAGAAAATTACAGAAAATATCATTTATGTTTGAAAAAACTTGCATATTACACATCCTTTGGCCTAACGACCGTTAAAATTTACAGTTAAGTCTGGTCACGTGCCTTTGCATGTGATGGAAAATTGGTATTTTAACCATTTCAAAGACTATTTGTTTTGTAGGAGTTTAAGCGCAAATATTTAAATTAATTAGACAAAAAATCCCTATAATGGTTAAAAGACCAATTTTCCCTCACATGCAAGGCACATGACCAGAGTTAACGGTAAAATTTAACGGTCGTTAGGCCAAAGGACCTAACGTGCAAGCTTTTGCAAACGTAAAGAAACTTATTAATTATACTAATAAATATTTTCATATTTTCAATAATAATATATTTTTAAACAAATTATTAGTTATACTAATAAAACACATTTATTTTAACTTATCTCATATTATAAGAAACTTTGAAATGTAATTACCTAGCTTATGTTTTCAATCAAATATGAAATGAAAGTGAAATTACATTGAATAGTATTTAATGTATTTTTGAAACTCAATTATATATTAATTTTTACATATTTTTTGATTTTGTTTTATATTATTAGTATATGTAATACATTTTTCTACCTATAATATATATATATATATATATATATATATATATATATATATATATATATATAGGGTTAGGTTCAAATGCTAACCACATTTTTAGGTGATAACCACAATCCAACCAATCACATAATTTGTAATTTATTTATTTTTCTAATTATCAAAAGGGTATTTGAGTAAATTTGTAAATTTTATTTTAGGTATTTATATGTGTTTTAATTTAAAATTTCTTAATTATCTTATTCTCTCTCCTAACACAAGAAAGTCAATTTCTAATTTATTTATTTTGTTCACCATTTTTCCTCATTCAAACAAGAAAGCCAATTTCACAACTTTTCCTCATTTAAACAAGAAAGTTAATTATCTTATTCTCTCCGGCTGTTTTTTTTGTAAGTTTAGGTGTGGTTGCGAGAAAGTCATCTCGAGCCGTTTTGGGTGTTGTGTTTAATTTCTTCGAGAACTTTATACCTTTTACGTATTATTCCGGTAAAGTTTTTGTGTGTGCTTTCTGAACTGATCTATTTCGCCGTTTAAAAAGTTAGCATACCAATTTACATTAATAAATTGGTATAAAGCGGTGTGCTTCCTTCAACAAGCAACAAATCAGCACCACTTCCTGCAAGGAGTAACATGGACCCTAGTGAAAAGTTTAGACGGATGGTACGTATATGTAACACGGTTGGTACGTATATGTAACACGGTTGGTACGTATATGTAACACAGTTGGTATGTATATGTAACAAACATTGACTTAAATTTTATGTTATAGTATATTTTTTTTGTATGATCGTAATGTAAAACTAAAAAGTTTTATTGATCTTTTTAGTTATAAATTAATTTTTATGGGTTTTAGTTATTAAGTTTGAAATGGTAGGACAGAGAGTGTGGACTAATTAATGACTATCTAATTAAATTATGTTGTTTTACCAAAATTACCATTTTGCATTAAATATAATTAACTAGCTTAGACCCCACACACGGGTGAAAAATATCAGGTGTAAAAATGTATTAATATACATATACTAAGGATATAAAACAAAATTCAAAATATGTAAAAAATAATATATAATTGGGTTTCGGAAATACGTCAATTACTATTTAATGTAATTTGACTTTCATTTACTATTTAATTGAAAATAAAAATTACATAATTAGATTTCAAAGTTTTTTTATAATAAAGGATAATTTAAAATAAATGTGTTTTATTAGTATAATTAGTAATTTATTAAAAGATATGAGTGAATTTAATAAGAGAGAGAAACGAAAAAATAATGATTAGATTGAATATGCTAGCAACACGTGGCATACAAAAACCTTTATTTATTATATAGTATAGATTTCTTCTTTTAATAGTTAAAAATTTGTTATTAAATCAAATCAACCATTGATCAAACTCAATCAGTGGTGGATATTTGGTTATCATGGTCATCTTATAAAATAATGTTAACATTTGAACCCTACCCTATTTGGTTATTTGGTTATCATGGTTCAACTAAAAAGTGGTTTTTCGCTAAAAAAGCTAAGAAGTGGGTCAAACGAACTCCAATTGAGCTCATTCCAGCGGCGTTGGAACCGTCTCATCGAACTCTAAATCGGACCCAAAAACCTAAACCCCCCTCCACCCGCACCCCTAAAAACCTAAACCCCCCTCCAACCCCACCCCAAAAAGCCTAAAACCACCACCCCCACCCCCCAAAAACCTAAACCCCCCACCCCCAAAAAAAACCTAAACCATAAAATCTAAACCTTAAAAGCTAAACCCTAAGGCTAAACCATAAGGCTAAAACCCTAAAATTCAAACGTAAAATCTAAATCTTAAAAGCTAAACCCTAAAAGCTAAGATGGTAGAGTTCTACGAGACGGTTCCAACGCCGCTGAAATGAACTCAATCGGAGTTCGTTTGATATCGTTTCTAAGCGTTTTGGTCATTTATTAGATTTTTTGGCGAAAACTTACTTATTATTTGATCCTCCCCCTATATATATATACATATATATATACATATATATATATACATACATATATATATACATACATATATATATATATATATATATATATATATATATATATAGGGTTAGGATCAAATGAGAACTCATAAATACTTGAGAACTCGCGAGAACTCGTCAAAATATCAATTAAAACCATTTTTCTTTGTTTTCACTACCTTTATTATTAAAATACAATATAAAAAATGATTTATCTCTTCAATTAATTGATCTCTTCTTTCTAAATTATTATTAAAAAAATTTAAACACATATGTAAATGGTTAACACTTACACATGTGTAAGTGGTAAACTTACAAATGTGTAGATTTTTTTTAATAAATAAATACATGTAAATTTACATACATAAATTCATTTTTTTATGTTGTATTCTAATAATAAAGGTAGTAAAAATAAAAAATAAATGTTTTGATTGGTTTTTTGAAGAGTTCTCACGAGTTCTCAAAATATTTAAGAGTTCTCAAATGATTCATTCCCTATATATATATACACATATATATATACATATATATATATATATATATGTATGTATATATATATATATATATATATACATATATATATATATATATATAGGGAATGGTTCAAATACTAACCAACTTTTTATGTGATAACCATGCTAATCACTATAAAACAATCACATAATTTATAAATTATTTTTTCTTTTAATTGTTAAAATAGTATTTAAGTATCTTGAATAAATATTTTGAACGTAAATACGGAAATGATGAGTCTTACGTATACGTACCAAATAATGTTACATATACGTGACACATAGTGTTTACGTATGTGTAACATTACTTGGTACGTATACGTAACACTATGTTTGAGAGTGGTTATCATGGTTATCACATAAATATTGGTTGGCATTTGAAACACATCATATATATATATATAGGGGAAGGTTCCACTAAGAAGTGGTTTTTCGCTAAGAAATCCTAAGAAGTGGGTCAAACGATCTCCAATTGAGCTCATTCCAGCAGCGTTGGAACCGTCTCATCAAACCCTAACCCGGACCCAAAAACCTAAAACCCCCTCCAACCGCACTCCATCCCCACCACGAAAAGCCTAAAACCACCCCCCCACCCACCCCCTCTAAAAAAACCTAAACCCCCCCACCCCACTCCCCAAAAACCTAAACCCCCACGTCCACCCCAAAAAAAAATCTAAACTCTAAGGCTAAAATCTAAAAATTCAACGCTAAAATCTAAACCCTAAAGGCTAAGATGGTAGAGTTCGACGATACGGTTCCAAGACCGCTGGAATGAGCTCAATCGGAGTTCGTTTGATATTGTTTTTTTAATGTTTTTGTCATTTTTAGATTTTTTAGCGAAAAACAACTTCTTATTTGAACCTCCCCCTATATATATATATATATATATATATATATATATATATATATATATATATATATATATATATATATATATATAGAGAGAGAGAGAGAGAGAGAGAGTGTGTGAAGTTCATAAGAAAACTAACATTTAGTGAAAGAACTAGAGAACTGCTCATTAAAGACAAAAAAAATAATAAAATAATCATATCTCAAAATATAAATCAAAAACTAAAAAAGTTGTTCGGAGACCCTCGTCCTCGTTCAAAAAAAAAACTCAAAATAATAGTCGGTTTAGCTTTAGGTTTAGTTTAACTTTTAGGTTTTGGAGGGGGGTGGGTGGGGGTTTAGGTTTTTGGGGGGTGGGTGGGGTGGGGTTAGGTTTTTGGGGTGGTACTACACATATGCTTTTAGGTTAGGTTTTTGGGGGTGGGTGGGGTAGGGTTAGGTTTTTGGGTGGGGGTGGGGTGAGGGGTTAGGTTTTTGGGTAGGGGTGGGGTGGGGGGGTTAGGCTTTTGGGTGTGGGTTAGGTTTTTGGGGTGGACTACATATATGCAATATTGAAAATAAGAAGAAAAAAAAACGACAAGTTAATTATTATTTTTTATAACGTTATTTATACTCAAATGAAAGATAAAGAAAATTGTTGATTTAATGGTGCAGTTTTTTTTAAAAATAATAACGTGTGCAAAAGATAAAAAAATTAAAGATTTATATATTTTAAGTTACAATTTTACCCTCCCTTTTTAAAATTTCACCCCTTCTCTTTTTAGTGGGTCTTTAGTTCTCTCATTGAAATGAGTTCTCTCATGAACCTAACCCTAGGGTGAAGTTGTAACGAATCAAAATTCGGGTTTCATTATAAATATATAAATATTCTAAATAATATTATGGTGAAAATAATATTTTAGAAATAAGTTGAAACAAGTGGGTTTCAAGTTAGTGATGGGGTTATATTAGTTTTTAACTAATTTTGGAATGAAAATGGGTGAAATAGAAGTTGAGGGGTTGAAGGTGTAAATATGGCAAATCTGCCATATTTGACTTATTGAAGTCAAAATTGGTCTCATTTGGATGTGTTGGGTCGTTCTTTTACAAGAGAGAAAAGAGAGAAAAAGGGTGTTGAAGCAAAATCGTGTATTTGAGCTTGAATTTGTGAAGGTGTTGAATTGCACATCACCTTGCTAACATCAAGTAAGTGATCATCATCCTTTCTAGTTCACCATTTATGAGTTCATAGATGGGTTTTGTAGAAATCCGGAAATTATGAATGCATGGGGTAAATTAGTGTTAGATTGTTGATAATCTAGCTAAACTAAAGGTAAAAAATGGTGAATAACATCCTAGAACCCTTTGATTTTGATTATGAGAAGTTAGGGTTCATATGGAGAGAATTTGGGGGTTTTTTGAATTATGATGTTAGGATGATGAATTAATGAATGATTAAGTGTTTATATGATGTTAGACACTTGAAAGAACACTAAATTAATCTAATGTTAATGTTTAAATGAAAAGTTAGTGTTAAGGGATGGTAATGAAACTCAAGTAGGTGGGTTTGGGTGGAAAGAGGGTGTTTGGATATGAGTATAACCCAAATGGGTCAGTTTGGGTTGGAAATGAAAGATTGGGTTGTGAACCCAATTATAATGTGATTTTGATGTATGATAGATTGCTAAACTAGGTGTATATGTTTAGGTAATCAAATTGCCAATCGTGAAGGTGGAACGGGATCTTCGAATCCAAAAGGTAAGTGCTTTTGCACTTACTTAGTATTGATGATAAATGGTGTTATATGCAATTGTTGTATGCATAATGTGTTAAGTGTTATGAATGTGAATGAATGTAGTTATAGTTGTATTACTATAATGGAAATGTGTATATGAGGTTATGATCTAAGAATCATAATGGAAATGGGATATGAGGTTATGATCTAAGTATCATAATGGAAATGTGGTAATGAGGTTATGGTTTAAATACCACATTGGAAATGGGTGATGAGGTTATGGTTTAAATACCACATTGGAAATGGGTGATGAAGTTATGATCTAAGAATCATAATGGAAATGTGGCGATGAAGTTATGGCTTATGTGCCATAATGGAAATGGAAATGTGTATTGATGAATGATAAATGAAAGGAATGAAACTTGTAGGTGTTATGCAAGTGATATGTAGCCTAATGTCAAACTGGGTGGAAAACGGATCAAATGGGTGAATGGGTGAAAACAAGTAGATTTTACTTGTTTGTTATGTTTTATCTTCATTACTAATAGTGATACATGTGGTGTTATGTAGGAAAAGCTTCGATGTAGTCAAAGTCAAGTCCAAGGCGTTGGCGGGTTCTCGTATGCGAAATGGGTGTTTTTAGGGTGTAATTAGAAATCCTTGAATGGATGTCATAGTACATGAGATTATGTTTTTGGGTGTATATATTTGGTGTATGAATGTCTTCAAACAAAAACCCAAATGTTAGAAAATTTTTGGTGTCATGTTGAATTGAAAAATGTTGGAAAAATGGTTAAGTATTGAACTGGGCAAAAAAGTAAACTTTCTGTTTACTGGGAGGCCTCGCGGTACACGAAGATCAAGACCAGGTTCTTCGCGATACGCGAAGAACTAGTTTCCTCGGTCAGGCACTTTTGGGGTTCTTCGTGGTACGCGAAGTTTGGCGACTGGTACGCGAAGGACATTAAAAAAAAAATTCTTGGGACGAATGCTTCCGCATGTTTTAATGTTATAATAAACGGTGTATGAAAATAGGGTGTTACAGAAGTTCATAAGAAAACTAACATTTAGAGAGAGAACTAGAGAACTACTCTTTAAAGACAAATAAAAATAATAAAAAAATCATAACTCAAAATGTAAATCAAAAACTAAAAAAGTGGTTCGGAGACCTTGTTTCTCACGTCGTCCTCCTTCAAAAAAAAACTCGGTTTAGCTTTAGGGTTTAGTTTAGCTTTTAGGTTAGGTTTTTGGAGGGGGGTGGGTGGGGTGGGGTTAGGTTTTTGGGTGGGGGGTTTAGGTTTTTAGGGGTGAGTTAGGTTTTTAGGGTGGTACTACACATATGCAGTATTACGTTATTTTTTATTTTTTTTTATTTTTTTTTGAACGAGGAAGACGTAGGAAACATGGTGTCCGAAGCACTTTTTTAGTTTTTTATTTATATTTTGAGTTATTATTTTTTTTCCTTTTAATGGGTAGTTATCTAGTTCCCTCATTAAAGTGAGTTCTCTCATGAACTCAACCCTATATATATATATATATGGAAAGTATAGAATGAAAATTCACTTGAGTTGAAGAAACACACGAAACTCTAGAAAAAACTAGATAATTTTTAAAAAAAAATTAGGATTGATTATTTATATAAATACAAGCCTATTCGCAAAATAAAAAAAAAATAAAAAACGCTGAATAAAAAATATGTAAAAATTAACCAAAATCAGCGCTTTTTTGATTAAGTATACAATACGTCAGCATTTACATATGTAATAAACGTCAGACCTTTGAGTTTACATATGTAATAAACGCCAGCTTTTAAAAAAAAAAATTAAAAACCGCTCGGTGCTTTTTTTATAATTTGTTTACCAAAAGTGATAAAATTGAATGTAGAATACATTATAAAAATAAAAGTTTTTTTTTTACATATGTAAAACAGAGTTTCATGGGTTTTTTCAACTAAAGTGGATTTTTATTATAATCATCCCCTATATATATGTATATATATATAAAGATTTAAGAATTTTATGTATTGATATTTTTCACCTTGTGTAGTACACAGGTTCTAAGCTAGTGCGTTTATATACAAATCAAAGAAACAAAAACCTAATCTAAACAGAAAAGTTCGTGCGAAAGCTATACATGCGCGCGCAACACCTAAAGTTTTGTGCATAACAATCTTATATATGTTTCTAACTTGACCGTTAGACGGTGGTCATTGAGACTCCGACCTCAGAATCCCTTCTACTAGGTGGAGGTGTCAATCATCTCAGATTGATGGGTTTCGTGTTGGCTGGTTGAATTGTTCAACCCGAACGTCATATATATATATATATATATATATATATATATATATATATATTCGTACAAAAACATCAACCCTAACCCATACACAAATAAATTGTGTAGCCCGAACACGTTCCATTTAACCTAGTTATCTAAACAGGCCAAAAAGGTGGACAGATAGTAATCAAGTTTTAAACGTGTATTCGAGTTGATGGGTTGTAATAAATGAGTTAAATGGGTCGTCAACATGTTAGCGGTGTTAGATGGTAAAATCTTGATTGATATTATTGAATGGTTAGGTTACAATATATAGATATCACAAGGAACCCTATAAACCTAACTGAGCCCGTGGGCTTATACTAATAAAACCTAGTCTGATAATACAGTCCAATACTCTCCCGCAATCAGAGCGGAAGGAAACTAGAAACTCAGGCTGGAAAACAAAAAACATAAAAACAAAAAACATAAAAATAAAACTAAAAGAGAGACGGGCTTCGACTCGAAAATCCAAACTTCTGCCAACAAATCAATAGTTTGCTTGATATGAGCGTCCATCTACAATCTTCATGTCAATGATCCCGTAGTCCTGCAAGCGATGCGGATGGTGACTAGTGGACCGTAGTCCTACTAGAGAGAGCGGCTCAACTAAAAGGCGACGCCATAGGACCGTAGTCTTGCAAAAGAACGGCGCGTAGTAGGAGCGGCTTAAAGGATAACCAGCGGCGACATGGGACCGTAGTCCTGTAGGGGGCTCGCGGCGGAGTGGCGGCTGAACGGCTTGATGGGGGACTGCGGGGGAGAGGTACGGTCATGACGGTGGCAGCGGTTGAATAATTCACACAAAATCAATTCCACTTTGCGTGTGTGGGTCGTTCAACATCTGGACCCAAAAAGAAATTAAAAACCCGAAATCACTTTCTTTTGGTGTTGAAAAAGTGACGCACGCAAAGCAAAAAAATAATTGCCAGTAGAAGGATTAAAGGCTCCAGAAAGGGTCGGTGGACAAATCACTGATTTTGGATGATTACTTCGATATTGAAGATGAAGCAGGATGGAAAATATGTGGTGAGCCTCGACGAATCTGGAAAATATGTGGTGAGCGTCGACGAATCTTGAACCGAAACGAAACTTTATTAGAAACGGAATGGGTAATAGGAAAAGAAAACAAGAAACTAACGAAGCGGAAAGGAATGGACAGGGCGGCAGCGGCACGCTTTCTAGGGATTATATCAAGTGGCGACGGCTAGGGTTTGTATGTATGAGGAAGAAGAGAGGTACAGAACCTTAAGGTTCTGATACCATGTTAGATGGTTAAATCTTGTTTGATATCATTGAATGGTTAGGTTACGATATATAGAGATCACAAGGAACCCTATAAACCTAACTAAGCCCGTGGGCTTATACTAATAAAACCTTCTGATAATACAATCCAATAAGCCGGTCAACCTGTATAATTAAACAAGTCAGTGGATTGACCTGTTTAGTTAAACAGGTAAGCCGAACATGACCCATTAGTTAGATATGACAACTGAAAACCTGATTATTTTCGTGTCGTGTCATAAATTACATCCCCAAGTAGCATGTTTGCTTTACGTGAACACCGCACGATCCTTACGAGGAACGACATGAACAACATATACCGTTGATCATTGTAGGAACAACTGACACCAACGTATACCATCCCATGTGAAAAGAAGAGATCTTCAAAGCTAACAAATTAAAAAAAAACAAGTTCCTTTATCCTTAATTGTTGGAAATATAATGTGCATTTCTTTAACATATTAAAAAAAACGTGTCATGTGAGGTTCAGGATAACAAGTAAATGAGAGAATAACGAGACGAATTATAGATCCTCAATGATTGGCAAAGACAAGTTCCTTTATCCTTAATTATCACATTTGTCTATAACAATATAAAAGCCAAATATAGACCACATGCTCAATACCGATGTTTGTGTTTTTGCTTCAAGACAAGAAAAAGGCACATGAATGGGATAGAGAAATAGATCAAGATTTTGATATTAGAACAACACTTTTACAAGAAAATGTATTTAGTAGAGAGTCGGTAATTAAAAAAAAATAGACGTATAAGCTGTAAACGAATCGAACAATCAGTATCAATTTAATTTTAACCAAACAAATGAGTACGCACATATTCATTTATGTTTGTATTTATTTGTGTAATTAAAGATGTACATGTTCATGTCCATTTATGTTTGTGTGTTATTAATATTCTAAATGAATATAAACAAACACAAAATAACACAAACGAACACCGATTAAAAATAAATAACAGTATTCAAATGAGAGTCTAAATACCAAACATTCTAAACGTAAACAACAATATAGGTTGGACTGTGCGTCTGGCCGATAGTTTTAAAATGGACTAGACTCAACTTTTTTGAATGAATATGTAAACAAAAACCATAAACGAACGTAAATAAAAGAATGAGATATGTGTTTATGTTTGTTTTTTAATTTTTGTTCATGTTCACAAACTTTAAATAAGCGAACACAAACGAACTTCTCCACAAACATTTTACAAACTATTCATTGACCATTTGATTGGTTTAAATTTCTAGTTATATTTTATATCTAACAAGTTGAAAGAAAATTAAGATAAAACTAAGAAATTCTCCCACGCAATGAAGTGGAAAATTGTATATTTACATAACAAAAACTTTATTTACAAAAAAAATTTTAGTGTGTGCAAAAAATTAAAAGTGATGTTAAAAATAAAATTATTTTTGTATATATTTATTTATAATATTTCTTAGTCAAACTTTTTGATTAATATATGGGAAAAATACGAAAATGGACATTTAACAAAGAAAATACTAAAAAATGGACATCCTTATTTAGCCTACTGTTTCATAGACATTGGTCATGACAGCCGGCTAAAGACGGTTAAGCTAACCGGCTAAAATTTCCGTGCCAAAATTCCATTTGTCAGAGTACGAACCAATAATATGGTGACACGTGGCAGGCTTAGCCATAGCCGTCTAAATAAACAGTTTTAGCCTTTAGCCGTCTAAATAAATAGTTATAGCCGTCTATTAGACGGCTTAGCCTCCAAAAACATTTTTTGAAAATTTTGAAAATTTTCGGAGGCTTAGACGGCTATAACTGTTTATTTAGACGGCTAAAGGCTAAAACTGTTTATTTAGACGGCTATAGCCGTCTAATCTGCCACGTGTCACATGCTTATTGGCTCGTACTCTGACAAATGGAATGTTGGCACGGAAATTTTAGCCGGCTAGCTTAGCCGTCTTTAGCCTTTTCGCAAGAACAATGTCCATGAAACAGTAGGCTAAATAAGGATGTACATTTTTTAGTATTTTCTTGGTCAAATGTCCATTTTCATATTTTTTCCTTAATATCTAGGTATCTTTTTGATACAAGCAGTCAATTATTTTGTACACTCAAACAAAAGTATAAAACATTAAAACTTATTATTAGTTATAAAATTAGGAAGAAAAAGGTGTTTTTGACGGCATTGTACCTCCACCATTTTTTGTCACTTTTACCCTCAACCCTTTATATAAACATCATGATCAACTTTCCACCATATCAATCTCATATATACATCTTCCTTGAATATTGTTCTTCAATTCATTTCTATTACAAGTGTTGCAACTATTCTTTTTTTTCATCTCAACATGTCCTTAAAACTACTAAAAAACGAACAGCATTTGGACCTAAATTCATTGAAAGAATTGCCCGATTCGTATGCATGGTCCTCGGTGGACGATGCTAGCCCGACCTCTTGCGGCTCAGAGCCGGTTCCTGTGATCAATCTCGAAGACCCGGATGCTATGATGCATGTAGGCCATGCATGCAAAACATGGGGTGTGTTTCAAGTTATGAACCATGGGGTCCCTATGATG
Organism: Smallanthus sonchifolius; assembly: GCA_023525975.1. NCBI lineage: Eukaryota > Viridiplantae > Streptophyta > Magnoliopsida > Asterales > Asteraceae > Smallanthus > Smallanthus sonchifolius. The sequence goes on along the minus strand of CM042034.1, from coordinate 84,497,320 downwards.
GTTCTTGATGACATGGAAGCTTCTGGAAGAAAGCTATTCTCTCTCCCTGTTCATCAGAAACTACAAGCGGCCCGGTCTGCAGATGGTGTTTCGGGCTATGGTGTGGCTCGGATATCGTCTTTTTTTCCGAAACTTATGTGGTCTGAAGGATTCACCATCATTGGAACACCCTTTGAACATGCTCAAAAACTTTGGCCCCATGGTTACAAACACTTTTGGTAAGAATCTTGTGTTTTCAGACAAAATGAAGTTGCCATAGGTGGCCAAACGGGCCGGTCAAACATTTTGGGTAAACGATAAAACGGATTGTTTTTTAGTACGGGTTGGACTGACCCATGAAAATTACTTTTACTTTTTTTTTCGAATTTATGCGTTCAAATACGTTTTACTCCACTTTCAACGTGTTTAACTTGTTTATTTTTAACTTAAATCATGAGCCAGTTTTACATAATTAATAAACGAGTTAAACAGATTAACATATTCTATATAAGCCTAAGATTTCATGCACGTGTGTTTAGACGTGTTGTCACATAATCCATGTATTCAATATTTTTTGGACTTTAGTAGGGCCGTATCATTTTAATTTATGTGGGGAAATTCGTTCATGAGAAGGAATAATAATTCATAATTTAACATTTTAATTTTATTAATTATTAAGGTGTTAGAAATTATTATAAAAGACTTTATTTACAAAAATAATCCAACTTTCTTTATAATGTAGGAAGTTTAATTGTATGGAGTTGGTATTTCGGATGACTTTTAACGCGTTTAACCTATTTGAGTCGTTTTATTCTTCCTTATTTCCTCTAGCCTGACCCATTTGACCATTTAGATACGAACCGCAACCAAAACCACTCATGTATAGGTAAATGGGTTGGAACCGTAATCTCTGATTAGTGTTACTTTATTTGAATGATTTTTTAGTGAGGTGGTTGAAGAGTACAAGAAGGAGATGAACAAATTAGTGAATAAACTAATGTGGCTAATACTTGGATCATTGGGTATAACAAAAGGAGACATAAAATGGGCTACCCCAACAGGAGAGTTAAAAGAAGCATGTCCTGTCTTACAACTTAACTCTTACCCAGCATGTCCGGATCCGGATCGAGCCATGGGCTTGGCGGCTCATACCGACTCGACCCTCCTCACAATCTTGCACCAAAACAATACAAGTGGGTTGCAGGTTCAATGGGAAGGAACCGGGTGGGTGACGGTCCCACCAATACGAGGTGCACTTGTGGTAAATGTGGGTGACTTGCTCCATATATTATCCAATGGGACGTATACAAGTGTACTCCACCGGGCCATAGTTAATCGAACCCAACACCGTCTCTCGGTTGCTTATCTTTACGGGCCACCATCTAATGTCCGAATTTCACCGTTATCAAAATTAACAGATAGTTTCCATCCTCCTCTTTACCAGCCCGTTACATGGAGCGAGTATCTTGGCACCAAGGCAAAACACTTCAATAAGGCGCTTTCGATTGTTCGATTGTGTGCACGGATGAATGGATTTGTTGATGTGAATGATCATAATAGTGTCCTTGTTGGTTGAATTACTAAATGCATCTTTGGGTAGTTTTAAATCGGTTGATGTGTCGACATTAGAGTTGACATGATGTGTCGTAACGAGTCAAGAAGTGTTACCTTTTTTTGTATAGATTGAAGCATGATGTGTTGGGTTAGGTTGGGTTGTGTTGACCCGCACATTATATTTATCCATCCTTTAACGTTTCTCTATTGTGTTAATTATTATTTAAATAATGATGTTATTATTATAATCTACACTAATAAATAAAGGTTTAATTTGGACACGTGTCACTTTCTCATGTCTTTTTATATTGGTTTTCCCACCTCTCTCTTATAATAAATAAACTTCCATATTTTTAAATAATAATGATATTATAAGTATATTATTAAAGAAAAATACTAATTTCAATTAAATAAAAATATATAATAGGAAATCAAAATATAACTAATTAAAGAAAAATATTAATTTGTTATATTCATACATTTTCACTTGATATATCTCGAGATGATCATAATAGTCTTACAAGTTAGGACGTATTTACAAATTTATAAGTTATATGATTTTTAATATACAATACGTGTAATACACGGGATTCTAACCTAGTATATTATATATTTAAAGTCTTATGTGAACATATTTAAGGAGTCATGTAAATATGTTTTCAGTTTAGTTTATGAAACGACAAAAACGCTACTTTTATTTATGCATCGTCGTCATGTTTTCTTATACCTCTACAAGGGTATCGTCTATTTTGAAACTTTAAGAAAACTATGTCAAACACGAGGCCCTAACTAGCTTTAATGATTTTTGCAATTGAAGATATTGATTTTTTTTTTTTTTTACATTTATTTAATATGTATCTCATATCTACTATAATGTGTTTTGTAAACAATAGAGTTTTGAAAATGATTTAAGATACAATTTCTATGGCTTTAAACCAAACAATGGTCATGTGGTCAAAGAACTAGCCGAATAGGAGTCTAGGAGGAGATAAGGTTATATGAAATGATCATATGGTTACATCACAAAGAATAAAAACAAATCATAGGTGTGCATTTTGTCTTCAACTAAAGAGGTGTAGAAGGGCCCCTACCCAAGTGAACGACACACATACAGACAACTTCAAGTTGTGGCCCAAACATGAAGGAATATCCTCCTTTAATAGTGGGAAAATTTAAAGATGCTTGATCGTTGAAATCAACATCATCAAGGATTCCCTATTAGATCCTCTAACAAGTGACATGAAATGATCAAGGTACGACAAAACATATCAAGTTACAAGTTGAAACTACGTTGGCTAGCTTCCCTTTATGTGTGTTGCTCTATATCCATGTATATATACTAGTATACATATACTATTGATCCCGAGGACAATATCAGGAATTGACGGTTATCGTATCTTTTAAAATGTCTTTCCTTAAAAGGTAAAGTATGTAAAGTTTTGTCTTAATGGCAGTATGTATTATTAAATTGTTTGTATAATTGACTAAAGTAAATGTTAGAACTCACTCAGCGTTGCTAATTTTTAGTATACACATCAGTTAAGTGCAGGTCGCAATAGATGAAAGTGGATGCTTAGCTTGACGAAGAGAGTTACCCGAAGATCAGTGATTGGCATCCCATTTATGTTTAAGTTTAAGTTATTTTAAGACAAGTTTAATTTGTACCAGACAAGTTATCTTTAGACATGTTATGCTTATGTTGTTTATGTTAAAGTTTAAATCATTTTCGGTGCGACGTGCTGAATGTCTTATGTGTTTGAGCTATGTGTTGATGAGTAAATCCAATGAGTGAGACCTACCGGGTTTGGGGCCTTACATCTTCTCCAAGTGACCCACGATTAGTGTCGCCACATGAGATAATGTCGCCAACTAATGTCGCCACGTGAAGATTTTCACATGCAAGCTCATTTTCGATCCAAGTTTGTAACTTTTTACGCCCATAGCGTTTATTTAACTTCCATGAAGCTAGATCTTGACTTTAAATGACCAATAACATTTAAAACCCCATACTTTTCAGATCAAACCCTAGTTTTACCCTAAAACCCATTTAAATTGAAATCAAAGGTTCTAGGTTGGATTTTTACCTAAAATGCAGCAGGTCTTCGTGTATTTTTTCCACTATGACGATGGAGAAGTAGGTTGAGAGCAATCTTCAAGTTTCCTTGAAGATAACCAATATTTATATGATAACCGTGATAACCACTCTCAAACACGGTGTTATGTATATGTAATAATTATCATTTTGTTAGTGTTACATATACATGACACTATGTGTCACGTAAATGTAACATTATGTGGTACGTATATGTAAGACTCCTCATTTCCACATTTATGTTCAAGATACTTAAATACTTTTTTTAAAATTAAAATAATAATAATTTATAAGTTATGTGATTGTTTAAGAGTGGTTATCATGGTTTTTACCTAAAAAAGATAATATATATATATAGGGAGAGGATCAAGAGAAAACTATAAAGTTAGGCGAAAACCAAGAAAACTGCTCTCAACCAATCACATAGTTTAGATTTTATTTTATTTTAGTTTTATTCAAAGGATATTTTAGTAAATTACATCCGTTTAAATTAGGTAATTATATATATTTTTTATTGAATCCATTAATTATCTCATTTAATCTCCTATAATTGCAGAATTCAAAATGAAACTGGAAGAAATGTACATAGGATGTGTACATAATTTATAGGCATAAAAATAAATTGAAAGAATATTTGATCAACCTAATAATGGAAGATGGTTCGTCATTCTTTTCTACACATTTTCATAATTTCTTTAAATGATCTTAATTCTTTTTTTAAATTGTGTGTGCAGGTTATTGAAAACAAATGGGGGCATATATCTTGATCTTCTCCGGTTTGATTGCATCGAAGGGTGAGCCATTTTATGTAATTCACTGCATTGTTCATGAACAATGAAATAGAAACTAAAGGATCTAGGGCTTATAGGTCCGAGAAGAAGGGAAACGAAGTTCAGAGATCTACGTTGGCTTCCTCATTAGAAACAAAAGTCAATGGATAAAGGGAGAAGATGATAGTGAATCCAAAGGATATACGCATATATAATCCCACATGTTTACATATACGTAAACAAATATATCAATTATATAAGGGATAACTTTACACAATAGTAATCAAGTTTCTCAAGTGTTCCATTTAAACACCTCAAAGTTTTTTTGTCCCTCTAAAGTCACTCAACTTTCAGTAGGTGTTCAAATCCTATGTAATATTTTTATAAATGTTTAAATTTTTTAATATTAAATGAGATATATGAAACATATATGAATCTTGTTCACTATTTAGCAATTATTTTTTTCTAATTCGACTTTTATATAACAATTTGAAACTTGATATAATTTGTCTGTGGGTTTCCTCTTATTCGTCGTATTGTATCGTTTACATATACGTAACCAAAGGCTCTGTTCTTGTAACTATAGTTTTAGTTAACGATTATTTTTTTTATTTGGTTCAATGGTTCTATGTGTTTACATATTACACATACGTAAACACGTGTTTACGTATATATAAACAGGCATTTAAGTATATGTAAACACGCACTTACGTATATGTAAGCACACTTAATTGATAGAGAGAGAGATTTAAGGAATTTTATTTGTTTCCAAAAAAAAATTACAAAATCTACCCAATATACCCATGGATCATTTAATTAAATTTATTAGCCATTGATTCATTTCAACCATTGATCAAATTTGATCAATGGTTTAAAAGTGGTTTTCTTAATGGTTTAAAAGTGGTTTTCTTGGTTTTCGCATAACTTGTGCTTTTCTTTGAAACCCTCCCCTATATATATATATATATATATATATATATATATATATATGGTAGGGATCATTTGTAAACCATCCCTTCATGCGTAAACCAATTAACCCAATAAGAAAATGACATCTAATAACAATTTTTTTTTATTAAAAGGGTATTTTAGTAAATGTAACATTCCTCTTATTTTTTTATTAATAAAGATTCCACCTATTAAATTTCCTCCCTCCTTTTTTAAACATTCATAACTTTTTTATAAAACATTATTTTTTTTATAAAAATTACACCATTAAATAGAGCTTTTTTTATCTTTAATTTGAATATAGTCTTGTAAATTTTTATTTTATTTTTTTGAACGTCAGTTTTTACATATATGTAACGAACAGTTACATACATGTAAATATAAACATAAATGTAGCGTTCCAAATTTATTTTTTAGAACATTAATAACTTTTTATCCAAAACCCGGATATAAATGTGTTAATCTAACTTGTTTATACAAAAAAACCAAAACCCAACAATTTATTCATTCAAAAAACCAAAACACTCATAACTTTGTTTATTCAAAACCAAATTATTTGATAATCATAAAAAAAACACAACAATGTGTTAATCTAATAAGTTTTTTATACAATGTTATTTTTTTAAAACAAAATTACAAACCAACATTTTTATCTTTATTTCGATTATAGTCTCAAAAAAAACCCGCATAATCAAGTATACATGGTGATGAATGACGACATATAGAATTGTTTATATTGCACATATTATATATAAGTAGTATCTTATATGTAATAAACAATTACATAATAATATAAACATATATGTAATTGTTTATATTATGTAAAATAAAAAAATTACATATATGTAATATCATATTACACATATGTAATATCTTATTGTTACATATATGTAGTATCACATTACATATATGTAATATTATATTACATTTATGTAATAGAACAAAATATAACTCGTTATTACATATGTAATATGAATTATTGCATATGAACACATGTAACCGTATTTGTAAAAAAAATTAAAAAACTAATACACTTTACATATGCATTTTCATCAAAGATCAAAGTTTCCATGTAAACTTTGCATATAAAAGTTTATAAGATTCGAATGCGTGTGAATTAAGAATTAAAAGGCAACGAATCTTTTGGCTCAAATATAAATAATCAAGTGTTGGTGTGTGCAACATATACGAATAACTCATTTTATTTGTTATTTTTAAACAGTAATTTCGCTTCTTATAAAAAAACTATACATTAAAAGATCAGGGTTTTGAAATGAAAATAATTTATTTTTTATTAAAAAAACTAGCGACATATGAACTACTTTATCTTTTATTTAATTTTTTAGTTAAATATTTAGCTACAAATATAGCTATTCTTATTTTATTTTTAAATATGTCAATGAAAGCAGCAATATGTTTAATTATTAAAAAAACAAACGACATATATACTACTTAATTTTTTAAATAAATATTTAGCGGCACATATAACTATTTTTTTAAATATATAAATGAAAGTAGCAATATGTTTAATTATTATATTTCTTACTGAAATTTTTAACCATGGATATTATAAATTTATTGTTTAATTTTATATTGAGCCACATATTAACTATTTAATTTTATATTGCGACGAATTTAATAATTAACCAATGGATTCCCCCGCGTTACGCGACGAGAATTGGGTTGGTATCGGTACGTTTCGTTATAGTACTAACACGGAACCGGCACTCCCATAGCAAACTCTAAGAGAAAAGCTAAAAAATATAGTCGTTACATGCTCAAATGGATATCGACAAGTGTTTTACATCTCTAGAAAAAAAATAAAAAAAATACCGGTACTAGTTCCTATAATGACGACGCCGTTAATAGCTCGTTTTGTTACAGTACCGGCACAAAACTGTCATCGATTATATGTACATTTAGTATATGGGATTTTAAATAACATTTAGTATTTCTCAATATCTTATATAAAATATTTTTATAAATTTATAATAAATAAAATTTTAAATAGTTTTAACTTTATAATAAATAAATAAATTTTAAAATAGATAACAATTTTATAATTTTACATATGTAATTAGTTAAATTTATATATATTAATTATTATTTTAATGTAATAAATTAATACCTGGTTATGAGGGGAGAGAATAAAAACAAAGTCAAATTACCATTACACCCTTGAACTATTTGTAGCTACTCGTTTATTAAAAAAAATCAAATTTAATTTGGACCATTGATTATAATATTAATAAACTAAATGAATGGTCCACATTTGGTTTTTTAGTTTACACAATTAAATGTGGTTTACACATGATCATTTTTCTATATATATATATATATATATATATATATATAGGGAATGGATCATTTGAGAACTCTTAAATATTTTGAGAACTCGTGAGAACTCGTCAAAAAACCAATCAAAACCATTTTTTTTATTTTTACTACCTTTATTATTAGAATACAACATAAAAAAATGAATTTATGTAGGTAAATTTACATGTATTTATTTATTAAAAAAAATCTACACATGTGTAAGTTTACCACTTACACATGTGTAAGTGTTAACCATTTACATATGTGTTTAAATTTTCTTAAGAATAATTTAGAAAGAAGAGATGAATTAATTAGAGAGATAAATCATTTTTTATGTTGTATTTTAATAATAAAGGTAGTGAAAACAAAGAAAAATGGTTTTAATTGATATTTTGACGAGTTCTCGCGAGTTCTCAAGTATTTATGAGTTCTCATTTGATCCTAACCCTATATATATATATATATATATATATATATACACACACACACACATATTCACACAAACCATGCGCTGACGTGGTGGTTAAGTCGCTTTCCGTTCCCACTCGTGACGTGGGTTGATCCCAAGGCCATGCCCACGCGGCCCGGTTTATCCCCTTTTCTAAGCCTACTTTATATTTTTTTTTCTTTTGTTTATTCATTTTTTTATTTCTTTTATTATTTCACTAAAAATATAATTATAATTTTGAAATGCTAAATTTAGAATTTTATTTGTTTTTATAATTTTTTTTATTAATTTAATTTTTTAAAATATCTTATTTTCCTTATATACGTTTCGATATAAATTTTATTTAAAATCAAGTCACTTGTTATTTGTTACTTTTTTTATTATCAATATTCATCTTGTGTACATATACATTTTCACACAAACCATCTACTTGCCTTTTGGTTCGGTCGCTCCCGCACTTAGACGCGGGTTTGATCTCAAGGGTTCCCTGCAGCTCGGTTCATCCATTTTCCAAGCCAGCTTTTATTTTATTATTTTATTTTGCTTATTTATTTTTTTTTTAACTTCTTTTATCATTTAATCAAAAGAAAAATTATAAATATTGAATTCTAAATTTAGAATTTTATTTAATTTGTTTAGTATTTTAATTATTTTAATATTCATAATTAATTTCCAAAATATTTTATTTTCCTCTAATAATTTTAAAATATGACGTTTTATAAAATTCTGAATCTATTGTTGCGACGTGATTATTTCTTTCTACGTTCTGACATAAATTTCATTCAAAATTGGGATTTGGTGATAATGTAACTGGTCGTAGAAGCACGACCGTACATGTCATCGAAACTGCTTCAAGATTTCGTTTTTTATAGATTTTTTTTCCTTTTACAACTTTAAACTATGGTGTTTTATAATATTCCAGATTTGTCATTTTGACGTGCTTATTTTTATTAGTGAGTTGAATATCAATATACACGTTGTCAAAACCGAGTCTTATAAGTTTTAACATGACCCCCGCCGCACCACACCCATCACCCATTTTCAAACCTCGTTGTATTTGAATTCATGACTTGTTAGCAAATTCTTAATTCTTTCCTTTATGGTTGGTATTCCACTTTCCATGAGATGTTGGGTGGAAGGGGAAACTTTAATCGTTAATACCAATAGGCAAGACCCTTTGCCGACAAAATGTAAGAACTAGTTCTATCTTTTCAAATGATTAAAAAACTAATAAATTTTAAATTAAATTTAGTTATTAAAAATATATGTACGAATAAGTATATCTTATACTAAAATATATTTTCTAAAATGACTAGTTTGATAATTTTGATACAAGTCACCTCGTTAGACAAAGTGTCACAAAGTAAGAAACCGATCATAATATGATCAAATTAGCTCGTTTCATAAGCATATTGGTGTTGATATTTCATGGCATTATCTTATGAATGAACAAATAAACTAGCACTAGACATCATTAAAATCCTCAAGCAAACACTTAACCTAGAATTACTTCATACAACAAGACAAACATGCTATCCACTTCTTCCTATTGGTATTCTACTAGACAATTAAAAATGTAATAATGAAAACAATCAATTGGACAAGCAAAAAGTTAAAATGTTGGGTAAAAATCCCTCATATGACTTGTTGCATTCAATCATCCTATTGAAATTTGTATATGTACAAACAAATTTAGGTCACATTCATGTTAAAATATAACCAACAATGGCGATTATTACCTCAAAAACAAATCTACATTGGTATATATATATATATATATATGATTTCATGGTATGTCCTTTGACAATATGTCAATTTTTATAAATGATGCACTTTTTGATTCAGATTGCAGAGATCGTGCAAGGTAGATAAAGTCAAGGTGTCTCTTTTATTTAGACCGTCAATTTTGTAAAGTGTCCTCTGTATCCATCGATCCATTTGCCTTTGAGTATGACAAAACTCCATAATACTACTATTCCTGACAGAACACAGAGAAACTCTTAATTAAATATGGTGTAAATAGGCAACAGTTTTGTTGTAACTAGTATTATGAATGGTTATTTGATCCTTGTTTAATTAGAAAATAATCTTAGACAGCCAATTGTTAAGAACTAATCATTATGATTTCTATTTATAATAATCAGATAATAAAGTATAAAATACATATTAAACACCCTTTAAACATATGTTTGTTGGGAACACACAGCTATAACAAAAAGAGTTCAAATCTGTTGTCTTTTTTGAGATCTTGTTTAAAAAAGAAATTATTATTATTTCCTAGAAGATGCGAGTAATGTAGGTCTTGAATTTCGTATAATTTGGATAGCTTTTTGAATTGTGTGATCACTTTCAAATTAAAGTATTTCGTCTGTGTATGAAAGCTTCATTCAGATTAGACAAAAGCTGAATTTCAAATAATGAGATGGAATTTCCGTGTGAAAATTCGTATGAACGGATGATTTGAAAATCATACCAAATGAATCCTTTATATAGGAGTCGAACGGTTACAATGAATCATCGTAACTCTTCATGAAAAGTCATGACAATTGATGATCATAACCACTTGTAACTGTTGCAGATACATCAGTAGAACTTCAGTAGAAAAATTGACCATCATTAGTAAGCGAGTTACTACTGATTATCAAGTTATTGTTAGTAACAAAGTTACTACCGATCATGAGTAGTAATAGAGTTACTACCAATCACTCATTTCATATAGATCTCAATTTCTATCGAAGATCATAGTTGGTATTGATGTTTTAAAGTTTCTATCGAAGATTCATAGTTGTTACTTAACATACTACTATTTCACCAGTTTTCTTGAACACATCAATTTCATACAACTTTTCATTATCCATGAAATCTGATCATTTCCATTGAAGCATCTTACAAGCAGAATTAAAATTTTCCATGCCAAAGGCGTTGCCCCTTGGACCCCATCAGGGCCAGCCCTCGACCCCCCCGATAGGGTGTTGCCCAGGACCCGTCAAGGGGACAGTGCCACTTGAAACCCCCATGGTCTAGGAGCTTCGTCCCTAATAAACTTAGAGATTTCATGGTTCTAGAACTAGAGCAGTCTTGATTGAGTGTACACTCTGCACCTCTTAGCTCAACTAGTGTATATTCTAGCTTCTCATTTGGTCTTAAGTAAATCCAATTACATAAAGTGACATTGATAACACTAAAATCACCAACAAGGAATAATCATAAGTCATGTTATCAATGGTAACATAAAATTTATTCAAGGTGACAGTTTATGAATTTGTTGTTTAACTTTTCTTTATTAGAAAGTTTAAGCACTTCTAATAAATATAACCAATGAAGAAGGAAGACCACATTTGTTATCCCCTCTATCAACCAAATCTAGGTGAATGGATGATTATGAACTAAGAACTCTAACCATCGACTCTTATGTGGATCGGTGAGAATAAGGAAGAAAGGTGAAGAAAATGGTTCAACTTATAATATTAATCTATTTATCAGTCTCCTATATACATTTATTTTATCCACTACTTCCTATTGGTGTCCTTCTAGATCATAAAGTTAAAATAAAATGTAATTAATAATGGAAACAATCAACTGTATAGATAAAAAGTTCAACTGTACATGCACTATTCCTGTCACATTCATATTAGAATATAGCCAAAAATGGCGACGATTAGCTCGAAAATAAATCTACATTGGTTCACCACTCGCCATGTGATGTTGTTAAGAAAAAAAATTATGATTTCATGGTATGTCCTTTGACAATATGTCAATTTTCATTAATGGTGCACTTTTTTATTTAGATTGCATTGGTCTTGCAAGATACATAAAGTTGCGTCTTTTTTTAGACCGTCAATTCTGTAAAGTGTCCAATGTATCCGTCGATCCACCAGCAGCGTTATTAATTTGCCTCCGAGTATGACAAAACACCATAACCGCATGATCGGTACCAAAGCTTTGACAATAATACCACCGATAGGAGACGAAGAAAAATCTTAATTAAACATGGAGCAGCAAATATGAGTAACTTGTTGTAAGTGGTATGAAAATGGTTATTGAGAACTAATTATTAGCCTATTCATAATAATCTATATTTATAAAAATAAGTTGCTGGTTGCGTCACTTGTTACAATTCTGTTAGCCCAATATTCTTTTTCGTGTTTATTTTTTCTTTATTACTAACTATTTAATATTTCCTTTATTAATTTCTAAATCTTAATTACTATTTAATATTTCTTTATAATTACTAAATCTTTATTATATTTAATATTTCTTTATAATTTATAAATTTAGAACATTCAGTTATAAAGATAAATATATCTATCCCCTCTAGTTGCTGCTCGCTATGTCTCTTGGAGGCGGAAGACGAGGACCACACCTTCATTCGTTGCCCAGTGGCGAAATCTACTTGGAGTAAGATATCATTATGGATGAAATTTGACACATCTAAACTCTTGACCATTTCTGACTTGGCTAAACACATCAAGGACTCCGATGGGCCGGATAGGGTAAAAAAACTGTGGGTCCTCATCGGTTATGCCATGTGCTGGGAACTATGGAAATCAAGGAACCGGTGGATTTTCTCCAACACTAGAACCTCGGTCGAAGGGATGGTGGAAGACATTAAAGTTCTGGTGTTTAAATGGTTGGAGTCAAGAGGTCCGAAGTCTCAGTGTAATTGGGACCAATGGGTTGTAAACCCTATGGTGGGTAGTAGGTGACTGTCATGTCATACTCTGGGTGATCGTTTAGCTTATCTTATATTGTAGCTTTATGTTGCTTGTTATGCCCTATGGACGAGTATTGTATTTGGGGTTCTGGCTAGTTTCCCGCTAGCTTTTATATGAGTATTCTCATTGTCGTCGTTCAAAAAAAAATGAGATGTGTCAAAATATATGCAGTATGTCGTCTTGTTATTTGGACCAAAAAGTTAAAGAGGTTTGATTTTTAGGGTAAAAAGGTAATTACCGAAGTTTGTGGCCCAAAAGTCATTAGCTCACTTATGAGGGACCATTTATGGTAAATTTGAATCTCATGGAAAGCTGGATAAGTTTTGAGAGAGCCACTTTTCTATAAACGGGCCGGTTTTCACAGGTTAGAGACGGGAACCGATATACTTTTGGGCTGGGCTGCAACTACAAATACACCTGGGCTGCTAAAATAATAGGCTAAACATACTGTTTTGGGTTGATCTGAAAAGTCAAAAAGTGGGCTAACATGCATTGTTTTGGGCTGCTCCAAAATTCAAAAAATGGGCCAAACATGCATTGTTTTGGGCTGGCCTAAAAATTCAAAAAATTGGCTAAACATACATTTTTGATTCAAAAGATGGTTTAGAGGGTACTTTTTTCAGAATTACTGATTTCGGCCCACTAGGTGTATTTCATATTAGTTGTAGTGTTTGAGTCCCTCCTAATCCAGATCAGAAGCCCAAAGTTGTTCTACAAATTTACTAAAAAATTGGTTTTTTCACCACTTTTTTGCTCAGAACTATTAATTTCGGCTCACTAGGTTTATTTCATATTAGTTATAGTGTTTAGGTCATTTCTAATCCAGACCAAAAGCCTAAATTTGTTCTATAAATCCACTAAAAAATTTGGTTTTTTTAAGTGTAATATTTTCAGCCCCCCAATTTAATTGTTCAAGTTCCATCACCATATTTACGTATTTGGATATGCATATCATACATAAAAGAACCATTGACCAAAAATACAAGCAGGTCGTCTAGTAGCAATCAAAACATAACCAAATTATAAGCAGGTCCAGTGGCGGAACTTGAACAATTAAATTAAGGGGGGCCGAAATGACTACACATAAAAAAACCAAATTTTTTTAGTCAGCTTAAAAAAAGCCCAAAACCAATCTAAGACAGCTTAAAACATATCTAAAACATTTAAAAATGCTACGGAATACATGTCTTGTTGGTATCACGCGCGGCGCAACTTTTAACCGTCGGGAGCTTAGGTGAGAGACTTATCAGTTATCCCTTTTGTGTCGTGAGAGTGCATCTTGAGCCTTTGACTATCATGGTTTATGTAGGTTTGGCTTAACATTTTTTGGGGCCCAAAACGAATTATAAAATCGGGGCATTTTCATAAAAAAAATACTTGTTTTTCTTAGAATCCTAACACATGGGAATATGATGATTCAAATTTTTTTGTATACAGTTTCTTAAAGTCACAGAATCACACGTATTAAAGTTGGAGTGATTTTAGTAAAAAGAAAACTCTTTCATGTATACTATTTTTTTTGTTTTTCTTGTTAAATTTTGAAAATTAAACAAAGTAAAATCCTAAAAAATGGGAGCCCCTTAAATATAGGGGTCTAAACGCAATTTATTTTTTTTGTTTAGTCAAGCCACCCATGGGTTTAAGCTATAACCCTAAACATGACAGAGGAGGGGGTAGAGGTGCACAAAAAACCGGTTTAGGCCTCTAAACTGGTTTAAAAACTGAACCGAACTGCAATTGAAACCGATTTGGGTTTTTTTTTTAAATCGGTTTGTAACCGGTTTGGGCTTTAAAAAACCGGTTTGTCGCTGAAAAAATAGTCGTTTTATAACGGCTATTTAGCCGTTATATGACCATTTATGACCGTTTTTTAGTTTTTTTTGGACCGTTTTACCCCGTATGCTATTATAAATAGGTAGTGTATGTTTTGGTTCAATTACAACTCTCAAACCCGCTCTCTAAACTCTCAAAACAAAAAACAAAAAACGCTCTTAAAACAATCTAAAAAAAAAGCTATGGCATATGTTTTATATTTTTGTAATACTTAAAAAAAAAACAAATAAAGATTGCATGTGTTTAAGTTTTTAAATAATAAAAAAAAAGACCGGTTCTAAACCAACCCAGACCAGTTTAATCGGTTTGGGTTTTCCATGCAACAAACCAGTTTCAAATCAAACCGGTTTGACCTCAAATCAGTTTTGACTTTGTTTGATCAGACGGGTTTCTTTTTGGTTTGAAACCGAAACCGATCAGTGCGCATGAATAGGCCCATACCAAAATATAGGCGTAAAGAATAAGTAGGTCTGTAATTTATAATTTAAAATTCAGTAAGATGTGGTTGTAAAATAAACCGGTTTAAAATTCGTAGCAACCATAAACGTTGGCTGAACCGAGCTCACCGCTCTAGAAAGTAGAAATCGTCAAAACACAGCAGACAAAAGTGGTTTTAGTCGGCCCGAAACCATCATACCGGCCCAGTCAATGTAATACACTTATTTAGTAGACATGACATGGGTATACTTTTTTATATAAGACAAAAAAACTGGATCATGTCTGTCTTGGTTAGCTGGTTTGACATGTCAAACTCATTATGGTCAAACATTTAGTACAATTTTTTTTTTCTGAATACTACAATATAAAAATCACAAGCGACTGTTGCAAAATGTTTGCAAAGTCAGGTAAAGAAATTAGGAATTTCATCGGTCACCGATCTATTTTTAATTTGTGTCGTCAGAGTCGTAACTCCTGCCGTCGCAGTAGTAGCTCATGTTATCATGCCTAGCTGTTGCCGCCTCTTGACCACTGTCTAGCAGCCGTCAATCTTTTTTGATCGCCCAACCACCACCGATCGCGTTCGTGCTCTGCGTGACAGCAGATCGTGTATCTTCACAATTTTCGCTCCAGTCTGAGCGTCTGATTTCCTTCCACCCTAACTGTGAGGGAATATTATAGAGAGAGTATAGTATTGCTATGTTTAGGAGATATTATTTGATTTGTTTTCCTTTGTAGTTAGCTCTATTGTACTATTATATATAGTTGGTCAATAATAAACTGTACCTCACGAGGTTTTCATTATTTTACACAGGCAAAAAAGAATATTTTTAACTAAGGGTTATAATTGATATTTTAAATTTGTTTCAAACTAAGAGCATCTCCAATGCTAACGTGACGTACTAACATGTTTGTGAACGTTTGAAATAGGATGCATCAGAGATGCTCACAAAATGAAAGAGAATGGGAGGGGGTTAATTAAAAATAAAAAACGAAGATATTTAGTATTATAAACATTGTACGCAGATTCAAATGTTAGTTTTAAACAACAGTTAAACACCGTCGTATAACAACCTGTTATAAGCTTAGTAGTTATATTGTAGCCTAATTTTTTTTTTATAAAACTATGTATTTACACAAAATCATTGATAACCAGTAGCAAAATCAATTGTTTACAGGGTCAATTGTCGAATATGTGTGTTATGTACCAGGGTTATATGATCTTAAGGAAAAATTGTTTTAGTGCTAAAGAATTTTTTTTTTAATATGTTGGTTATCATTGATTTTGTATAAATACATAGTTTTAAGAAAACAAATATATTAGTCTACAGGGTTAAGTTATGCTAATAACGGTTTTAAAAATAAAAAGTATAAGAAGGATTATGTGCTTGACATGTGTCTTTTTATTGTTTTTAAAAGGATGACATAATGGTCATTGTGTAATATGTCAGGTCAATGTGTAATATCATGTATGGTCATTGTATAATATAAGGTCTGGTCTAGTCATTTTGTCAAATATTTTTCATCATTGTGTTATATGTATTAATCGTTGTGTTTTACATTTTAGATAATTTCGTGTTATCTTTGTTCTTGCTTTTTATG
Organism: Smallanthus sonchifolius; assembly: GCA_023525975.1. Lineage (NCBI taxonomy): Eukaryota > Viridiplantae > Streptophyta > Magnoliopsida > Asterales > Asteraceae > Smallanthus > Smallanthus sonchifolius. The sequence goes on along the minus strand of CM042034.1, from coordinate 84,480,625 downwards.
TATTTTATATAAAAGAGTGATGAAAAATATTTGACACAATGACCTGACATTAGACACAATGATCAGGTCTGACATTACACAATGACCTGACATATTTGAGTGAATTACACAATAATGAGCAAATTACACAATGAGCTGGAAAACGTAAAACACAATGATGAATACATATAACACAATAATGAAAAATATTTGATAAAATGAGCAAATTACATAATTAGTTGCAAAACGTAAAACACAATGATGAATAACATAACACAATGATGAAAAATATTTGACAAAATGAGCATATTAAACAATGATCAGACATGATATTACACAATGATCAGACCTGACATTACACAATGACGAGCAAATTACACAATGAGCTGGGAAACGTAAAAAAAATCGTTTTTGTATATAACAACACTATACTCGTTTTAAAGATAAAAAATGCTCGTTTTTATGGTGTAATTTTTTTTTTTAAATGTCGTATGTAAAAATTATGAGCGTTTAAAAAAATGAGGAGAACTTGATAAAAAGTCAACAAAAATGGACATAACTAAAATATTTTTTTAACAATTTTTTCTTCTATAATTTGATTTAATGGACATAAATTCTTCTCACTTTTTTTATTTTAAAAACCTTTTTTATTTTAACCTAACCCTTAGTCTAGATATACCTACTAAGCTTATAACATGTTATTATAAGACTGTTTAAAACCAGCATTTGAATCCAAGTCATTTGTCATATATCACACGTGACAAAAAAAAGTATTAGATATTAGATAACTCTAAAACAAATTTTCTTCTAGGTCATTTAACCCTGGTATCCTACACTTGTTTATTTTTCAGTTATTTAACAAACACTTAAATATTAATAAAACAGTTCACATTTTGACTTAAAATAAAATTCAGCATTGTCCACACAACATTTGTGATGGTTTTTTTTTTTTAAAACAAAAATGTTGTACTCTTCTAGATTTATGCATAAGGAGTTGTACCAAATGAAAGCATAAGTTTCCTGGAAAGTTGGGTGGGAAATAACCAATAATGGGCTTGAACAGTACTTCAACTGAAGTTTGATTTTATGGTTTATATTCGGGTCAAGTCCGACCCATAGGGAGCCTAATCAAGACCATCTAGATTGGTCAATGGCGAAGACTAACAACTAATCTCGAAAGCTAATGATCTTCTTATATGGGGTTCTTTACCTGATTTTGACATCTCTCCTTAGTCCTTAGTGATGGCTTTTCAAAGATAAATTCACCAAAAAATAGGAAATACTATAAAAAAAAATAGCATACTTTCTATTTTTCTTACAAAAGTCTCTCAATAATTTTTTATATATAAAAAACCAACATACTCTGTCTTTCTTCATACAAAGTCCCTCAACAAATTTTACACATAAAAATCAAAATGCTTTCTTGTTTTTCTCACAAAAGTCACTAGACAACTTTTTACCTTAGCAAATGAATCGGTAGAAATAAGGCAAAGAAAATCGAACAACAGAAGCAAGAACAAAACAATCGATTCGATTGCAAAACGGTTTGATTGTTTGTGTTTTCACATATTTTATAGGTATATTTGTAAAATAAAATTAATTTGATTTTAAATTATCTCTTTTTAAAATGAATTTGTTAGTCGACTTCCTTTACCTTGCTTCTGTCAATTCATTTGCCAGAGTAAATAGTTGTCGAGTGATTTTTCTGAGAAAAACCAAAAAAGTATGTTCGTTTTTTATGTGTAAAATTTTGTTGGGTGATTTTTGGGAGAAAAAAGAGAGACTATATTGTTATTTTATGTGTAAAAAAATATTGAGATACTTTATAAGAAAAAACCAAAAGTATATTGATTTCTTTATGATATTGACCCTAAATTCATACACACATTCTAATCTAGACATATATGTCACGAAAGAGATATGAACTTTGTGTTCATTAAAGGCTCTATTAGCCAAAGAGGTTGTGGTGTAGTGGTTGAGGTGAGGCCTGATGTCCCAAGGGACTCGGGTTCAATCCCTTCCACCATCATTAATTTCTGAGGCATGCAAATGAGGCCTAGTTCTTAGGCTGATGCACCAGGGTTTTACCCACACCGATCCAGGGTTCGAGCCTCGGCTCTCCCTCAAGCCCGGAAGGGGCCGTATTGGGTGGGATTTTTTCTTGGATGCTCTCCAACTCTGACGCCAAGTGGGCCCGGTTAAGACAACATATTGGCCGGAGTTGGACGAGGCTCTCCCATGTGACGGGGGGGGGGGTGCGACGTCACAACATTCAATGTTCGCCGTTAAAAAAAAAGGCTCTATTATACAAGAAAGAAAGTGGTCATTTTAGGCTTACACATTTAAAGAGCGATCAACAAAGAAATATTCCACCACATGCTACGTTGCTACCCTCGTATGGCAAAAGGTTTCATCATGGTGGCAAAAGGTTTCATCATGGTGTAAATTACCTCCTATCTATGCCTTTAATGTCAATGACTTATTGCATATTCATCTGAACCCGGGTTTAGTGATCCAAAAAAACGGGTTGTGCAATCTATCATTCTCCTAGGATGTTGGGCAATCTGGAAAGCAAGGAACAAATTGCTATTCGAGAACCAGCCGGGTTCTGTTGCAAAAATCATTGAAGATATAAAGATTCTTGGGTTCTTATGGGTAAAAAATAGGGCTAAAATTAGCACATTTGGTTGGGAAGATTGGTGTTCATTTAGGATGTAGGTTTTAGTGTAATAGCTTTATCCATGCTTTATTTTTGTTTTCTTGTTTTTTTTGTTGTATTTTACTAGCCACTGACTTGCTTTTCTGGGCTATAAAAGTTGCTGTTAAAAAAAAAATGTTTTAGGCTTCTGTTATACAGCGAGGGTAAAACCTTCACATCTTTAATGTGTGATTTGTGAATCAAAAATTTTTGAGCCTAAAACAACAAAGGCAAATCTACATGTTTCTATCTCCATTGTGTTTCTCGAACTATGTTAACTTTAAGGTTATATATCGGAGATAATAAGGATTTGTCGTTTGACAGTTTGTGCTGAATCCAATTCTATCTGCATATTGTTCTTATATTTTGATTTATTCAGTTATAAGATGTAAAAAATCGTGATAAAAATTTGGGTTTCTTAAAATTTGATGCTAGCAAATGAATTCGTGAACAATAGCAATGAAATCCGAGTATGATTATGAGTTCAAGCAACTAGAGATTATCATATTTCAGGAACCATCAATGCGTGTTGCACTCCTACTCCCCCCTTTAACAATAGCAATGAAATCCGAGTATTTCAGGAACAATAGCAATGAAATCCGAGTATGATTATGAGTTCAAGATATCACCCCACCCACTTCTATGGGGCTCCATTTTAAAAGAAGAATTATATATTTATTTTAAAATTTATTTGGCTTAAATATATATATTTGATTTAAAATATACATAATAATAAAAATATATATTTGCCTTCAAATGCGAACGTTTTTCTCACACATTCACGTTAAATCTATACTATATAACAAATAAAGGTTTTTGTATGTCACATGTCGCCACCATATTCAATCTCATCATTCTTTTCCAGAATCTCTCTCTTATTAAATGTACTCATATCTTTTAATAAATTACTAATCTATACTCTATAATAAATAAAGGTTTTGGTGAAACAAGTTTTTCCGCCTCTCTCTCCTATTAATTGCACAAATTTTTTTTAATTGTTTTTTAATGATTTCTTTTTTTCCGTCTCACTCTCTTATTATATAATAATTATTTCTATAATTGTTTTTATAAACGTTTTTTATTTGAAAAAAATATAGGTTAGTTCATAAAACATTTTTAAAAAGTAACTATATGACGTTTCTAAAATTTGTATTATGTAAATTTTTATTATTAAGTATATAACATTGCATTTATTCAACCCGTGTAATACACGGGGTTTCTAACCTAGTTATACTAATAAAACACATTTATTTTAAATTATCATTTATTATAAAAACTTTGAAACCTAATTATGTAATTTTTATTTTCAATCAAATAGTAAATGAAAGTTTAATTACATTAAATAGTAATTGACGTATTTTCGAAACCCAATTATATATTATTTTTTACATATTTTGAATTTTATTTTCTATCCTTAATATATATATAGTAATACATTTTTACACTTGTAAAATACATAAATAAAATTTGAGAAATTTATGTATTGATATTTTTCACCTCATGTGTATTACACCGGGTCTAAACTAGTCTATACTAATAAATAAAGGTTTAAGGTGGACACTTGTCACTTACTCGTGTCTCCTCACATTGGTTTTCCCGCCTATCTCTCCTAATAAATGCGCCTCTATCTTATTAAATAATAATGATATCATGAATATTTTATCAAAGAAGAATACTAATTATATAAATAAGAATATATAATAGGAAATCAAAATATAACTAATTAAAGAAAAATACTAATTTGTTATATACACACATTTCCACCTGATATATCTCTAGACGATCATAATAGTTGTACAAGTTAAGACGTATTTACAAATTTATAAGTTACATCGTTTTTAATATACAACTCGTGTAATACACGAGATTCTAACCTAGTTAATTATATATAGAACCAATGTTTCAAGTCAAAAATTATTATTAACACAGAATATATTAGTTAGCGTTTATTCTAATAATTATTACCGTAATAGAAACTATGATTTGATTAGATTTATTTTATAATTATTTTTATTATACTTCTATAATAATCTTATCTTACTATATAATAAAGGAAAACGTTGGGGGACACGTGTCGCTTTGTGGTTAAGTCTCACTATAATTTTTCCGCGTAAAACAATAACTTATTTTATAAATTATTAAATTAATTAATTAAGGTTGACTTTTTTAGTATCATATTGTTTACTAATTTTAAATTGTTTCCTTTTTTAAATTATTAATTCAAATATTTTTTATAAGAGTACAGTTTACATAATTTATAAATACTTATACCATTCACCTTTCCTATATAATTTTCAATTGCTTTTTTTTTTCTTAGTACAAGTTCCTTTTAACTTCAATTTTAATCATAATTAAACATTAATGCTTAATATTTTTTTAGGAGTCGTCAGGTTTATGTTACTTTGTGGCATGAATATCTTCAGCAGATGGTTGTCTATATTTCAAACAATCCAAATGATAACAAAATCGTTATTATTCTTTATTTTGTCAAAGTCAAGTTTTTTCACGGTACAGTAGTTATGTTCTATTTTTATTACGAGTTGTTTCCTATTTTATGTTTTTTGACTGCTTTCATACATTATGTATAATTTATAATTTGTTACTTTCTATCTTTTTTCACGTTGTCCATATGTTTTTAATTCTTACAACGTTGCTAGACTTTTCATCTCTGATACATTGATAGAGTTTAAGAAAATGTTCATTAACTATCAATTTTCTTTCATATTATTTGTGAGCATGCCAAGGTAGTTGGAGTTTTTTTTTACGTTTTTATTTTTAATACACGGGTAAGTTGCACCCGACCCATATTAAGGACAACGTATTTCGGCATGTCTTACCCATATTGCATTGACGGCTTTGTATGTTTGTTAATTTAGTTGAAATGACTGGTTTATGAATGCATTACAACTTATTGAAATGTATCGACACTTGATTTGTATAAATTTAAATTTTTACAACCTGTGTAATACACGGGTCCATAACCTAGTTGATTAATAATACAAAGAGTAAATTACACAGATTGTCCTTTAATTATACTAGAAATTACGTTTTATATCCTTTGACTTCAATAAGTACACCACAAGTCTTTTTTTTATATACTTTTGCACGCTCTATGTCCTTTACACTAACTGACATTAAGTTTTTCAGTTAATTTTATGAGGGTATAATAGTCTTTTTACCCACTAAAAAATAATTTATATAATTTCTAAAAACATTCCTCTATCCTCTTCCTCCCCAAACCTTCCCCCATCTGTATTCAAGGTTGTAAAAGTTGTCTTTTTGGTGTCTTCTTGTAGTTGTAGATCCATCTTTCATCATTATTGTTCATGATACACAACCCCTTTTGCAAACATACTATTTTCAACCAAAAAGATTTCATCTTTACACTATTCCATAAAATGGATGGCCGGAAAGACAGAAAACACGACGCCGATGAAGAAGATAGCTGGTGGAAGTCTAACCGTAAATACGTTGATTCAAAGTTCAAGTTTGGTGGTGGCGGCGGCGGCAAGGGTCCGACGCCGGAGGAACGGGCGCTGCACCAGATTCCCGGCAGGCTGTTTGGTAAAGGGTCGAGTGGCATCGCCAGTTTGTACACACAACAGGGGAAGAAAGGGACAAATCAAGATGCCATGATTGTTTGTGAGGTTTGTTTATTATTCAATACACACATTCAATTTGTATTGAAATCTTTCAATTTCAAAAGGGTTTACTGATTAGGTTAGAAATGACTCAAATTGGGGAAATTTTGTGGCAGTTAAAATAAGGATTGAAATAATTAGGGGTTGTTTGTCATTTTGAATGTTATTATATTTTGGTTGGAGACTGTTACTTGAAACTTATGTTACCACAGCAAGGGGATATTGTTCATGAAACAACACGAAAAGATAACGGAAATGCACCAAACCTGCAAAACCCACACTTGCAATACCAGGAAAATCATCAACTGCTAAAGATGCATTTCCGTCATCACCTTCGAATTCTATGATTTTAGGGGATGGAGGGAAGGTTTGGGGAAGAAGAAGGGGATGTGGGGAATGTTTTTAGAAATTACATAAAATTATCCTTTAATGGGTAAAAAGATCATTATACCCTCATGTGCAAGGCACATGCCAAAACTTAACTGAAAAACTTAACACCAGTTACTGTAAAAAATATAGAGCGTGCAAAAATATATAAAAAAAGGACTTGTGGTGTACTTATTGAAGTCAAAGGACATAGGGTGTAATTTCTAGTATAATTAAAGGACAATTTGTGTAATTTACTCTAATACAAAATACCATACCTAACTGTTTTCAGTATTCAATGTTAATACACAACGAGGCTTTGGAATCCAACGCGCTACGGTGGTGGTGTTAAAATTTGTAAGGCTCGGTTTCGGAGACCTGTACACTGGTATTCATCCCGTGAAAAAAATTCACGTCAAAAGGCTAATAAATATAAGCACGTTGAAACGAAAAATTCAAAATTTTATAAAATATCATATTTGAAGGTTGTAAGAGGAAAAACAACTATAAAAACAAAACCCCGAAGCAGCTTTGACGGCTTGTATGTTCGTGCTTCGATGACTCATACATTATAAAAAAACTCAGTTTTTAAATAGATTTATTTTTAAAATATATAAAAAATTAAAGTGTGTGGCTTATTTTAAAATGTTTAATTATGAATAAATCCAAACCGGAATTATTAATTTATATAAATTTGAGACCCTTAAATCATAAGGAACCTCAAGCTAAGGGCATTTGCTTGTCTTATGCTATAGATTATGAAATAATAATCAATGAATTAACGCATGTGTTATAATAGAGAGCGGAAATAGTATAAACCGAGTTATTATAAGAGTGCAAGCTTGAGTGCTCATATAGGGTAAATGATAGTTGCAATGGGGATTTCCTCTAGGGGAGGGATAAATAACCTAAACTTATATATGGAAGATGCATGATTGGTGATGTTTCATTGGAACTAAATGGAAAAAAGAAATGCATGAATGACAACTTATATATGAAAGATGCATCATTTTTATCCTAAACTGCCCTTCACAAGCGGTGGAACCAGTGAACCCCTCCTACTCCAATGGTCCAATTCCATGACAAATAACATGTACACATGAAACCTTACGGCTTCATGAACCCGTCAAATGAACCCCTGCCACAACCAATGAGGGATGCGGCGGTGTTCCCGTGAAACCAAGCCAACCCGAGTCGACCCCTTCCACCCTTATAATATAAAGTATGTGAAAAATGGAACAAATGATTTTATGATGTCGAAAGTGTTGGATGCGAGAGAAAAAGAGAGAGGGTTCTAGAGAGACCACATAATTATGCGAAACTAGAGAAAACCAACCAAATCAATAACATAACTTATCAAACCAGAGAAAACCAACCAAACCAATAACATAACTTATAGAGCTCAGTTGGTCATTGACCCCTGAGTTAAGATTGATGCATCAGGGTTTTTACTCACAAGAGACCAGAGTTCGATCCCTGTAAAGGGGTTTTATCCCTCAAGCCGCCAGGGCCGTTCTCTGTGGGGTTTTCTCCTTGAACGCTGGCCAACCTCGATGCCAGGTGGGCCCGGTTTAGACAACATACCGGTCAGGGTTGGTTGAGGCTTCCCCAAGTGACAGGGGGTGCGTCACTCTATTCGACAGATTGCCGTTAAAAAAAAAGTATTTGATGCAAGAGCATCGTTGTGCTTTCCTACTGTTCTTGGGCTTAGCATCATTGGGTTTTAAAAGTTGTGATCGAGGAAATAAAGGATGTAAGGGCACCATACGTTAGCTAGGCAAGGGTATGATAAACAAAAGAAATTAATTGACATATCATGTTTAAAGAAGTTACTTTTGAAGTCGTATGAACAAGGTGAGAGATCTATTGTTCGTCAACTAAATATTGGTGGTTGATAATTGTTGCTAGTAACGAGGCTATTGCTCATGAAGAACGTATATATGTTCGTGATGTTAATCAAGGAAGACTATTGCTTTTCAACAAGAATGAAGATTGCTTGTTGATCAAAGTAATGAGGTTATGTCTTTCCTTTTCGTTCTGTAACGAAAATTGACTGCCATGTTTGTTTTAAGTTTTATTGATGAGATTTTTATTTAACTAGTAGATGTTCTTGACCAAAGGGCATTTCGTCTAGCGGTATCTTGAAGTATAAAATGGTGCCCTTTCTTTTGAGGTTGAGAGTTTGAGTCTCACGTTGGACAATGGTATAGATATGAGTAGATTAGATGTCGTTCAAAAAAAAAAATAGACTCTACCGCGAGTTACGGTGGTAACATTTATTTAACGTGATTAAATACATAAAGAAAAGTGTATGAAGTTACGGAAATTGCTTCCCACATGTGTTTTGAGTTTTATTGACAAGATTTGCATTTAATATATACCCATTAATAATATTAATCATTTTAATTTTTGCCCCTTTTTTCTATTTCTAAATAAACAAACCTCTTAATTTTCATTTTCCTTGAAAGTACTTGGAAGAATCCTTGCACCATTCATATAATTAGTTATTGCCATTTATGAGTCATTTATTATTCATCTTTTACTAATCGACATAAATAAATTTATATGCTTTTATTTTAATATTTCTACTATGAAATTTCAATTGTATTAATTTATTTTCTATTTTTACTTATTTCAAATAGAAATTTATCGTATTGTATATGATTTTATTGTTATCTTTTAAGAAATTACATGGTCCCTACCGTTACATCATACATAGGTGGTTGGAAGACAATTGGTGGGCCTAACGAACCAAGAAATCGACACCATGAAAAAATCCCGGTATACGATTTATGTCAAAAACATGGCTTCGGTTGGAGGAGTTGAACACGTTGCTCGTAGGATATTAGTTATCAATACTTTTTTTTCTGGAACTTGCAAAAAAGTTTTTCTCAAGATAGGTCAAGCGAATCAACGATTGTAGATATTTAAGGCATTTGATCAATATAGTTGAGACATTATACTAAGAACTCTCATGGTTACATAGGGTTCTCGATCATGTCCAAAATATGATTTGTTAGATGTGATGTTAGTGGTTTTTAACAATATATATTGTCTTTATGAAATGGAATACCTCTAGAATATTTTATTGATATCGTCATGGCATCGTACAAGTTCCTAAAGAGACACAGGATATTTATTGATTTTGTCTTACCATTGTCAAGTAAAAAAACACTAAATATTAGTGTAAAAATTCAAGAGCTATTATATAACGTATTAAAAAGTGTTGGGTGATGAGTAGTAATACTACCATACACCACTTGTTTGTGTATTTTAACTTTTTTTTCTTTTTAATTTATAATAATAATAATAATAATAATTATTATTATTATTATTATTATTATTATTTCGTTTTTTAGATTCGGACGATGTGCACATTAAAAAAAGTAAAAGTACCTACTAACTTCCGCATAATTTTATCTACGATTGGATATAAATTTAAGTAAAAAAAGAGCTGGATCAAAATTTGGTTTTCTTTATAACTTCGGGTATATAATGTTTTATAAAATTCGGAACACACCGTTACGACATCGTTATTCTTTCTTACGTTTCGATTGAGTTTTATTCAAAACCGAGTTGCAGCAATGCGCAGTCATAACTTGCTAATGATTACTTAATAGTTGGTATTTGTACATCATACTAATCATAGTTTGTTTTGAATGGGTAGTCTTTATCGATATACCACTTCCACGTTATCGATACACTAACACCAATACGGGTTGCATCGTGTTTTTTTGCATACGGGCCATATGGGTGTGTTTTTTACTCATACGTGTTGTATGATAGATACAATATGGGTTGTATTACATTTTTTCTTACTGACAAAGAAGCGACTGATGCACAAATACAATACGGGTCATATTACCATTTTCGCCTACAATACTAGTTGTATTCTCTTTTTTCGCCTACAATACGAACCGTTTAATGACGTCATCTGATGTTCTGATGATATCTGTTGTACTATATATAACATACTAGGTTAGAATCCCGTGTATTACACGGGTCGATAAAATATAATGTTATATATTTAATAATAATAAAAAATTATCTTTAAAACCTGTGTATTTCACGGGTTGAATAAAATTCTTAAATCGTTATTAACATCTTATAAGTGGAAAAATGTATTATATATATATACTATGATTTTTTAAAAACGTTGAAAAATATGTAAAAACTAATATATAATCATATTTCGAAAATACATCAATTTCTATTTAATATAATTTGACTTACATTAACTATTTGGTTAAAAAAAAGTTACATAATTAAATTTTAAAGTTTCTTAAAATAAGTGATAGTTTAAAATAAATGTGTTTTATTAGTACAACTAATATTTTCTTTAAAAATAAATCATTATTAAAAAAGAGATGTATTTAATAACAGAGAGAGGCGGGAAAAAAATGGTGAGAAAAAATATAGAGGCGACACGTGGCGCGTAAGAGATTTTTATTTATTATATAGTATAGATATAGATATAAATATATCCCTTTTCAATAATAACGGGTGAAGAGGCTATTGTTGTTACTAACTTTCATTTTAGAAATATTTCATATAAAAATAAAGAGTAAATGCTATTTGAGTCTATGACGTTTGTTCATTTTAACTAGTTGAGACCCTTATGTTTCAAAAACTCGGTTTGAACCATGACTTTTCATTTTTGACTCGATTTGAGTCCAGATGGCTAACGTCATTAGATTTAATAGTTAACTTTTTATGAAATGACCAAAATACCCTCACAGAGTCAAATGGTTAAAAAAAAACGTTATACATTCTGCCCTTTCTCACCACCACCGCCGCCACTCAGGAGAATATTTAAGGGGCTGGGGGAATAATTAAGGGTTTACAATATTGATTAAATAATATATAAAAAGACCTAAATACCCTTCATTTAACGTTAAAATATGTATGAAGTTAACTGATTTGATGAAAATAACCAGATTTGTAAACTAGGAGAATACACATGAGAAAAATAAACTTTTTGAATGAAACTGACAAAAGAGACTAAACAACATGGACGAAAATGATAGTTTACTCAATCTATACTAATAAATAAAGATATTTGGTGACACGTATCATTAACTGGTTACTCCTTATTATTTTCTCGCATCTCTCTCCTATCAAATATTAATTTTTTTCGTTTCTCTCATATTAAATAATAATTTTTGTATTAATAAATAAAAATCATATGAACACGTATCACTTTCTGTTTCATTTTTATAATTTTTTTTCTAGTCTCTTTCTTCTATTGAATAATGATATTAAAATAATTTAAATTTAGATTTCTAATATAAATATAATTACGAATACTTATTATTTAATTTTAAATAGTTATTATATCACCAATAAAATGAATTTAATATGAATTAACGTTTATCAATTAAATAAAAAGTTAATACTCAGTTGAAAAAAAATGTTTTAGAAACTAACTTAACAGAGCTTATAACTGTCACAACAAATTACATTTTTTAAAAACATATTTTGACGAGTGTGTGTGTTAACAAATTACATTATATTTTATTCAACCGATATAATACACCGATTTATTCAACCCGTGTATAACACGGGTTTTTAAAAATATATATTTTTTATTACTAGCTATATAACATTTTATTTATTCAACCCGTGTAATACACGTGATTTTAACCTAGCTATATATATACAAAAACCAATAAGGAACTATCCACAAAAATAATGTCCAAGTGTCTCAATTAATTTTCTTTTTTAATTTAATATTATAATTAATTTTAAACTTATTTTGATTTTTTATTATGACTTTTAAAATATAATGTTTTAGAAATTTCCGAACATATCGTTGCGACATTCTTATTTTTTATCTAGGTTTCGATATAAATTTTATTCAAAACTGAGTCGGGTCAAATAAACCGAGCCAGTTCAAATATGATATTTTTACCGAGTCGCCGTAAGTTTATACTCTTTTCTTTATATACTTAACAACGTCAATAGCACGACAACGTAAACAAGTTATAAACATAAAGTAAATTACTAAATAAGATTAAAAAGAAGTGTGGGGGAATAGTAACACTTCCACTCAAAGTAAGCCATGTCATTTTTTTTTTTTCTGAATTCACCCTGTACTATATATAATATACGCTTTTAACCCGTTTAAATTTCTTTTAATTTTGTTTTTTTTAATAACTTTCGTTTGTTTGTTTTTTTCAAATAAACGAAGTGCGAGACCGTTTTTAGTTCTTTTCTGTCAACGCTCCGATATAAATTTATTTGAAAACGGAGTTTTATTGAAAATCGTAGCCTATATCGAGTGTCGTTGGCGCTGTGGTACCGTGACGAGCCGAACCTAATATGGGCAAACAACATCATTGTTGATATTGATATTATTGGAATCCGTATCGGTATTCGCCTTATGGTTTTCGATGACCCGAACCGGTCATTTTTTTAATTTTTTTCCCTTTTTTATTATTTAGTTTTATGTTTTCTTTCTATTAACATTATTTTTACCGTTGCGCCTGCGTTTTCGTTTAAATTTTATAATGATGCGGCCGACACCGTTTTCTTAATGATAACTTTTGTTCGTTAAGTTTTTTTTTAAATAATGGAATACGCCGTTTTCTTAAAAATTTTTTGTCAACGTTCTGGTTTAAACTTTATTGAAGACGAAGTTGTATTCAAATTCGAGTGTTTTTTTGGTATCGTACACTATAACAAGTCTGTGATTCGATATAAGTTTTATCAATGCAAACGAGTCAAACCAACCCGTCGCGAAACGAGGGGATAAAAACTAGTTAGATCAAAAGAAGATAAATTGATATTCTAAATAATAAAAAGAATCAAATTCCTCAATCCAAATTGCATGTTAAGAATAAGATGTTTTGTCTTTCCGCCATTCTAGAACTTACTATTAAAAAAATATTTTTATTGAAAATAAAATCATTTTATATTGTCCGGTCAATTAAGCTTCACATGACATTCACTCACGTTAAGGTTGATCATTCTCACTTTTCTTTCTCAGCCGCCTACTCACATTTCAAAAAACACAACCTTAATTATTTTCCACAAAATCTTTTATTAATTAATTTCCATATGCATATATATACATGTTCTCACTTTCATCTTTCTTCCAACACAAATCAAAACCCATTTACATTTTCTACATCTTTGTCCATATTTATAAAAAAGAAAAAAAAACCACAAAGATTCTGCAAATTTTAGGGTTTTGGTTAGGGTTTTTGACGTTGAAAAATGGATGGGACTGATATTTATAAAGCTACAAGCAGTATAAGGTTAGGGAGTTTAAGAACAAGTGGAAGAACATCAAGTTTAAGATCTGCAAGTGCTTCTGTATGGAGGAATTCTGGGAATGATGTTTTTTCAAGATCTTCACGTGAAGAAGATGATGAAGAAGCTCTTAAATGGGCTTCACTTGAGAAGCTACCGACATTTGATCGGTTGAAGAAGGGTTTGTTGTTTGGATCCACTGGGCCTTCGAATGAGATCGACGTCGATAATCTTGGATTTGATCAGAGAAAGCATTTGGTTGATAGGCTTGTGAAGGTGGCAGATGAAGATAATGAAAAGTTTTTGTTGAAGCTCAGGAACAGGATTGACAGGTTAGTTAAATGTTAACTTATCGATCGCACACACTCGTAACGTGTTTTTCGAGAACTCGTATGGATACTTTTTTTAACAACAGTTTTTTACTCCTAAATACCACGTAACCTGCACCAATGTCACTGCGTGATATATTATTTCTATAGAGTCATAGAGTTATGAATGTTGAGATTCTATTATTTTCCCAACACCTAAAAACTTAGATTATACTTCTCATATAGGTGTTCTGATAAATCGTTGAAACTGACAGAACTGTTTAAATTGAAACAAGTTGGCCGGTTTAGCTGTTTTTAGAATTATGTCTTTTGGTTCATATATTGTCTGGTTTTGACGTCTTACAGTCTGACTGGCGGTTTGGAACTTGAGACATGTCTTGTTAACAACACTGACGGTTTAGCCTTTTTTATTTATTTATTTATCCTTTATGTATAGTTGTTATAATCATGAACTATTTTTTCATTTTAAAAGTTTTAATACAAACTAAGGATTTAAAAAGAAAAATTAAAAAAAAACCAGTTCTAACAGTTGAATATAAAATAAAAGCAGTTTTTTGTTACTATATAATGGATCAAACTAAACTTAACTATAAAAATAATTAAGGGAAAAAGAGGGAAATTTGTAAATTATATATAACTTTTTTTTTTTAAAATGGACAATCATATGATTAAATATAAAAATAGCAGTGTAGGGACTAAGGGAATATATATACTCACAGAAGTCCAAATAAACTGAGATAGATACATCTGGATTAAGCATAACTATGAGAGGGTTATAATATAGATTTTCTTGTCAGGTTAGGTGAACTAATTGTGTTAACAGTTGATTTGCTGATGATTAATATCAACTGCTTCTAAACATGCCATATATCTAATTTATTGGTTAAAAAATGAATTCTATTTGACATTATAGTCACATAGTGAAGGTAAGGTATCTTTGGTGCTTGAATATAATAAACTAATAAATAACTGTTTTAAGTGTTTGATAAATTCTAATCACTTTGGAAAAGGAATTATAGAAGGTTGTAGGGGTGTTCAGGTTGACGGGTCGAACTCGACACGACATGAACCTGAAAATCATGTCAGACACATGAACCCGAACACGACACGAGTTTCGCGGACTGATACGAACACTAAAATACAAATGTATATAAAATACTCAATCAATTTCTCTTTTATCTTTTAAATTTTGACAGAAAAACATGATCTAAAACACTTATTTTAAAAAATAAACAGGTTAAACAGGTCAACCCACGTACCTACAAGACCCGAACACAACCCGTTTAGCTAAACTCGTCTGCCGTTTTGACCCACAACAGACCCGAACTTGTTTAGACTAACATCAAACAAACCTGAGTTTTGTGTTAGATTCATGTCGTGTTTTCGTGTCATATCATAAATTACACCCAATTCATGTGGGCCTGTAGAACTAGTCTTATTTTTCTAACATATAAATATATTTTACAGGGTTGGGATTGATTTACCAACAATTGAAGTCAGATTTGAACATTTGACTGTGGAGGCAGATATTAACACAGGAAGCAGAGCTTTGCCTAGTTTCATTAACTTCCACATTGATATTTTTGAGGTAAACCCATTTTTAGTGGTTTATACTAGGGGTGATCATGGGTTGTAAACCGACCTAACCAGACTGGAAACCAGGTCAAAGGAAAAACACAGACCGGGGCGGGACCGCTAGGGGGTCATTCGGTCCCAGTATGATTCTGGTTTGGACTGGAAAATTCTATAATTTGGCTAAAACCTGTATTTTGACCTGCAAAATGGGCTCATTATTTGTTATTTTCTCTGGGCTGCAGTATTTGGACCACAAACATATTTTTTGGGTCTCATAAATCATACAAATATTTGTTTAAACAACTAATAATTCATCAAAAACTATACGATTCAAAGTCGGCCCGTATATGTTTAACCCGCATGTTTTTAAACATAATTGAACAAGTATCACGCCTTTTATGAAATTTTTCTTAGCTTTTCACTCTTAGGTGGTTCTTACATATAAAATGTATGTTTTCAAGTTAAAATTAAACATTATTTTCTGATTTTTGTGTGATTTTTCCTATTTTTTTGATAATGTTTGTTGTTTATAGGGATTCTTGAACTTGTTGAATCTACTTCCAAATTCAAAAAAGCACATAACCATCCTTGATGATGTTAATGGTGTTGTTAAACCTAGCAGGTGAGGAAAAAGGGAACTTACATTTTTATTTTTTTTATTAAGTTATTTATTATTTTATAATTTTACTCAAAATTTCATGTAAATGTGTTTATAGAATGACATTACTATTGGGTCCTCCAAGTTCTGGGAAGACCACACTATTGTTAGCCTTAGCTGGGAAGCTAGCAAAGGAACTTAAGGTAAATCACTAATCCTGATTTATGTTCTTCAAAATTATGATTTAGGGGGCCTGGGTAGCGGGTCAAACGATCCAGGCTGGGTTGACCCCTGACACTTTTTTCTTGTCTGTTAAAATATCCTTACATAAAAATTAGTTTGTCAAATATGGTTAAAAACCTACCATTTGAAGAATACTTTTTTTTATTAAAATGGTTTGTAAGTTTTATGGAATAAAAATATACATTCGACCCGTTTGAATCGTTTGGTCCGTTACAAAGTTTTTAGCTAAACTTTTTAGATTTTACTTGTTTGACCTTTAGTGACAAAACATAATTCCAATCAACCCTTCAAAAGTAAATGGGCTGAAGTTGCTACCTTTAATTAAAGTCTGTGTATATAATCCTTTATTTAAAATCTTGTAATTACAGAGCACGGGAAAGGTGACATATAATGGCCATGAATTGCACGAATTTGTACCAGAAAGAACATCTGCTTATATAAGCCAAAATGATGTTCATATTGGAGAAATGACGGTCAGAGAAACCCTAGCTTTCTCCGCTCGATGCCAAGGGGTTGGATCACGTTACGGTTAGTATGGGTCGGGCAAGCTGGGTAACGGGTTGAAACGGTTCATTCTATGTTATGGACCATAACAGACTTTTTTGGGTCGGGTTGACCTGCTAAACCTTTTACTTTTCCACTTTTTAGAACACTTTATAAATAACTATTGCATCAACTATGATTACAATAATAATTTAAATTTTTCAGTTAAAATGGTTTATACTTTGGGTGACTTTCGACCCGTTTGAGATAAAAGGCAACCAAAACTGACCCATTTCCTAAGTAAATGGGTCAAAAGTGACAACGGGTTTAATAACACTTTTTCATTTGAATTGCAGAAATGTTGGCAGAGTTAGCAAGAAGGGAGAAAAATGCAAACATTAAGCCCGATCCTGATATCGATATCTACATGAAGGTTAAAAATATGCTTCAGGGATTACATAAATTTTTTAAAATTTTTTTAAATTGAAAAAAGATTCAAACTTTATTTTTTTTCTTGTATTATTTAGGCTGCAGCAACAGCAGGACAAGAAGCTAGTGTGGTCACAGATTATACTCTCAAGGTATGATGATGCAAAACAGTTTTATAACAGTTTTACATAGAAGTTGAAAACCTAGCGGGTCAGACAGGTTGGGTAATGAATCCAAACATGGTTCTGTTCAAAAGAGCTTACTTTTATTTGACCGGTAAAGATAAAACATGTTTAGGATCAACCTATTATTAAGTAAATGAGTTGAAGTTTCTATCTCCGTTTGGTACATCTTAAAATAAAACGACTTAACTAACATAAACCGTTTATGTTACAGTTATTGGGTTTGGACATTTGTGCTGATACCATGGTTGGGGATCAAATGATAAGGGGTATTTCTGGTGGTCAAAAGAAACGTGTGACAACCGGTGAAATGATTGTGGGACCCTCAAAGGTTCTTCTTATGGACGAAATATCAACGGGCCTGGATAGTTCTACAACTTTCCAGATTGTGAAATCACTTAAACAGTTTCTTCATATTCTTGAAGGAACAGCTGTTATTTCTCTCCTCCAGCCTGCTCCCGAGACGTATGATTTGTTTGATGACATCATCCTTCTAACTGATGGGAAGATAGTGTATCAGGGCCCACGTGAAAACGTGCTTGAATTTTTTGAATCTATGGGGTTTAAATGCCCTGAGAGGAAAGGAGTTGCTGATTTCTTGCAAGAAGTAAGTAATCTTGTTTTAGTTATACATTCATATAAAGGTGGAAAGATGGGCAGGTCGGGCAGGCTGGTAATGGGTCAAAACGGATTAGGGTTGAAACGAGTCATTTCTAGTACGGGTTGGTTTGACCCATAGGTTCTTTTCATCCCTTTTCAAAACTGGCAAGATGGGTTGGGTAACATTTCAAAAAGGGTCAGGTTGAAAAAATTCAATTTTTTGTTATGGTTTAAAACGGGCCGAGTTGAGTTGGGTTGATCCACAAACATGTTTTTGTTCATTTGAAAAATGTTTTGTGAATAATAACACGTTAATTATTATTACAAAATAATTCTATTACAGTAATAATCTAAAATCTTCAAATAAAGAAGATTTTGGTGTTTGTATGCATTAGAGATAGTATTTCGACAACTTTCGACCCGTTTGACCACCCGTTCCTCTATTAACTAAATCTTTTCAATTTCTCCATTTTCTAAAACATTTTATAAATACTTAACTCGTCAATTATGATTACAAAAACAACTTTACGACAATAATAGTTGGCCCATTTAGCCCCTTTCTGATAAAACACAACCCAAACCAACCTGTTCATAAGTAAACATGTCATTTCTTTCATTTTTTTAAGTAATTATGTTTGAACTCGGGTTACAGGTTACTTCAAAGAAAGATCAACAACAATATTGGATGAGAAGAGATTTGCCTTACAGATTTGTGACAGCTAAGGAATTTGCAGATGCATACCAATCATTTCATGTTGGAAGGAAATTGGGAGACAGTTTATCGACCCCTTACGACAAAACTAAAAGCCACCCTGCTGCGCTTACAACCGAAAAATACGGTTTAAACAAAAAAGAACTCTTGAAGGCTTGTACAGATAGAGAAATATTGCTCATGAAGAGAAATTCTTTTGTTTATTTCTTCAAATTATTCCAAGTGAGTGTTTTCTTGCCTTAAATATCATCTTTTAATCATTTTGATCATGTATAAGCAACTTTGACCGTGTTTACTTTTTTTGACCCGTTATGGTTTCAGCTAACTATGATGTCATTAATCACTTGTACTGTGTTCTTTCGGACTGAGCTGCATCGGCGTGTTCCAGAAGATGGTGGGATTTATACAGGGGCTCTTTTCTTCGGTGTTGTTATGCTCATGTTCAACGGGATGTCTGAAATCTCAATGACGATCGCAAAGCTTCCTGTGTTTTACAAACAAAGGGATTTCTTGTTTTTCCCCTCGTGGGCATACGCCTTACCATCGTGGGTCATCAAGATTCCTGTTTCACTTATTGAAGCCGCCGTTTGGACAATTTTTACTTATTATGTTATAGGATTTGATCCTAATGTGGCAAGGTAGTTAATTTTCACAAGTAGTACCTAAGTGTGGCAAATTATGCAAGTCAAGCGGGTAATTTTTTTAATTTGTATGAGTCAAAATGGGTCGGGTGGGCTTGACTTGAAACACTTTTTGAAAAGGAATTATCTTTTTAGGAGGTTTTATGAGTTAAATGATTAGGAGGTTTTATGGATTAAAAATATTATATTTTTATTATGGTTTAGAGGTTTTACGCACTAAAACTATATACGTTTTAAAATAATGGTCAGGAGGTTTTATGTCAGTTGGGTGGGGTAACTGGTCAAAACTGATAACTTTATAGTTTACACGGTTTGAATGGGTCGTGTTAGGTTTACCTAAAACACTATATGTACAAAAATACTTTTTTAATAAACGGTTTGTGTGATTATATTATTTAAATAATAATATAAAGTCTGAATAAAATGATTTAGGAGGTTACATATATTAAAAATACACTTTAAGCAAATTTTAACCCGTTTAACCCATTCAGCCCGTTTCCTTTTAAGCTGTTTTTTTACCCATTTGCCCCTTTAGCAGTTAAAACTTACCCATCTACCCGTTTATAGTTAATGGGTCGAAACTGCCACCTCTATTATAGATAGAAACTAATTTTCAGCAATATTCATAATACTTATTTATGGAACCTTTCTCTAATTCTGCAGATTCTTCAAGCAGTATATTCTGCTTTTCCTTGTTAACCAGATGGCTTCTTCATTATTTCGGTTCGATGGAGCAATGGGTCGAAACATGATCGTTGCAAACACTTTCGGTTCTTTTGCACTTCTGTTAGTTTTCGCTTTGGGTGGCTTTATTCTTGTTCGAGGTACTAACCCGTTCAAAAACTGATTAAAAATAAAGAATGATCATTAGCCCGTTATTATCAACTAACAAACATGTTCTTTGTTTCTATAAAGATGATGTAAAGAAGTGGTGGTTATGGGGTTACTGGTCATCTCCTCTTATGTACGCCATGAATGGGATCTCTGTCAATGAGTTTCTTGGTCATCAGTGGAGAACTGTAAGTATCACAAAGCTTTGTGTGTGCGCGCGCTTTTATCATAGCAAACTATCTATTTACAAACACGCGCGCGCGTTTATATATGTGTTGTGAAACTTATACTTATAACTGATTTTGGTATTATAGCCAACAAATGGTACCACACTCGGAAGATATACCATCACATCTGGAGGGTTCTTTGCAGAAAGCTATTGGTACTGGATTTCAGTTGCAGCTTTGGTTGGATTCGTTTTTGTCTTCAACGCGTGTTTTGCTTTGTCTCTCGCTTTCCTCAACCGTGAGTATCTCAATCTTTGTCGTTGGGTCGAAGTGGGTTGGGTAACGGGTCGGGTCGGGTTGGTTGACCCGATATATTCAGTCCAATTTTTTTAAAGCAAGTACTGTGTCAAGCATGACTACATAATTTTTTTCATTTTAGTAATGAATATGAATATAATCCAAATCGACCCGTTCATAAGTAAACGGGTCGTAAGTGCCACCTTTAGTTTTTGATTGTTATTTAAAGTGGGTCGCTTTCTAACATAATGTGAACTGGACAGCTTATGGGAAATCACAGGGTAGTGCATCAGCACAAGATGATAGCGATGCAGAAGCCGTTGAATTGACACAAACGACACACGATGACAGTCGAACCAATAAGAAAGGGATGATTCTCCCATTTGAACCGCATTCGATTACCTTCAATGATGTCAAATACTCGGTTGATATGCCACAGGTAACTTGATTATAACAATGAGTACAGATGGAAAAAAGGGTGGGTCAGGTTGGGTAACGGGTTGGTTCGGCTCTTATTGACCCGCTTTTATTGTAGGAAATGAAAGAGCAAGGGGTGAATGAAGATAGATTACTGTTACTTAAGGGTGTGAGTGGAGCTTTTCGGCCCGGTATCCTTACAGCTCTCATGGGGGTGAGCGGGGCCGGAAAAACAACTTTGATGGATGTGTTGGCGGGACGAAAAACAGGTGGTTATATAGAAGGTGATGTCAGGATTTCCGGGTATCCGAAAAAGCAAGAAACTTTTGCTCGGGTGTCTGGATACTGTGAGCAAAACGATATCCACTCTCCTCATGTTACCGTTTACGAGTCCTTGCTTTACTCAGCTTGGCTGAGGTTGGCTACAGATGTTGATGAAAAAACCCGAAAGGTTCGTGTAAAAACACATTCTAAATATGTGGCGGGATATTATAAGTGGTAAAGTGGTCTTGTCACCACAATCCACTGAGATTCAGCCATGTGTCGCTTAGATTCATTGAAAAGTAAAAAAAAAAAACACATAATTGACACGTGATTTGGTATTGTTTACAGAGTTTTGTTGATGAGGTTATGGACCTTGTGGAACTGAACCCATTAAGGGAAGCATTAGTCGGGTTGCCAGGTGTCAATGGACTCTCAACCGAACAAAGGAAGAGGTTAACCATAGCCGTGGAACTTGTAGCCAACCCGTCTATTATCTTTATGGATGAGCCCACCTCTGGGCTAGATGCACGAGCCGCTGCCATTGTGATGAGAACCGTTAGGAACACGGTGGACACAGGACGAACAGTTGTGTGCACCATTCATCAACCTAGCATCGATATCTTTGAAGCTTTTGATGAGGTACAAAGTTACTATCATTACAAATTTACAGTTGATTTTTATTTGGGTATTTATATGTTGCTAAAACTCTAAACCGTTTATTGTAGTTGTTCTTGATGAAACGAGGAGGACAAGAGTTATATGTTGGACCCGTAGGTCGCCATTCTTGCGAGTTGATCAAGTATTTTGAGGTATTTTAAATATCAAATTCCGTAAGATTTAACAAATATTTTTAAGAAACCGTCACACTACTAGTTCAATGATCTGACCAGTTGAATTGGACTTAAAACAGGAAAACATAGTAATAGTTTTTAAATATATTTATATGTTACATAAAGTTTAAATTATATATTGTTACGTTGCATTTATTTAATAGAATAAAAGAAATATAGTAGTATGCTTTATAAAGATGATAAAATAATAAAAGTATATTTTGAAGGGGAAAGTTGAGCTGACGATTTATGATATCACCCGTTAACACGACATAATTTGACTGAAATTAAACGGGTTCGTGTTTGAGGTAAACGAGTTTGGGTCATAAACGGGTTGACACGATTAAAAACGTGTCTAATAGGGTTCAACTGGTTAGCCCTTTTATGACACGCATAACATGTTTAACTTATCATGTTAAATAGTTAATAGGTCGATATGACACGTTTACAACTCCTTTTTAACATAACACAACACATTTTAAACAATTTGTATTTGAAACACGTACCGGTTAGGTGTCCAGTTACCGAACATCGACTAAAAATTTGTATTTGAAACAGGATATTAACGGTGTAAGCAAGATAAAAGACGGATATAACCCTGCGACATGGATGTTAGAAGTCAGCACTTCCGCTCAAGAAATCGCTTTAGGGGTCGATTTCACCGAAATTTACCAGAACTCGGATCTTTACCGGCGAAACAAAGCCCTAATTGCAGAACTAAGCGTGCCCCGACCCGGTACAAAAGACCTATATTTCCCAACCCAATACTCGCAATCGTTCCTTGTTCAATGCATCGCTTGCCTATGGAAACAACGGTGGTCATACTGGAGGAATCCGCCGTACACGGCGGTCCGTTTCGTCTTCACCACCTTCATCGCCGTCATGTTCGGTACCATGTTTTGGGATCTCGGCAGTAAAAAGTAAATATTGTAAACCCTAAAACTGTGAAAATTAAATTAGTCGGTTGGTTATGCTGATGGTGAAATTGTTTTATTTTAGGTCAACGCAACGGGATTTGACTAACGCGATGGGGTCAATGTATGCGGCGGTCTTGTTTCTCGGAATTCAAAACTCAATGTCGGTGCAGCCGGTTGTAGATGTGGAACGCACTGTATTTTACAGGGAACGAGCCGCCGGAATGTATTCTGCTCTGCCGTACGCCTTTGCTCAGGTACTGAAATATTAAAAAAAAAAATAAGTAAAAGAAAAAAAAGGATTATTATTACGAGGAATTTGGGTGTTCAAATAGAACTGAGCTTTAGCATAAATTTAAAGTTCATTTAACAAACGAGCTCGATCCTAAAGTTTAAATGTTAAGTTGACTCGACTTGGAGTCTAAACGAGTATAAAAATTATATAAATATAACATTTTACTATATGTGTATAAATAAAAAAAAATATTTAATAAATAAGCCGAGCTTGAAATAGCTGAGCTCGAGCCGTTTACATCCCTAGCCATGAAGTGTCGCCTATCTACTTTTATTTGTGTATCATATTTTTTGATCAATACTGATTTAAATAATATGATATGTGACATCATATCACATATAGAATTTTTTATTGTTCACGTAAATAATGAAATTATTTAGGATAGTGGAGTAAAAATAGATATGAAACTAAAGATTCGTGTATATATATATATATATATATAAATTATATGACATAATCATAAAAGTACAGCACACTTATGAAAACCAACTACTTTTGTGATTTTCCGGTTTTCCCCATAGATACTCAAAACTGCTCATCTACTCTTGGGATTTTTATATATATATATATATATATTTTTTTTTTTCAGATTTTGGTTGAAATTCCGTACATTCTTTCACAAACAGTGGTGTACACTATCATAGTGTACGCAATGATTGGATTCGACTGGACAGCAGACAAATTCTTCTGGTACATGTTCTACCAGTTTTGTTGTTTACTCTACATGACATATTATGGTATGATGACGGTCGCTATTACACCAAACGCCAACATCGCCTCCATCATCGCCGCCTCATTTTATGGAATCTTCAATCTCTTTTCGGGCTTCATCATTCCACGACCTGTAAGTCCCTAAAAAACAACGTGTTCTTGATTATGTTCGTGAATTGTGGCCATTTTAGTTTCGACCAGTCAAATGTGCCCACTTGTTTCGACGTGTCAAAATGATATATTTTAATCATATTTTTTTTATAAAATGTTTAAAGTTTTTGAACAAGTGTTTTTGGTCAATCCAACCTTACATGTACAAAAAAAAAATTACATATCACACATTATTCTTTTTCACTTTTCATATAATTGCACCTTCTTATCTTGTGGCTTGTTTTATAGAAAATTCCGGTCTGGTGGAGATGGTACTACTGGGGGAACCCGCTGGCTTGGACCATCTATGGCATGGTTGTATCACAGTTCGGAGATGTCGATACCTTGCTCGCAAGTGGTGAGAGCGTGAAAGATTACTTGGACCGTTATTATGGTTACAAGCATGATTTCCTAGGCGCGGTTGCTGGGGTGCATATCGGGTTG
This sequence comes from Smallanthus sonchifolius, assembly GCA_023525975.1. Lineage (NCBI taxonomy): Eukaryota > Viridiplantae > Streptophyta > Magnoliopsida > Asterales > Asteraceae > Smallanthus > Smallanthus sonchifolius. Next base: position 84,455,575 of record CM042034.1, on the reverse strand, counting down.
GTTTTGTTTTTCGGGTTCATCTTCGCATACTGCATTCGGGCTTTTAATTTCCAGAAGAGATAAACAAGTAAACAGGATGGAGTTTTCATATTCTTTTTAATTAAATAAATTGTGACGTAAACGAATTTTTTGAATTGGATAATTGGAAATGTATTTATTAAATTTGTTACTTTATGAGTTGTATGTAAGATATATTATTATGAATTTTCAAATGTTGGTAATTTAAATGGTTGTATGTTGTGATTTGTCATTTGTGGGTTGAGAGTTCTTTTTAATAAAAATATATACATACATAGGGCATACATGGATAATGTATGTATATGTCACAAATGTACATAAGCATAATATATGATGAATTTAAAGTAGTTATTGTTGGGCTTAATTACCTGACTCTAGCAAGCCGATTAGGAGTTGGGTCGACCCATCCATATGACAGTGGAAATAGACTCAAATAAACAAGTCGGTGGTTTGAGTTGTGGCGGTATTTGGATTGCTAATCGAGTGGGATTAGGAATCCATCTTTAACCTAATAAATGATTACAAAAAGTGTCACTTCACCTTCTTTCTCACAACTACTTTCCCGCCCAAACATTACTACACCAAAAAAAAAAAAGTAACGCGGATCTTTTTTGACCCGTTTGATTATGACTGATCCATTCTTTGATTCTGGATCTTGCAAACACTCACCAAACCTAAACATTTGGTTGAAACGATTTCAAAATTCTCCCCCAAACCCAAATCCAAATCCAAATCCTCATTCAATCACCACAGTCACGCTGCCACCTCCTTTCGTTCATCCTCTGTTTTGTTCGTTTGAAAGGCGTCATCTGTCGATCGGCAGTGGTTTAGTTTGGTGAAACCGACCTCTCACCGAGACCACGAATCCATCTACTGCTTAACGAATCAGGTAGTTTCATTCACTCAACACCCTTGTGAATCTTATGACTGCCCCATGCTCGGTTTTAGACTGATATATGTTGCCGGCGACTTGATTATGTGTTTGGAACGGTTCTGGTACCCTAAACCTATTTGGGGAAGATAACTCGCTTGCGCAACAGTTTACAAAATTTCTCTTCGGGTCAGTTAAGAAAATTGTTTAACATTTTTTTCATGAGGCGAATCACAAATCCCTATATGATAGGCGTTTTGATTTTGCAATAGTCTGTTTTCTTTTTATGCATCGTTTATCTTCAATCTTCGTCACAGGGTGTTTTAAATTGATTGATTTCAGAATATGCAAACTGGTGATGGGAATTACATTCTTTAAATCATTTTAATGTATGTGGACCTTAACTTCTTTGACTTTGTTACATTACAAAGAATTATATACTTGTGTATATTTGTTCCTGTTGTATTCTTGATTTGTGTTAAGGAAACATAATAATATATTCATTGTATTCTTTTATTTGTTTATTAATTGGGTAGGGGTAGAGTACGGGTAACTAATGTTTTAGTTATGATTACCAAGAGCTAAATTTTCAAGAACAAATAAGCTAATTAGTGATAAGTTTTCAAGAACAAACAAGCTAAATTTTTAACAACAAAATCATGGTTTAAGCATAATCAAGGTAGAATAATACCTGGAGCCTGGGACCTGAAAATAATTCCCATGCTCTCATGTTTCCCATCTAAACTGGAGATGAATTTAGTAATATCAAACTGATCCTTTCTGTGACTTAGTTAGGGCACCAGTTTCACTTCATTTATGGGCATGTATACCAATAAGAAGCATGGTTCTGTTATTAGCTGATTAACTATATTAGTGTTATATTCTGTTTTGTTTAGTCTGCCATCTAAGATGCACAAGTTCAGTTTATAATCAAGTTTTCAGCCTGTTCAATGCAAACATACATCTATGGCTCACATTTTATACAACACAAAAATGGGTGTTGATATATGCTAAAAACATAATAAGCAAAAAATAATAATATTAAAGTCCACCATGTAAAGTTGCATTATTGGATGCTTTGCACATTATCAAGCAACTTAATTAGTTTTAGAATTCAATTTGGGAACTTTTGTGTATGTATGTATGTATAAGCCTTTTTTTTAGCGTAATTGTTTTTTTCGCCACCAGCATGTGCAATCGTAATTTGATTAAGCTCTTTTTTCTGTGCTATGGCACAGCTTCGCTCCATTAACGGTATGTGTAATTGTGTTTGTGCGTTACTGCAACTTCTGCCTTTCTTCATGCTAAATTGTAACTTGTGACAACTTTTTCTCGCTAACGTCTATTTATACGCAGGTTTGGTTTGTTCAGATTTCTAAGGTGAATTCTTTGGTTTTTCTGACTTATTTAATGTTTCAAGTGGTGTGTTTCATCATTTTGAATATCTGTACTCTTCTTCGATGTAGTTAAAGTGAAAACTCTCAGATATAACACACGAAGGGGGTTGTGATTTCAAATCATTGCTTCAGTTATGTATATATTCTTCCTGTTTGTCATTGTCGACTCAGTTGTTTGCCACCACAGTTTTGATTACTTTAGAATTGAGACAAATTAAAGAAAACTCTGCTTTTTTGGTATAATATAGTTCCATAGCAAGACACTTAATTAGATTAGCATATTAGTTTCTTCACTTGGTTGTTTTCATGTCTCATATAACAGTTGTTAACATTTTGGTGCGTTTTCGTTTAATATAGGCGTTGTGTTGCTGCAGATGTTGCAATGAGACACATCAAAGAAGCAATCAAAGAGTTTCAACTGCGTTGTCAATGTTTGTATGTGTAAAAACTTAAAAGTATGTCTATCGGCTAACGTTGCGACGTTGTTTTTAGTTTTTTTAACCTAATTGGTGTGATTGAAAACATTATTTACCAAATGGGTGTGGTTTCAACTCATCCCTATTTATTTTGTATTTTCTTAATCAACCCATTATACTTTTCTTTTATTTTTCCTTAATCAACTTATGTGGCATTGTCAAGAGTAAAAAGTACAGATGCACTTAAGCTATTGATGGTTGATAAAGACAGTAAAAATACAAACAAAATAACAAATGTCGATATGTCGTTTACAAAGAAGTATTATGAGATTTGTTAATTGTAATTGTACTTTCATTTTTATTGTTCTACATAATAAAAACACTTCAATTATGTAAATTTTTGTACACATTATAATTTTATTTTTCTATTATACAATCCTGTGTAATACACGGGTGCATGTGTAATACACGGGTGTATAACCTAGTTATTTATATTTGATTTAATCAATCGTATTCGAGTAGGTTTAGGTTGTTTATATTTTAATATTAAATACAATTCATATTGTAAATGGATATGCTAAAGTTAATAGTCTATATAAACCGAGCATGGGTTTAACATTTTAATTAAGTTTTAGAGAGAAGTCTTGATATCAATAAACGTTTTAAGAGTTAGTCATTTACGTCATGTTTATACCGATTCAGGACTTGAGTTACTAGGTTATAAGAATGAATTGTCATGTAAAGCATTCTAAAATTTGATCTTTTAAAGTATTCTATTTTATAAAACTTTAAATTTATCTTCTAAAACAAATTAATCACTAAATTCATCGTTATCAAAAGGCTTTTATTTGTTGTTATTGTATTTATAATTAAGTAGACGTAGAATTTTCTATAGTATCACATACTCTACGAATAGTTTTGCTATGAGTGAGAATATACCGAGTACGTGTTATTCTTATAGAGTATCTTATAATATTTTATTTTAATGTTGTAGCACGAAGAGTTTGAATACGTGTTATAGTTGTAGAGTATCTTATAGTATTTTATACTAATGTTGTAACACGAAGAGTTTGAAGAGCGTATATTGTATAAACTGTTGACACCTAAGACTATATGAAACAATATATTTGTTGCTTTTTGATTTATTTACTTTTTTACTATTTACATTCAAGTTATTTGTTTATTTTTTGAACAACAAAGAACCGAACACTCGAGATCTACCTAACAAACGAATCGTCCTTCCGCCCGAAAAACAGAAGCGTGGTGACCTGACCCCACACCACCAGGTGGTAACCCACAACTAGGAAACCCTTGACTCAACCTGAAACATTTTTGTCTCAAACAAGACTCAAAGGAACAGTGATTTTCGGTTATTAAAACAATAAAAAAAAAATTCAAGCATAATCTATACTATATAATAAATAAAGGTTTTGCTGTGACACGTGTCACTTTATGATACTTCCTCAACATGTTTTCCCGCCTCTCTCTCCTATTTAATAAAGATACTAAACAAATACATTTTTAAGTGTTTAATATAAATTTATTTATGGATACTTATTAAACGAATAAACTTAATATAAGCTTCCATTTATCAATTACGTAAAAAATATTAATACTCAGTTGAAAAAAAATGTTTTATAAATTAAATTAACGTAATTTTTAATTGTCACGTCAAATTAATTTTAAAAAAAATATATTTCGGAGAGTGTATGTATTAACAGATTACATTTTATTCAGTACGCATAATACACGAGTTTATTCAACCCGTGTGTAATACACAAGTTTTTAAAGAAATAAAAATTTTATTTTTATGTATATAAAATTATATTCAAATTACCCGTATATTATACGGTATTCTAACATAGTATATTTATAAACTAGTTAGAAACTTGTACATTATACATGTTATATAAATGTTTTATAAATTTATTTTAAATAACATATCATATATTCCTTAAAGACGTTTTGTAAAAAATCAAATTATAGAACTTATGGTGTAATCATATTACTTACCAAATTAAAGAAAATCATCATTATTTAATAGTAGAGAGAGACGGAAAATCAAAATCTAGATTTCATAAAAAGTCGACACGTGACATCCAACATTTAATATGAGAGAGAGGCGGAAAACCAACTTTTAGGTGGCCTACAATGCTGACACGTGTCCCTATCATTTTTATTTATTAGATATAGAAGACTAGGTTAGAATCCCGTGTATTACACGGGTTAAATCAATGTAATATTATATTATAAGTAATAAAAATTTATGTCTTTAAAAACCTATGTATTACACCGGTTGAATAAACCCATGTATTACACATATAATGTAATCTGTTAACACATACGCGCATCAAAATATGTCTTTAAAAATGTATTTTGACGTGACAGTTATAAATTCTTTTAAGTTCATTTTTAAAACATTTTTTTTCAATCAAGTATTAATTTTTTTATATAATTGATAAATGTTAAGTAATATTAAATTCATTTACTTAATGATATAATAATCATCCATAATTAAGTAATAAGTATCCATAATTAGATTAACATTTAATAGGAGAGAGAGGCGGGAAAACCATATTGAAGATGCACCAGAAAGTGACATGTGTCCCAAAATTTTACTTCTTTATTAGATAGTTACAGATAATGATTTTAGGATGATATAATTAACAATTATAATAAGTTTAAGGGTGAAGGGGGCACAAGCGGGTAACGCAATCGAGTACTCGAACCCCCGCGGGTACACTGCCGCCGACGCCTTACCCGAGTTCAAATGTTGGCTTTTGCGGGTATATGTACCCAAGAGTGAGGGTTGATTGAGCCATCGCCAGGTACACCAGCATGCACCAGATCACATCCTTTGCCACTGTAGCTTTCTTCTTCATTGAGATCTACTCTGTAAATTTATATTATATTATATTATTTTTATATATTGTTATATATATAAAGAGGGAGAAAGAGAGAATACACTTGTGATTATTTTTTAATAAACAACTGGAGAGTTAAATATATATTAAGGTTGATGGATTTATTATTTTTATTTTATTAAATAAATGAAATTAGTTTTAAATAAATATATATTAGTTTTAATTTAAAAAATGAAATATTTTTAGGGTATTAGGGTTGTGTCCCCATAACTTTAGGGTATTAGGGTAGCATTTGGGTAAAACTGAGGTGACACATTCTCATTGGGTATTTGTTAGGGTAGTTTTTTGAATGAGGGTTGTGCCCCCTTCACCCTAAGAGCAAGTGGTATACTTGCGTGAGAGGTGTCCGTGAGCCATGGTCACGACGTGAGTAGGTTTGCAACACCACCCCCTTGATGACGTGAGGGGGGGTGTGAGCCTTTCGTGTGAAGATCTTCACGGGTGGTAAAGGTAGTGAAGGAAGGAGACCAGTTCAAATTTTAAGTTTGTTTCATATGAAAAAGTAGTTGCAGGTGAAATGGTGAAATAATGAAGAAGATAACTTGGTCAATTTCATATATACTAGGTTAAAATCCCGTGTATACGGGTTAAATAAATAAAATGTTATATATTTAGTAATAAAAATTTTATATTTTAAAAAACACGTGTATTACACGGGTTGAATAAACCAGTATATTATGTCGGTTGAATAAAATATAATGTAATTTGTTAACAAACACATTTGTCAAAATATGTTTTTAAAAAATGTAATTTGTCGTGACAGTTATAAGGTCTGTTAAGTTAGTTTTTAAAACATTTTTTTTTTCAACTGAGTATTAATTTTTTAATTTAATTTATAAATGTTAGTTCATATTAAGATCATTTGATTGATGATATAATAACTATTTTTAATTAAATAATAAGTATTCGTAATTAGATTTATTAATATAAAGATTAGACTAAATTACATAAAACAACCTTTAGGTATATATCAAATTACACCCGCATACCTTAATCTTCATTAATTACACTGGACACCCTTTATTTATATGATTTTTATCAAGTTATAACCTTTAGACTAACCGACGTTAGATTTTTCAGTTAAATGACATGTAAATGACTAATTTACCCTTCATTCTTATACTAGGTTAAAACTCATGTATTACATGGGTTGAATAAATACAACTTGTTATAAAACATCAGTTCCTATGTAAATTTGTTAATTCTAAAAATGTTATATAGTTATTTTTTTAAAATGTTTTATAGAAAAGAATGAAGAAATGTTCAAATTATAAAAATGTTTTATGAATAAACCTATTTTTTTTAAATAAAAAACGTTTTATAAAAGTAATTTTAAAAATCATTATTATGGTAACAAAAACTATAAAAAAATTAAAAATTTTGAATAAGTAATAAATGGGTGGGCCCGGTTTAGACAACATACTGGCCAGGGTTGGTTGAGGCTTCCCCAAGTGACAGGGGGGTGCGTCACTCTATTCGACAGATTGCCGTTAAAAAAAAAGTATTTGATGCAAGAGCATCGTTGTGCTTTCCTACTGTTCTTGGGCTTAGCATCATTGGGTTTTAAAAGTTGTGATCGAGGAAATAAAGGATGTAAGGGCACCATACTTAGCTAGGCAAGGGTATGATAAACAAAAGAAATTAATTGACATATCATGTTTAAAGAAGTTACTTTTGAAGTCGTATGAACAAGGTGAGAGATCTATTGTTCGTCAACTAACACCAATACGGGTTGCATCGTGTTTTTTCGCATACGGGCCATATGGGTGTGTTTTTTTACTCATACGTGTTGTATGATAGATACAATATGGTTTGTATTACATTTTTTCTTACTGACAAAGAAGCGACTGATGCACAAATACAATACGGGTCATATTACCATTTTCGCCTACAATACTAGTTGTATTCTCTTTTTTCGCCTACAATACGAACCGTTTAATGACGTCATCTGATGTTCTGATGATATATGTTGTACTATATATAACATACTAGGTTAGAATCCCGTGTATTACACGGGTCGATAAAATATAATGTTATATATTTAATAATAATAAAAAATTATCTTTAAAACCCGTGTATTTCACGGGTTGAATAAAATTCTTAAATCGTTATTAACATCTTATAAGTGGAAAAATGTATTATATATATACTATGATTTTTTTAAAAACGTTGAAAAATATGTAAAAACTAATATATAATCGTATTTCGAAAATACATCAATTTCTATTTAATATAATTTGACTTACATTAACTATTTGGTTAAAAAAAAGTTACATAATTAAATTTTAAAGTTTCTTAAAATAAGTGATAGTTTAAAATAAATGTGTTTTATTAGTACAACTAATATTTTCTTTAAAAATAAATCATTATTAAAAAAAGATGTATTTAATAACAGAGAGAGGCGGGGAAAAAATGATGAGAAAAAATATAGAGGCGACACGTGGCGGGTAAGAGATTTTTATTTATTATATAGTATAGATATAGATATAAATATATCCCTTTTCAATAATAACGGGTGAAGAGGCTATTGTTGTTACTAACTTTCATTTTAGAAATATTTCATATAAAAATAAAGAGTAAATGCTATTTGAGTCTATGACGTTTGTTCATTTTAACTAGTTGAGACCCTTATGTTTCAAAAGCTCGGTTTGAACCATGACTTTTCATTTTTGACTCGATTTGAGTCCAGATGGCTAACATCATTAGATTTAACAGTTAACTTTTTATGAAATGACCAAAATACCCTCACAGACTCAAATGGTTAAAAAAAACGTTATACATTCTGCCCTTTCTCACCACCACCGCCGCCACTCAGGAGAATATTTAAGGGGCTGGGGGAATAATTAAGGGTTTACAATATTGATTAAATAATATATAAAAAGACCTAAATACCCTTCATTTAACGTTAAAATATGTATGAAGTTAACTGATTTGATGAAAATAACCAGATTTGTAAACTAGGAGAATACACATGAGAAAAATAAACTTTTTGAATGAAACTGACAAAAGAGACTAAACAATATGGACGAAAATGATAGTTTACTCAATCTATACTAATAAATAAAGATATTTGGTGACACGTATCATTATCTGGTTACTCCTTATTATTTTCCCGCATCTCTCTCCTATCAAATATTAATTTTTTTCGTTTCTTTCATATTAAATAATAATTTTTGTATTAATAAATAAAAATCATATGAACACGTATTACTTTCTGATATTTGGTGACACGTATCATTATCTGGTTACTCCTTATTATTTTCCCGCATCTCTCTCCTATCAAATATTAATTTTTTTCGTTTCTCTCATATTAAATAATAATTTTTGTATTAATAAATAAAAATCATATGAACACGTATTACTTTCTGTTTCATTTTTATAATTTTTTTCTAGTCTCTTTCTTCTATTGAATAATGATATTAAAATAATTTAAATTTAGATTTCTAATATAAATATAATTACGAATACTTATTATTTAATTTTAAATAGTTATTATATCACCAATAAAATGAATTTAATATGAATTAACGTTTATCAATTAAATTAAAAGTTAATACTCAGTTGAAAAGAAATGTTTTAGAAACTAACATAACAGAGCTTATAACTGTCACAACAAATTACATTTTTTAAAAACATATTTTGACGAGTGTGTGTGTTAACAAATTACATTATATTTTATTCAACCGATATAATACACCGATTTATTCAACCCGTGTATAACACGGGTTTTTAAAAATATATATTTTTTATTACTAGCTATATAACATTTTATTTATTCAACCCGTGTAATACACGTGATTTTAACCTAGTTATATATATACAAAAACCAATAAGGAACTATCCACAAAAATAATGTCCAAGTGTCTCAATTAATTTTCTTTTTTATTTTAATATTATAATTAATTTTAAACTTATTTTGATTTTTTATTATGACTTTTAAAATATAACGTTTTAGAAATTTCCGAACATATCGTTGCGACATTCTTATTTTTTATCTAGGTTTCGATATAAATTTTATTCAAAACTGAGTCGGGTCAAATAAACCGAGCCAGTTCAAATATGATATATTTTTACCGAGTCACCGTAAGTTTATACTCTTCTCTTTATATACTTAACAACGCCAATAGCACGACAACGTAAACAAGTTATAAACATAAAGTAAATTACTAAATAAGATTAAAAAGAAGTGTGGGGGAATAGTAACACTTCCACTCAAAGTAGGCCACGTCATTTTTTTTTCCTGAATTCACCCTATACTATATATAATATACGCTTTTAACCCGTTTAAATTTCTTTTAATTTTGTTTTTTTTTAATAACATTCGTTCGTTAGTTTTTTTCAAATAAACGAAGTGCGAGACCGTTTTTAGTTCTTTTCTGTCAACGCTCCGATATAAATTTATTTGAAAACGGAGTTTTATTGAAAATCGTAGCCTATATCGAGTGTCGTTGTCGCTGTGGTACCGTGACGAGCCGAACCTAATATGGGCAAACAACATCATTGTTGATATTGATATTATTGGAATCCGTATCGGTATTCGCCTTATGGTTTTCGATGACCCGAACCGGTTATTTTTTTAATTTTTTTTCCCTTTTTTATTATTTAGTTTTATGTTTTCTTTCTATTAACATTATTTTTACCGTTGCGCCTGCGTTTTCGTTTAAATTTTATAATGATGCGGCCGACACCGTTTTCTTATTGATAACTTTTGTTCGTTAAGTTTTTTTTTAAATAATGGAATACGCCGTTTTCTTAAATTTTTTTGTCAACGTTCTGGTTTAAACTTTATTGAAGACGAAGTTGTATTCAAATTCGAGTGTTTTTTTGGTATCGTACACTATAACAAGTCTGTGATTCGATATAAGTTTTATCAATGCAAACGAGTCAAACCAACCCGTCGCGAAACGAGGGGATAAAAACTAGTTAGATCAAAAGAAGATAAATTGATATTCTAAATAATAAAAAGAATCAAATTCCTCAATCCAAATTGCATGTTAAGAATAAGATGTTTTGTCTTTCCGCCATTCTAGAACTTACTATTAAAAAAATATTTTTATTGAAAATAAAATCATTTTATATTGTCCGGTCAATTAAGCTTCACATGACATTCACTCACGTTAAGGTTGATCATTCTCACTTTTCTTTCTCAGCCGCCTACTCACATTTCAAAAAACACAACCTTAATTATTTTCCACAAAATCTTTTATTAATTAATTTCCATATGCATATATATACATGTTCTCACTTTCATCTTTCTTCCAACACAAATCAAAACCCATTTACATTTTCTACATCTTTGTCCATATTTATAAAAAAGAAAAAAAAAACCACAAAGATTCTGCAAATTTTAGGGTTTTGGTTAGGGTTTTTGACGTTGAAAAATGGATGGGACTGATATTTATAAAGCTACAAGCAGTATAAGGTTAGGGAGTTTAAGAACAAGTGGAAGAACATCAAGTTTAAGATCTGCAAGTGCTTCTGTATGGAGGAATTCTGGGAATGATGTTTTTTCAAGATCTTCACGTGAAGAAGATGATGAAGAAGCTCTTAAATGGGCTTCACTTGAGAAGCTACCGACATTTGATCGGTTGAAGAAGGGTTTGTTGTTTGGATCCACTGGGCCTTCGAATGAGATCGACGTCGATAATCTTGGATTTGATCAGAGAAAGCATTTGGTTGATAGGCTTGTGAAGGTGGCAGATGAAGATAATGAAAAGTTTTTGTTGAAGCTCAGGAACAGGATTGACAGGTTAGTTAAATGTTAACTTATCGATCGCACACACTCGTAACGTGTTTTTCGAGAACTCGTATGGATACTTTTTTTAACAACAGTTTTTTACTCCTAAATACCACGTAACCTGCACCAATGTCACTGCGTGATATATTATTTCTATAGAGTCATAGAGTTATGAATGTTGAGATTCTATTATTTTCCCAACACCTAAAAACTTAGATTATACTTCTCATATAGGTGTTCTGATAAATCGTTGAAACTGACAGAACTGTTTAAATTGAAACAAGTTGGCCGGTTTAGCTGTTTTTAGAATTATGTCTTTTGGTTCATATATTGTCTGGTTTTGACGTCTTACAGTCTGACTGGCGGTTTGGAACTTGAGACATGTCTTGTTAACAACACTGACGGTTTAGCCTTTTTTATTTATTTATTTATCCTTTATGTATAGTTGTTATAATCATGAACTATTTTTTCATTTTAAAAGTTTTAATACAAACTAAGGATTTAAAAAGAAAAATTAAAAAAAAACCAGTTCTAACAGTTGAATATAAAATAAAAGCAGTTTTTTGTTACTATATAATGGATCAAACTAAACTTAACTATAAAAATAATTAAGGGAAAAAGAGGGAAATTTGTAAATTATATATAACTTTTTTTTTTTAAAATGGACAATCATATGATTAAATATAAAAATAGCAGTGTAGGGACTAAGGGAATATATATACTCACAGAAGTCCAAATAAACTGAGATAGATACATCTGGATTAAGCATAACTATGAGAGGGTTATAATATAGATTTTCTTGTCAGGTTAGGTGAACTAATTGTGTTAACAGTTGATTTGCTGATGATTAATATCAACTGCTTCTAAACATGCCATATATCTAATTTATTGGTTAAAAAATGAATTCTATTTGACATTATAGTCACATAGTGAAGGTAAGGTATCTTTGGTGCTTGAATATAATAAACTAATAAATAACTGTTTTAAGTGTTTGATAAATTCTAATCACTTTGGAAAAGGAATTATAGAAGGTTGTAGGGGTGTTCAGGTTGACGGGTCGAACTCGACACGACATGAACCTGAAAATCATGTCAGACACATGAACCCGAACACGACACGAGTTTCGCGGACTGATACGAACACTAAAATACAAATGTATATAAAATACTCAATCAATTTCTCTTTTATCTTTTAAATTTTGACAGAAAAACATGATCTAAAACACTTATTTTAAAAAATAAACAGGTTAAACAGGTCAACCCACGTACCTACAAGACCCGAACACAACCCGTTTAGCTAAACTCGTCTGCCGTTTTGACCCACAACAGACCCGAACTTGTTTAGACTAACATCAAACAAACCTGAGTTTTGTGTTAGATTCATGTCGTGTTTTCGTGTCATATCATAAATTACACCCAATTCATGTGGGCCTGTAGAACTAGTCTTATTTTTCTAACATATAAATATATTTTACAGGGTTGGGATTGATTTACCAACAATTGAAGTCAGATTTGAACATTTGACTGTGGAGGCAGATATTAACACAGGAAGCAGAGCTTTGCCTAGTTTCATTAACTTCCACATTGATATTTTTGAGGTAAACCCATTTTTAGTGGTTTATACTAGGGGTGATCATGGGTTGTAAACCGACCTAACCAGACTGGAAACCAGGTCAAAGGAAAAACACAGACCGGGGAGGGACCGCTAGGGGGTCATTCGGTCCCAGTATGATTCTGGTTTGGACTGGAAAATTCTATAATTTGGCTAAAACCTGTATTTTGACCTGCAAAATGGGCTCATTATTTGTTATTTTCTCTGGGCTGCAGTATTTGGACCACAAACATATTTTTTGGGTCTCATAAATCATACAAATATTTGTTTAAACAACTAATAATTCATCAAAAACTATACGATTCAAAGTCGGCCCGTATATGTTTAACCCGCATGTTTTTAAACATAATTGAACAAGTATCACGCCTTTTATGAAATTTTTCTTAGCTTTTCACTCTTAGGTGGTTCTTACATATAAAATGTATGTTTTCAAGTTAAAATTAAACATTATTTTCTGATTTTTGTGTGATTTTTCCTATTTTTTTGATAATGTTTGTTGTTTATAGGGATTCTTGAACTTGTTGAATCTACTTCCAAATTCAAAAAAGCACATAACCATCCTTGATGATGTTAATGGTGTTGTTAAACCTAGCAGGTGAGGAAAAAGGGAACTTACATTTTTATTTTTTTTATTAAGTTATTTATTATTTTATAATTTTACTCAAAATTTCATGTAAATGTGTTTATAGAATGACATTACTATTGGGTCCTCCAAGTTCTGGGAAGACCACACTATTGTTAGCCTTAGCTGGGAAGCTAGCAAAGGAACTTAAGGTAAATCACTAATCCTGATTTATGTTCTTCAAAATTATGATTTAGGGGGCCTGGGTAGCGGGTCAAACGATCCAGGCTGGGTTGACCCCTGACACTTTTTTCTTGTCTGTTAAAATATCCTTACATAAAAATTAGTTTGTCAAATATGGTTAAAAACCTACCATTTGAAGAATACTTTTTTTTATTAAAATGGTTTGTAAGTTTTATGGAATAAAAATATACATTCGACCCGTTTGAATCGTTTGGTCCGTTACAAAGTTTTTAGCTAAACTTTTTAGATTTTACTTGTTTGACCTTTAGTGACAAAACATAATTCCAATCAACCCTTCAAAAGTAAATGGGCTGAAGTTGCTACCTTTAATTAAAGTCTGTGTATATAATCCTTTATTTAAAATCTTGTAATTACAGAGCACGGGAAAGGTGACATATAATGGCCATGAATTGCACGAATTTGTACCAGAAAGAACATCTGCTTATATAAGCCAAAATGATGTTCATATTGGAGAAATGACGGTCAGAGAAACCCTAGCTTTCTCCGCTCGATGCCAAGGGGTTGGATCACGTTACGGTTAGTATGGGTCGGGCAAGCTGGGTAACGGGTTGAAACGGTTCATTCTATGTTATGGACCATAACAGACTTTTTTGGGTCGGGTTGACCTGCTAAACCTTTTACTTTTCCACTTTTTAGAACACTTTATAAATAACTATTGCATCAACTATGATTACAATAATAATTTAAATTTTTCAGTTAAAATGGTTTATACTTTGGGTGACTTTCGACCCGTTTGAGATAAAAGGCAACCAAAACTGACCCATTTCCTAAGTAAATGGGTCAAAAGTGACAACGGGTTTAATAACACTTTTTCATTTGAATTGCAGAAATGTTGGCAGAGTTAGCAAGAAGGGAGAAAAATGCAAACATTAAGCCCGATCCTGATATCGATATCTACATGAAGGTTAAAAATATGCTTCAGGGATTACATAAATTTTTTAAAATTTTTTTAAATTGAAAAAAGATTCAAACTTTATTTTTTTTCTTGTATTATTTAGGCTGCAGCAACAGCAGGACAAGAAGCTAGTGTGGTCACAGATTATACTCTCAAGGTATGATGATGCAAAACAGTTTTATAACAGTTTTACATAGAAGTTGAAAACCTAGCGGGTCAGACAGGTTGGGTAATGAATCCAAACATGGTTCTGTTCAAAAGAGCTTACTTTTATTTGACCGGTAAAGATAAAACATGTTTAGGATCAACCTATTATTAAGTAAATGAGTTGAAGTTTCTATCTCCGTTTGGTACATCTTAAAATAAAACGACTTAACTAACATAAACCGTTTATGTTACAGTTATTGGGTTTGGACATTTGTGCTGATACCATGGTTGGGGATCAAATGATAAGGGGTATTTCTGGTGGTCAAAAGAAACGTGTGACAACCGGTGAAATGATTGTGGGACCCTCAAAGGTTCTTCTTATGGACGAAATATCAACGGGCCTGGATAGTTCTACAACTTTCCAGATTGTGAAATCACTTAAACAGTTTCTTCATATTCTTGAAGGAACAGCTGTTATTTCTCTCCTCCAGCCTGCTCCCGAGACGTATGATTTGTTTGATGACATCATCCTTCTAACTGATGGGAAGATAGTGTATCAGGGCCCACGTGAAAACGTGCTTGAATTTTTTGAATCTATGGGGTTTAAATGCCCTGAGAGGAAAGGAGTTGCTGATTTCTTGCAAGAAGTAAGTAATCTTGTTTTAGTTATACATTCATATAAAGGTGGAAAGATGGGCAGGTCGGGCAGGCTGGTAATGGGTCAAAACGGATTAGGGTTGAAACGAGTCATTTCTAGTACGGGTTGGTTTGACCCATAGGTTCTTTTCATCCCTTTTCAAAACTGGCAAGATGGGTTGGGTAACATTTCAAAAAGGGTCAGGTTGAAAAAATTCAATTTTTTGTTATGGTTTAAAACGGGCCGAGTTGAGTTGGGTTGATCCACAAACATGTTTTTGTTCATTTGAAAAATGTTTTGTGAATAATAACACGTTAATTATTATTACAAAATAATTCTATTACAGTAATAATCTAAAATCTTCAAATAAAGAAGATTTTGGTGTTTGTATGCATTAGAGATAGTATTTCGACAACTTTCGACCCGTTTGACCACCCGTTCCTCTATTAACTAAATCTTTTCAATTTCTCCATTTTCTAAAACATTTTATAAATACTTAACTCGTCAATTATGATTACAAAAACAACTTTACGACAATAATAGTTGGCCCATTTAGCCCCTTTCTGATAAAACACAACCCAAACCAACCTGTTCATAAGTAAACATGTCATTTCTTTCATTTTTTTAAGTAATTATGTTTGAACTCGGGTTACAGGTTACTTCAAAGAAAGATCAACAACAATATTGGATGAGAAGAGATTTGCCTTACAGATTTGTGACAGCTAAGGAATTTGCAGATGCATACCAATCATTTCATGTTGGAAGGAAATTGGGAGACAGTTTATCGACCCCTTACGACAAAACTAAAAGCCACCCTGCTGCGCTTACAACCGAAAAATACGGTTTAAACAAAAAAGAACTCTTGAAGGCTTGTACAGATAGAGAAATATTGCTCATGAAGAGAAATTCTTTTGTTTATTTCTTCAAATTATTCCAAGTGAGTGTTTTCTTGCCTTAAATATCATCTTTTAATCATTTTGATCATGTATAAGCAACTTTGACCGTGTTTACTTTTTTTGACCCGTTATGGTTTCAGCTAACTATGATGTCATTAATCACTTGTACTGTGTTCTTTCGGACTGAGCTGCATCGGCGTGTTCCAGAAGATGGTGGGATTTATACAGGGGCTCTTTTCTTCGGTGTTGTTATGCTCATGTTCAACGGGATGTCTGAAATCTCAATGACGATCGCAAAGCTTCCTGTGTTTTACAAACAAAGGGATTTCTTGTTTTTCCCCTCGTGGGCATACGCCTTACCATCGTGGGTCATCAAGATTCCTGTTTCACTTATTGAAGCCGCCGTTTGGACAATTTTTACTTATTATGTTATAGGATTTGATCCTAATGTGGCAAGGTAGTTAATTTTCACAAGTAGTACCTAAGTGTGGCAAATTATGCAAGTCAAGCGGGTAATTTTTTTAATTTGTATGAGTCAAAATGGGTCGGGTGGGCTTGACTTGAAACACTTTTTGAAAAGGAATTATCTTTTTAGGAGGTTTTATGAGTTAAATGATTAGGAGGTTTTATGGATTAAAAATATTATATTTTTATTATGGTTTAGAGGTTTTACGCACTAAAACTATATACGTTTTAAAATAATGGTCAGGAGGTTTTATGTCAGTTGGGTGGGGTAACTGGTCAAAACTGATAACTTTATAGTTTACACGGTTTGAATGGGTCGTGTTAGGTTTACCTAAAACACTATATGTACAAAAATACTTTTTTAATAAACGGTTTGTGTGATTATATTATTTAAATAATAATATAAAGTCTGAATAAAATGATTTAGGAGTCTACATATATTAAAAATACACTTTAAGCAAATTTCAACCCGTTTAACCCATTCAGCCCGTTTCCTTTTAAGCTGTTTTTTTACCCATTTGCCCCTTTAGCAGTTAAAACTTACCCATCTACCCGTTCATAGTTAATGGGTCGAAACTGCCACCTCTATTATAGATAGAAACTAATTTTCAGCAATATTCATAATACTTATTTATGGAACCTTTCTCTAATTCTGCAGATTCTTCAAGCAGTATATTCTGCTTTTCCTTGTTAACCAGATGGCTTCTTCATTATTTCGGTTCGATGGAGCAATGGGTCGAAACATGATCGTTGCAAACACTTTCGGTTCTTTTGCACTTCTGTTAGTTTTCGCTTTGGGTGGCTTTATTCTTGTTCGAGGTACTAACCCGTTCAAAAACTGATTAAAAATAAAGAATGATCATTAGCCCGTTATTATCAACTAACAAACATGTTCTTTGTTTCTATAAAGATGATGTAAAGAAGTGGTGGTTATGGGGTTACTGGTCATCTCCTCTTATGTACGCCATGAATGGGATCTCTGTCAATGAGTTTCTTGGTCATCAGTGGAGAACTGTAAGTATCACAAAGCTTTGTGTGTGCGCGCGCTTTTATCATAGCAAACTATCTATTTACAAACACGCGCGCGCGTTTATATATGTGTTGTGAAACTTATACTTATAACTGATTTTGGTATTATAGCCAACAAATGGTACCACACTCGGAAGATATACCATCACATCTGGAGGGTTCTTTGCAGAAAGCTATTGGTACTGGATTTCAGTTGCAGCTTTGGTTGGATTCGTTTTTGTCTTCAACGCGTGTTTTGCTTTGTCTCTCGCTTTCCTCAACCGTGAGTATCTCAATCTTTGTCGTTGGGTCGAAGTGGGTTGGGTAACGGGTCGGGTCGGGTTGGTTGACCCGATATATTCAGTCCAATTTTTTTAAAGCAAGTACTGTGTCAAGCATGACTACATAATTTTTTTCATTTTAGTAATGAATATGAGTATAATCCAAATCGACCCGTTCATAAGTAAACGGGTCGTAAGTGCCACCTTTAGTTTTTGATTGTTATTTAAAGTGGGTCGCTTTCTAACATAATGTGAACTGGACAGCTTATGGGAAATCACAGGGTAGTGCATCAGCACAAGATGATAGCGATGCAGAAGCCGTTGAATTGACACAAACGACACACGATGACAGTCGAACCAATAAGAAAGGGATGATTCTCCCATTTGAACCGCATTCGATTACCTTCAATGATGTCAAATACTCGGTTGATATGCCACAGGTAACTTGATTATAACAATGAGTACAGATGGAAAAAAGGGTGGGTCAGGTTGGGTAACGGGTTGGTTCGGCTCTTATTGACCCGCTTTTATTGTAGGAAATGAAAGAGCAAGGGGTGAATGAAGATAGATTACTGTTACTTAAGGGTGTGAGTGGAGCTTTTCGGCCCGGTATCCTTACAGCTCTCATGGGGGTGAGCGGGGCCGGAAAAACAACTTTGATGGATGTGTTGGCGGGACGAAAAACAGGTGGTTATATAGAAGGTGATGTCAGGATTTCCGGGTATCCGAAAAAGCAAGAAACTTTTGCTCGGGTGTCTGGATACTGTGAGCAAAACGATATCCACTCTCCTCATGTTACCGTTTACGAGTCCTTGCTTTACTCAGCTTGGCTGAGGTTGGCTACAGATGTTGATGAAAAAACCCGAAAGGTTCGTGTAAAAACACATTCTAAATATGTGGCGGGATATTATAAGTGGTAAAGTGGTCTTGTCACCACAATCCACTGAGATTCAGCCATGTGTCGCTTAGATTCATTGAAAAGTAAAAAAAAAAACACATAATTGACACGTGATTTGGTATTGTTTACAGAGTTTTGTTGATGAGGTTATGGACCTTGTGGAACTGAACCCATTAAGGGAAGCATTAGTCGGGTTGCCAGGTGTCAATGGACTCTCAACCGAACAAAGGAAGAGGTTAACCATAGCCGTGGAACTTGTAGCCAACCCGTCTATTATCTTTATGGATGAGCCCACCTCTGGGCTAGATGCACGAGCCGCTGCCATTGTGATGAGAACCGTTAGGAACACGGTGGACACAGGACGAACAGTTGTGTGCACCATTCATCAACCTAGCATCGATATCTTTGAAGCTTTTGATGAGGTACAAAGTTACTATCATTACAAATTTACAGTTGATTTTTATTTGGGTATTTATATGTTGCTAAAACTCTAAACCGTTTATTGTAGTTGTTCTTGATGAAACGAGGAGGACAAGAGTTATATGTTGGACCCGTAGGTCGCCATTCTTGCGAGTTGATCAAGTATTTTGAGGTATTTTAAATATCAAATTCCGTAAGATTTAACAAATATTTTTAAGAAACCGTCACACTACTAGTTCAATGATCTGACCAGTTGAATTGGACTTAAAACAGGAAAACATAGTAATAGTTTTTAAATATATTTATATGTTACATAAAGTTTAAATTATATATTGTTACGTTGCATTTATTTAATAGAATAAAAGAAATATAGTAGTATGCTTTATAAAGATGATAAAATAATAAAAGTATATTTTGAAGGGGAAAGTTGAGCTGACGATTTATGATATCACCCGTTAACACGACATAATTTGACTGAAATTAAACGGGTTCGTGTTTGAGGTAAACGAGTTTGGGTCATAAACGGGTTGACACGATTAAAAACGTGTCTAATAGGGTTCAACTGGTTAGCCCTTTTATGACACGCATAACATGTTTAACTTATCATGTTAAATAGTTAATAGGTCGATATGACACGTTTACAACTCCTTTTTAACATAACACAACACATTTTAAACAATTTGTATTTGAAACACGTACCGGTTAGGTGTCCAGTTACCGAACATCGACTAAAAATTTGTATTTGAAACAGGATATTAACGGTGTAAGCAAGATAAAAGACGGATATAACCCTGCGACATGGATGTTAGAAGTCAGCACTTCCGCTCAAGAAATCGCTTTAGGGGTCGATTTCACCGAAATTTACCAGAACTCGGATCTTTACCGGCGAAACAAAGCCCTAATTGCAGAACTAAGCGTGCCCCGACCCGGTACAAAAGACCTATATTTCCCAACCCAATACTCGCAATCGTTCCTTGTTCAATGCATCGCTTGCCTATGGAAACAACGGTGGTCATACTGGAGGAATCCGCCGTACACGGCGGTCCGTTTCGTCTTCACCACCTTCATCGCCGTCATGTTCGGTACCATGTTTTGGGATCTCGGCAGTAAAAAGTAAATATTGTAAACCCTAAAACTGTGAAAATTAAATTAGTCGGTTGGTTATGCTGATGGTGAAATTGTTTTATTTTAGGTCAACGCAACGGGATTTGACTAACGCGATGGGGTCAATGTATGCGGAGGTCTTGTTTCTCGGAATTCAAAACTCAATGTCGGTGCAGCCGGTTGTAGATGTGGAACGCACTGTATTTTACAGGGAACGAGCCGCCGGAATGTATTCTGCTCTGCCGTACGCCTTTGCTCAGGTACTGAAATATTAAAAAAAAAAATAAGTAAAAGAAAAAAAAGGATTATTATTACGAGGAATTTGGGTGTTCAAATAGAACTGAGCTTTAGCATAAATTTAAAGTTCATTTAACAAACGAGCTCGATCCTAAAGTTTAAATGTTAAGTTGACTCGACTTGGAGTCTAAACGAGTATAAAAATTATATAAATATAACATTTTACTATATGTGTATAAATAAAAAAAAATATTTAATAAATAAGCCGAGCTTGAAATAGCTGAGCTCGAGCCGTTTACATCCCTAGCCATGAAGTGTCGCCTATCTACTTTTATTTGTGTATCATATTTTTTGATCAATACTGATTTAAATAATATGATATGTGACATCATATCACATATAGAATTTTTTATTGTTCACGTAAATAATGAAATTATTTAGGATAGTGGAGTAAAAATAGATATGAAACTAAAGATTCGTGTATATATATATATATATATATATAAATTATATGACATAATCATAAAAGTACAGCACACTTATGAAAACCAACTACTTTTGTGATTTTCCGGTTTTCCCCATAGATACTCAAAACTGCTCATCTACTCTTGGGATTTATATATATATATATATATATATATATATATATATATATTTTTTTTTTTCTTCAGATTTTGGTTGAAATTCCGTACATTCTTTCACAAACAGTGGTGTACACTATCATAGTGTACGCAATGATTGGATTCGACTGGACAGCAGACAAATTCTTCTGGTACATGTTCTACCAGTTTTGTTGTTTACTCTACATGACATATTATGGTATGATGACGGTCGCTATTACACCAAACGCCAACATCGCCTCCATCATCGCCGCCTCATTTTATGGAATCTTCAATCTCTTTTCGGGCTTCATCATTCCACGACCTGTAAGTCCCTAAAAAACAACGTGTTCTTGATTATGTTCGTGAATTGTGGCCATTTCAGTTTCGACCAGTCAAATGTGCCCACTTGTTTCGACGTGTCAAAATGATATATTTTAATCATATTTTTTTTATAAAATGTTTAAAGTTTTTGAACAAGTGTTTTTGGTCAATCCAACCTTACATGTACAAAAAAAAAATTACATATCACACATTATTCTTTTTCACTTTTCATATAATTGCACCTTCTTATCTTGTGGCTTGTTTTATAGAAAATTCCGGTCTGGTGGAGATGGTACTACTGGGGGAACCCGCTGGCTTGGACCATCTATGGCATGGTTGTATCACAGTTCGGAGATGTCGATACCTTGCTCGCAAGTGGTGAGAGCGTGAAAGATTACTTGGACCGTTATTATGGTTACAAGCATGATTTCCTAGGCGCGGTTGCTGGGGTGCATATCGGGTTGGTTTTGTTTTTCGGGTTCATCTTCGCATACTGCATTCGGGCTTTTAATTTCCAGAAGAGATAAACAAGTAAACAGGATGGAGTTTTCATATTCTTTTTAATTAAATAAATTGTGACGTAAACGAATTTTTTGAATTGGATAATTGGAAATGTATTTATTAAATTTGTTACTTTATGAGTTGTATGTAAGATATATTATTATGAATTTTCAAATGTTGGTAATTTAAATGGTTGTATGTTGTGATTTGTCATTTGTGGGTTGAGAGTTCTTTTTAATAAAAATATATACATACATAGGGCATACATGGATAATGTATGTATATGTCACAAATGTACATAAACATAATATATGATGAATTTAAAGTAGTTATTGTTGGGCTTAATTACCTGACTCTAGCAAGCCGATTAGGAGTTGGGTCGACCCATCCATATGACAGTGGAAATAGACTCAAATAAACAAGTCGGTGGTTTGAGTTGTGACGGTATTTGGATTGCTAATCGAGTGGGATTAGGAATCCATCTTTAACCTAATAAATGATTACAAAAAGTGTCACTTCACCTTCTTTCTCACAACTACTTTCCCGCCCAAACATTACTACACCAAAAAAAAAAAAGTAACGCGGATCTTTTTTGACCCGTTTGATTATGACTGATCCATTCTTTGATTCTGGATCTTGCAAACACTCACCAAACCTAAACATTTGGTTGAAACGATTTCAAAATTCTCCCCCAAACCCAAATCCAAATCCAAATCCTCATTCAATCACCACAGTCACGCTGCCACCTCCTTTCGTTCATCCTCTGTTTTGTTCGTTTGAAAGGCGTCATCTGTCGATCGGCAGTGGTTTAGTTTGGTGAAACCGACCTCTCACCGAGACCACGAATCCATCTACTGCTTAACGAATCAGGTAGTTTCATTCACTCAACACCCTTGTGAATCTTATGACTGCCCCATGCTCGGTTTTAGACTGATATATGTTGCCGGCGACTTGATTATGTGTTTGGAACGGTTCTGGTACCCTAAACCTATTTGGGGAAGATAACTCGCTTGCGCAACAGTTTACAAAATTTCTCTTCGGGTCAGTTAAGAAAATTGTTTAACATTTTTTTCATGAGGCGAATCACAAATCCCTATATGATAGGCGTTTTGATTTTGCAATAGTCTGTTTTCTTTTTATGCATCGTTTATCTTCAATCTTCGTCACAGGGTGTTTTAAATTGATTGATTTCAGAATATGCAAACTGGTGATGGGAATTACATTCTTTAAATCATTTTAATGTATGTGGACCTTAACTTCTTTGACTTTGTTACATTACAAAGAATTATATACTTGTGTATATTTGTTCCTGTTGTATTCTTGATTTGTGTTAAGGAAACATAATAATATATTCATTGTATTCTTTTATTTGTTTATTAATTGGGTAGGGGTAGAGTACGGGTAACTAATGTTTTAGTTATGATTACCAAGAGCTAAATTTTCAAGAACAAATAAGCTAATTAGTGATAAGTTTTCAAGAACAAACAAGCTAAATTTTTAACAACAAAATCATGGTTTAAGCATAATCAAGGTAGAATAATACCTGGAGCCTGGGACCTGAAAATAATTCCCATGCTCTCATGTTTCCCATCTAAACTGGAGATGAATTTAGTAATATCAAACTGATCCTTTCTGTGACTTAGTTAGGGCACCAGTTTCACTTCATTTATGGGCATGTATACCAATAAGAAGCATGGTTCTGTTATTAGCTGATTAACTATATTAGTGTTATATTCTGTTTTGTTTAGTCTGCCATCTAAGATGCACAAGTTCAGTTTATAATCAAGTTTTCAGCCTGTTCAATGCAAACATACATCTATGGCTCACATTTTATACAACACAAAAATGGGTGTTGATATATGCTAAAAACATAATAAGCAAAAAATAATAATATTAAAGTCCACCATGTAAAGTTGCATTATTGGATGCTTTGCACATTATCAAGCAACTTAATTAGTTTTAGAATTCAATTTGGGAACTTTTGTGTATGTATGTATGTATAAGCCTTTTTTTTAGCGTAATTGTTTTTTTCGCCACCAGCATGTGCAATCGTAATTTGATTAAGCTCTTTTTTCTGTGCTATGGCACAGCTTCGCTCCATTAACGGTATGTGTAATTGTGTTTGTGCGTTACTGCAACTTCTGCCTTTCTTCATGCTAAATTGTAACTTGTGACAACTTTTTCTCGCTAACGTCTATTTATACGCAGGTTTGGTTTGTTCAGATTTCTAAGGTGAATTCTTTGGTTTTTCTGACTTATTTAATGTTTCAAGTGGTGTGTTTCATCATTTTGAATATCTGTACTCTTCTTCGATGTAGTTAAAGTGAAAACTCTCAGATATAACACACGAAGGGGGTTGTGATTTCAAATCATTGCTTCAGTTATGTATATATTCGTCCTGTTTGTCATTGTCGACTCAATTGTTTGCCACCACAGTTTTGATTACTTTAGAATTGAGACAAATTAAAGAAAACTCTGCTTTTTTGGTATAATATAGTTCCATAGCAAGACACTTAATTAGATTAGCATATTAGTTTCTTCACTTGGTTGTTTTCATGTCTCATATAACATTTGTTAACATTTTGGTGCGTTTTCGTTTAATATAGGCGTTGTGTTGCTGCAGATGTTGCAATGAGACACATCAAAGAAGCAATCAAAGAGTTTCAACTGCGTTGTCAATGTTTGTATGTGTAAAAACTTAAAAGTATGTCTATCGGCTAACGTTGCGACGTTGTTTTTAGTTTTTTTAACCTAATAGGTGTGATTGAAAACATTATTTACCAAATGGGTGTGGTTTCAACTCATCCCTATTTATTTTGAATTTTCTTAATCAACCCATTATACTTTTCTTTTATTTTTCTTTAATCAACTTATGTGGCATTGTCAAGAGTAAAAAGTACAGATGCACTTAAGCTATTGATGGTTGATAAAGACAGTAAAAATACAAACAAAATTACAAATGTCGATATGTCGTTTACAAAGAAGTATTATGAGATTTGTGAATTGTAATTGTACTTTCATTTTTATTGTTCTACATAATAAAAACACTTCAATTATGTAAATTTTTGTACACATTATAATTTTATTTTTCTATTATACAATCCTGTGTAATACACGGGTGCATGTGTAATACACGGGTGTATAACCTAGTTATTTATATTTGATTTAATCAATCGTATTCGAGTAGGTTTAGGTTGTTTATATTTTAATATTAAATACAATTCATATTGTAAATGGATATGCTAAAGTTAATAGTCTATATAAACCGAGCATGGGTTTAACATTTTAATTAAGTTTTAGAGAGAAGTCTTGATATCAATAAACGTTTTAAGAGTTAGTCATTTACGTCATGTTTATACCGAATCAGGACTTGAGTTACTAGGTTATAAGAATGAATTGTCATGTAAAGCATTCTAAAATTTGATCTTTTAAAGTATTCTATTTTATAAAAATTTAAATTTATCTTCTAAAACAAATTAATCACTAAATTCATCGTTATTAAAAGGCTTTTATTTGTTGTTATTGTATTTATAATTAAATAGACGTAGAATTTTCTATAGTATCACATACTCTACGAATAGTTTTGCTACGAGTGAGAATATACCGAGTACGTGTTATTCTTATAGAGTATCTTATAGTATTTTATTTTAATGTTGTAGCACGAATAGTTTGAATACGTGTTATAGTTGTAGAGTATCTTATAGTATTTTATACTAATGTTGTAACACGAAGAGTTTGAAGAGCGTATATTGTATAAAATGTTGACACCTAAGACTATATGAAACAATATATTTGTTGCTTTTTGATTTATTTACTTTTTTACTATTTACATTCAAGTTATTTGTTTATTTTTTGAACAACAAAGAACCGAACACTCGAGATCTACCTAACAAACGAATCGTCCTTCCGCCCGAAAAACAAAAGCGTGGTGACCTGACCCCACACCACCAGGTGGTAACCCACAACTAGGAAACTCTTGGCTCAACCTGAAACATTTTTGTCTCAAACAAGACTCAAAGGAACAGTGATTTTCGGTTATTAAAACAATAAAAAAAAAATTCAAGCATAATCTATACTATATAATAAATAAAGGTTTTGCTGTGACACGTGTCACTTTATGGTACTTCCTAAACTTGTTTTCCCGCCTTTCTCTCCTATTTAATAAAGATACTAAACAAATACATTTTTAAGTGTTTAATATAAATTTATTTATGGATACTTATTAAACGAATAAATTTAATATAAGCTTCTATTTATCAATTACATAAAAAAGATTAATACTCAGTTGAAAAAAATGTTTTATAAATTAAATTAACGTAATTTTTAATTGTCACGTCAAATTAATTTGTTTAAAAATATATTTTGGGGAGTGTATGTATTAACAGATTACATTTTATTCCATACGCATAATACACGAGTTTATTCAACCCGTGTGTAATACACAAGTTTTTAAAGAAATAAAAATTTTATTTCTATGTATATAAAATTATATTCAAATTACCCGTATATTATACGGGATTCTAACCTAGTATATTTATAAACTAGTTAGAAACCTGTATATTATACATGTTAAATAAATGTTTTATAAATTTATTTTAAATAACATATCATATATTCCTTAAAGACGTTTTGTAAAAAATTAAATAATAGAACTTATGGTGTAATCATATTACTTACCAAATTAAAGAAAATCATCATTATTTAATAGTAGAGAGATACGGAAAATCAAAATCTAGATTTCACCATAAGTCGACACGTGACATCCAACATTTAATATGAGAGAGAGGCGGAAAAACCAACTTTTAGGTGGCCTACAATGCTGACACGTGTCCCTATCATTTTTATTTATTAGATATAGAAGACTAGGTTAGAATCCCGTGTATTACACGGGTTAAATCAATGTAATATTATATTATAAGTAATAAAAATTTATGTCTTTAAAAACCTATGTATTACACCGGTTGAATAAACCCGTGTATTACACATATAATGTAATCTGTTAACACATACGCGCATCAAAATATGTCTTTAAAAATGTATTTTGACGTGACAGTTATAAATTCTGTTAAGTTCATTTTTAAAATATTATTTTTCAATCGGGTATTAATTTTTTCATATAATTGATAAATGTTAAGTAATATTAAATTCATTTACTTAATGATATAATAATCATCCATAATTAAGTAATAAGTATCCATAATTAGATTAACATTTAATAGGAGAGAGAGGCGGGAAAACCATATTGAAGATGCACCAGAAAGTAACATGTGTCCCAAAATTTTACTTCTTTATTAGATAGTTACAGATAATGATTTTTGGATGATATAATTAACAATTATAATAAGTTTAAGGGTGAAGGGGGCACAAGCGGGTAACGCAATCGGGTACTCGAACCCGCGCGGGTACATCGCCGTCGACGCCTTACCCGAGTTCAAATGTTGGCTTTTGCGGGTATATGTACCCAAGAGTGAGGGTTGATTGAGCCATCGCCAGGTACGCCAGCATGCACCAGATCACATCCTTTGCCACTGTAGCTTTCTTCTTCATTGAGATCTATTCTGTAAATTTATATTATATTATATATTATTTTTATATATATAAAGATGGAGAGAGAGAGAATACACTTGTGATTATTTTTTAATAAACAACCGGAGAGTTAAATATATATTAAGGTTGATGGATTTATTAATTTTATTTTATTAAATAAATGAAATTAGTTTTAAATAAATATATATTAGTTTTAATTTAAAAATTGAAATATATTTTTAGGGTATTAGGGTTGTGTCTTCATCACTTTAGGGTATTAGGGTAGCATTTGGGTAAAAATGAGGTGGCACATTCTCATTGGGTATTTTGTTAGGGTAGTTTTTTGGATGAGGGTTGTGCCCCCTTCACCCTAAGAGCAAGTGGTATACTTGCGTGAGAGGTGTCCGTGAGCCATGGTCACGACGTGAGTTGGTTTGCAACACCACCCCCTTGATGACGTGAGGGAGGTGTGAGCCTTTCGTGTGAAGATCTTCACGGGTGGTAAAGGTAGTGAAGGAAGGAGACCAGTTCAAATTTTAAGTTTGTTTCATATGAAAAAGTAGTTGCAGGTGAAATGGTGAAATAATGAAGAAGATAACTTGGTCAATTTCATATATGCTAGGTTAAAATCCCGTGTATTACACGGGTTAAATAAATAAAATGTTTTATATTTAGTAATAAAAATTTTATATTTTTAAAAACCCGTGTAATACACGGGTTGAATAAACTAGTATATTACGTCGGTTGAATAAAATATAATGTAATTTGTTAACAAACACATTTGTCAAAATATGTTTTTAAAAAATATAATTTGTCGTGACAGTTATAAGGTCTGTTAAGTTAGTTTTTAAAATATTTTTTTTTTCAACTGAGTATTAATTTTTTAATTTAATTGATAAATGTTAGTTCATATTAAGTTAATTTGATTGATGATATAATAACTATTTTTAATTAAATAATAAGTATTCGTAATTAGATTTATTAATATAAAGATTATTATTTAATAGAAGAGAGAAATAAAAAATCTAATATTTAATAGGAGAGAGAGACAGGAAAATAAAGATGAGAAGTAACCAGAGAGTGACACATGTTGTAAAGAGATTTTCATTTATTAGAGTAGTAAGATTATTATTATTATTATTATTTATTTTATTATTATATTGGATTGGATCTGACAACACACTTCTTTTAATTGTAATATATTATTATTATTATTTTTTATAATTCTTAATTTTATTTTATTGTAAACTTATATAATTTTTATTTAGTGTAATTTTATTTATATAAATTTATTATTTGTATTTTATTAAAAAATTATAAAATGCATTTAATGCTCACACCATACTCACTCACTTGGGTATTTTCCTTGTCAAGTGAGTGTGCTATGAGAAATGAAGAAAATGACGTGACGACACGTACCAACCACTTTTCCCCCTCACTTGAGTCTCACTCGGTTAAGTATACCACATCCTCCAAGTGTTTGAAACTTTCAGACTACCAAATCCAATAATTATTGCTAATATAGCCGTTACACTTTGCCAGCTTGGCAACCCCCAAATTCAATTTAAAAAATCCCAACGGCCAAACACCCCTTTGTCATTATTACGTAATCTCACCAAATCCGACCGTTACATTCTTCCTCAACAAAATACCTTCTGCAACTTCAGCTTTAACTGCAACTCAACACTCTCTAAAATCACCAGCAAAATGGCGAATGATTTGATGTTCTCCGCACAAGAATTGAGAATCGATGAAGGGCTCGGCTACCCTAAAGCGTATGCCAAGATCTGTCGAGACCGAGGGTTTGGTCCCTACGCGCATGGCCCCCCTTTCACCTTCACTCCGTACGCGCTGCAATTGCATCAGGTAAAACCACAATTTTCAGTGTCTAGGGTTTTGTATTTGTGTTCAATTTTCTGATTGATTGTGTATTTGTAATAATCCACTTGGTTTGGAAATCTAGGGTTTAGGGTTTTGTTTTGGGGTTCAATTTGTTGAAAATTCGGAAAGCCCTAATTTGGATTTGTGTTATCTGTAACACACTTGGTTTGAAAAATTCAGTTTTTAGGGTTTTGTTTTTGTGTTCAACTTTTTGGAACTTTGATTTTTGGTCTTCACAGATTGTGTACTTGTAGTAGTTCACTTGATTTGAATAATTTAGGGTTTAGGGTTTTGTTTTGGCGTTCAATTTGTCAAAGATTCAATTTTTGATCTCCACAGGAAGAAAGCCCTAATCAGGATTTGCATTTCATGATCTGTAACACACTTGATTTGTCAAATTCAGTTTTTAGGGTTTTTTTTGTGTTCACTTTGTCAAAAATTCAATTTTTGATCTTCATAAGAAAAAAGCACTAATCTGGATTTGCATTTCATGATCTGTAACCCACTTGATTTGACAAATTCAGTTTTTAGGGTTTTGTTTTGGGGTTCAATTTGCCAAAACTTCAATTTTTGATCTAAGATTGTGAAAAAAGCCCTAATCTGAATTTGCATTTCATGCTCTGTAACCCACTTGATTTGATAAATTCAGTGTTTAGGGTTTTTATTTTGGTGTTCAATTTGTTAAACTTTCATTTTTGATCTCCATAGATTGTGGAAAGAAAACCTTAATTTGGATTTGCATTTTTTTCATCTGAAACCGAATCGATCTGAAAACGGGTTCTTGATTATGTAAAAATCTTATATATGCTGTTTTTATAGGCTTCAAGAGCCAAGGAGTTAGATGGGATGTTTCCGATTACAGACCCGAAAGCAAAACCCTCAGCAAGACCAAGGATTTTTGTCAGCCTGCTATGGAAGCAACTCAACCATCTTGGGTAATTTAAATCTGCACCTTTTGCTTGATTTAATATTTTTCACAATTTCAGGAAACTATATGTTATTCAATAAAAAAAGGATTTTAATTTTTAATGGTTCGGATTACAGGAATGCTGGATTCGATCCTGAGACATTTAGAGTTGACCCGTATGGCAATGTTCTGTGTTTTCATGCTGATTCGGCTTCTCCTCTTGCTTGGGATGTTGATCATTGGTTCCCTTGCTCAAGTAAATATCTCCATAAATAGTGTATCTGTTTCATTTGTACAAAGGGTTGATTTGGGTTTGATTTTACCTCTAACGAGACAAACGGGTCAAGTTAAAAATTTTACTATAAAATGAAACGGGTCGAGAGGGTCAACAACCCTGTTGAAGTTTACCCAAAGTGTTCTTCAAATGTTTTCAACCTCCAAGATTGATTTTTCGAAACAAATTAAATACTATTTAAATAGTATAGTTTTTTGTAATCATATTTAATAAATAGGTTAATGAATTTGTGTATTCTTTTTTGTTTTCTTGATGAACTACAGGGGGAGGATTGACTGTTTCAAGTAATTTGAGATTATTACAATGGCAAGTATGCAAGAAGAAGCATAATAAGCTTGAGTTTTTGGTTCCATGGTGGGACCTTCAAGTGGGTATATCGGTTAACCAGTTCTTGTCAATCTTTGCTTCTTCAAACTCGGATTTCAGGTAAAAAAATCTCGAAACCTTGATAGTGAGGTGGCAATTTCGAACCATTTGCTTTCGAGCGGGTCGATTTGGGTTGGGTTTTATTTTAAATGGGTAGCACGTCAAATTGGCCGTACTAGTGAAGTATCGTCACCTAAAGTCTATTTTTAATGCAATAAACCTCCTACAAACAAGCAGCTAAAAGCATTAAAGTAATAAAATTGTGTTTTAAATACAAAAATAATTTTATGGGCAAAAAGCGTTTGTGGGTCAATCCAACTTCAACCGGGCCATTTTGACCCGAACCAGTTTTGACCCGTTGCATAACTCGCCCGACCTTATGACTCTTGCCACCTCTACTTGGTTAGCTTCTAACTACCTTTGATTGGCATGTATGGAGATCATTTTAAAACCTTGGCCCTAAATTTTCCAGGCACAGGGGATTCTATCTGTTATTTAGCAATGGTGAGTGTGAAGAACTTAATGATTCACAAACAGTTGATTCTCATTGTTTTCCACAACCGTTTAACGAGTCAAAGAAGAAATCAGGCCTTGCTCCAGCTGCTATTGTTTTGTCCAGAAAGGAATCTAATGACACCTTATTAGCTCTGCAATCCATTGATATGAACAAAAGACACACAACGAATTCCCCTATAGGTAAACAAATATGAAAGGCCTTTGCATATTATAGAACTGGCACAATATACAGGTTGGGTAAATGAGGGTCGGGTTGGGTTGACCGAAACTCTTTTTCTCCAAATTTCTTTAAAAAATTAGTGTTACACTAGTATTAGATAAGTTTTAGTTACACTTTGGTTGACCAGAAACACTTTTCGTCCCAAATTTTTAAATAACTCATTAGTGTGTCAAATATGATTACCAAGATTATTATTTTATTAATAAAATTATTTTAAAGATTTATGCATTACAATTACACTTTTGGGCATCATGGTTTTGTTAATCAAACACTTTTTGTGTGCACAGTTTTTTTTAAACTAGTGTGTCAAATATGTTTATATAAATTACATTATTTCATTAATAGCTTGATTTTTCTAATAAAATGGTTTCTAATGTTTTGACTGGTCGAGACACGTCACGGATTAAGGTTTACCTAAAACGTTTTTTTCCCCAAAATTTTACCTTTTTTGCGAATTATATGTAGTACAAAAGAACATAAATATATTTTGGACAACACTTTATAATTTTACCTGTTCAAACATTTTTGTGCACAGTTTTGCGTGTCAAATATGATTACAAAAATTATAATATTTCGGTAATAGTTTGATTTTTGTAATAAAATGATTTCTTTTGTAACAGCCTCAAGAAAATCTAGACCAAGTATGTCAAAAGAAAATGAAATTCCAGATTTTGTTACAAACCCGTATCAAGCTATTGTCATAGCAAGGGACTCACTGAGGCAAAGAGAAGAAACTGCAAAAAAACAGGCAGAGATTGAAAAATTAGATGAAGAAATGATTGAGCTGAAACAAAAGAATGATGAAGAAAGAACTTCAATCCAAGATCTAGAGTTACTGTTAATTAAAAAAAGAAGGCGTGCAGAAAAATGCAGGCGTTTAGCAGAAGCACAATCGTCGTATAAGGGAATGCTAGAAAAGATGATAAGAGACGCCATGCACCAGTAAGAATCTTAATGATTAGATTTTTCAAAATGCGCAGGGCGGGCTGGTTGGTTAATGGGTCAAAACGGGTAATTTGTGGTACAGGTCCAGAAACACTAGTTACTGTGTCTAATATGATAACAAAATTTGTATTATTTCAATAATTACATGGTTTTTTGATGAAACAACTTAGGAGTTTTATGCTTTAAAAAACATTATTTTGGACTATTTGGGTAAACAAGTAATTTTGTGAACAGATGTGCTCAACAAAAATATCATTTAGACATCCAAATTATTAATGAAATAGTTTAACTTTGAGGGTGTGATGAACACCTAATCTTCAAAATCAAATTATACCTGAAACACTTGCTGTTCAAAATTTTTACACTTTCTTTAAAATATTTAGTGTGTTAAATCTGATTAGAATAATTATAGCATTTCACTAATTATATAATCTTTTGATAAATGATTTTTAGCAGGTTTATGTATACACTTTGGTTGATTTGACATGAAAAACTTCTCATTCAAATTTTAAGGTTTTATATAAATTATTGTGTTAAATATGATTACAAAGTTTTGTTGTTTCAGCATACAATTATTCGAATACAACAATTTTTGGAGGCTGACTTTCAAACAACTTTTTACCCTTTTGACCCATTAGAGATAAAAAATAAGTCAAAGTCCATTGAAATTTCCCACCTTTAATGGCCACTTGTTCTAATTGAATCAAGATAATTGCTAAAATCTGTTTTTGATTATTGCAGGAGTGTCATTTATAAAGAACAAGCTCGGTTGAATCAAGCAGCATCTAATTCTCTCATGGCTAGACTTGAAGCTCAAAAGGCAATGTGTGATTCATCAGAAAGAGAGCTCCATAAGAAATTTAAGCAAAGAGATGAATTAGAGAAACAAATTCGACCCGATTGGGAACAAGCAAGAAAAAGATCAAGAATGGATGATGTCCTCATATGTGATGAAAACAATGATCAACTTGTCTTATATCAACAACCCGAAAACAAACCAATCGAAGAACCAATTATCGAGCAAGAAAATGACGAGAATACCCTTTTAAGCTTGCCATTTGTCAACTCGGAACACAAGCAATTAAGGGTATTTTTGGAAGAAGAGCATAAAGCATCTGAAGCAGAGATAGAAGAGCTTACAGATGATATTGAAAATGGAAAAAGGCTGCAAAAAATGAAAATGGAAGAGAAGGGGATTGAATATGACATTCGGTTTCCAACTGAAGATGATTTAGTGGAAGAAGATGAAGAAAGCAGAAAGCAACGTGGGAAGGGGAACGTTGAAAAGTGGCTTCAAATGCTACTGGAGAAAGATGGTAATGATCAAAACACTCAAATTCATGATGCATCTGAAGCAGAGATAGAAGAGCTTACAGATGATATTGAAAATGGAAAAAGGCTGCAAAAAATGAAAATGGAAGAGAAGGGGATTGAATATGACATTCGGTTTCCAACTGAAGATGATTTAGTGGAAGAAGATGAAGAAAGCAGAAAGCAACGTGGGAAGGGGAACGTTGAAAAGTGGCTTCAAATGCTACTGGAGAAAGATGGTAATGATCAAAACACTCAAATTCATGATGCAGATGATCAAAAGACCGATGAAATCATACAAAAAATGAATTTAAAGTATCCCCAGAAAGAAATCTTGAAAAATGAGGTACCCCAGAAAGAAATCTTGAAAAATCTTCAAGAACCGAAAGAAACGACTGATGAAATCATGAAAAAGAAGTATCCCCAGAAAGAAATCTTGAAAACTGAAGTACCTGAAATTGCTGAAGTAGAAGAAGCAACAAAAACAATCTTGAAAAACCCGCCTTACAAGATAGATACAAGAAGAAGTAATGCTAGCGAATTGGAGCGTGACAGATCAGCAAAACTTTGCAGGAGGAAGAGTTTTGAAGTGAAGGAAAAAAGTGAAAAAATTGGGAAATTTAAGGACATTGCAAGAAGTGAGAGTGCTCGGGTTTTGAGACGGATTCCATCTTCACCGTCGATTATTTTGGGCATGAAAAAGGGTGTTGATTGCATACGAAGAAAGCCGGCTGTAATCGGTGATGATGATGATGATGAAGATCATGCAGGAAGTAAGAATTTTATCAAGTCAAAGTAATCAAGAAAGCAGTAAAGATATAGTTTTTGCAACTGTCAGTTGCAGTATATGTGTGTGTGTGTGATTAGGCTGAATAAATGTGTGAAACTAGTGTGTGTGGCTGTTTGATTGATTAATTGGTTGGTTTGCTATGCTTGGTTCTTCTGCTAAGCATGTAATAACTTGTTACTGTTTCTTATTCTTGTTCCTTTTGTGCATATAAAATTTGAAGACAAAAAAATAGTGGATGCAATAATATTGTTAATTTCTTTCAGTTTTTAGGTTGAATACTCTTGAACCGCCTTAATTTAGACATGTTGGTTATGGCTCTTACCTGTTGAACTCGCGAGCTAGCTTGATTGTTGGACTGGATTTTAAAAATTAAATCTTTTTTTCTTTTCAAAATCTTATCTATTGATTCGTTTACTACTTTATGTTTATTTTGTTAACATTGCAAATCCACATAAAAAATAAAGTGGTTCCATATTTTTAAATTTTAAGTTAGTTATGACGTCATCAATTTTTAATGCCGATTCAATCAGTGGACATGTAAAACAATCTGTTCGATTATTGGTCCGGCTATTAGAACATATGTCCTTGACAACTTGCGGCTGTTTTAACAAGAAACTTATGTTATCTACAAAGTATTTCACCTCAATGTTTTCTGATCAAAAAACAAATAAAAAATAAATTTGATTAAATTAACAGCATCAATGATGGTACAATTAGTTTTTTAAATATGAATTATTAGTCACATTATTTTAATTTGTTAAAGTTGATGGGTATTTTCAACATTTATTTTTTTTAACACAAATTTAATAAAATTTGACATAAATAAAAATAAATTATAAGTAATATTAAGCACAAGTGTCGGTGACATTTGTGCTTAATTGTACTTTGTAATCCTCCTACTTTTATAGAATGACATAAGTAACCTTTAACTTTGTAAAATGTCATTTTAACCCCCTAAAGTTTCTAAAGTTTAGAGTTTACCCCTGATATATATTATCTAATTTTTCTTCAATAGCTTTTGTTTTTTATTTTTTTTTATAAAACCTAATTTGTTGTTGTGTTTAATTATTTTTTTCTTGGCGTCGCGGTATAAATTTTGTAAAAAACAGAGTTGTAATTAAAATATGGTATTTTTTAGGTGTAGTTGGTTATATCGACTGACATTAACGTGTTGTTACCTAGAAAATGAGACCGACACCAAAGGAAAAACATCGGTGCCGTTATAACTCTCTCTGTTACTAATCTTTTTAACGAGTTTGTCGTTTCAATGTTAAATCATATTTACGTCGCAACGTTAGTTTTATACGTTCTTTTTATGCTTAGCCATATTAATGTCACCACCTCAACCGTTTAACGTCCGTCTTCCGCCGCAGAGCGCGGGCCTAAGTTTCTCGTATACATTTAAATGTTATCTAAAACTATATAATCATTTTCAATAGAGAATAATAAAAAACACACAATACACTTGCATTTAGTGGTCAATAGATTTAATGAGAGAGAAAGAGAGTAAAACAACTACTTACATAACATAAGCGTGTTACAGTCAAAAAAAAAAAAAGGAACAAATACTTTCGCGTTTTAAGTTGTGCAAACCAAAAAAAAAATCGAAAACCAAAAAAAAAAAAAACCCGAACCATATCCGTAACTGAAAAAACCAAGCCAAATTATGAATTCGGTTTTCGGTTTGGTTCGTAACCGTATCCGAGACTGAAAAAAACCAAGCCAAATTATGAATCGGTTTGGTTCCTAACCGTATCCGAATTGTGAATCCGGTTTTCAGTTCGGTTAAGAGATATATATTTTTTAAACCTATATACGAAATCATACGCACATGACTTTTTTTTTCAACCCCACCCTTCTCCTATCGCCGCCTCCAAAAACCTTCAATCCCTCCTCTCGTTGTCACCTCACCAAGAAACCAAAATTAGAAAAAAAATTGTAATTCAGTTGAAACCGGTTGAATTCAATTTGCTTTGTTCGATTAATAAATAGGCCTAAAAAAGTTAAAAACCGAATAAACCGAAAACCAAACTAGAGTGATTTGTATACAGTTGGTTTTTTTGCACATCTATATAAAATTATTTTATAAAAATAAACATATAAATGGTTCACCTCCAATGCAAATCACAAAAGAGCTCCTCCGTCGAAAATACACAACAACTTCGTCGTCCCCATGTTTCACACACAACGCAAACCTTTTTCACATTATTTCCCCAATTTCTCTCACATTTCAATATCTCCTACCAAACCCTAGCCATGTGATCGCACTTTTCTCCATTTCAAACCACCACAAAGGTACCACAGTACCTCCACTCCATTAATCATCACATGGCCGATACGCCGCCCTTCGTTCTCGCATCGGCTAGGGTTTTCACGTCTCCGGTTCGTATATCTCCCGCGCCTACCTGAATCAACGATTACCGGAGATAAAAACAATTGAGGAATCTGAACAAATATGGCTGCCGGAAAAGGAGGATTGTACGAGAAGATACGGCGATTTGTACGGACGCTGCATTTCTTAATTGTGATGGTGGCGTCGTTATCGATCCTATGGCTTCCGATTTTGGTGGCGATTGGTGATGTATTGGTTCCTTGTTTTTTAATTTCGAGTTTTGTTTGCGTCAGATGTTACAGTTTCAAGGATCATTTGCATCGGTACGATTTCAGAAGCTCATTGACGGATGTTCCGGTGGTTTCTGCCGTCAGATCTCTCGTAATAACCTGTATGCAAATCTAATTACTCTTGCATATTTTTATATTCTATATCTAATTTATTAGTATCAAGTTTCGCCACGTGTCACAGTTACGTGAGCTAGCTAGGTGTAAACGAGCCAAGCCGGCTCGTGAGCTACTCGAGATTGGCTTGTTAAAAGCTCGAATCGAGCCGAGCTTAAACGAGCTCGAGCCTAAAAACAAGTTTGTTTAATAAACGAGCGGCTCGCGAGCCTGTTATTTATATAATTTTTGCTTAATATATTAAAAATATATATAATAATAACTGATATATATAAAATTATGATAAAAAATAACTAAATAATATATAAAAATTATATTAAAAAATCTATAAAAATAATTATAAATATGTGTTATATAAATTAATTAATCAATAATAAACGAGCCGGGCTCGAGCTTTAGAGATGGTGCTCGAAATGAGCTGAGCTCGAGCCTGGTCGGGCTTGGGCTCGGCTCGGTTCGTTTACACCCCTACGAGCCAAAGATTCTTTTTCCTTTGTTACCAACTATTTTATATTTCCTTTATTAATTACTAAATCCTCGGTACTAACTGTTTAAAACACTGAATTCTAACCTAGTCTTATTTTTAGATATGAAAAACTGTATGTGTACCTGCATTGTGTTTCTGTATGTTTATTTGGCTATGAATTGTGCAGATTAATATTTGAACTTCTAACCACTGTAGGGGCTGTTTGGCATTTTGTGTTATCAAACTGAAAGTGATTATGTTGTATGAAATAATTAGAATACAAAATAGGTTGCAGAGATGGTGTTTGGATTTTACGTTTGAAATTGTAGGGCAAATTTGACCTAAGTTTTTTTTTATCTCTCTAAAGTCACTCTATTTTCATTAGGTGTTCCAATCTTGTGAATTTTTTTTATAAATATTAAAACCTTGTAAAATTAAGTGACTTAAATGAAACATATATGAATCATTGTTACTATTTAGTGATTATGTTTTTCCAGTTTGACTTAAATTGAATAATCATGAAGTGTGGTTGTTATTTAGTGATTTTATTATTCACTGTTACCTCCTACTTCAAGTTAAATTTGAAAAAATAATCACTAACTAGTAATAAAGGTTCATATATGTTCCATTTAAGTCAATTATTTGTAAATTCTTTTAGTATTTATAATTTTTTTTCACAAGATTGGAACATCTAACGAAAGTCGAGTTCAATGGAACACTTAAGGAACTTGGTTACTATTGGGTTTCCCAAATTCTAATAATTGGCTGTTAGAGTGTTTGGCGAATTCTGATTATTTTAGGGATTTACGTGTAAAATGATTTATAGCACCAACAAGCCATTCATTATTCCTCGATGCTGCAAATTGCCTCGATTTTGGATTTGGTTCCTATTTGATGTATAAAGATGTTATAGTTGGAATTTGTTTTAACTTATGACATAGAATGTGATTTATATATAACTGATGTAATGTGCTTTTTCAGATCTTCATCGAGTATTATATCGTTTTTTCCTTTTATTTTGTCATTTCAGGTGTTTATATGATGTATGATGGCCCTGTGCTCTCACATGGGCAATATCTTGGAACAGTGACACTATGTTCCATTTTTTCAATTCTTGTTTTATCAGTTAAAGCATGTGTTTTCACTGTAAATTCCCAGTTTGAGGCTGAAAATTCATCTTCTCTTTCTAAGCAACGGCTTCATCAGAAAAAATCATGGGGAATGAATATACTGTTCTTATCATCTGTGGTTTTTGCTCTTGGGCATACTGTTATTGCTTATAGAACAAGTTGTAGAGCACGGAGGAAGCTTATGTTTAACCGAATTGATCCTGATTCGGTATGTTTAAAAAGATATGAATGAACTTTTTTTCCTAGAGGTGGTGAACTTGACCCGTTTACTTATGAATGAGTCAATTCGAGTTATGTTTTTTCCATAACTGGTCAAATTAAAAATTAGCTTAAAAGGAAATTTGTCAAATGGGTAACAGGTTGCTCAAATTTGTATTTTTAATTCATTAAACATCCTGAATCATACTTTTTTTAAAACTAGATTGCTATTGAATTAATATATCTTGGGTATCATTATTCGACACTAATTATTTATAAAGAAGTTTTAATTTTTTTGAAAAAGGTGTCTTGGGTCAATACAACCCAAACAAAAATAGCCATTTTGACTAGATACTCAACCCAACCCAACCCATCCATTTTGCCACCTCTATTCATTCTTGTTACTTGTTAGTACATATATGCTTTTATACTAACTGATGCACATATAGTAAATATTGCATATGGAGTAAGTTTAATTAAGTATAGCTTCTTTAGCGAATTCGGAATTGAAATCAATTGATTCCAAAATCTAAATCACATGATAGATCCTTTCGTTTTGTAAATCTTAAACTTCGTTAAGGAAAATAAAACTATATATGTAAATGTAAATGATTGTTCTTATCTGTAACACCCATGTCCAAAGTAGTGAATCAACTTAAAACCAAGGTGAAAGTTCTTAGTAGCCCACAGCTAAAAGATAATATGTTTTATTGTTTGTCAAATGCATTTGTAACTGTTTTTTGAATTTAATTCCTAACTACTCTCCAGGTTTTCTTGAGCCAAGTTTTATTTTCAATTGGTTATGCTAAACTCCCGCGTTCTTCAACTCCTGCTGACATGGCACAAAAAAATGATAATAAAACTAGACAAAAACCTCTGTGGGCTGGTCAAAATCACGGGGAATTACCGATTAGATTACTAGCTGATATGGACAGTTTATTCATGGATTGGAATAATGTTACAATTCACTACAAACTTCACATTCCAAATCCACCTTCTCGTACACTATCTTCTACAACTCTACTCGATAATCCATCTTTCAATTCTTTTCCGAAAACCCAACATCATCTCAGAAGGAGTTTTAATATTCAAATTCAAGATTCTTCTCTTTATGCTCCATTATTGGATGGCACAAATTCCCATGAGGAAAGGCTGGTTTTTAATGTAGATGAAGGAAATAATGAGTGTTCCTCACTTAAATTGGTACAAAAAGTTGGAGCTGTAAACGGGAAATTTGGGGTTGTTTTAGTACATGGTTTTGGCGGCGGGGTGTTCTCGTGGCGGCATGTAATGGCGGTGTTGTCTCGACAAGTTAATTGTATTGTTGCTTCTTTTGACCGTCCTGGTTGGGGGTTGACTTCCAGACCAAGACGAGAGGATTGGGAGGCAAATAGATTGCCTAATCCTTACATGCTTGATACACAGGTAACATTTATACTTCATTTTAAGCAAGTTATAAACATATTAGACAGGTGGCAAGATAGGCGGGGTAGGATAAGAGGTCAAAATGAGTTCAGTTGAAACAAGTCAGGTTTGGGTTGACCTACAGTTAAAAAAATAAATAGTTACTTCTGGTGACCAACAATATTATTGCAATTATAATATAAATATTTTAATAAAAGAAGAATTAGGAGGCTACATGCAATAATAATAGACATTGGTTGGGTTTTCCGTTCTACCCATTTGACCATATCCCCCTATTAACCAATTTTCTGGTTGAAACATACGGGCTGACCTACAAACATCTTTTTGTCCCATTTTTTAAAATATTTTCTTAGATAATTACAGAGTTATGGTTACACAAAAATTTTGTTACGTTAACAATATAAATCATTCAATAAGAACGAGTTAGAAGTTGTATGCCATAAAATAGACTCTGAGCAACTTCCAACCTATTTGGCCCACTCCCATTGCTATGTTTTTTATTTGTCTTCTTTTACATATGACACAACCCAAATTGATCCAGTCATAAGCTAATGGGTCGAAATTGCTACCTCTAAAGCATAAGTCAGCCCTGTAGTTTTTTCTAACGTTACCACTATAGTATTAGATTTGCATTATTTTTCTATAAGTAAAATGGTTAACGATAGCATTTCTAAAATTAAAGTAGTTAACGATAGCATTTCCAAAATTAAAGTAGTTAACAATATTATTTTCATAATGATGCAACTCTAAAGATAAGGATTAGGAGAAGTCAAGTATTGTGCTTTATATGATTATCAAATTATGGAAGTCTAACCGAATTTTGTACTTTTTTGATATTTCTCTTACTTTAAATAAAAATAATAAATTTTATTTCCAGGTTGACATGCTGATTTATTTCTGTAAAGAAATGGGGCTTTCTTCCGTGGTGCTTGTTGGTCATGATGATGGTGGTCTTCTTGCCTTAAAGGCTGCACAAAGAGTCCGGACAGCTGCAAACTCTGTTGATGTAAGTTAATAAAATTTGTGGTAAAAAGTTTCATCTGTGCATGCTAATAAATATCATTTTGTTCTTTTAGAACATTGCAAGTAGATCCTTCAATGTTTGTTTGAAACAATTCCTCTCTTACATTTGGAATAGAGGTGGTATAAATTAAGGGGGTGTACTGATTTCTTAGGGGTAGGTAAAACAAAATTACCCATTTACCCCTTCTTTTAACCTATTTTGAGACTTTTATTCCCATTTCACAAAGTATCTCTTTTCATCGCAAACATTTCATTTCTGGTCATCTTATCTGTTAGTTCTTTTACACTCAAAACACAGCTAATAATTAGAACTCCAATTATCTGATTCTGATTAATCAATTCACATAATCACCTTCAAAATGTACACTTAATCACCAAATAATTTGCATTTTTTCTAGATTTTAATCATTCACACAAATGAAGCTATAAGTTACAAGTTATTAAAAAAGTTTCTTTTATATCTTTTTCAGATCAAAATCAAGGGGGTAGTATTGCTTACAGTAAGCTTATCACGAGAAGTAGTTCCCGGGTTAGCTAGAATACTCATGCGCACTTCTTTAGGGAAGAAAAACTTGGTTCATTCTCTACTCAGGACCGAAATTTGTCAAGTTGTTAACCGAAGGGCATGGCATGATGCTACAAAACTAACAACCGATGTTTTAAGCCTCTACAAGGTATTTTACACATTATTTTATTGTGCTAATAATTGAAGTATATTTTCTTTTACTTAGGGTTGAGTTGGATGGGTTTTGCTTTATGTATAACGGGTCAAATGGGTAAAACAAATAAAGTAAGCTTATAAGGAAACAACTTAAATAGTTAAATCGGTCAAGTGTCAAAAGAAGTGTATGCTGAATGCATAAAACCTTCTAAACTGTGTTATTGAAAAAGTTAGATTATTATTGAAATACTATACTTTTGGTAATCATATTTAATTATGACACAATGGTTATGTAAAAAGGTTAAAATTTTGGCACTAGTGTGTTGGGATCAAATCAACTTCCGCCCGGTTGAACCTGATAGAATAGATATGCTGAATTGTTCGATCTTATTATTCACAACCAATCGGTATATATAATACAAGATGATCCCACTATTTTAGGTATAGATCCTATATAATTGCTATACAATATAATTGATAAATATAAAACTATATATCTCTAATTTAAACAAATCGGATCCTAAAATACCGAATGTGTTTCGGTATTAACTATTATACCCCCGCAGTCGAAACGGGAGGAGACCGGATGTTGAGACTGGAGCGGAAGTCTTCAAATAGTACTCGCGGAAGACCCTTGGTAAAAATGTCAGCAATTTGGAAACGAGAAGAAACATGAAGAACCCGTATTTGACCGCACTGGACCTTTTCCCGGACAAAGTGAATATCCATTTCAATATGTTTCGTGCGCTGATGTTGAACTGGATTCCCTGCAAGATAGATAGCGCTGACATTGTCGCAGTAAACTAAGGAAGCTCGAGACGGTGGCCGATGAAGCTCAAGTAACAGGTTACGTAACCAGCACAATTCAGCGACTACATTAGCCACCCCCCTATATTCGGCTTCAGCGCTAGACCGAGATAGAGTCGTCTGGCGCTTAGATGACCAAGACAGTAAATTATCGCCATAATAAACACAATACCCGGATGTTGAGCGACGAGTATCCGGGCAACCAGCCCAATCGGCATCAGTATATGCAACCAGAGAGTGGTGCATAGAGCGGTGCATATGTAAACCGAAGGAAAGAGTCCCCTGAACATACCGAAGAATACGCTTAAGAGCGTTAAAATGAGATGTGCGTGGCGCGTGCATGTACATGCAAATCTGCTGGACCGCATAAGTAAGATCCGGGCGGGTGAACGTAAGATACTGGAGAGCACCCGCGAGGCTGCGGTAGTCGGTTGGGTTAGCCACAAGTTCACCATCCGTGGCGCTAAGCTTGCCGTTGGTGTCAACGGGAGTAACCGCAGGCTTACAAGATGACATGCCTGCCCGTTCTATGATGTCCTTGGCATATTTCTGCTGAGATAAGAAAAGACCCGTATGTGTATGTTTAACCTCAATGCCTAGGAAATAGCTTAGGATGCCCAGATCTTTCATGGCGAATTCACGGGAAAGCTGAGTCATTAAACGTGCCTTCAACGCGTCCGAAGAAGTGACTAAGACGATATCATCTACGTAGAGAAGGATGTAAGCAACGTCCTTACCATGCTTATAAATGAACAAAGAGTGATCGCATGTACTATGAGAGAACCCGATAGTGTAAACAAAGTCCGCAAAACGTTTGTACCATGCCCGCGGTGCCTGTTTGAGACCATATAGGGACTTTTTGAGAAGACAAACATGATTCGGGTAGCGTGGATCTCGAAATCCCATTGGCTGATGCATGTAAACTGTTTCCGAAAGGTTACCATGCAAAAATGCATTCTTTACGTCAAGCTGATGGATTTGCCAAGAGTTAGCCAAGGCAATACTGAGAACCAAGCGTATAGTGGCCGGCTTAACCACCGGGCTAAAGGTCTCACCGCAGTCAACCCCCACCTGTTGAGACCTGCCATCACAAACAAGACGGGCCTTGTATCTTTCAAGGGACCCGCTGCTGTTAGTCTTATGTTTAAATATCCACATGCATCTAATAACATTCATATGATTCTCACGCGGTACAAGATCCCACGTCCTATTAGTAATAAGAGCATTAAACTCGTCCACCATGGCAAGTTTCCAAACGGGGCTGGATAAGGCTAAGTAGGGGGAACGAGGAATGGGTTCAAAGGTGGAAGACATGTGGAGATTAAGGTGTTCATGTTGACGGGTTTGGGCTCTAGTG
This sequence comes from Smallanthus sonchifolius, assembly GCA_023525975.1. NCBI lineage: Eukaryota > Viridiplantae > Streptophyta > Magnoliopsida > Asterales > Asteraceae > Smallanthus > Smallanthus sonchifolius. The sequence goes on along the minus strand of CM042034.1, from coordinate 84,410,803 downwards.
GTCATGGGATGGGTTTTGGGAGGAACGAAAGGGGATGCGGTGGAAGTAGAAGTGGCACTGGGTGGGGCTGTGGGGGGAGTAGAAGTGGCAGCGTTGTGGGTTTTATAGGCCTGGAAGGCTGGGGCAGACTGTTGGGCCTGCGGGTTTGGTATTTTGGGCCGGCGGGTGTAGGTGAAAAGGGGTGGTGGTGCTGTAGGCATAGGTCGGGCCGAAGGGGAGGTGGTCGGGCCTGTTTGCTGTGGGGTCGGATGTGGGTTCGGGCCAGGAGTAGGGTGGGTCGTGGGTGTGGGCTCGGTAGAAGTGTTAGGAGCAGGGGAGGCCGTATGTGTTGAGGAGGTGTAACCCCAAATTGATGGATGGGGGTCGGATGATAAGAAGTCATAGGAGGTAGGAGGGGATTGAGAAAAGGGAAACACGCCCTCATAAAAAACGACGTGTCGGGAGATAATGATGCGGTTGGTTTTGAGGTCAAAACATTTGTACCCCCGATGGTTGGTGGGGTATCCGAGAAAAACACAGGGAGAGGAACGATTTTCTAACTTGTGGATTGAGGGGGATGGGGTAAGAGGAAAACAGAGACATCCAAACGTGCGAAGGTGAGTATATGTAGGATGTTTGCGGTATAGGATAGAAGTAGGGGTGGCGAAATCGTGAGTTTTGGCTGGTAATATATTATGTAAGTAAGTTGCCATTTGAAGAGCGTGGTGCCAGAAAGAGGCGGGGACAGAAGAGTGGGCGAGAAGGGTACGGATGATGTTGTTTATGGATCTAATTTTGCGTTCGGCTTTGCCATTTTGAGAGGAGGTGTGAGGACAAGAGAAACGAAAAATCATGCCAGTTTGTTTGCAAAAATTGTAGAACGAGTTGTTGGCATATTCGGTGCCATTATCACATTGAAAGCATTTAATGTTACGTTCAAATTGGGTAGATAAGAGGGTTTGAAATTGTGTGAATACATTAAATACTTGAGATTTATGTGATAGAGGGTATGTCCACAAAAAATTAGAATAATCATCAAGAAATAAAATGTAATAACGATGACCCCCCGAACTTAAAATAGGGGAGGTCCACAAGTCACTATGAATAATATCAAAAGGTAAAGTAGTACGAGACATAGAATCCATAAAAGGCAACTTAATATGTTTTCCAAAGACACAAGACTGGCAAACAGACACTTTCTTAGAGGTTCCACAAGAAATAAAATTATTCTGCCTAAGGCTATTTAAGATAGGAGATCCTGGGTGGCCGAGACGGTGATGCCAGAGATCTTGGGATAGAGCTGCAAATGCGGATGGAGTAGTGACTTGTGAAGTTGATGACGATGTAAGCGGGTAGAGGGACCCGGTGCTGTTACATCTGACGATGGGGATCCGCGTCTGGTAATCCTTCAAAAGAAAACCAAATGGGTCAAATTCTATAGAAAGTTTATTATCCGTAGTTAGTTTACGAACGGAAATAAGGTTTTTAATTAAGGAAGGTGAATATAGAACGTTGTTCAATTTAATTGGGGGGAGGGGGGGAGGAAAGGTGGATTGGCCCGTACCGTGGATAGGGATTGTTATACCATTGCCGACGGTGATCGAGTTTGATGCTGTATTATTAAAATAGGGTGAGAGCATACCTGACGTGTTCGTCATATGAGATGTTGCCCCAGTGTCCATAATCCAAGAATTGTCAGGAGGATTCATGGTCATGGTGTGCATGGCCTGTTCAATGTCTGTGGGTGTATAAGCAGCCTCCGAACCTGCATAAGAGGAAGGATGGGCCCCAAGTAGACCTGCAAATTGGTTAGTGGGCATGGGTCTCGGTGTAGCTTGCTGGGCCGTAGGGTATGGGCAGGGCGGGGAGGCCCACTGCTGGCGCTGCTGCATCTGGGTCGGGTGCTGCTGTTGGGCCGTGGAGGCTGCAGCGGCCCACTGCTGCCATGGGGAATATTGGGCCTGCTGTTGAGGAGGTGGGGCAGTACTGTATTGCTGCTGAAAGGGGCTGTACTGCGGCTGGAAAGTACGACCGCGTCCGCGACCGCGGTACAAACTACGTCCGCGACCGCGGTATGACCCACGTCCGCGTCCCCGATAAGAGTCTCCACGGTTTTGAGTGTCGGGCCTGTTTGTAAACTGTTGCGGTTCATGGGACTGATTAGGAACCGAGGTATGTAAGGCGGAGTGGGATGCATGATGAGCTTTCCGGGTTTCTTCCAAAATTAACTGTGACCGTGCAGTGTAGAAATCAGGAAGTGGCACAGTTTGTTGCAGCAGAGTAGCAATATTCTCGTAGGAGTCCGAGAGACCGGAGATTAACTGGAGAACGAGACGTTGGTTGGAGATCTTGTTCCCTACGTTTGCCATCTGATCAGACAAAACTTTGAGTGCCTGACAGTAAGCGGAAACGTTGGGAAAAGATTCCAAACGTGTGTTGTGAAATTGTTGCTCCAGGTACACGGCTCGAGTGTGGCAGTTGTCTTGGAAGATGGTGGAAAGTGTTTTCCAAGCGTCAGCAGCGGTGGTGTCGGGTGCGAGGATGGTATGTAGGAGATCTTTAGAGATCGTGCCATAGATCCATTGAAGCACGACAGCATCTATTCTGGACCACTGATTCTGTTTTGCTGCTGTGGCAGCATCAGCAACAGCCTTTTCAGCGGCTGTTTGTTTAGGATCGGGTGGGGAAGGAGTGGTGGGGATGATGTGATCGAGAACTTCGAAAGCTCGGCAATGGATCTTAAAAAGCTCCGACCAGGAGGTATATTGGCTATTCTCCATCTCGAGTTTGAGAGGAATAAAGTTCAGAATGTTGGTGACAGTAAGGGCGGGATGAAGTGTGGTAGACATGGTGAAGGAGAGGGAGATAGTAGGTGGCCGGAAAAAAAAAAAAGAAAGGAGAAGAGGATCGCCGGAAAAAAAGAAGAGGATCGCCGGTTTTACAGCTGTGATACCATGATAGAATAGATATGCTGAATTGTTCGATCTTATTATTCACAACCAATCGGTATATATAATACAAGATGATCCCACTATTTTAGGTATAGATCCTATATAATTGCTATACAATATAATTGATAAATATAAAACTATATATCTCTAATTTAAACAAATCGGATCCTAAAATACCGAATGTGTTTCGGTATTAACTATTAGAACCCATACATATTATCCTTTTGAACTAACTCCGTTTTGACCCTGATATAGGTGATTAAAAAATTTAGCGTAAAAGGAAATATGGGTCGAACGAGTCGAAAGTTGACCAAACTATATTTTTAATTTATAAATTAGCTTAAATTGAACCATACTCTTTCTACTAGATGTGGAAATTTCAACACATTTTAATTATGAACGAGTTGGTTTGGGTTATGTTTTACATGTAATAGGTTAGATAGGTAAAATATAGATAAACATAGCTTAGAAGGAAACGGCTCAAATGGGCTAAACGTTGCCCAAAGTGTATTATTATTAATGCATAAAGCCTCCTAAATTATATTATTATTAAAATTAGACTATCATTGAAATAATATTGTTTCGGTAATCATATTTGACACACTAATTATAGTTTTTTTTGCATGAAATAATATTGTTTCGGTAATCATATTTTTTTTTTGTACATTTGGGTCATTAAAAGAGGTTTTTTTCTCTCATTTGGGTCATTATAGGTATTTTAATGATAATGTGGACAAATTGTTTTACATCAAGTCCTCGTAACGATCCAAACGGTACAAAAGATCCAGATAATGACCCAAACGGTACGAAAAGTCCAAATAATGACCCAAACGGGACAAAAACATCTTTTGATGATTACAATGACAAACGGGACAAATGTGAAAGTTTGTTGGCATTTTATGAAAAAAAAAACAACGAATTACTAAAAAAAGTTACAAATTTTGGATTTTGGTGTTTCGGGTCAATCCAACTTGTCGGCCCGTTTCAACCCATACAAACTTGTCGACATTGGATAAATAATAAAGATTGGCTGGAATGGGTCAAGCTTGCCGACAGTGGCCCAAAGTGTACTTTTAATTCATAAAACCTCCTAAATCATTTCACTAAAAAGTTAGATCATCATTGAAATGAAAATGTACATTTTTTGTAACCATATTTGACAAACTATTTATTTTCCAAACTTTAAAAAACCATTGGGCAAAAAGTTTTACGGGTCAAACATGTTGAAATACACCCAAAGTGTATTTTTAATTCATAAAACCTCCTAAACCCATATTGACCTTTGCCCAACCTGTCCATTTTGCCACCGCTACTTTTCATGGTGATCTGATTGGGCGGTTATGAAATAATACATTTATTGCTTTTGCATGATGTAGGCTCCGCTATGTGTAGAAGGCTGGGATGAATCATTGTATGAAATCGGAAAGTTATCATCTGATACGGCCCTCACGGAACAAAGTGCATCCTTATTGGTGAAAGCGGTTGAAGACACCCCGGTTATGGTCATTGCAGGAGCTGAAGATGCCCTTGTTCCTCTTAAATCTGTTCAAACCATGGCATCCAATTTTGTAAATTCTGTGAGTATATTTGAATCCATTTCCCATTTATATTTGTATTTATTTTATAAACTAAAATTTAAATGCTTGCCTGCCCCAAGTAAATGGAACTACAATCTATGAGTATACACGGCTTGGGTCGGGCTGGTTCGGTCTTTGACCAAAATCATAGATGTCAATAGCGAATAGCGGTAAATAGCGACAAGCTACCTATATGCTACGTAGCGATAGCGATGAAATGGTGCTCGCTATTTCATGTTTAGCAGTAAAGTAGTAGAAAATTTCGGAAATACATCAAGTCAACTATTGTAGCAATCATAATCAACAAAAAAAATAGTCACACCACCAAAATAGCTAAAATACGCATTCACTAAATCGCTATTCGCTACTGCTATTTATATTAAAAAATAAAAATAATTGCTATTTTCACGCTATTAAGTTGCTAAACACCATATAGTGGGATTAGGCTGCTTCCCTACGTAGTGCGCTATGGCGCTCGCTATAGCTGCTATTGACAACTATGACCAAAACCAACTTCATTCTTCTTCTATCATATTTAGACGTTGGAATGTCGACCCGCTAACATAAACTGGTCAAACTGGTTGAAAGTCAAATTAAGTCTGTATATATAATTTATGTAACCTCTTATATGAAACTTTTTTTTATACTGTTTCTGACCCAAAAATGTATTTATGCAGACACTAGTTGCAATTTCAAATTGCGGTCATCTTCCTCATGAGGAGTGCCCTAAGGTGTTGCTTGCAGCAATCTTACCCTTCATCACTAAACTGTCAAGTAATGCAGATGAATAGTTTTTTTTTTTTTTTTATTTTACATAAAATTTTGTAGGGGTGTTGATATTTTAGGGTTTGTATTGTGGGATTCAACTGAAATCACCTCAAAAGGTCCTCTCTCATGTTAATTATTGTAAAGCTAGTTTGAAGAGGACACATCATCTGTGAATAATTTCAGGTTATTCGGTTAATTAATTATTAATCATATGGTTTAAGCCAATTCATCTTTAGTTCTCAGGTTTGTTTATCTTATTCCGTCAAACTTCATTAAAGCATTTAATAATGTATAAGAGTAAAGTACACGGATGGTCCCTGTGGTTTACTAAAATTTTGGATTTTGTCTCTAACTTTTCAAAAGTACATGGATGGTCCATGTGGTTTGCACTTTGTAACGCATTTATAAGGTATGTAATTGCAGGTTTAATTCAATGAATATATTGGATGTTACGTGAGTTTTTTTGGTTCCTTCTGTGCCATAGATTGGAAGTCATCATCTTGGTTATTCTAGGTTTGTGATCTGTGTTCGTGTGTTTGTGAAAGTACCTGGGCCATCCCACGAGGGTCCGTAAAGCCCCAACACAGGGTCCTTTTAACGTTTTAATATTTGAAATGATATTTTTAACTTTTTTTTTATCATCTTTAGTAACATTTTTTCATATAATAGAAAAGTGACTGGTAGTGTCTAGGCATGGCAATGCGACCGCTATAGGTAATCATATTCTTATACTTGATTGTAAAACTGTGTCCCACATCCGGTCTCATAACCGTTAGGTACACGTTACTTATGACACGCCAAGTTTGCAAGTTGCGTGGTTAAAAATTACCCTTTCGATCTTAAATTCGCTCAAAAATCGGCTACAAGTATCAAATATCTAACTACACCTCTAACAATTCTATATTTTCATAAAGTTTTTAACAACTTTTTAAAATTATATAATACATTAGTATACATGGTTTCTATGCATGTACGTGATTTGTTTTGAATAATCGAATAGATAACACTTCATAATATACCCGTTCTATATCCATAAAACTTTTTATAATTATTCTCATAACAAAATATGCAACCCATTATATGTCTCAATGTTTCTTACGTATTTAAAGCAAAGGATTGCAGGTACCATTGTTCAAGAACCCTAATTATGAACTTCAAGACTTTACCTATGACCAAATGGTCATAAGGGCTTTGTCCTGACGGTACCCCGGTGACATCCAAATGGACCATAACAAAAAAGTGGTATGTGGCCAGGTCACGGGATTTACCTAGTTAGGGGGTTCTTCCTATGGTGGGCTGCCCTCGATGTTCTAGGTGTTGCCCCGGTGAAACTCATTTATCCTAGAATATCTAGGTGCTGCCATTAAAAAAAAGACTTTACCTATGACTGAACTACCTACGTTATGTAATCGATAATGTAATCGATATAGTGGCGAGCAACAAAAGATTTCAGATTTCAAATCCACATACTTTATGTAATCATCATGTTTCTTCCCCACCCACAAATTCAGGTTGGTGCTCCATACATAAAATCATCAAAAGGAATTTAACATTAGGGGTGTTTGGGATTAAGTTTTGAGTATTGGAGAGAATTATTACAATAATATAGAATGGAAATCTAATCTAATCAAATCGTATCTCTAATTATTGGTAAATGTTATTACAATAATTCTCTATAATACTCTTTGCGGTTGGAGCGCTCTCCAAAAAATTCGGACGCTTAAAATATGTTGGCATAAGAAAAATATAATGTCTCGTAAAAGAATAAGAAAAAAACCGTAAAACTTAAATAGTAAGAAGATGCATGACAGGGCTACGTACTGTGACGGCACGACGACAAGGAAAATATAAATAATTACTGAACTATATATGTACAAGCGTCCCCATCGCAGGATGGGAGGGAGAATAAGAGAAAAAATGTTGTCACACAAGGGATGATGGGGGAAGAGAGCCGACGACCAACCAACATATCAACTAGTTATAGAAGTACAATATGGATATACAATGGAAACCTAATTGAATCATATCTACTGAATATGATAAATATTAATTACAATAAACCCTAACAAATATATTTTATATAATATTGAGTGTTTGGATAAACTCAGAATTAAATTACCACTCAAATAATCAATTTGAACGTCTAGAATGCTTGTTATGCAAGTCTCCACTGTATTCTCTTGTGTTACTTTTGTTGCGGTTTTGGCTTGATTCAAAAAGCATAAGCAGTTTTAATAACCAGTCATCAAAGGAGTTTGTAGTCCAATGGTATCAAGATGTTGAATTGGTGTCCCTCTATATGATGAGGTTCAAGTCCCGTTATGGACAAGTGGTATAGATTTAGTGGGCGTGCGAGTTTGCCGTTCAAACAAAAAAAGGTTTTAATACCACCCAGACACCCAATTTATAATTATAAAATACCCTAATTTCCAAGTTCTTGATTTTTCTTATTATAGAAAGATTGTAACAAATGGCAATGGTGGTAAGTTAGAAAGTTAATTCACATTTAAGAATATGGGTGTCCTTAAATCATCAAAATGGATGAACATTTGTATTATGCGGCTTAAAAAGACCCAAATTTTCAGAATCTTGACTGTTATTGTTGAAAGATTGTCACAATCACAAATAACAATGATGAAAGTTCAAATTCACATATTAAAGATAATGGGTACCCATAAATGACCATGAAATAGGATGTTGGTTGTCATTTTTCAGTAATATTCTTCCTTGGAGGGTTTATATGAATTCTGCTTTAGTTTTCTTTATGTGACTGTACTACCAAAGCATAAATTCTCCATCAAAACTTTGTGTAAAATCATTAGAACCCTTGATTTTTGATTTTGTGCTCTGTGTGTGTTTCTGCACTTGATTCTCCCCCCCCCCCTCTCTCTCTCTCTCTCTCTCTCTCTATATATATATATATATATATATATATATATATATATATGGGCGGTTCAAGGATAAGGAAAGTAAAGTTGGGCTTTAGGCCCCCATTTTTCTAGGGCCACCAATTTTAACTTGAATATATAAAAACACTTCTAGAATCATGGTCCATTGCCCGTTCTTACCCTTGTGTTTCGGAAAAAGGGCCCAAACTTTCATTTCGCTTTAGGCCACAAAAAAAGTTGAGCCGGCCTCTTAATATATATATATATATATGTATTTATTTATGTATATGGGCGTGTTGTAAAAAGTGTGTTTAGCGTGCTAGGCGTATGAAACAACGAGAATGGGAATGTGTCTTGGACGTGAGGGTATATGCGTCAATATAGTTCCGCACCATAATGCTCGTATATTAATAATTACGCACGATGGTATGCCCGTATATAAATTACGTTACGTATAAAAATATTACTCTATGTATATAAATAATTACACACTACGTATATACAAGTTACACATCGCAGATCAACGTTTTTTTAATTTAAAGTTGTTTTTTCTAAGATTATACAACCATATTATAATAAAATGTGTATTTTATGGTATAACCTTACTAAAAATATACTCTATACTATATAATAAAAAAATATTTTTTCTGCCACGTGTCGTCTCCATATTCATTCTAATCAATATTTTCGCGTCTCTCTCTTTCTGTTATTAAATGCACCTCCATCTTTTAATAATAATATATTTTTAAAGAAAATATTAATTATAGTAATAAACACATTTATTTTAAATTATCCCTTATCATAAGAAACTTTGAAATCTAATTATGTAACTTTTATTTTCAATCAAATAATAAATAAAAATCAAATTACATTAAATAGTACTTAACGTATTTTCGAAAACCAATTATATATTAGTTTTTACATATTTTGAATTTTGTTTTATATCATTACTATATGATACAGTTTTACACCTGTAAAATATACACATAAAGATTTAAGAATTTTATGTATTGATAATTTTTACCCCGTGTGTAGTACACGGAATCTAAGCTAGTAATATATATAAAAGTTATGTGAGTTAAAAAAAAAAAACTGTAAAACTAGTTTTAAAACAAAAAAAATTCAAAAATGAAGGCTTATTCTTTTTTTAACCCTTTCAGCCATTTGTCACTCTCTATTATTTATAATTTTGTCACCATGTCAATCTAAACCATTAAAAGATGAGATTAAGGGTCACATTACTTCTTTCACTTCTCACATTAACTTCACATAGTATTTGATCTTTATTCTATATATATACACACAAATTTCTTTATAGTTAAAAAGATATTTTCTTTTGATGGATGCTATTTCTTATTGAATTTTTGGCACAATGTGTAGCTGGTTGACAACTGATTTTGACATGTTTTATTCCTTTTGTGACTACCCAATTTGTCTATAAATTTCATAAACAGCTTCTCACTGCTGCATAACAAAATTGGTGTTTTTTTCATTATTACATTTTATTTAAACATGAGTAACACAAACGCTTCCATCGGTTCCGGTTAGTTCATACTATTTCTTTCTTCAATATTGTATGAAAAATACACGAGTATTTATCAGTGAAATAAGTCGTTTTGAATAAGTTCGTCGCAACTTTCAGGGAGTAGAACCGTTAGGAGGAGGGTGGAATTTGGTAGGACTTATGTTGTGAAGCCAAAAGGGAGGCACCTAGCAACGGTTATTTGGTTGCATGGTCTTGGTGATAATGGTTCCAGGTAGATTAATGATTTTTGAGCGTTTGATAATTTCTTCTCCATCCTGTTTTTGACATATATTTACTTATGAACGGGCTGATTTGGGTTGCGTTGGTCTTAAACGTGTCAGATCAAGATATTTAGCTGAAGGGGAAACTGGTTAAATGGGTTGAAAGTTCTTCAAAGTATATTTTTTGATGTATACAACTTTCTGTTTTTTTTAATCATATATTATTTATTAATTAAAAAAATGGAATAAAAGTGTTTTCGAGTTGTCTGTTTCAACCCGTACTGAAGGACTTGCTTTAAAACTACCTATTTTTGATCAGTTATCCCATCCGTAATCTCGGCACCTCTATAAGACCATCCGCAATGCTAGCGTGAAAGGGAGGGGCGTGATCCACCTAAGCCTTTCACGCCGGTGAACACCGCGCCGCAAGGGTGTGAGAGGGTGGAGGCGTGAATACTTTCACGGGAAGGGGGCATTTTCCATTCAACCAACAACCAATTATAGATAGACACCTCATCATTTCACTTTTTTAATTTTTTTTATTTAATATTTACATTTTGATTTAATTTGGGTTTTCTCAAATAACTTATGATCGGTAATTATTTAAAAAAAAACAAAATACACGTGCTTGTTTATTTTATTTTTCTGAACATACAGGTATAAATTTTAACGAAAACGGAGTTGTTTTTAAAAAAACTATTTTTCGTCACATAAGCGGTTTTTAACGTGTTTGGACCGACATTTCAACTAATAAATAATTGTTTTGAAAAATAAGTATCAATTGTTTATAAAAATTAACAAAATGAAATATAAAAAAATTAACGCATTGATGCGGGTGTGAAACCACTACGCACCTTAGTGAAAATGGGCAGTGAAAACCTCTGTGCTGATGTGGCGCTGACATGGAGGGGCGTGAAAAAGAGGGGCGTAAAACCACTACGGATAGCCTAAGTGTTTAAAAAGTTTAGCATATAAAATCTAAAACAAAAGATTATTGAAAAAAGTTATAACTTCATGATTATGCTGCTTATTGTAATCTTTGGGACTAAAGCTCAATAAACAAACTTAACTATCTAACCACACTCTTAGGCAACATTTAGTGAACCATTTGCGAGAAGTTCGTTTGTTTAATAAACAAACAGACATAAATAATAACTTTTTTCATAATAAACGAGCATGAACAAATGTCATTCTCGTTCATTTACGCTCGTTGACATTCATCTATGTTTGTGCATTAAGATTAGTTTATGTATGTTCATTTATGTTTGTCTACATATTCGTTCTAAGAAGTTGAGTCCACCATATTTTAAAAAGCTCATATTGTTGTTTACTTTAAAATGTTATTAATGATATTTAGACTTTAATTTGGATATTGTTGTTTTCTTTTAATTGGTGTCTATTTGTATTTGTTTATGTTCCTAGTTAGCAACAAAATATGGTTTTTTATATATTCTTATTCTGATTTACTGACTTGTAACATATTTGGTGATGTGAAATCATTAAAGTATTTGTCTTTGTTGTATGTTTATGCTTTTCTTAACCGGTTCCATTACACAAAAAAAAAGGATTTTTTTTTATTAAAAGAACAAAAGAAAAAAAGTGTATGCTATATGCTTATTTAGGAAGGATCATGGAATATTATGATTTGTAATAGATGTGACAATTTCAACCTGTTTACTACGCATGAGTCGATTCAGTTTATGTTATATCTCTAACGGGACAAATTAAAAAAAAGGCTTAAAAAGAAAAAAACTTAAAAGTGCCCAAAGCGTATTTTTGATGCATAAAACCTCAGAAAAATTATAATTTTTTTTTATCATATTTGACTTATTAAAAGTTATAAATTCTTGGATAAAAAGTGGTTTGGGTCAACCTGGACCTATCTAAAATTACTAGTTTGACTCATTACCCAACCCAACCCAACCCATCTGTTTTGTCCTGATTTATAGTAGTATACTTTCTCATTTAAAACTTTGTGCATCATGTTGCAGCTGGTCTCAAGTCTTGGACAACCTTCCTCTTCCAAATGTAAGCCTATTGTCACGACCTGCCTAAATTTTGCTCACAAATAACGTCATGTTTTAAGAGCTTTTTTCTTCTGCATATATTTTCTTCTTGTTCTTACCATATAAATTTTACATTTTGCAGATTAAGTGGATATGCCCAACTGCTCCTACTCGCCCAGTGACTGTTCTTGGTGGATTTCCTTGCACTGCGTGTAAGATATCAATTTTGAAAAGATGAAATAATCATGTTTTATTTCTTTTATTTAGGCAACTGTGAAAAAACCATGTCTTATATGTGAATTCTGCAAAAGTCTGGAGTTTTTCAACAACTGCCCTTTTTATAATAGTCATGTTATGATAAAGATGACAGTTTTATAACGTTTTCGGTCCATAATAGGGTTTGATGAAGGAGAGCTCTCAGAAAATGGTCCAAAGGATGTTGAAGGTTTAGATGCTTCGGCTTCACACATTGCAAACTTGTTATCTACTGAGCCGAGTGATGGTAAATTTTCTTCCTTTTTTGTTTCACTGATTTAGTTTACATATATGGTGAATACCCTTTTAATCTTCTTACATATTTAAAGAGAGATTAGTCATTAATTGCATAAAAAGTTGGTTACATGACATAGAAATTTACCCTTATAGAAAGCTTAAGTTTTTTCCCATCTAGCAGAGGTCTCAAGTGTGGTTTTATGCCTTTAACCCCTTTGAAGGCCACAGTGCTCGCGTTGGTTAACAGGGTTAGTGGGTCTGGTGAATTAACATGTTCTCACAGTCACTAAAAAAGAGTTGTGGCATGTTTATGTATAATTGATACGTTGTTTTTAACACATTTTTCTATCTTTATGCATTTATAAAATTTATAATGAAATCAAATGTAGTAATTGAATTAGCTTAAACTCATTGTAATCATAAATTTACAATCTTTTTAACAGTTAAATTTGGTATTGGGGGATTCAGTATTGGAGCTGCATGTGCCCTTTATTCTGCAACTTGTTTCACCCGGGGAAGATATGGAAATGGCAGCCTCTACCATGTTAACTTAAAGGCTATTGTTGGATTGAGTGGCTGGCTTCCTGGTGGACTGTAAAATTACTAAAACACCCTTCCAAATTTCTTTTTCTTTTTTCTTGGTCAAATTACCATAAGATTCTCAGTTAGCCCATTAGTTACATCAAAATACAACTTACTTGCATGCAAGAAAAAATATTTTTCTTTGTATTGTATGCAACATACCTATAATTTTTTTTTATCACTGTGTGTAAGTAACACCGTTGACGTGATAAAATGACACACCGCCACGTCATCAAAGAAGTGTGGCCAAGTCATCACTTTTACCGGCTTTAGAAAGTAACTTGGATACAATGGTAAAAATACTGAAAGTGTGTTAAATACAATGCAAAGAAAAAATACATTTTTCTTAGCATAGAACGATAAAAAGGTGAAAGTAAGTTGCATTCTGGTTTAATTAACCCTATTTTAGTTAACTTTTTGTTTCACAAATGTTCCCTTTTGTCACTATAGGGGGGTGTTTTCAATATTTGACCAACTCAAACATTTCATTAAACCGCATTTGTTTATTTAACTGATAATTTAATATGACGGATTTTTTGTAGGAGTTTAATAAACATGATGGAAAGATCACATGACACTATTAGACGCGCTGCCTCATTGCCCATTTTGATGTGTCATGGACTCGGTATGTATTTCAAACTTATGACAATTTTGACCCGTTTATAGTTTGGATAAACTAAAAATTTAGCTCCAATAAAATCAGGTTGGAAGGGTCAAAAGCCATCCAAAGTGTACTCGCAATGAATAAACTTCCTAAACTGTCTTTCAAAATCGTATTTAAGCATTTCTATAATTCTAGAAAAGGAAAGACAGAATAAGTCCTTGCGGGTCATCTCAGCCCGACCCTTTTTGACCATTACTTAGAATTGCCAACCCGTCTGACCCGCTACATCTAGACATAATTAACAAAGCTGATTGCAGGTGATGAAGTTGTTCCATACAAATTCGGAGAGAGATCCTCTCAGATCTTGAGCTCAGTTGGATTCACATACGTTACGTTCAAAACATACGAAGGGTATTGAATAAATGACGCTTTTGTCCTTTTACTACCCCGAAAATAACAACTTTATAATAATCTTTTTAACATGTGATTTGGTCTGATTTGTAGGCTTGGGCATTATACGGTCCCTAAAGAAATGGAAGAGGTCTGTCAATGGCTAAATGGAAGGCTTGGAGCTTAAATAATTGTCAGGAGATTAATATTTTCTTGGTACCATGAAGGGTAAAATAGTAATTAATGAATTTGAGTTCTTGGTGTAAAATGATGATTTTGTGAGGGTTTGTTCTTGTGCTATTAAGAATTTGTTGTTAAAATCTTGATTTTTGGGGATTCTATTATGTTTTGGCATAAATAATATATTAATGATTTACTTATTTATTCTTCATTCAGCAAACCACTACCGACATTTTTGAGAAACAACAAACCAGTCGGGCATAGTTGATGAATTAAACCAGTTGTTTGATGGATGAAATCAAATATTTTACTTTTTTTTTAAAGTCATTACAAAATTTAAATTGATAAAAATAATTCCAGTATACTCTTTCTTTTCCTTTTTTCATTTTGTTTTTGCTTAACATGCATTTCTTTTAGTTGAATGTTTAAATCAGGATCCATATGTAGATCTTCAACTATTTTTTTTAGATATTTAATGTTATCTTTTTGGGTTTGATTTGAGAAAGAAAGACAGATCTGAAAAAAAGAGATGGTACAAAATCATGGTTTTTGTGCATGGTGATGTTACCGGCGGTGGCCAACGGTTGTAGAATAGATTGCGACGAAACTGGTTGCTTTGCAGGTGAGTTGCTACGCTCACTCCGGCCGAAGCTCAGTTTGTCGAATATCAAATATAGTTCTATGGAAACTGATTTTTTTTTAATAAATTCGTACAAAGGATGTGAACAAGTTTCAACTTCCCAACACAAATCAATGGTTAGAATTGAACCATATTTGAGATGTGTGTAAAAAAATGTTTCAAGTGCATTTTATATAATTTTTGCTGATTAAAATAATTTATAAATGCTTCAGCTAAATTAAATAACTAAATATAATATTTGCATATTCTTCTTAAATGTTTTAAAAATAAAAAAAAAGATTGTAATAGTTTTTTTACGGAAATCTTTTTATTTATTATAATTTTAACTTTAAAATATAACATGTTAAAAAAAATTCTAAAACAAAAAAAATATATATATTCTTAATATTTTATTTCATGGTCTTAAGAATTGGACACATCCTTTTATATTTTCATTAACTTTATGATATATCCTAAAAACATGAAACTTATAAATATCTTTTACTTCTTATTTATTAATATTAAATATAAAATAATGATTACATTAAAATGTCAGGTAGACGGACAACAAATTGCGCCGCAACCCCATTTTTATTTCAAACTCACAAATCTACCACTTCTAACTAAAAACACATTATTAATTTAAAAACAAAATATTACTTAAAAGTTTAAATATTTATAATTAATTTTCAGGTTATAGCTTTTTTTTATATTTTACGCCGTTACGACTTTTAAAGAAAACCGAACCACGCTAATGTTTTTTCCTACAAAACCCACGGCTCAAATAGGTTGTTGATTTTTTTTTGAAAACAATGTAATGTTTTTAAAATTCAGTATATATCATAGTGACATGATTATGAATATTATTAAACACTGAGCAACCCACAGGTCAAAGATATGTTTTTTTTTCAAACAACATAATTTTTTGAAAAATTCGGAATGTTTTGTTACTACATAATTGTGTCTACTTATGTTTCGGCTCGATGTTCATAACCGGGTCGTCCCAACAAGTCACGCCGCAACGCGCGGGTGTTCAACACTAGTTAAAATACAAAAGGTTACACCACCCGTTTTAAGTCTGAAACAGTCTAGCAAACTGAAAACCGTCAAAACCGAACAATGAATCAAACAACATAAACCTTAAGTTGGCTCACTTGCTTTGGTTTGGATAGTCTGACCAGTTTAAACGATCTATGAAGACCCAAATCTAAACACGTAAATTTATTTTTCTACTTAATCAGAAACACAATAGGCATAATTATTTAGGTAAACAATAAGTTTGAGGGGAAAGTTTTATATGTTAGGTCTTAGTTAAGGGATCATTTTTGTAACTAATTAGCTACCTAGGGTTTAAGAACAGAGCACCATTACTTTGGAGATCCAATCTAATCACATACATATGAGGGGCAATGTATTTATATAATATGTTTTATATTTCTAATAGGTTTATATCATCACCTGCCTAAAATTTAATAGTAAAGCCTCTCTGTATACAATTTAGTATATAAATAACATCTATCTACAACCTAAAACCTAAAAGAAGCACAAAATCTAAAAGATTGATTCACAAGATTGTATATTTTTTTTTGTCTGAAGTTTATTACAATTTCAGTTGCTCTCTTGAATCCATCAGATCTCTTGAAGCTTCTTGAGTCTCTCATATCTATGATTCAGAATATCGAAGTTCGAACATTAGAGGTCGGGTCAGGTTACAATTAGGCAAGTTTTTAGTGCTGGTCACGCGGATCTGTGAAAAATAGTTAGTTATTTTGATGCGGGTCAGAACGGGTCAGGTAAAAAAAGGCGGTTTTTATCTATGGTTTTCTTTTCAGAATCTTGAATATCAGAGTTGGCAAAATCATAATCTTTTACCAACAAAAAAGTTGAGCATTTCTTTTTAAATATTAAATAAAATCCAAAACCATTGAGGCTTCATTTTCACAAGTAAAGAAAAGGGAAGCTAAAGTGCAAAAAAAAAATTGTTACAGTAACTTATTATACAAGGAAACTCACATTGGCATTAGTCAAGTTTCAGGTATCCGTTTGTCTTCGATAAGTGCATATAGATCACGACTCTTGGTCCCCAAGTGAAGTACTGCAGAAAGAAACAAATGTTAAAAGATTATCTTATGAATAAATGAAAATAAAAAACAATATTACATAAAAACATGAATATGAGTCTTTCTTATTGTATAATCCAATAAGCATATTACATCTAACATGGATAAATTCTAGGCATCAAACCTTGTGTACCTTTTCTGTTTCTGCAAATTGTTACCAACAAATGATGAAAGGGGTCGGCCCACACCAATGAAATCGTCTATGTACAACCAAAAAAGCTCTGTATACAACCATATAAGGATAGTTAATGCATTACTTGTGATTACAAAACACTAGTAATACAATAATAGTCTTAACTACCAATTAAAAAGTTTGAGAGTTTTATTCATTAAAAAATAGAGTAAAGTGCCATTTTCGTCCATGTGGTTTGGTCATTTTAGCCAGTTTCATCCAAAAACTTTTTTTTTTAGCTTTTTCGTCCCTTACTTTTAAAAATCTAACCATTTTCATCCAACTGACTAACTCCGTCTACATTTTAACATTAAATCAAGGGTCGGTTTGAACTTCATAGATTAAAATCTAACTAAATTACCCCTGATTTAACGTTAAATGTAGACGGAGTTAGTCAGTTGGATAAAAATGGCTAGATTTTGAAAAGTCCAGGACGAAAAGGTTAAAATAAAAGTCTTTTGATGAAACTGGCTAAAATGGCCAAACCACATGGACGAAAATGGCACTTTACTCTAAAAAATAAAATAAAATAAAACTTTGGGTGTCTTTTAACCCACCAATTTGACTCATCCCCTTTTAAGTAACTGTTTTAGTTTGAGCCCTTTGATATAAAAGGGCACCCAAATCGACCCGTTCATAAGTAAATGTGTAAAAACACCACCTCTAAAAAAAATATGAAAAACAAAAGATATTACATTTAATATTTTTATAAAAATACTAAGAGCATAGAGTAAAGTTTGATTTAATACCTGTTGGACATAACTGATTCTTTTGAATGGCAAACTATTCACCCGAGAACCGAATCACTTTTAACAACTTTAGTTGGTTCTTTCTTCAACAAATATATATTTCCCTCAACATACTCCTAAAAATGCAATCTCTTTTTGTTCATGAACCGAAAGAACTTCTTAAGCACTTCTTTTGAAGCATCATCCAACTCGTTTGTCGTCAACAAATGCACTAAGATTGATGATGTGTATGCATTTGCAGAGAAATCAGCACCAACCATTCTATCAAGAAATGAGAATGCTATTTTTATCTCATTATATTGAAGAAATCCCTGTATAATTAAATTGTAAGTAACACCATCTAACTTGCAACCTCCAACCATCATTTCTTGAAGCAAATCTTTTGCATCATTAAGTTTACCATTCTTAAAAAAACCTCCCATTAAAACATTATATGTATGACAATTAGGTTGCAAGTCTCTTATAGCATGAAGTTTACAAAATAATCCATGGGCAGCATCGATTTTCCCGGCTTTACATAGACCATCAATAAGACTAGTACAAAGAACAATATCCGGGACCATACCACTTTTTAACAAAGTCATGAACAATTTAAGGGCTTCATCAAGTTTCCCACTTTTCAACAAAGAATCTATCAAAATAGAGTAAGTATACATATTTGGAAATATACCATGATTTTGAATTTCATCAAGAAGTAGAAACGCCTCTTTGAGTCTTCCAACACGACAAAAACCATTGATGAGACTCGTGTACGTCACAATATTAGGAATAATTTTCTTCTTATACATTTCATTAACGAGATCCAAGGCTTTATCTATCTTTTTAGCCTTGCAATATCCATCAATCAAGATGCTATAGCTAATAACACAAGGCGTATACCCTTGTTTAACCATAACATCAAAGATCTTTCTAGCATGATTCATTTTTCCAAGTAAACAACATCCATGCATTAGTGCGGTGTAACTAACATCACTAGGCACACACCCTTGTGCAATCATCATATCAAAAACCTTTCTAGCATCATTAACTTTACCTACCAAACAATACCCATGAAGCAACGTAGTGTAAGTACACGTATCCGGTTTCTCCCCTCGTTCCAACATCAACTCAACCATTTTACGCGCTTCATCAACCTCACCTTTTTTACACCAAAAATCAACCATTATGCTATACGTAACCACATCCAAACACACACCCCTCTCTTCCATTTCATCCAACAACAATTTTGCGTCTTCCCACGAACCTGAACTACAAAAACCTTGAAACAAAGTATTAAACGTTACAATATCCGGCATAACACCTTTCGAAATCATTTCACAAAAGATCTCATAACCTCGAGTAACATACCCTTCTTTGCAAAACCGATCTATGATCATATTATACTCCATCGTATCCGGTCGACACATCTTATTCTCCTCCACATCTTTAAGCAAACGAAGCGCAGCTTCTTTTGCTTCCGAATCACCACTTTTACAAATCCCATTAATCAATGTACCGAAAGTCACCACACTTGGTTCCAACCCATTACTCGCAATTTCACCGTAAAACTTAACTGCATGAGGAACATTACCGTCAACACAAAGCCCCCTTAACAAAGTATTAATTATCGCGCAATCAGGCTTATAACCAAATTTAATCATCTTCCCATAGACTGAAAACCCTATATCCACCCTATCTATATGACAGAAGCAATTTATAGCAATGCTAAAAGTATATAAATTAGGTTTAACAAAAGAGTTAAACCCTAACAAATCATGGTCTAAAATTAGAGAGATTACACGAGAGTATTGCTTCAATTTAGCAATTTTAATCAAGATAAGATTGAATTTACGAACAGGGGGAACAGGGGTGCTTTCAATCATCCGATTGAAAGACAGTAGGGAATCAATTAGGTCATAGTTGATTTGGGGGTTTATGATTGGGGAGTGAAATTGAATTTTGGAATGGAAATCAGAACGCACCAGACCGTGTTGAGGAAGAAGAAACCCTAACTTCCGCATGATTGACAAAAACTCTAAATTTGTATCAACATTCTTTCACTTCAAAAACCCTAAATCGGAGGCGTAATTCAGAATTTTGATGATTTTGACTTTGTACTCGTTCTCAAATCGGGTCGGGTCGGATTTGCCAACAACCGGAGCCCAATAATGCACAACCTTTAGTGGCCCAATAGATTCATTATCAGTTTTTGCAACCAACTCTTCAAAATCAAAGCCACCGAATTTAGAGGTGCATAAATCGGTTTCTAGGCTTAAATCGGTTTGGGCTCGGTCAAACATGGTCAACATCGGGGGTTCTGGCATAAATCAGTTCAGTTCGAAACCGATTTTTGATGGGAAAATCGTCGGTATAGTTTGAAATAAGGTTTTATTAGGTTCAGTTCGATTTTGACTGGTTTCAAATCAGTTTTGATAGAGGAGGTTATAAACCGATTTCAACCCTACAATTAACGGTTGTTAGGTCAAATGACGTAACATGCAAAGTTTTTAAACATAATGGATGTTTTCTGTAATTTTCCTTAGTTAAAAGACGTATACTGAAATTTAGGTAATATTTAAATGATGTAATTTGTAATTTGCTATTTTCTAATTTTAATGTTTATATATATTTATAAAAAAACTGTTAGGGTAGTTTAGGGTTTCACCCTTGTGTTTAGGGCAGTTTAAGATAGTAATAAGGTAAAAATGACATGACATGATATGACGTGTTTTGATTGAATGATTTTTAGGTTAGTTTTGAACGACCTTTCACCCTATGAATATTAAACTTTTATAACAGTGGAGCCAGGTGGTAGAGGAAAACCATTAATCCCCACTCATACATGATGTCAGTAAGAACATCATTTTGCCTGTTTCACACCACCAATGGCGATGATATAGTACCACGTCATCAATGGCATATGAACTAATAATGACTATCTTCATGTCAATTTCTGCATTTGTGTTTAACGTTTATTAGCATACGAACTACTTATCTTTGTTTTTGCAACATGTGATTTGAAGCTTGTGATACTTATATGTGTGACAATCCGACTTTTCAAGTTAACTCCGTTAGCAATTCCGTTAAATATTTTGTTAAATCCTAACCCAGTTAACCCAATATTAAACCCCAGGGACTGTTTCTGTCATTAATTGAACTAGAACTATAGGGACTAGTTGTGACATTAGCCCAAACTCCATTTCTGTTGACTCTTGAAGTCAAAATTCAAGTTTTGAATTCCTGTTGACTTTTAAAAAGTCAAAATCAATATCTTTGATTCAAAATTCGAATCCCTCTATCGATTCTCGTTTGATATTGTAACTGAAAAACGTTCATGTCTTTAACAATAATCATTACGACCATTAAGAGTCTCATCAATCGCGAATTAAGCCAATTAATGGCTAATGAAAGCATTTCGGTCGAAACCGTCGACCCCTTCATCAAATTCGGAGAATTCGCGTATTGTTTTTACAATTCGAGCTTACACACACCTAAATCGCACACCTCTGGAGCATTTCCACACGTCAATTCCACTGTAGTTGAAGCCGGAGTCGCCGGAGAACAACCTTGCGCGAAGTCGGAGCCTCTCTAGTCGAACTCTATCAATTCTTCATCTATTCTGGTAATTACTTACATCAACACTTTCGTTTTTACTCCTAGATGGAAAGCCCTATGCCAATTAGGGCTTACAACATTGATTATATCAAGAACCCGATTCTAGGGGTTCATGCGATTGTGGGTTAACCGATCATCACCTTAGGCTCTGTTTCAATCAAATTAATTTACGTGATCAGTTCGCAATCACCTAATTGTTGAAAGCCCTCTATCAATTTAATCTGTTAACATCGAATCTGTCATGATCTCAATCTAGGGTTCGTTCATAAAATCGATTTGGGGTTTTTGATCTTAAACCTGTTCTCCATCAAATTAAACTACTCTAACAGATTCGAAAGGTTCAATTTGGTAAAAGCCCTATGAATTCAAAGTCTTTTAACATCGAATTTTATCTAATTGATTTCTTGTTCTTGTTTTAGGGTTTCGGTTCTTGAGACTGAGATTTAACGATTTAAAACTCAATGGTTTTGCAATTAAAGTCGTACCTAGATTCGAAATACCCTAAGTAACAAAACCCATATGTTTTCTTGTTCAATCGATATCCAAATCGATGGATTTGGGATGGGTTTTGGTTCGGTTCACGCTAAAGGGGGGGATCATAGTGGGTTTGTTGATTAAAACCATTTCTGTCCGGATCCGTATGCGATTACCCTAGCGGATGGGACTGGTTAAGTGTGTGTGCTCATGGGGAAGACACCCGGGTTCGAATCCTCCTCCCCTGATTTCTTTTTAATTGCATTTTTGGGTTAATATTTAATTATAAAAACTCTTCCATTATTATTATAATAATATGCTAATACGTTTAAACCGGAAAAACTACCCCTGGACTCGGGAATGATTTTATAAACCTTTCTTGTTACGTATTTCATAGTTTTATAATAATATGTATATATTATTATTTAACCTTCAATTCCGAATAAAATAATATAAACTATATTATTTTTTCAAACCGTGACTCATATTAAAATAATATATTTAAATATATTATTTTCGACACGTTTCTAATTTTTGTGAAACGTTTCAAACTAATAAATAATATAATTATTTATGTTATTTACTCACGTTTATATCCTTGAATAAAAATAATAGATTTATTATTTTTGACACACAATTTAATTATTGTGTTATTTCGCTAAACTTAAAAATAATATAATAAATTATATTATTTTTCTAGACTACTATTTAATGACAAAACGCTCGAATATATTTATTATATATTATTTGTCATTCATCGCGAAACGCATTCATCCTAATTTAGAAATCCGTATTCCCGTAAACTCGTTCGTTTACCCGTTAATCCTTAGAATGTTTAAAGACGTTCTAATCTTTCGTGTGTCGTCACAAATCCCAATGAGTCCCTAATTGTTGTTTGTAATTCTAGGGCATACGTAAGCCGTTGCAGGCTAACACTTGTGTGCCAAGTCTATTACTTGTGTGATTAATTCCTACGCCATCAGGTGAGTTTTCACGGCCCCTTTTACCGCTTTTAAACTGGGGGAGAAAACATGACGCAAACACTTTTTGATTTTTGTTCTTCATTATGTATCACTTGTTATGACTATGCGTAAACTCTATCATGAAAGTCCTCACATCGAACCGTTTAAATATGAGTATAGCGAGGTATGTTGGGTAGTACTATTGGGTTTGACAAACCTCACCCGCGTTAGTCGCGCTAACTCGATTGGATATCGAACGGGTGCAATATTGACCTAAATGTGCACCATGGTTGATAGGCATGGTGGGAGGCATTCAAACAGTCAGTTTACGGTTGCGAGCGTAATAGCAAACATGAACATGAGTTAGCTACCTGTTGATATATATATTGATTGTACAATAAATCTGGTAAACGTTTATTTATATATTGAAACCTGTAAACTCACCAACCTCGTGTTGACATATTTTCTTACATGTTTTCTCAGGTCGCTAAAATAAGGCACATGTGCACATATATGACATGCATGGAGTCCTACTATTGAATTGTGTTTTATTTTTCTGTTTTGACTGTTTTGAATTATGTTTGGACTGGACTTTTTGGGGCGCGTTTGTTTTGCGCATTTACTTTCTTTATACGCTTCCGCATTTACTTTGATCATTTATGATATTTTCATTTTAGTCCCATATAGTGTCGTTCAATGTAACTAATGACTGAGATCCTGGTTTGTCAATTACCAAACGGTAAAACTCCGTTAGTTGAATTTGGGGGTGTGACAATATGTGTCGTTGACCCCACCCCACCCCACCCTCTTCTTCAATATTTGTTTTTATATGTTGAGTAATTATATGTTTATGCACTTGCAGAGCTATTAAGCATGAGTAGTTGGTTTCCATTAAATGTATATTCAGATCGATGAATGTACAATTATCAATTTCGAATTGAGAATCACTCTTTTAAATTTTACAAGGTTTGCTCTGGGGATTCCGTCACGATCCATATGTCAAAACGCGGAGACCAAACACGTCGCAACGACGGTCATTCCGACGTAAAACCCTAAAACATCAAGAAACCCGATTGCATACCCATGTCACACCAACGCCTACACCCTTAAAAACCCAAAACAACGAAAAAGAAACAAAAAAAAATCTAGGTTGGGCGCAACCTCGAACCCGGGCCGTTGGTGACAGCACGATCATGAATATCAAAATGCAAACAAAAAACACTTCAAAACGGTTGTTACTCCGTCGTAAAACCTTCAAGCGTACCGAGTCGTAAAAGGGAGCGTCACTACGCCGTTAAACCCGAAGGTGTACTCCGTCATAAAAGGCGTACTTTGTCATAAAAGTGACTGTCACTCCGCCGTAAAACCCGAAAATGTACTCTGCTGTAAAAGCTAACGTCAAGAAGTCCGAATACAAACGCAGACGCAACGATAAACATAACGTTAATAAAAGAAAAACCTAAATCTAAAATATTAAAAAAAAAACAAAAAAACAAAACTATACTTAAATTTTTACAGCCAAAATAAGAAAGCCAAAAACAGTACTATTCCCCTCATTAAAAAAACAAAACTTGAAAGGAAATCGTATGTCCAAAATGAGAATATATAAGGTTTTGTGACCAAAATGAGAAGACTAAAAACTATACTATTCTCCTCATTCATCTTTAAATGCGCACACACACACACACTAGTAGGAAAGCCGCGTGATACGGCGACGATGACAATTTACAACACGGTACTAGTTTTAGTTTATCAGTCCGGGTTTTACAATATAATAAAATTAAAACTGAACCTAAATGTTCACCCTAAAAAAATTATTAAATAACTGGAAAATAACAAACATAACAGTGATACAAAAAATGGTTTGCAGGCTAGTTGACCTGGTACAGAGACGTAAAAGCTGAATTTGATCGGAGTTTTGGTGACATTTTAAAAAGTAAGTTGCTTGACCCATATAAGCAAGTATGAGTGCGAGATAAACCAGAAATAAGAATGCAATCTGCAAGGGCAAAATGGAAAATTCAAGATACAAGTAAATATCATACACCAAGTGTAAAAATTATTGTTTTAAGTTCCACCAGATGTACCTGGATTGCATCATAAGAGAAATGACCAAGATCCGCAAACATTGCTTATGTGCCTGCAAGTGCACTTGGTTAATAAACTGCTTTGACTTTTTAGGTCAACTTTAATCCTACATTATTTCCTAATTTGACCCTGAAAAAGTTAAACCGTGAAAATTATTTTTTTCTAACTTTAGTACTTGCTAGGAAGTTGTATTTGGACATTAAGAGAATTTAAGGAAATTAAAGGTTTTTTTTTTTCAATTTTAAAGTTGAAGGTAAGTGAATTTGACCATACTTTAACGAAGATAGTAAATTTGATAACGAAGTCTAAAAAAGACTTAACTTTTTAGCTGTTATGTACAATTAAACCAATATTTTGAACGTAAAAAGTTAGGAGTCTGAATGTATGAAAGCTTGAGCGCCATCTCCATGCAGAAACTGTAGTTTTCTGCTGAGGAAGACGATCAAGCGAAACTAATAGGAAAGCGAAACTGACATAGTTTCGCTGGGACCTAGTTTTGCTGAGATCTAGTTTCGCTGAGTTCATAAGAAGCGAAATTAACCTAGTTTCGCTGAGACACAGATAGCGAAACTAATCTAGACATCAGAAAGCGAAATTGCCTAGTTTCGCTGAAGTAGTTGAAAGTGTAGAATTAATGTTTTATAAATCATCAATTCAAATTGTGAGTGACACCTCTTGGATCAATCGGTAGTACAAAGAGGATAACTAGTCATGTGAGTCAAGAATCCTTATTTTATTGTGTTTATGGTGGTGTGCATACTCAGAAACGAACGTTTATAATAAACGTATTTTATTACTTAAACGTGATAGATAAGAAAGAGAACAAGTTTGTTTAAGTAAACATTTTATAAACTAAAGAAAGAACATAGTACAGATTTATATAAACTATATGTTTTATAAATAACAGAACGAAAACAGAGAACAAGTTTATGTAACTAAACGTTTTACAAACAAGAGAAAGAACAGAGTACAAATTTATATAAACTACATGTTTTATAAATAACAACGAGAACTGAGAACATGTTTCTTTAACTAAACATTTTATAAATAAGAGAAAGAGCAGAGTACAAATTTATATAAACTATATGTTTTATAAATAACAGAACGAGAACATAGAACATGTTTATTTAACTAAAAGTTTTATAAGCAAGAGAAAGAGTAGAATACAACTTTATATAAACTATATGTTTTATAAACAATAGAAAGAAAGAGATAACTCAAATACAGTGTCTAATCTGTCAGATTATGGGTACACATAGCAAGTCTTGAGTTCCCTAGAGACCAGTGCTACTCGAAGCCTATGGTAATGTCATGGCCCGAGTTCATGATTGTGATTTGCATAACAGGGATAGTGCTCAGCAGGGCAGTGTAATTGGTGATGTTATACAACTGGTAGAATAGGAGTATCGACGGTTACTCTGGTGTGAGGACGGTCACTAAGCATGCAGGTTCCTTCGGTGACAACAGACAGGTTCCTTCGGGGACAACAGACATAGAAACAGATTGTAGACACATAATTTATGACTTAATTAATAGAGCACATAATAACTAAGTATGCTATTGAAAGTTTTACTATGATGTATATGTATACATAGTTCTATATGGTATGTTTTTGTTAAATATTTTTTACGAATGACATTGAAAGTAAAACCCGTTTTATTAAAGGTAAGAAAGACTTGAACTCACCAACCTTAACTGACTTTTAGTATGCACATCAGGTAATAAAGGAAAGACGAAAGTATGAAGCTATGAGGGTGTGGATAGCATGGGAGGAGGGTTGCTCCCTCTAAAGATTGACATTCTCAGGCGATATATATACTTGTCTGTACGTGTGTAGTTTGTTCTAGTGTTGATTACCATTTAAAATGAACATGTGAAAGAAATTTCTTAAATATTTTATGTTAATGATTGCAAACGTCAGATTGTGTCGAGCGAAACCTTAAGGAAAAAACCCGAGTATCGCAACGGCTCTCGGGGTCCAACCGGGTAGAGAGCAAGGGTAAAAAGAGGGATCTAAGACATCATTTTTTTGTACCTGTTGTACGATTCAGAATAAGGTTTGCATTTTGATTATTAATGGAGGAAACATCGAGAACTTGGTATCGTCACGAGTTATGGAACTACTTGTTTTACCTGTTAAGAGCCACCCTAAAACGTACCAACTCGCGTGGGTAAACAAAAAGAGAAAGATTCGGGTTGACAAGCGGTGTTTACTAAAGTTTTTCGGTTAGGAAATGATATGTTGAAGAGAACTAGTGTGATGTCGCCTATATGGATATGTATCACATCTTACTGGGTCGATCGTGGTAGTTTGACAGGCGTGCCCAACACGATGGATATTGGAACTTGATGTGCTTGTTTTAATATAAAAATATAAATAAATATATTTTTAGGATGGTTTCACAAGATCAGGTTTTAAATTAATAAAATGATAATTACTTTAACTTAAAACATACACAATAGGCAAGTGTACCTATCGCAACGTAATATAGTTTAGGTAAGAACCAAATATCAAACCAATGGACATGGTCGAGTTCCAATACTCAACTTTTGTTATCGTTTTGCCGGATTAATTAGTGAGTGGATTTTGTGTGTTTGTGAAGCAGAAAAGTAAATAACGGTAAAGTAAATAACATAAAAGTAAAAACGTGCGTGAAGTGTGTAACAGAAATGTAACTAGCAGAATAGTCAATAGTAGAAAGGTAAATAAGGCGAAAATGATCAGATTACAGATAGTATTGTTTCGGGTTTCGAATCAGCTTGGTACGTGATAATGTTAAGTTGACTAATTCAGTGATATGACTACTACAAACTTGTGACCCGGGTCACCGCTAGAGCCTCGTCCTCACTACATTTGATTCACGAATTATAATATTTAAATTAAAATAGTAGTGCCTCCCATTAGGGACAACAGTTACCCTCAACCCATCGAATGGTCATTGATGTCGGTCAAATGGTCTATTAAATTAAACACAACCTAACCTAGACTCTCTAGTTAAACTCTAGACAAACCTACTAAACTAGACCACAAAGACATGCAAGTGTACCTAACAATTGTAACACAGCTAAAGGAAGTCCGGATATCGAACCCACGAGACACTGACTATAACACTAACTAGACTCTGACTAGGAATTAACTGGTTTATTAGATTGGGGGGATTTCTACGAACTAAGGTTATCTACTAAACTTAACTAAACTGAACGAAGAAGACAACTAATTAACCAAGACAACTAACCAACAAAACCAAGGCTTTAGGTAATTCAGTAAGGAAGGAAGACACCACCTAGGCTGCGAATCCTCGTTACTAAACTTGGCTTCTATCGGTTATGAAACATGCAATGGAACTGGGATCCTAAGATATAACACCCTCAATTTACCTAATGGATTCCTGATCAATCTCAGAATGTGACTAGAAGGAACTCAAGGGATACTAATTACACCAGTGCTTGGATCACCTCTCGGTATCACCGATTATGCTATAGAACTCAAAAGACAACTCACCTCTCGGTATCACTATCTCAATACATCAAAGATGCAAGGAGCAATCTGAAATCAACCTGTCTAACAAGAATTAACAACGATACCAAAACCCTAAGGAAACGTCCTCTCAGACCGTTCACTCTCAGAAATCCTAACACCGAAAACTAACCGATTATCTATCACTTTTCAGGTTTTTAGATAATAAGAACACTTGATTTATTACTTGTTAATTGATTATCCTATGGTTACTGACGTCTAGCAAACCACATATGAACCACAAACACACAGTAAGTGATCTAATACACATCTATCAATTGAAAGACACTCAAACAAGACATATACGGATTCATCAACCATTCAAAGATCAAAATCAAGCATGCAAACTCATTAAACAAGTGATATCAGATCTGTACTAAAGCATAAAATCCAAAACAAGATCCATAAACGATAAAAATCCAATCTTTAGCAAACAATCATCATTAACCTAGGTAGATCTATGGTTTTAGCCAAGATACATGGTAGAAACAGAAGATTCAAAGATAAACAAAGCAAACATTAGGTCCAGAAACAAATCAAAACGAATATTACGATCAATCGTGACCGAACGATTTAATGTCTAACCCGATTCAATTGCCAAACTTCAATTCCTTGATCCAAAGCTTCTTCCTTTGCTCAGAATCGCCCAAAAACTCTTTCTTGACGTCAATGTATCGAATAATCAAGAAGATAGTCGTTTAAATTGATCACAACTAAAAATTAGGGTTTTTTTACGGATTTGCTCCCCTCTCGCGTACCGCGAGAGAATTGGGGAGGTCCCACGCGTACCGCGAGGGACAAACTAGTCGCGGGCCTTCCTGGCTTCCCTCGCGTACCGCGAGGGAATTGTGGTTCCACCTCGCGTACCGCGGGGAGATGATTTTTAAAGAAAATTGATTTTTCTCTTTTGCTTTTCGCTCTTTTCCCGTGTGCTTGATTTCTCCACGATTTTGCTTTATTTTCCGCTTCTTTTGCACACTATTACCTGCTAACATGACCCAGACTTAGAATGAACTAAAAACGACATAAAACGAGTACAAAACTATACAATTTCGCACAATTACACTAGGATAATTTTATGTTTTTTGTAACACATCAATCATCTCTGGGTTGGTTTAAGATATCAGACCTAAAATGCTTTATATTAAAGCTAAATATGTGATTATATTTTGCTCACCGGGAGGCGGTGTAACAATGGGACAAGTATAAAGACTTACCGTTCCCAACATGTGTTCACCAATTTTTGGTCGCATAATAAGCTCGTATAAAGACGTACGATCTTAGAAGTATAGACCAAGCCTTGGCTTATAAATTTCTGCACGTATAAAGACGTACGAGTTTCAAAGGAAGTTTGATTAAAAAGGGTTTTGCGATCTTACTCTTTAAAATCAAGACACTCACAAATATAAAGACGGATTTAGACAATAATAAAACCCCACCGAAAGATGGTTTTTAAGAACGAATTACTTAAAGACATAAACATACCACTAAATTAATACGTTAAACATTAACATGCACCAAACATCATCTTCACCCTAGCAATACAAAGAGGTTTTAGCCACGAATGGCCATAACGACTAGCATAATGATGAGTTTCGTGGGCTCCCCTATTGTGGAACAAGGAGGAAGAGCCCCTCTACTCTCTACTCTAACTACGAGAATTCTCTCTTCTAAAGTGTTCTTGAGGTGTGGTGTAACATCCCGAAAATCCGTAAGCCAGTGTTTCGGGTTAGCGGACGACTCGGATTCACATTTAACGTAATAAAGAGCAAGATTGGTCGTGCGCGGGCATTTTAACGACGTTAAATGACGTAGTTTTTGTTGTAACCCTAACTCGAGACTCAATACGCGTGGATTAGAAGTTGAGGGACCCGGATGTAATTGTTAAGAGTATATAATCAATCTATAGTAAACCCTAAGCCATTCTCGGCTAGGTGTGTACCCGACGGCAGGGAAAGGGTGCGGAGGCGGGAGTCGCCGAAAAAAGAAGAAGAGCACGACGGTTTAGCGGCGGTTTCAAGAGAAGAACTTCATGTTTAGCTAAGGTAATCGTCTTTCATGTTTGTATACGTATTCAGTTTGTGCTTTTGGTTCGGAAAACCCGAATAGGGTTTGGGTTCCATACCCACAACCGACGTTGTGGTGAGATAGATGATGACGGTCGGCTGAGGTGGTGGTGGCAGGAGTAAGAGGTGGCCGATGATGTGTCACACCCCAACCGACGGCGGATTATACGTCGGGGCGGACGCGTTTGTTCAACAGCACAAGGTTGACTATTAATGTTTCGATATTTTATTAAATAATAAATTAAGATTCAATACAAGGAACGTAACAAGAAATACAACATTTAATTTATAAGTAGTCTAGGTCCAAAGCATCCTATGTGATCACGAATAAGTCTCATGATGTAAACCTGAAACATGTGAAAGGATCATTCAACTACAAAATAGTTGGTGAGATACAAAGGTTTTGACACCGTTTAACAAAAGATTTGAAAAGTATTACAATTCACTATGATTTATGCATTCTATAATGTAAGTATGAGAAAACAAGCATGTTAGACATTGTGCATATCAACCCTCCAACCAAGTTTAGGCATAACCCGCAGGTTACCCTTATAACTCTCAAGTTTAAAGTTTAATTCAATAACAATCACCAAGGGCTCCCCCCCTAAGGGGTCAATCAATCAAGGTGGATTGGTCAAACACAATAGATCTATCATTGTTACTATAGGCTTGATCAAAGTTAATGAATATGCTAGTTTTAAGTTTAATCTAAGCATGCAAGTCTCAAGTTTAACACAAGAATGAACACATAGTCATAGTTGTACAAGAATTGTATAAGTTTAAGGATTTTGAACATGTTTCACCCCAAAAGCATAGAAAGGAAAAAGGGGCTAAGTATACTCACTTGGATCGATGAAGAGTATCCGACACGGATAAGTATTTGCAAGACTTGGAGAGGGAGAATATCCTCACAATAAGCCTAAGAATACAAGTCTAAGGATTTAAGTTTGTTTCTACAAGTCTAAGGCAAAAGATCTAGGATTTCGAGATTCGACTAGGGTTCCAAACGGGTGACGGGTTGGTTGTGTTCATGACCTTTTAAATCAAGTTTAAAACAAAGGTTTTTGAATGAATGATTCAAGACTTATGTATCAAAGTTTAAATAAGTTTATAGCTCAGAATGATTTAGTAAGATAAGTATTTAAAGTTTCACAATTATTACACCCAATTGGTAATAATAATTAAAATAGTTTTTCTAAGTATTTGTACATATTGTTAAACGAAAGGCTAAACAATTATTTAAAGATTTAAAATAATTATTTAAAGTATGAATAATTATTAAAGATTACTAATAATTATTGCAAGGATAAACAATAAGTATTTAGAGAATAAATAGTCTTTAAATTATAAGTTTATAAATTATAAAGTTTCTTAGGTATTAAAATGAAGTTTGTAAGTTTGAAATGTTTAAAGTTTCTATTTAAGATTTATAGGGTTTATAAATTTAGGATGAATGAGTAAACGATTTTCTATCTTTATAAAGTTTATAGATTCATAGGTTTTCTAGTTTTAAATAAACAATGTTTATTTACTTTTCTTGTTTTAAAATAGATATACAAATAGCCTTGATTTAGATTCTTAATAATTTACAAAAGTTTATAATTTTATGTTTTTTAAGTAGTGTGCAAATTTTATAAGTTTTACTTATAAAATTTATATAAATTATTTATTTAAAGTTTTGAATAGAAAACAATTAAAGTTTTTATGTTAGATTAAAGTTTCAAGTTTTATAAATTATTTTCTGTTTAATAAATAAGTTTAATAAAGTCTTATAAATGTTTTTTTTTTATATAATTTTTAAACCTTTAAAACTATTTTTAAAGAATAAAACATTATAGGTTTTAACTAATTTTAATTAAATAAAATAGCCCTGCTATGCAAAAATGTAAAAAGAATTCATTTTTATGATTATAACAGTTTAATATAATTTATAAAAATTATTAGAATTTTTAAAATTGAGTAAAAAGCATAAAAAAAAAATGAAAAACAAAAGTGGGGCGCGCCTGGGTCGAACCCGGGTCTGTGACCGGGTCACCCATCACACACGCAGTTAACCAGCTCGGCTACGGGTCTTGCTGTTAATCTAACTGGAAAGAAAATTTAAAAACACAAACCCAAATCGATCCCAATTTCATTATGAACCCTAGAACAAGATCTGCCAAATACGCATCGAATTGCCCTCTGTTAATGGAATTAAACAGAGGGCTTTCGATCTATGAACTATGGCGAGTACAATGGGCACAAGAATTACCTGAAACGGAGTCGATTTGAGGAAGAACGTGACTGAGGTGGTCGTCGGCGGTCGCAGCTTCAAATCGGAAATTGCAGGTGTTAATCGGAGAAATTTAGAGTGAAGAAAGTTGAGGGGTGATGTTGATGAGCTACGGAGGTCGGTATTTATAGGTGATTTTGGGTTTAAATGCCGAATTAGGTGGGAGTTGGTGGTTGAACGGGACGAAGATTGAATTCGAATTCGCGGTCATTATGGTTGAAATTGGGTAGCGGGAGGCATTGGGTTACGGTCGCATGCTCGAGGCGACGCCCGAGGTGCACCGCATTTGGACGGAATTGCGATTTTGGCTAAAACGGGTTCAAAATCGGTTGAAACGGGATTCGAACTTGGAACCTGTTTCCAAACTGAAAGTTTGGGATAAATACACAACCGGTCCCTGTAGTTTGAAGTTTTGGCATTGCGTGATAAAAGTGAAGTTTTAGTTTAAAACAAGTTTTGGAAATTGACAGTTTCAGTCCCTGGACTTTATAGATAAGAAAAACATCTAATTAAAAATTAAATAAGTTTTCTCAGATGATTTTTATAAACTTTATAAGATGATCTATAAGATTTATCTTAAGTTTAAGAAATAGGTTTATATAATTACAAACTTGTCAATTTTTGAGAATTTATATATATATATATATATATATATATATATATGTTTTATGTATAAACTATGTATGTATTAATCTAAAATTAATATTTATAGTTTTAAGGAAATAGTTTTAACACGAAATCGAGTTTAAATTTAGTAACACGTGTAAAAAGGTAGGTCGGAAAATCTCGGATATTACAGTCTCCCCTACTTTAGGAAATTTCGTCCCGAAATTAAAGTAGAAAGTTTCTGTTTTTCCAAGATTTAAGTTCATGATACGCACAGGGATAATGAGAAAGATACTTTACGTCCCTTAGTAAACTACGAGTTACGTTTAGAATCCTAACTGGAATGACCGGAATAAGATTACGCTCAAGTTTCTAAGTTTTCAAAGCCTGGGGTTGCCAAAAGTTCCTCTACGAAACATATAGTTTCATTGAAATATAGGAAGATTCGATTTCAGAAATGCATTCGAGAGAATATCTGCTGAATTTCCATTCAGGATTTCAAGTGAGATGCATCACTTAGGATGGATTCGATGATAGTGTAACGATTTGAGTTTGTAGACTATTACGTCTAAGGATTGCTACGGTACTTAAGTTCCGTGGCTACCTTTTACAATAAGTCTTAGATCATAGCACACGACAGAGTTTACTATGTCTTTCCATACGCTGATTTTCATACTTACGTGTGCACCCGCAAGCATTCAAATCGTCGCATAGTCCGCATAGGTCCTTCCGTTTGTGTGTAGATAAAGAAAGAGTACCAGAATTTGTTTAACTCACGACTAAAGTTTCCACATAAGAGTGATCATTGATTAACGAGTTCCTTAGAGAGAGAGACGTCGTTCAATGATTAAAGAGAAAGGAATGTGACAAGATTTAGAGTTTCAAAGTTTCCTCGTGTTTGAATAAGAATACATCAATCATCGAGTAGTTTAAAGTCTTTATACTTTCCTCGTGTTTGATCAAGAATCCATCAAACCTTGAGTAGTTTAAAAGTCTTATACGTTCATCATGTTTGAACAAGCATACGTCAAACATGGAGTAGTTTAAAGTCTTATACGTTCATCATGTTTGAACAAGAATACGTCAAGCATAGAATAGTTTAAGTTGTGTTTGAACAAGAACACGTCAAACATAGAATAGTTTAAATTGTGTTTGAACAAGAATACGTCAAACGTAGAATAGTTTAAATTGTGTTCGAACAAGTATACGTCAAACATAGAATAGTTTAAATTGTGTTTGAACAAGAACACGTCAAACATAGAATAGTTTAAATTGTGTTTGAACAAGAATACGTCAAACGTAGAATAGTTTAAATTGTGTTCGAACAAGTATACGTCAAACATAGAATAGTTTAAATTGTGTTTGAACAAGAATACGTCAAACGTAGAATAGTTTAAATTGTGTTCGAACAAGTATACGTCAAACATAGAATAGTTTAAATTGTGTTTGAACAAGAATACGTCAAACATGGAATAGTTTAAAGTCTTTTAGTTTAGCTTCAATGTATAGAAGTATACGATTACGCTTTGAGTATAAAGTGGTTATTCAAATACTCTAGTATTTAAGAGAGGTGTGGGATAGCGTTTGGAACAGGATTAACCATTATACGCTCCCTTATAGAAGATTTGAGTTGTCCAGAAGGTTAGGTGGATCCCGATGTTTGGTTTAGATAGGAGTAAGGGGAGGTACTCTACTAAAGAGATCAATGTCCTCCTTCGTGCTAGTTTCTAGTATCAAGATTGAAGTTTTCTCATGTATACGAAATGAACGTTTATCAAGTCTTACAAGGTTTAGTTAGGACGAACACAAAAAGGTTTTCAAGACTAAGAGTCCAAGTATGAGTAGGATAAGTCAGTTGATTTCAAGTTTCAATATTAAGCTTTACATGATCCTTTGTTGTACATGCTTCCTTTTAGTTTCAAGATACGGTTTTGTATATTTGTATAAGTTTTTACATGACTCAAAAGTCTCTGACCTTGTGTATACGAAGTTTATTGTTTTAGTAACGTGCATTTAAGCTTTTAGTTCCCGTTGTGATTTATAGCAAATCTTTTACGTGACAAGAGTTGGATGAGGAAAGTCTCCTAGCATAGGGTAACGG
Organism: Smallanthus sonchifolius; assembly: GCA_023525975.1. NCBI lineage: Eukaryota > Viridiplantae > Streptophyta > Magnoliopsida > Asterales > Asteraceae > Smallanthus > Smallanthus sonchifolius. The sequence goes on along the minus strand of CM042034.1, from coordinate 84,375,300 downwards.
GAAAAAGTTTCGATAAGGTTTACGATAGTGTGTTTACAAATGATTTATCTTGTTTCATAACAACAGGCATAGTTTTCTTTTGTATAGAACGTAATCAAGAGGTTCAAAAACGACGAGTTAGGCAACGATAAGAAGTATAAGTAGGACTTTATAAAAGGTCTGTATGATTGCCAAACGAAAAATAGGTCAAGTTTAGAAGTGTTAAGTCTATATAAGGGGTAAGGATCATAGTTGATTACGACAGTGGTTCGTAAGTCGTGTTGTTTTAAAAGAGTGCTTACGAATTAGAAGGTTTGTTTAAAGTTTATTCTTCAAGTATGCGTGTGTCACTTAGGATTTTTATAGTTTAATGCAACGTTGTTTAATTATCTCAAGTACTAACGTGAGCTACTCTTGACGAAAGTGTTTGGGTAGAAGTGTTAAGTTTGTAGTGCTAGAAGGAAAGTCAAGCTAGTAAATGATAACAAGATAAATTTCAAAATAACTTTCGTTAAATGTTTCAAAATTGGGACTTCTAGCCCTTACATAATACAATTTAAACGGAAAATTAAAGTGTGTAAGTAAGTTGATTTAATATGTTCAAAAGGTTTTTATTCATAATACTGAGTTATCACAGTAATACTTTCAAAAATAGTTTTGATTGGAGGTTGATGGGCTAACGAGGAGGATTCCCGGAAGAAAGGGTGGTCACAAGGACTCACTTAAGTACCCTATTTCCCTAGCCAGAACTTTCTCATAGGCCTACAACTTCTCTCAGTTGTTGTCACCGATGCTTGGGTTTATGGTACTATGTCGAGGTTCATTATGGGTTTAGAGTCTTAAACGTGGAGCTTGTTTATTCTATAGTAGGCTTCTTCTCTTGCGGGAAAACGATCAGGTTACTAATCCCTTTGTTAATGTACTTTATGTTTAAAAGACGTTAAGTTTTGTTTACAAGAAACGGTGATGTGTAAGTTTTAAGGACGTATGAAGGTTTTGAGATATATAAAAGTGTAACAAAGTTTTGAGTTAGTCATAAAATGAAGTTTGCTTGAGTGACGAAAAATGAAATGAGACACAAGGGTTTCCCCTTATGTGCCAAGTTTATAAAATAATGAAGTTTGTAAAAGGACTTGTAGGGCAATACATAGTTTTAATGGGCTGTTAGTTCAAGGATCATGAAGTTTAAGGATGTATGAAAACTTTGAGATGTATAAAAGTGTAACAAAAGTTTTTGAGTTAGTTATCAAATGAAACTTGGTTAAGTGCTAAGGAGGTAAGGTAAAAATACAAGGGTTACCTCTTACGTGTCATATTTATAAAATAATGAAGCTTTATAGAAGAATTTGTAGGGTAATACATAGTTTTAAGGGTTATATTACAACGATCACGAAGTTTATTGGGTAGTATCTATAAATATAAGTTTATGTATGTAGTTTTTAAGTATAATCTCGTAAGAATTTCTCCTTAAAGGTAACTCCTTCAGGTCATGACGAGTAAGCATGCTAGGTCCAAAGCATCCTATGTGATCACGAATAAGTCTCATGATGTAGAACCTGAAACATGTGAAAGAATCTGTCAACTACAAAATAGTTGGTGAGATACAAAGGTTTTGACACAGTTTAACAAGAGTTTGAGAAGAATTACAATTCACTATTATATTGCATTCTATAATGTAAGTATGAGAAAACAAGCATGTTAGACATTGTGCATATCAACCCTCCAACCAAGTTTAGGCATAACCCGCAGGTTACCCTTATAAGTCTCAAGTTTAAAGTTTAATTCAGTAACAATCACCAAGGGCTCCCCCCGAAGGGATCAATCAATCAAGGTGGATTGGTCAAATACAATAGATCTATCATTGTTACTATAAGCTTGATCAAAGTTAATGAATATGCTAGTTTTAAGTTTAATCTAAGCATGCAAGTCTCAAGTTTAACACAAGAATGAGCACATAGTCATAGTTGTATAAGAATTGTATAAGTTTAAGGATTTTGAACATGTTTCACCCCAAAAGCATAGAAAGGAAAAATGGGCTAAGTATACTCACTTGGATCGATGAAGAGTATCCGACACGGATAAGTATTTGCAAGACTTGGAGAGGGAGAATATCCTCACAATAAGCCTAAGAATACAAGTCTAAGGATTTAAGTTTGTTTCTACAAGTCTAAGGCAAAAGATCTAGGATTTCGAAATTCGACTAGGGTTCCAAACGGGTGACGGGTTGGTTGTGTTCATGACGTTTTAAATCAAGTTTAAAACAAAGGTTTTTGAATGAATGATTCAAGACTTATGTATCAAAGTTTAAATAAGTTTATAGCTCAGAATGATTTAGTAAGATAATTATTTAAAGTTTCACAATTATTACACCCAATTGGTAATAATAATTAAAATAGTTTTTCTAAGTAATTGTACATATTGTTAAACGAAAGGCTAAACAATTATTTAAAGATTTAAAATAATTATTTAAAGTATGAATAATTATTAAAGATTACTAATAATTATTGCAAGGATAAACAATAAGTATTTGGAGAATAAATAGTCTTTAAATTATAAGTTTATAAATTATAAAGTTTCTTAGGTATTAAAATGAAGTTTGTAAGTTTGAAATGTTTAATGTTTCTATTTAAGATTTATAGGGTTTATAAATTTAGGATGAATGTGTAAACGATTTTCTATCTTTATAAAGTTTATAGATTCATAGGTTTTCTAGTTTTAAATAAACAATGTTTATTTACTTTTCTTGTTTTAAAATAGATATACAAATAGCCTTGATTTAGATTCTTAATAATTTACAAAAGTTTATAATTTTATGTTTTTTAAGTAGTGTGCAAATTTTATAAGTTTTACTTATAAAATTTATATAAATTATTTATTTAAAGTTTTGAATAGAAAACAATTAAAGTTTTTATGTTAGATTAAAGTTTCAAGTTTTATAAATTATTTTCTGTTTAATAAAGTCTTATAAATGTTTTTTTTTATATAATTTTTAAACCTTTAAAACTATTTTTAAAGAATAAAACATTATAGGTTTTAACTAATTTTAATTAAATAAAATAGCCCTGCTATGCAAAAATGTAAAAAGAATTCATTTTTATGATTATAACAGTTTAATATAATTTATAAAAATTATTAGAATTTTTAAAATTGAGTAAAAAGCATCAAAAAAAAAATGAAAAACAAAAGTGGGGCGCGCCTGGGTCGAACCTGGGTCTGTGACCGGGTCACCCATCACACACGCAGTTAACCAGCTCGGCTACGGGTCTTGCTGTTAATCTAACTGGAAAGAAAATTTAAAAACACAAACCCAAATCGATCCCAATTTCATTATGAACCCTAGAACAAGATCTGCCAAATACGCATCGAATTGCCCTCTGTTAATGGAATTAAACAGAGGGCTTTCGATCTATGAACTATGGCGAGTACAATGGGCACAAGAATTACCTGAAACGGAGTCGATTTGAGGAAGAACGTGACTGAGGTGGTCGTCGGCGGTCGCAGCTTCAAATCGGAAATTGCAGGTGTTAATCGGAGAAATTTAGAGTGAAGAAAGTTGAGGGGTGATGTTGATGAGCTACGGAGGTCGGTATTTATAGGTGATTTTGGGTTTAAATGCCGAATTAGGTGGGAGTTGGTGGTTGAACGGGACGAAGATTGAATTCGAATTCGCGGTCATTATGGTTGAAATTGGGTAGCGGGAGGCATTGGGTTACGGTCGCACGCTCGAGGCGACGCCCGAGGTGCACCGCATTTGGACGGAATTGCGATTTTGGCTAAAACGGGTTCAAAATCGGTTGAAACGGGATTCGAACTTGGAACCTGTTTCCAAACTGAAAGTTTGGGATAAATACACAACCGGTCCCTGTAGTTTGAAGTTTTGGCATTGCGTGATAAAAGTGAAGTTTTAGTTTAAAACAAGTTTTGAAAATTGACAGTTTCAGACCCTGGACTTTATAGATAAGAAAAACATCTAATTAAAAATTAAATAAGTTTTCTCAAATGATTTTTATAAACTTTATAAGATGATCTATAAGATTTATCTTAAGTTTAAGAAATAGGTTTATATAATTACAAACTTGTCAATTTTTGAGAATTTATATATATATATATATATATATGTTTTATGTATAAACTATTTATGTATTAATCTAAAATTAATATTTATAGTTTTAAGGAAATAGTTTTAACACGAAATCGAGTTTAAATTTAGTAACACGTGTAAAAAGGTAGGTCGGAAAATCTCGGATATTTCATGATGGTTGTAGACGTGAGTGGCAGTGGCTACCGGTCTTAGCGGGTGGCGTCAAGGAGAAACAGCCGACTACGGCTGAGTGTGAGGATGGTGGCGGAGCGCAACGGTGGTGTCCACCGTGGTGGCGGTAATGGTGGGACTCGACGGACACGACAAACCAGAAAGCTCGGGTCACAGCGGTTGTAATATCCTGGATTTTTCCCGATGAACCTTTTTCTAAAACGCTCACCGTGTTATTTTAAACTTTAATTCTTATTTCCTTAAATAGTAATTTTTTTATGGATTTAAGGAAAACATTCATATATGTATATATATATATGTATGTTTATTAATTTTGTCTTTATTAAACAATATATTATTAAAATTCTTAAAATATATAAGTTTATAATTATATAAAATTTATAAACTTATTTCTAAAAACATTTAAGCTTTCAAATCCTAGAAATTATTTCATAAGGAAATAAAAAACTTATAAAAATTACTTAGTTTTTATAAAAATAAAACATATTTATGTTATAAAAAGTCCGGGGACCAAACTGTCATTTTCTGAAACTTGTTTTAAACTGAAATTAAACTTTAAACGGAAAGTGATAAACCCGAAACCCCAAGGACCTGTTTTGCCAATTCGCTGAACTATCGAAACCCAGAATCGGTCCTAGGTTCGAGTCCCACAAGGCCCGATTTTTCTCACCTTTTTCGCGAAATCGCGATACAGTCTAGGTTCACCGAACCTCGAGCTTCGACTCGCGCATGCGACCCTAACCCTATGACAATCAATGCCCGTCCTCGACTGTAACAACGCGTGGGCTCGAGTTTGAATCTATTCGGCGCAACCATAAACCCCTCAACCAATTCGACATTAAATGCCCAAATTGGCTATAAATACCGATCCCAGTAGCTCTTCAACATCATCCCAACACTTCTCCACTCTTCAATTTCACGCATCGGGTTTGCAATTCCTCGGGTTGGAGCGGCGACTGCCGACGAGCTCGGTGAGGCCAATATCCCTCGTTTTTGCATCAATTCAGGTAAAACTTATGCTCAATCAACTCGAAATTTCCTAATGATCAAAAGCCCTCTGTTTAATTCCATTAACAGAGGGCTAATCATAGTGTATTTGGTGGATTAAATTTCTAGGGTTCATAGGGATTTGAGGGTGATTTGGGATTTTGTTTAAGTAATTGTTTTTCCGTGTTTATAATCAATGAGACCCGTAGTCGGGATGGCTAAGTGTGTGTGTATGCTGTGACCCGGGAGCGGCGCGGGTTCGACCCGGCCGACCCCCATTTTCGATTTAGTATTTTTTTTGGGCCTTTTATTTAACTTTATAAATTCCAACAAATTTTATATAATCTGTTAAATCCTTATAAATCTAATTACAAATTTTAATTATACTTTTTCTGGAATATCTTTAATTAAGTAAAACTTAATTAAACTTATAAAAAAAATTAATTCTTTAAGATTCGTTTTAAATATTTAAAAACTATAAAAAAAAGAGTACTTTTAAGACTCTATAAATGTGTAAAACTTGAAACTTTAATTTAAAACTTTAATTATTTTCTGTTTAAAACTTTAAACCTTAAATAAACAAATTATATAAATTTTATAAACAAAATTTATAAAATTTGCACATTACTTAGTAAACATAAATTTATAAACCTTGTAATTTATTAAAGACTAAATCAAGACTTATTTAGTTATTTAAAACAAGGAAATAATTACACATTATTATTTGGAAATTTGTATAAACCTATGTAAACTGATACATTTTATTTAAACGTTAAACTTATGATTTGTAAAACGTAAACTTTATGAGAGACTCTATTTAAACACTTTACACACATAAATACTTATTATGTATTTAAACTTATAAACATTATTTACCTACATTTTAATTCGTAAAGAAAATGCTTAATACTTAATTTTCTTTAATAAATCCTAAATGCTTTCATAGAAATTAATTTAAATAAGATTCTTTTAGATAAAATGATCATTCTTAATGATTATTTATAAAAAAACTTATCCTCACAACAATCATCGGAAAGCTTTAATAATTATCCACACTTTTGATTATAAATCTTTAATAATACTTATCATTTGAATAATTATTTATCCTTAAATATATATTTAATTATTAAGCTTTGATAAATATTTAATCTTTAGACAATTATCATTAATCTTTAAGGAGTATTTAATCCTTCAATTATCTATTGTTACAACCCTAAAACTTAGAAACTATCTTGATTATTATCATCGAACATATGTAAATTATACTCGCAAAACTTTTTGAATAATTATTCGAAACTATAAACTTCTTAAACACTTATACAAGGTCTTGTGTCATTTATTCAAAATCTTTATTTTAAACCTAATCTAAACTAATCCCGTCTCCCATTTGGAACCCTAGTCAAATCTTGAATCCTAGACCCTTGGCATAGACTTATAGATCATACTTATATGCTTAGGCTTGTGGTGAGGATATTCTCCCTCAAGGTCTTGCAAACCTACTCTTGTCGGATACTCTTTCATCAAATCCAAGTGAGTATACTTAGCCCCTTTTTCCTTTCTATACTTTTGGGGTGAAACATGTTCAAAACTTTAAACTTATACAATTCTTGTACAACTATGACTATGTGTTATTCTTATGTTAAACTTGAGACTTGTATGCTTAGATTAAACTTAAAACTAGCATATTCATTAACTTTGATCAAGCCTATAGTAACAATGATAGATCTATTGTATTTGACCAATCCACCTTGATTGATTGACCCTTCGGGGGGAGCCCTTGGTGATTGTTACTGAAGTAAACTTTTAAACTTGAGACTTATAAGGGTAACCTGCGGGTTATGCCTAAACTTGGTTGGAGGGTTGATATGCACAATGTCTAACATGCTTGTTTTCTCATACTTACATTATAGAATGCAATATATCATAGTGAATTGTAATTCTTCTCAAACTCTTGTTAAACTGTGTCAAAACCTTTGTATCTCACCAACTATTTTGTAGTTGACAGATTCTTTCACATGTTTCAGGTTCTACATCATGAGACTTATTCGTGATCACATAGGATGCTTTGGACCTAGAATACTTATTAAAGAAATGTTGTAATCTTGTTATTTCCTTTGTATTGAACCTTTGAATCTATTTATTAATGATATATTGAAACTTTAATAGTCAACCTTGTGCTATTGAACAACCGCGTCCGCCCCGACGTATAATCCGCCGTGGGTTGGGGTGTGACAGATTGGTATGAGAGCCTTGGTTATAGGGAATTAGGTTATTAGACACATGACCTAGACTATAACTTAGGAGACCCAAACATGAGTCATCTCATGTCCTTTACTAGGAACTTTTCTCCTCATTCTATTCTAAAATTCTTATACGTGAACGCTTGGAAATTCTACGCTTCGACTTATCTACGTGCTAGAAGAGTCTACTACATCGAGGACACGTTCTTAGGCTTCAAGCCTAATCCTCCACTAAACTCTCATCAAGAGTATTTAAGTTCTAGATAATGTGTGAGAACTTGTGCGGACCGGAAGGGTGAATACCTGTATTCTAGGAAATTCTGTCAAGGAAAGCATTTCGTATAAATCCAAATCAACCGTTGGACCCGTATGCTTTCCTGGGAATTCTTGGGATGAGTATCCACTTATAGGAATGCATAACTTCTCTAAACATTAGTGAACTCAAATTTCTCTTGATACGTCAAAGTACTCACTTAGTGATATGCACTAAATGAGCACCATCTCAAATACTTTACGCTTCATAAATTCATGATTCAAAAACTTTCCTCTATAACCTTTATTCTATGATTCTTAAAGTCCCGTCTTGTCACATGACAGCATGCTTACTCGTCATGACCTAAAGGAGTTACCTTCAAGAAGAAATTCTTACGAGACTATACTTAAAGACTATATACATAAACTTATATTTATACAGATACTACCCAATAAGCTTCATGATCGATGTAATACAACCCTTAGAACTATGTATTACCCTACAAATTCTTCTACAAAACTTCATTTATAAGACACCTAAGAGGTGACCCTTGTATTCTTACCTTACCTCCTTAACACTTAACCAAGTTTCATTTGATAACTAACTCAAAACTTTTGTTACACTTTTATACATCTCGAAACTTTCATACGTCCTTAAACTTCATGATCCTTGTAATATCAGCACATTTAAAACCATGTATTATCCTACAAGTCCTTTACAAAGTGCATCATTTTATAAACTTGACACTAAAGGGGAAACTCTTGTGTTTTCATTTTGTCACTCACAACTTCATTTGATGATTTACTCAAACTTTGTTACACTTCATTACATCCCAAAACTTTCATACGTCTTTAAAACTTACACATCACCTCTCTTGTAAACAAAACTTAACGCATTCCGAATCCAAAATACATTAACAAAAGAATTAGTAACCTAATCGTTTTCCCCGTAAGAGAAGAAGCCTGCTATGGAATAGACAAGCTCCACGTTTAAGGACTCTAAGCCCGCAATGAACCTTGACATAGTACCACAAACCCAAACATCGGTGACAACAACTGAGAGAAGTTGTAGGCCTATGAGGAAGTTCTGGCTAGGGAAATAGGGTACTTAAGTGAGTCCTTGTGACCACCCCTTCTTCCGAGAATCCTCCTCGTTAGCCCATCAACCTCCAATCAAAAACTATTTTTGAAAATAATACTGTGATGACTCAGTATTATGAATAAAAGCCTTTTGAACATATTTAATCAACTTACTTACACACTTTAATTTTCCGTTTAAATTGTCATATGTAAGGACTAGAAGTCCCAAATTTTGAAACGTTTAATGAGAGTTATTTTGAAATTTCATCTTGTTATCACTTATTAATTTGACCCTTCTTTCATCATTTCAAACTTAAACCCTCTTACCCAAACACTTCCGTCAAGAGTAGCTCACGTTAGTACTAGGGATAATTAACAACGTGGCATTAAACTATAAAAAAAAAAAAAACCCTAAGTGACACGCATACTTGAAGAATAAACCTTGAATAAACCTTCTGATTCGTAAGCACCCTTTTAAAAAAAAACAACACGACTTACGAACCACTACCGAGATAAACTATAATTCTTATCCATTATATAGACTTAACACTTCTAAACTTGACCTAATTTTCGTTTGACAATCATACATACCTTTTGTAAAGTCCTACTTATACTACTTATCGTTGCCTAACTCGTCGTTTTTGAACCTCTTGATTTCATTCCATACAAAAGAAAACTATGCCTGCTGTTATGAAACATGATAAAAATCATTTATACACACACTATCATAAACCTTATAGAAACTTTTCCCGTTACCCTATGCTTGGAGACTTTCCTCATTCAAATCTTGTCACGTAAAAGACTTACTATAAATCACAACGGAAATTTAAGACTTAAAAGCACGTTGCTAAAACATCAAACTTCGTATACACAACTATAAGGTCAGAGACTTTTGAGCCATGTAAAAAAAAAAAAAAAAAACTTATACAAACATTCGAAACCATATCCTTGAAAACTAAACACCTTCTAAACCAAAGGAAGCATGTACAATAAAGGGTCATGTAAAGCTTAATATTGAAACTTGAAATCAACTGACTTATCCTATTTTCAAACTCATACTTTGATTCTTAATCTTGAAAACTTTTTGTATTCGTCCTAACTAAACCTTGTAAGACTTGATAAACGTTCATTTCGAATACACGAGAAAACTTCACTCTTGATACTAGAAACTAGCAGGAAGGAGGACATTACTCTCTTTAGCAGAGTACCTCCCCTGACTCCTATCTAAACCAAACATCGAGATCCACCTAATCTTCTGGAAAACTCGAATCTTCCGTGAGAAAGCGTATAACGGTTAATCCTGTTCCAAACGCTGCTCCACACCTCTCTTAATGCTAGAGTATTTAGATAACCGCTTTATACTCAAAACGTAATCGTATACTTCTATACACTGAAGCTAAACTAAGAGACTTTAAGCTATTCTATGATTGAAGTATTCTTGTTCAAACACAATTTAAACTATTCTATGATTGAAGTATTCTTGTTCAAACACAATTTAAACTATTCTATGATTGACGTATTCTTGTTCAAACACAATTTAAACTATTCTATGATTGACGTATTCTTGTTCAAACACAATTTAAACTATTCTATGTTTGACGTATTCTTGATCGAACACAATTTAAACTATTCTATGTTTGACGTATTCTTGATCAAACACAATTTAAACTATTCTATGTTTGACGTATTCTTGTTCAAACACAATTTAAACTATTCTATGTTTGACGTATTCTTGTTCAAACACAATTTGAGCTACCCCATGTTTGACGTATTCTTGTTCAAACATGATGAACGTATGAGACTTTAAACTACCCCATGTTTGACGTATTCTTGTTCAAACATGATGAACGTATGAGACTTTAAACTACCCCATGTTTGACGTATTCTTGTTCAAACATGATGAACGTATGAGACTTTAAACTTCTCCATGTTTGACGTATATGATGAACGTATGAGACTTTAAACTACTCCATGTTTGACGTATGCTTGTTCAAGCATGATGAACGTATAAGGCTTTTAAACTACTCAAGGTTTGATGTATTCTTGATCAAACACGGGGAAAGTGTAAAGACTTTAAACTACTCAATGATTGAGGTATTCTTATTCAATCACGAGGAAACTTTGAAACTCTAAATCTTGTCACATTCTTTTCTCTTTAATCATTGGATGACGTTTCTCTTTGAGGGACTCGTTAATCAATGATCACTCTTATGTGGAAACTTTAGTCGTGTGTTAAACAAATTCTTGTACTCTTTCTTGATCCACACACAAACGGAAGGACCTATGCGGACTATGCGACGATTTGAATGCTTGCGGTTGCACACGTAAGTACAAAAATCAACGTATGGGAAGACATAGTAAACTCTGTCGTGTGCTATGATCTAAGACTTATCATAAAAGGTAGTCACGGAACTTAGGTACCGTAGTAAAACCTTAAACGTATTAGTCTACAAACTCAAGCCAATACACTATCATCGAATCCATCCTAAGTGATGCATCTCACTTGAAATCCTGAATGGAAATTCAGCGAATATTCTCTCGAATGCATTTCCGAAAACGAACCATCCTATATTTCAATGAAACTATATGTTTCGTAGAGAAACTCCTGACAACCCTAGACTTTGAAGACTTAGAAACTTGAGCGTAATCTTATTCCTACCATCCAGTTAGGATCCTAAACGTAACCCGTAGTTTACTAAGGGACGTAAAGTATCTTTTCTCATTATCCTTGTGGGTATCATAAACTTAAATCTGGGAAAAGCAGAAACTTTCTACTTTAATTTCGGGACGAAATTTCCTAAAGTAGGGGAGACTGTAATATCCTGGATTTTTCCCGATGAACCTTTTTCTAAAACGCTCACCGTGTTATTTTAAACTTTAATTCTTATTTCCTTAAATAGTAATTTTTTTATGGATTTAAGGAAAACATTCATATATGTATATATATATGTATGTTTATTAATTTTGTCTTTATTAAACAAGATATTATTAAAATTCTTAAAATATATAAGTTTATAATTATATAAAATTTATAAACTTATTTCTAAAAACATTTAAGCTTTCAAATCCTAGAAATTATTTCATAAGGAAATAAAAAACTTATAAAACTTACTTAGTTTTTATAAAAATAAAACATATTTATGTTATAAAAAGTCCGGGGACCAAACTGTCATTTTCTGAAACTTGTTTTAAACTGAAATTAAACTTTAAACGGAAAGTGATAAACCCGAAACCCCAAGGACCTGTTTTGCCAATTCGCTGAACTATCGAAACCCAGAATCGGTCCTAGGTTCGAGTCCCACAAGCCCCGATTTTTCTCACCTTTTTCGCGAAATCGCGATACAGTCCAGGTTCACCGAACCTCGAGCTTCGACTCGCGCATGCGACCCTAACCCTATGACAATCAATGCCCGTCCTCGACTGTAACAACGCGTGGGCTCGAGTTTGAATCTATTCGGCACAACCATAAACCCCTCAACCAATTCGACATTAAATGCCCAAATTGGCTATAAATACCGATCCCAGTAGCTCTTCAACATCATCCCAACACTTCTCCACTCTTCAATTTCACGCATCGGGTTTGCAATTCCTCGGGTTGGAGCGGCGACCGCCGACGAGCTCGGTGAGGCCAATCTCCCTCGTTTTCGCATCAATTCAGGTAAAACTTATGCTCAATCAACTCGAAATTTCCTAATGATCAAAAGCCCTCTGTTTAATTCCATTAACAGAGGGCTAATCATAGTGTATTTGGTGGATTAAATTTCTAGGGTTCATAGGGATTTGAGGGTGATTTGGGATTTTGTTTAAGTAATTGTTTTTCCGTGTTTATAATCAATGAGACCCGTAGTCGGGATGGCTAAGTGTGTGTGTATGCTGTGACCCGGGAGCGGCGCGGGTTCGACCCGGCCGACCCCCATTTTCGATTTAGTATTTTTTTTGGGCCTTTTATTTAACTTTATAAATTCCAACAAATTTTATATAATCTGTTAAATCCTTATAAATCTAATTACAAATTTTAATTATACTTTTTCTGGAATATCTTTAATTAAGTAAAACTTAATTAAACTTATAAAAAAAATTAATTCTTTAAGATTCGTTTTAAATATTTAAAAACTATAAAAAAAAGAGTACTTTTAAGACTCTATAAATGTGTAAAACTTGAAACTTTAATTTAAAACTTTAATTATTTTCTGTTTAAAACTTTAAACCTTAAATAAACAAATTATATAAATTTTATAAACAAAATTTATAAAATTTGCACATTACTTAGTAAACATAAATTTATAAACCTTGTAATTTATTAAAGACTAAATCAAGACTTATTTAGTTATTTAAAACAAGGAAATAATTACACATTATTATTTGGAAATTTGTATAAACCTATGTAAACTGATACATTTTATTTAAACATTAAACTTATGATTTGTAAAACGTAAACTTTATGAGAGACTCTATTTAAACACTTTACACACATAAATACTTATTATGTATTTAAACTTATAAACATTATTTACCTACATTTTAATTCGTAAAGAAAATGCTTAATACTTAATTTTCTTTAATAAATCCTAAATGCTTTCATAGAAATTAATCTAAATAAGATTCTTTTAGATAAAATGATCATTCTTAATGATTATTTATAAAAAAACTTATCCTCACAACAATCATCGGAAAGCTTTAATAATTATCCACACTTTTGATTATAAATCTTTAATAATACTTATCATTTGAATAATTATTTATCCTTAAATATATATTTAATTATTAAGCTTTGATAAATATTTAATCTTTAGACAATTATCATTAATCTTTAAGGAGTATTTAATCCTTCAATTATCTATTGTTACAACCCTAAAACTTAGAAACTATCTTGATTATTATCATCGAACATATGTAAATTATACTCGCAAAACTTTTTGAATAATTATTTTAATTATTCGAAACTATAAACTTCTTAAACACTTATACAAGGTCTTGTGTCATTTATTCAAAATCTTTATTTTAAACCTAATCTAAACTAATCCCGTCTCCCATTTGGAACCCTAGTCAAATCTTGAATCCTAGACCCTTGGCATAGACTTATAGATCATACTTATATGCTTAGGCTTGTGGTGAGGATATTCTCCCTCAAGGTCTTGCAAACCTACTCTTGTCGGATACTCTTTCATCAAATCCAAGTGAGTATACTTAGCCCCTTTTTCCTTTCTATAATTTTGGGGTGAAACATGTTCAAAACTTTAAACTTATACAATTCTTGTACAACTATGACTATGTGTTATTCTTATGTTAAACTTGAGACTTGTATGCTTAGATTAAACTTAAAACTAGCATATTCATTAACTTTGATCAAGCCTATAGTAACAATGATAGATCTATTGTATTTGACCAATCCACCTTGATTGATTGACCCTTCGGGGGGAGCCCTTGGTGATTGTTACTGAAGTAAACTTTTAAACTTGAGACTTATAAGGGTAACCTGCGGGTTATGCCTAAACTTGATTGGAGGGTTGATATGCACAATGTCTAACATACTTGTTTTCTCATACTTACATTATAGAATGCAATATATCATAGTGAATTGTAATTCTTCTCAAACTCTTGTTAAACTGTGTCAAAACCTTTGTATCTCACCAACTATTTTGTAGTTGACAGATTCTTTCACATGTTTCAGGTTCTACATCATGAGACTTATTCGTGATCACATAGGATGCTTTGGACCTAGAATACTTATTAAAGAAATGTTGTAATCTTGTTATTTCCTTTGTATTGAACCTTTGAATCTATTTATTAATGATATATTGAAACTTTAATAGTCAACCTTGTGCTATTGAACAACCGCGTCCGCCCCGACGTATAATCCGCCGTGGGTTGGGGTGTGACAGCGGTGACCGGTGGGCATGGGGCGATTGGCCGAGAACGGAGGAAGGAGAGAAGGCGTCTAGCATGGAGGCACGACGAGGAGGAGGCAACGACGACAACGGGTGGCGTGGCCTACCAGCAGTCGGAGACTGTGGTGGAGGTGCTTCTCGGCGGCGGACGACGGAAAGTGGATCGGGTTAGTGTTCGGGGTGAATATAGGAACCATTTAGGGATTCTCATGGCTAGAAAGGGTGGCGAGAGAACAATGGTGTTGTACGGCGGGCGACACTTCGTGAGGGATGCACGGCGGTGGTTCGCGGTGATTATCGGGGAAAGACTAAGACGGGGTTATACCCGGTTAGGGTTTTGTGAATATAAGGTTTACAAGTCGAATCTTAGACGTGCATGGGGTTTTGGCTCGGATACGTGTGGCCTACGAGACTAACGCGTTGCATGAAACGTCAACGTGCATGCATGCGAGATTCTAAACAGGTTCGCGATACCTAGATCGGGCAGAGACATAGATTAGGGTGTTGCGGGGACGAAGGGACGAGCGGCCGAGACAAGTGCCGGAATCAATTATATTTAAATAAAATTGACACATGTTTAGGATGTGCTCTGACCCCGAGGTCATTCCTTTGACAGGTTGGGTTCAAGTGCGGTCAAGCAGGTTTGCAGAGCAAGGATTTTGACTCGGTATCCGGTGAGTTTCTAATCCCCCTCTTTTAAACGTTTTATTGTTTTGGGGCTATCGTACACACATTCACGTGGTATTAATGTAATTAATCATGTTAAGGGTCATGTGTTCTAAACCAATGTGCCTTAAGCAAAAAATGCTTAATTGAGAGTCGTAGAGTTTATGGCGTGTTCCTAGAAACGTGTGAGTCATAGAGACGAGATATTAATGTGCGACATGTTAAGGGTTGGACCGGGAGAGTCGGGCTTAAAGTTAAATGGTCATGATTGTATGTGGTATATGTTGTGTTAGGGTCGTGTGTAAAGTGCAGGTGTAGTTAATGAGTCATGTACATGATGTGTGTTATGATATGGTTATATTTGTGTTGTATGTTTGGTGTCATTGTCCTTATGGCATGGCGGGTATTGTGTTTGTATCGTTGTCATCACGACACGACAAACGGGATTGTGGAGGACGAGGTCCTTCGGGGAGTCACCAATTGTGACATTGGGAGTGTTAATGCCTTGACGAGGGTAACCCTGACGAGGGTGCGGTGATAAGGTATGTGTTTGCATGCGTATATAAATATGTGTTAATCTGCATGCTAGGAACGAGTTGTATTTATTGTGTATGAGATAGTGCTAAGGTGACGCCATGAATGTGACGTGTAGAGTTAGACTGACCGTTGAGTCAGGACTTGTGATATGACGTGTATAAGGGTTATGTCTGTTAATTGTGAGAGCCTTGGTTAAGGCCGGATGTGCTAATGTTTAGGGTAAGTTGTGTTAACCCAGAGTCGAGTCAATGTGTACTCTTGGATATGAGTTGCTAGCATAGTATGTTGAGTTTATGCTGTTGTGATTGTAAGGTAATTATTATCTATATTGGTAGTACGAGTTGAGTCTCGGGTGGTAAACGGTTATGGGATGTCATGGGATGACAAGGGATTGGTTATTAGTTAATAAAGTGTAATAATATTTTATAAGGGCGGAGGGTCCTGAGTGAATTAAACTAAAGAATATGACGTGATGGTTTTTGTTTAAATTAAACTATTAGAAATCACTCATCGTAGCTGACTTTGTGTGTACGTTAGATTATTGTGCAGGTAAGCATAGCGATGACGTATCTTGGCTGGGAAGCGGCGTTACTCGGATTGGTGTGCAGGCATTCGTGAGGTAAACTGAATAACGTTAACTAGTAATAAATGAGTTTTGTAAGACTTCCGCTGTAGTTTGAATTGCAATAAATGCGTTTTTAAAGGAAAATGAACCGTTTTGAGATCCAAATTTGGGTGCCCGGGTTGGGGTCTTACATGTGGAATGGTGTATTAAATAAAGAACTCAAGCCTCCTATTTATAGGCCTCAGAATGTGCAATGCACGGTCGTGCAAAGGCCTAGGGAATCAAACAGGGTACAGAGGACACTGTACTGGGCCGTGGGGAGCAAGAGATAGCATTGCACGGTCGTGCATTGGGATGCATGACCGTGCATCCCTCACCTTTTCCCCAGTTTTGTCTTTTAGCTGCTGGGTTGACTTTTGTTGACCAATTTTGACTTCTTGGGGGTCAATGCTCGGGAATGAACCTTCTAGAAGCTTGAATTCTTGGTGTTTTTGATAAGATTTAGCTTGATTTATATTTTTAACATTAAATAACCTGTAATTACAAAATATAAGTGTTTTAAGCATAAATTGCAAGGTTATTATTCAATTAGTACCATAATATGGGGATTATTATGCATGTATAATATGTATAAATGATGACATATTAGAACTCCTATTGTTTCATGAAGGATGGGGTGAACTTCACGCTCCTATCTAAGAACGAATCAGACTCCAAGGCATATGTCTCTATGGTGGGACGAGGGGATGTGGAGCAGAGTTTATAGGATAATGAACCTGTCTTCGTGCTCGTGTTGCTTGAGCCGAATGGAGAGGGTGGGTCGATCCCTCCCTTATTGGCGCCTATTATGGAGGAATTCCATGATGTCTTCCCGGATGATATTCCACTTGGGTTGCCTATGGTTCGGGGAAGTCCAACATTGTATTGACCATGTCCCCGGATCCGTGATTCTCAATAAGCTCGTTTATCGGATGAATACCAAGGAATATGAGGACTTACGCCGCCAAGTCTCGGAATTATTGCATAATGGCTTGATAGTGAGAGTAAAAGCCCTTGTATAGTGCCCGCTTTATTAGTACCGAAACAAGGTGGAAAGTATCATATATGTATGAATCTCGCACTATGAACAAAATATCAGTTTCCTATTACTAGATTCGAAGGCCTGGTTGATGAGTTGCATAGCGCACACGTCTTTTCCTAGATAAATTTGGGGAGTGGAAATCATCAAATTTGGATGAGGCTAGGGGATGAAAGGAAAACGACCTTTAAGACCTGTGACGGACTATACGAGTGGATGGTGATGCCATTTGGGATTTCAAATACCCCCGTACGTTTGTGAGGCTCATGAACCAGGTTTTTCAAAGACTTTATCGGGAAGTTATTAGTTTTGTATTTCGATGATATTTTGGTTTACCAGGCTTTCAAAGACTTTATCGGGAAGTTCTTAGTTTTGTATTTCAATGATATTTTGGTTTTTAGTAGTACCAGTAAGAACCACTTATAGTACCTCCTTCAGGTGGTCTGAGTCTTGCATG
Source organism: Smallanthus sonchifolius (assembly GCA_023525975.1). Lineage (NCBI taxonomy): Eukaryota > Viridiplantae > Streptophyta > Magnoliopsida > Asterales > Asteraceae > Smallanthus > Smallanthus sonchifolius. Next base: position 84,357,298 of record CM042034.1, on the reverse strand, counting down.
AACAAAAATGGTTTGCTAACCTCGGGAAATGCAACTTTTTTTTTGTCCAAGAAGTCACATTCTTGAGTATTTGATCTCCAGGGAAGAGTTGCGCATTCTCGAGTGGCCGACACCTAAGGGTGGCCCGGGCCTATGTGAGACGAGCTTGGGCTCGCGTGATACTGACACTATAAAAAAAAAGTCATTCAGTGGCATACAAAAAGTGTCACAGAAAACCAAAAAAGTGCCACTATAGACCTCTTTAGGAATGGGTGACACACAAAAATAGTGCCACTAGAAGCGCTACCACTAAAGCCTTTTAGTGACACTTTTTTGGGCTGCCACTATAAACTTTTGAGCTTTTAGTGGCATTTTTTTTGCCACTATATTAAAAACGGCTTTTGTGGCACAAGTTTTATGTCAGTAAAATTTAGTTTTAACTAAATATCCATACTACTTTTAGTGGCACGTATTTTTTGCAACAAAAGTCTATATTCTTCATCTATATCCGTTGACACACACACACACACACATATATATATATATATGAACAAACTTATAATAAAGTAAAAACATAAGTAGAAGAGTAAAACAATATTTCTTAAATGGAAAATGCATTTCATTAAAGATAAATGTGTTCACATCCTACTCAATACAATTCCAAAACCATAATAACGAGGTCAGCAATATCTATTTCCTAAAAGTGCTAGTTTTTGTTACTAACGAACGAGGCATGACGGCTTCTACAAATTTGATGTTTCTCTGTAACAAAACAAACAATTTTCATATTAATCTCAAATTGAGAAATAGAAAATGAGATTACTGATGTTGGAGTTTACCTTCATTTTTAGCTCAGCAATATGTGTCTCATCACAGTGGCCTAGGATAAGTTCCTGAAATGAAACGGTAAGCATGCAGGTAAAATGGTCAATCAAAATAAAGTAGAAATTGCACATCTTAATAGATACTATCTGTAGTTAAAATTAGATACATTTACATTCATTAACCAAATTAGTAAAATGGTCAATTAAAATAAAGTAAAACTAGTATCTTTAAGTTTGAAGACATTCACCTCAAAAGTTATGAGGAAAAGTTGACCCTGTTACATGTGGGCAAGCCATTGAAGTTCAATTTTCCAACTGCAGGTGACCATGCTGCAAGGATATTCAATCCTAGAGCTGCAATATCAGGCTATAAAAAAGGTAATATAGGCTATAGTTATATTAAAATCTGTATGTGGTAAAATATACAACACAAATGTCAAATAATCTTTTAGCTTCAAAATTTCTTTAGTTTAAGCATTAAATATAGTGGCTGCTCATTAAATGAAAATAAAATAATATTATCAATAATAATCATAAATAACGAGGTGACCGTCACAATTACAAACTAATGGCAGGTAGACGGGCAACAAGCTGCGCCGCTACCCCCCTTCTGAATAGCAAATCCAACTCTACTAAACACAAAGTTCCCCCCATAAATATATGCGGTGTTACTGCTGACCACCCGCTGAACCCGCTTAAGGAAACGCACCGCTTCAGGGGCGAGAGCGCCAAAGGTGTCAAAGGCAAATGGTACGAACACATGCTGATTCACGAGGCAAGCTTTTTCGTGCTTAGCTACTTTACCCGCCTCTGCCTTGATTATTGCCTGACCCGCCTTAAAACCATGGTCCCTTATCCCAACTAGGGGGGACACACCTGTCAAATCAACACATGCGTGTTTCCCTCCTTCCCATCCAAAAACAAGAATGTCAGCGGGCCGAAGGGTTGATCTCCCATCTAATGGGTCGGTCAAGAAGTTCACCGGGGCTTCCTTTTTAGCCGAGATCCCTGCCCGCTTAAGGACATCAAAAAGCACATCTCGAACTAGGTCATGTCGGTATTCTAGAAGAGAATGATCCTATTCGAGGGGCAGGTTGTGATCCTAATTTGGCATTTGAAGAGAAAATCCTTGTTGTCACAATGCTATTTTTAGATGGAAATTCGTGTTAATATTAAATTAAAGCAAAAATATTTTAACATAATTAATTAAATATCTATAAGTAGAAGGCACCTTACCTCTATTTGAACTCTGTTGACTGCTCTGCGTATCTGTGTAACAACACCTTACCTCTAGTCTTTGTGTAGTTTAATGAGCTTTCTAAGCAATAACTACACAAAAAAGACGCTTTAACGCTTCTTTACATAATTAGACAGGTTAAACAAGTCAATCAACCGTTTGATTAAACGGTTAAACAGGTTGACATAACGCAACTTGTTTATTAAACGGGCTAGATATGACAACACAAAACCCTTTATTTTCATATCGTGTTTCTGGTCGTGTCAGGAATTGCCACCCCTAAAAAAATACCCGTTTGGTTACCCAACCCGCCTAACCCACCCCTTTTGTAACCTCTTAACTAACTCGTCAAGAATACAACATGTATGATGCACCCACCTCTAGTTTTCTAAATACAAGATCACTGGTGGAAAAGGGGACCATGTAATGTGGAAGATCAGAACATAAAAGGGCCTGCAAGAAAATAATAACACACATCACAAATAGCTTAGCAATCAAACAAAAAGGTGCCAATAAGAATACAACAGAAGCCAAGAAAGACATTAGGGGTAGGATTAATCAAAAAGAGTGAAATGCCCACAACACTTATTTATAGCGTGCACAAAAACCACTGGCTTACTGACAGTTGGTGAGTTGTAACACAAATAATTATATTGCTGGTGGCTTACCAGTTATTTGCTCAATAAGGCCTGCTCCTTATTTGCTATCAAAGCCTACATGTGAAAATCATAAATCAGCTATTAATTGACTAATACAAGATAAAGAGATATTCTAAAGAAGTATTAGAAAAATAAGAATGGATAATAGTGACATTCACCAAAAAGTAATTTCGCATCAAGTACCTACACGACTAAACGTCTTGGCTGAGTACAAGCAATGATGTGTCCACAAGCAATAATAAGTGACATTCGCCAAAAAGAATTCCTTAAGGTACTGCAAGATCAAATAAAATTACTTATATTTCAACTATTAAAACCTTCCACAATCTTAGTTCAAAATCTACATGAAACATTAACTTACTACAACTGTAGCAATATACACCGAAAAACAAACAAATTAGTCACCAATTTCAAATTTTAACAATCACAACTATTTAAAATTTCTAATCACAAACACAACTGCTAAACCTAGTTGTATTAAAAGGAGAGAACACACAAAGAAATCCAGTGTTTTTATGGAGTCTAATTAAGAGATTATACATTTACAACAAACTTCGAGAAGATAATCTAACTAACTGATGTAATCAGCAAACTAGAAATCAAAGTAAATTAAACGGCATAAATCGGTCAATCATCATCGATCAAACGTCAATTTACAAATAACTCAGAACTTGATCACGAGTATATTATATTCTCACGATTACACATCTACACATAATATGTACGATAAACAATAGCAACTATCATATTTCAGAAATCAAATCTAGAACAAGCAAATTAAACATGTAAACTTGAATCCTCCAAGCTTAATTCAAACAATAAGCAAAACTAATAACATAATTAGGTCAATTAACGGAAGTGATTGATCGCAACGGTTAGTATCGATATACCTGGCGACTGAAACAGTCCAAGGCGCATAAACCTCTACCCATCGGCGGTACCGAACGACGGTTAAGAGACCGGATGTATAGTTCGGCAGTTAAGAGATCGGCACCTGATGATGAGCTTCCGATCTCGATGCGAATCAAATCCGTGATGTCGTGGAAGTCATGAAATGGAGTCAGGAGATCAGTGATTTTGTGGAAGTAATGAAATGGAGATAAGTGATGGTAGATTCAGGGGGTGTTTGGGATTCCATTTCAAACTACTTATTAACTTATTATTTTTTTTAAAAAGGTAATAAGTTAAAAGTTTGTTTGGATAATTAATGAAAAAGTTAGTTTTAAAAGGGTGGAGAAGTTGTTTTGGAGAAGTAAGAATTTTTAACTTTTGTAAGAAGTCAAAAGTAGTTTTTGATAAGTAATCCCAAACACCCCCACAAAGGGGAAAGTAGGGTTTAGAAATTAGAAGAGCGTAGTTTTTGGGGAAAATGGATGAAAGGAAAGAAAAGGGGCGACTTAGAAATTTTAGGAGGGAAGGAATTAGTGGCAAGCTAAAATACCATTAAAAACCTAAACTAGTGGCACATATCCTAAATGTCATTAAAATCGTGTGCCACTAAATGATCTTTTTTTGTAGTGTGATGACAAGAAGGGAGGAGACGAGACGGCACGCGAGGGAAGTGGCCGAAAGGCCATGAGGATTTGGGCTTGGAGTTGTACATTGTTTTTTATTTATTTATCTAATGCTCTCTTAAAGAACTCTTAATCCAAGGGTTCGACTCAAGCTTGTGATTAAAGCTTTTGGTTATTTCGTGTTTTTTTTATTGTCATTTGATTGTGCTTCCGTTTGCATCATATCAAGTTTTGAGTATACAGGGGAAATACTTTGTTTTTAAATAGCCAAGCAATTCTTTTAACAATCATATATCCGTTATGGGTTGCGGTATGACATCGCTGAGCACACCCCGATTCGGGAGGAATTTATGCGGTCCCGAAGGGTGAACCGTGTTCCAACCGGTCCTGCGACCCACCACGCTCCCACTCCACCTGCCTTACGGGACAAGCTGGCGGAGACCCCTAAGGTCCACTACCGTCTAAAACTTTTTATTTGATTAATAAAAAAGAAGTAAATATAAAATAATTTAATTTGCAATAAGTCGAGCCATTACTATTTACCCCCGACAGTAGGGGCCAATTTCTGAAACGGATCGTGGGTGGTTGAAACCCTTTATTGCATTTACCCTACGTTGTAGTTGAGGCAACAAAATTTGTTTGATAAATATCCTTTTATAGAAATTTATGTAATAGTTGTAATAAAAGAAATACTAACCATCTCTTGCTTCAATTTGAAACTGTTAAGAGTTTTCAAAAAATTATAAATTAAGTTTCTTTAAGTGTTACCTATATTTAAGTATAAATTCTTTAACTAAGGAAATCACATTGCATGTCCTTTATGTTTAAAACTTCTTGCACGTTACGTCCTTTGGTCTAACAACCGTTAAATTTTACCGTTAAGTCTGGTCACGTGCCCTGCATGTGAAGGTGTTTTTGTCTTTTCTCCTTTCCAGGTGGTGGGTCTAGATCTGGGAAGGGGTGCGGCTTTCACAAAATTAGGGTTTTAAATTTATGTTTGTGGGTAAAAGGACCAAAACGCCTCTAATGTAAGGCATGTGACCAGACTTAACGGTCGCTAGGCCAACTAGATGTAACGTGCAAGAAATTATAAACATAAAGAACACGCACTATATTTTAGTTAGTTAAAAACATATACTAAAATATGAATAATATTTAAAGAACTTAATTTATCTTGATATAATAACAAAAAAGTAGTAGTTGAAAAGATATAAAATCATATCATTTTGATTTTTAAAAGGGCAAATGCCATAAAAAACCAACATACTTTCTGATTTTTCTTATAAAAGTCCCTTAACAATTTTTTGCATATAAAAAACCAACATACTTTCTCTTTTTTCTCACAAAAGTCCCTCAACAAATTTTTGCACATAAAAAACTAATATACTTGTTTTTCTCACAAAAGTCCCTCGACAACCATTTATCCTAGCAAGTTAATCGACAGAAGCAAGGCAAAAGATTCATTTGCTCTTGCTTCTGTCGGTCGATTTCCTTTGCTTTACTTTTGCGGATTCATTTGTTAAGATAAATAGTTGTCGATGGACTTTTGTGAGAAAAACAAGAAAGTATGTTGGTTTTTTATGTGCAAAAATTTGTTGAGAGACTTTTGTGAGAAAAAAAAGAAAGTACGTTGGTTTTTTATGTGCAAAAAATTGTTGAGGGACTTTTATAAGAAAAACCAGAAAATATATTAGTTTTTTATAGCATTTGCCCTTTTTAAAAATACTTAAAATTTTTGTTAATTGGGATTTTTTGTTTGTTTAATTTACATTTATTTTTTAAAATGAACAAAGAAAACAATAAAAAAATGATGTTAAATGATGGATTAGAAACCAATAACGAGTACACAAGAAAAGAATAAAAAAAGGAAAGTACTACTCGATTGCATGGTGGTAAATTGACATCAAACGTGAAAAGAAACAAAAAGGGAAATAGGGGATGTACAACGTTGAATTTTGTGATATAAATTTATTGAAAACTTAGTATTTTATTATAACTTATTAAATTAGTTAATTAGTTAATGAAATCATGTAAAATATTTTGGCTATAATAAACATAGTTGTGAAACCATGCCAACTATATATAGCTTTATATGAAAAAAAAATATGATTAAAATTTATTTTATTCAATGATAAGTACATATGTACTTATAAATGATATACCAAAATAAAATCTTTACTATTAAAAATGTAGGTAAATATAAAGAAAGACCATTTATTTTTATCTTTATGGTTAGGTTTAGTAACACATGACATGTGTTTCACCGACTATTTTTAAACGTATTGAATGATGTGTGATTATATATACTTGCACTTGGCACATGCTTTTAGTCACCAAACAAAGATGAGAAATCTGGTAACTTTCGCTATCGAGGGGGAAAACAAACCCGGGCATAAAAAAATACTGATGTCCGATGTGGTGGTGACGAGGAACAGGAGCCTATTTCGTGGTCGTAAATGGAATATAGTGGACATCATAACATTTATTTGGATAATGTTTGTTCATTTTTTGATGATTTTCGCACCATTCACATTTACCTGGGGTGCATTTTGGGTAGCACTTTTGTGCTATGCTTTGTGCGGGATGCTCGGATTAACCCTCTCATATCATTGAAATCTAGCACATCGTAGTCTCAAGTTGCCTAAATGGCTCGAATACACATTTGCTTACTTCGGTGTCCAGGCTGCTCAGGTCTTTCTTAAATCCTTTCTTTCTCCTTTTTTTTATCATGCGAGAAGCTAACACATCCCGCTTTAAACATAAAAAGTATCATAACATATGTTTTTAATGCAAGTTTACGATGCTGTTAAAGTAAGACTTAAAGAAATATGATATTTTAAAATTTTAAAGGGGGTGTATATATAAAACCACCCTTTCTTTAAATATATCCATGGTTTAGTATAATATATTAATGATTTTTTTTATATATTTTTATTGAAGAGAGACCCGATATTTTGGGTGAGCATACATAGAACCCATCATCTATACGTGGAATCGGACAAAGATCCACACTCTCCTACCTACGGTTTTTGGTTTAGTCATATCTGCTGGCTGTTTGATAGCGGCTACATCGTCGAAAAGGTATTTTACTTTAACATTAGTTTACAAATCGAATCAATTTCTTAATTTGACGAGTTATCAAAAAATAACATTTTTACATGGGTGTGATTCCAGTACAAAGAACGCAAAAACGTCGAAGACCTAAAGAGCCAACCGTTCTATAGATTCATTAGAAGAACTTATTTATATCATATACTTGCATTTGCGGCCATTGTATATGCTTTGGGTGGTTTTTCCTACCTTGTTTGGGCTGTGGTAAGTCTTTCTTCAATAGATTTTGTAAAATAAAAACGCACGATACAAAAAGGCTAAAATATGTTTACTCGTTTAATAATATAGATAACTAACTCAACTTTCAAAAGTGTCATGTTAAACACTAAACAAATATCTTACACAATGTACTATACCATCTTTCCAAAAATAAATGCAAGTCTCTGTGTTATAGTAAAAGGAAAAAAAAATACCAAAATGGACATCAAAAAATTATCAAAATGGACATTCAGCCGGTACTACACCGGTTAAGCCTTTGGTTTTTGCTGGCTAAGCCAGCGTCTTTTTTTGTTAGACGGCTAAATGTATATTTTGGTATTTTTTTCGTAAGTAAATGTATACTTTCAAAATAAGTTTCTCATTCTTTCCTAAACGAAAAACATATTCCTAAAACTAGATACTCTTTATAAGGGGTGAAATTGATATTCAGTTATTATATAATGCATAAAGTTAAGTATAAACACAAATCGAGCTACTTATAAGTTACTCGACATGGACCAGTAATATCTCAAAATCATGGGCCGAGCTTAATAAACTTGACTCTGAGTTCAAGTCTCAAATAATGCTCATTTACTTAAGGAGCTTGAACCCGGAATTTGTGTAAATTCGTTTAAGCTAATGAATTTAAACGAGTTTATATGATACGCAAATGGATAATAAATATAATTATATATTTAGTTAAAAAAAATAAAGTATATATACGGTTCTAAACATATAAAAATAATTAAATATTTATATAATATATAAATAATAAGCTAGTCGAGCCCGAATTGACCAAGCTCGAGCTTGTATCATAATTCATGATCGAGTTTTAAAGATAGTTCGAATTGAGCCGAATTCAGCTCAAGCTCTTGATGTAGGTTATATTATATGTAATTTCCTGGATGATTTCTCGATTATGTTATTACTTTAAGATTTAGGTATTTGATAGTCACACGAAATCTCAATCGAATAAATCAAAAAAGTCAAAACTAGAATATATTATGTTGTGAAACCGTATATGAAAATAAACCAAAAAATTCTATTTATAGCTTGGGAATTATCACTATATTTTGTTGACACATAAGAATGCTTCATGAAACATTGTGTCAGTTTGGCGATTAAACCGATGGTTAATTCTGGTAAACGGCTATGAACAATTCTTCTATTAGTAGTAAGTTAGTTACCGTTGGTAACTTGCTTTTGGAAGTAGTAACGTAGTATTATTGGCTTGCGTCAGTTAGTCACCATCACTAACACCAATTATTATTGATCCCGCAGTTACTCTTGATCTCTCAGTTACTTAATAGATGTTTAGAATCAACCAGAATTAACCCTCGTTTTTCGTTAGAGTCGAAAATCATATTAGTCTTCAACAAGTTTGCACTTTATATACCTTGTACGAACTTATTTGTAATTCCTTTTGGTCCTTAATTAGTAAATCCTAATTACCTTAAGGAATTGATGACTCTAAAATCTCAACAAGTCAAATAGTCAATATTTGTCTTAATTAGTAAATCCGAAAAACCCAATACGAACAAAAAAACTCAGATCTAGGCCAAATCGTTACCTGTATCGAGCTTCTGATCTGGAGGTTCTTCTCACGAGCTATGGAGCAACACACTTCTTCAATCTCGGATCGATCCGCCAACTTTCTCTCTCTACGATTTCTCTCTCTATATGTTGCAAATGAGAGAAAGGGTGGTGACTTAGGCTATTTATAGGGGAGGCTCCCCTATGTTCGCCCCTTCTAGCCCGCCGGTCCATCCGGCCCGGCCCGTCATGCCTCGCTCGTTTATTCCGTTATTATATCTGTCGTTTTATTTTTGGGATGTTACAAGTCTACCCCCCTTACAATAGGTTTCGTCCCCGAAACCTATCATAAGTCAAATAGTTGAGGGTACGACTCCCTCATTTCCGTCTCCGTTTCCCAAGTAGATTCCGATCCCTTTCGGTGCTTCCATTGGACTTTAACCAATTGAATAATCTTATTACGCAAACGCTTCTCCTTTCTGTCTAAGATGGCCACGGGTTCTTCGATGTAGTTAAGGCTGTTGTCGACCTCGATGTCAGTAAGTGGTACGTGAGCCGATTCATCCGCCAAACACTTTCGCAAGTGCGATACATGGAAGGTAGGATGAATCCCACTTAACTCATCAGGCAACTCTAACTGATAAGCGACTTCACCAACCCGTGCCATTATCCTGAATGGTCCGACAAACCTCGGACTTAACTTTCCTCTCTTCCTGAATCGTATAATTCCCTTCCAGGGTGACACTTTCAACATTACTCTGTCCCCAACATCAAAATCAATAGGCCTTCGTCGTTTATCCGCATAGGATTTCTGACGATCTTGTGCGGCCTTCATTCGTGCTTTGATTTGATCAAACCTTTCCGACGTTTCTCTTACGACTTCAAGACTTCCTAATTCCTTCTGTTCAATCTCACCCCAACAAACCGGGGTCCTGTATCTTCTCCCATACAACATTTCGTAAGGCGGCATGCCTATCGTCGCGTGATAACTATTATTGTAGGAGAATTCGGCTAACGGCAGATGACTGTCCCAACTGCCGCCAAAATCGATAATACAAGCACGAAGCATATCCTCCAATGTCTGAATGGTCCTTTCGGACTGACCATCCGTTTGTGGGTGGTATGCCGTGCTGATATTAAGCCTCGTGCCCATCGCCTTGTGAAATCTTTTCCAGAACCTCGATGTGAATCGTGTGTCCCGGTCAGATACGATCGTCAAAGGCATCCCATGCCGTGCTACTACTTCGTTTATAAATACCTCGGCTAACCTCTTCGTTAAGCGGTCCACAATTACCCAAATGGTGTCATGACCTTTAGCTGTGCGAGGTAGCTTGGTTATGAAGTCCATGGTAATGTGTTCCCACTTCCATTCCGGTATATCAAGTGGTTTAATCTTCCCATACGGTTTCTGGTGTTCGACCTTTACTTGTGAGCAAGTCAAGCACTTGCTTACATACTTTGTCACCTCATGTTTCATTCCAGGCCACCAGTATTCCTTCCTAAGATCTTGGTACATTTTATTGGTACCAGGATGGATAGAGTACCGAGACTTATGAGCCTCATCTAAGATTTTGGTTCTAAGCTCGCCACCCATAGGTATCCATACCCGTCCAAAACGTGTCCTAACACCAAGGGTGTTATATTCCAACTTGTCCAGTTGGCCAACCATCCTTTCCTTCTTTATGTTTTCTTCCTTAAGTGCTTCATCTTGAGCTCTTTCTATTTCCCTCATCACATCTGATGTTACCACCAACTGGCAAGCTTTCACTCTAATAGGAGTAGGCACATCCTTTCGGCTTAGAGCGTCAGCCACCACGTTTGCCTTTCCAGGATGGTATATGATTTCACAGTCATAATCTTTCAGGAGTTCCAACCATCGCCTCTGCCTCATATTAAGCTCTCTTTGTTCGAAGAAGTACTTCAAACTTTTGTGGTCGGAGTAAATAGTAAACTTCACCCCGTAGAGGTAGTGCCTCCAGATTTTCAATGCAAATACGACAGCAGCGAGTTCCAAATCATGAGTTGGATAATTAGCTTCGTGAATCTTCAACTGCCGTGACGCATACGCGATCGCTCTCCCGCGTTGCATCAACACGCATCCCAATCCCTGACCCGAAGCGTCAGAGTATACCACTAAGTCTTCATTGCCCTCGGGAAGGGCCAAGACTGGAGCTTGGGTTAGCTTTTCCTTCAATTCCTTAAACGCCTCATCCTGGGTCGAACCCCATTCGTACTTTACCTCCTTCCGAATCAACTTTGTCAACGGCGAAGCTATTTTCGAGAAATCCTGGATGAATCTCCGATAGTAGCCTGCCAATCCCAAGAAACTGCGGATTTCAGTTGGCGTCTTAGGAATATTCCATTCCCTTACAATCATTATCTTTGATGGGTCAACCATAATGCCGTTCGGGTTAATGACGTGACCTAGGAATTGGACTTCCCTAAGCCAGAACGCGCATTTGGAGAACTTAGCATACAACTTTTCCTTCTTTAGAGCCTCCAACACCTCCTTTAAGTGACATGCGTGATCACCCTCATTCTTGGAGTAGATGAGGATATCATCGATGAACACGATTACCGATCGGTCCAGCATCGGTCGACACACCCTATTCATCAAATCCATGAATGCTGCGGGGGCGTTCGTCAACCCAAAAGACATTACGCGGAACTCGAAATGTCCATAACATGTGCGAAATGCCGTTTTCGGTATGTCTTCTTCCCTCACCTTCAACTGATGGTACCCGGACCGAAGGTCGATTTTTGATGTGCCTTGTAATTGATCGAACAGGTCGTCGATCCTTGGTAAAGGGTACTTGTTCTTCACCGTACGTTTGTTCAACTCGCGATAATCAATACACATTCTCATCGAACCATCCTTCTTCTTCACAAACAACACCGGAGCTCCCCAAGGCGAGATGCTCGGTTGTATAAATCCCTTCTCAAGTAGTTCGTCTAATTGGGCCATAAGTTCTTTCATCTCCACTGGTGCTAGTCGATATGGAGCCTTAGCCACGGGCTGGGCATCTGGTACTAAGTCAATTCGGAACTCAATTTCTCTGTCGGGTGGTATCCCAGGCAAGTCCTCTGGAAACACCTCCGGGTACTCGCGTACCACGGGTACATCGTCTAGTTCCTTCACTTCCTTACACTTGTCAATCACGTACACCAGATAAGCCTCGCATCCGCGCCTCAAGTAATCTGTTGCCTTAATCATCGAGATGACGTTTGGCATCGGGGCGTCGCGATCTCCAAAAACCTCGACTTTGCTACCATCCGGAGCCTTGAGTCGGATTATCTTTCGTTTACATATGATTTGTGCTTCGTTGGCAGTTAACCAATCCATACCCAACACGACATCAAACCCTCCCAAAACCATAACAAACAATCTGACAGGGAACCTATGACCTTCTATTTTTATCGTGGAGTTGTCAACTGCATCGGTCACTCTCGCAGTTCTACCCTCAGCGGTTTGTACGCTAAAGGCCCTTTCTAGCTTACTGACAATGTACTTCACTCGTTTACAAAAAGTCACAGATATAAAACTCTTACTGGCACCCGAATCAAATAACACAGATACAAAAGTGTTGTCAAGGATAAACGTACCTGACGCCACATCGGGGTCTGCCCTGGCTTGGTCTTGCGTCAGCGCGTACGCACGAGTCTTTGCTCGGGGCCTCTCTTCTTTCTTCTCCGGGCCTTTCCCCTTCCCGACTTCACCCATTCTTGGTTTGGTGCATTCCCGGCTCATGTGGCCGCTTTCACCACAATTATAACATTTAATGCCTTACATGCATTCACGGGAGTAGTGCCCAGTCTTGCTACATTTGTAGCACAGATTTGTCCCTAGCCGACACTCACCCACATGTCTTACCCCACATTTTCCACAGACTTCCGTCTCACCTACCCTGGCCTGTTTGTCCCGAGCCCCAAACAACTTCCCACCCGATCGCTTAGCGGGAAAACTCAGCTTCTTCTTAGGCTCTTCAATGGCAACGACATTCAGCACCAGATCATCAAATACCACGCCGCTCAGTTCTACTACCGAATCGTAGGTAGTAGGGGCGTTTGCTTTAACATAGGTGCGGACCTTGTCCGGCAACCCCTGAATGTAACAAGCGATCTTTCTCTCTTCAGTAGTGACAATATGTGGCACCAGACGTGCCAGTTCATTGAATCGGGTTGTATACTGCCGGTGCGTCATGCTCCCGGCCTTCAAACCCAGAAATTCCCTCTCTACCTTCTCAATCTCGTTCCTCGGATAGAAGTTCTTGATTACCAGAGTTTTCAAGTCATTCCACATCATCGAGTCAACAACCTCATCCCCCTTAGCCTGACATACACCTTCCCACCAGTGGGATGCTTCCTCCCTCAAGGAGTTAGCAGCAAATTTCATAACTTGATTTGCTCGACACTCGCTCAGACGGATGGCGGCTTCCATACGTATCACCCAGTCAAAAGTAGTCACCGCGTCCTTCTTCCCAGTCAGGACCGGCGGGTCACATGCCTTAAAGGACTTATAGTCGCAACCACGGTTAAGCGGTGCGTTGATTGCCTTAGTGTTCGGGGTACCAACCGCCGTGTTAGACCCACCCGTCTCACTAGCCTTCTTTAACGCTTCTGCCAACAGTCCTGGCAAAGAAACCTTCATCAACTTAGTGAACTCGCGTGCCAGAGCCGTTCTCACTTCCGGTTCAAAAGTGAATTGTTGTTCTTCGACATGAGTCGGCTCAGTCCCGTGCATACTAACTTCTGGCTCAGTGTGAACACTTCCTTCTTCACTGTACCCTTGGCATGCAAGGGTCCTGCCGCAACCACCGTTACGACCACCGGTATGGCCCCCACCACGCCTTCCGTTTCCTCTCCTTGCCATTTCGTTCTATAAGACAAGGAATCCAATGTCATCACGCTAGTTAACAAATAGAATTCAACAAGCATTGTAAGATGTTAATATACACTAGCCATCTGCAATTAACCATTACACTACCTTTCAATTTCTATTTGACCACCTTTGTGATTCCATCAGAACACAAGTCCTTACCTAACCCTTTCTAAGGCATACTATATATGTAAATATATACTACCTTCATACCTGATGCTGTGGCTCGAGTTACCCGTACTGGCATCCGCTTTCGGTCCCATTCACAGTTTAAGTTCAGACACTGGGAGTGTACGAATCTCTCAAACTATGCTCTGATACCAACTTGTAAGGCCCCAAACCCGGGAGGCCTCACTTGTTGGATTTACTCATTCACAAACAGTTCTTAAACTTGAATATCAAATAACGCAGCGGAAAATTTCATTAAAAATATAATCATAACATTGTCCAACATGCGGAAGCGTAACATAGTCTAATACATAAACATAACCTAAGCTAATCATAACGGGATGCCATTCTTCATAACATCCGGGTAACTCATCAAGCCGCCCAGCATCACCGTCCATCATCATAACCTGCCTTAACCTGAATGTGCATACTAAAAAAAGACAGCTACGCTGGTGAGTTTTAGCATTACATAAAACCTTAACATAAACATTTTGCCAAAAACATAACATACATTTGTTTAACAAAAGCGTACGTAAAACATGCAATAACTTAACATCATCAAAACATCGTAACATAGCATCATAACATAAGTCAACATGAACCGAATTTGCGCCTTCTCGTAACCGTCAATTCCATACCTCGCATACCAGCGGATGAACTTAAGGCTCGTTACCTCTAAGTCATCCGTCACACAGGTCTCCTAAGGCTCGTTACCTCTAGGTGGACCAAACATATGTCTCCTAAGGCTCGTTACCTCTAGGTAGACCAAACATATGTCTCCTAAGGCTCGTTACCTCTAGGTAGACAGAACATAACTTAGGAACTATTTTCCCCGCAAGGAATAGTACCCTCCATCGGGATCCCGGTAATCCCATGGGTGACCGTCGTCACCCCATCATCAACCAGTTGTATAACCGTTAGCCAGCCACAAAGGCCCCCCGTAAGGGTGAGGCCAATACATACATACATACCTTAGCTCCCGTAGGAACTCGTGGCAGATTCGTTCATTCGTGACTTTCATAAAACCTTTACCTCATTTTAGTTAAAGCATTCGTACGTTTTATTAAACAAAACATCATCTCTTTCGTAAACCTTTCGTAAACTTCATTTGGCAAAACATTTCATAAACATCATCTCGTAAACATCATTTCGTAAACATCATTTCGTAAACCTCATTTTAAAAACATCATTCCGTATGTATGCACACCAGCCCAAAAACATTAATTAAAACATTTAAAGAAGGGCTTCTAGAACTCACCGGATAAGCTAATTTGGTTGTCCTAAACAAAGGTCCAACAACGTCACTTCCGATCTGAATTGATTAGTTAATTACACATCAGACCAAATCCCGACTCTAACGGTTTAACCATTCTAAACATACTGACTTTAATTAACCAGCCTGATGCCTGCGCACTTAGCAAGTGCGCAGGGCCTTGTTCTTGCGTACTTAATAAGTTCGCAGACTTCGCTTCATGCGTACTTGATAAGTACGCAGGCTTTGCTTCATGCGTACTTGATAAGTACGCAGGACCTGCTTCATGCGTACTTGATAAGTACGCAGAACCTTCTTCATGCGTACTTGATAAGTACGCAGAACCTTTCTTCTTGCGTACTTGATAAGTACGCAGGATCTGCTTCCCCGCAAAACCCTAACTTTCGCATGCGGGTCTGATCACGTCAAGATTCCGAACTTGTTTACATTCAAAACGTTTGCTTTTCTTTTAAGAACTCAAATCCATGTTTTTCTTCCAGTTTTATCCGTAAAAACGTTACCTTTTCATTCAAAACCCGAAAAACCCCAATACGAACAAAAAACTCAGATCTAGGCCAAATCGTTACCTGTATCGAGCTTCTGATCCGGAGGTTCTTCTCACGAGCTCTGGAGCAACACACTTCTTCAATCTCGAGTCGATCCGCCAACTATCTCTCTCTACGGTTTCTCTCTCTAGATGTTGCAAATGAGAGAAAGGGTGGTGACTTAGGCTATTTATAGGGGAGGCTCCCCTATGTTCGCCCCTTCTAGCCCGCCGGCCCATCCGGCCCGGCCCGTCATGCCTCGCTCGTTTATTCCGTTATTATATCTGTCGTTTTATTTTTGGGATGTTACAAGTTATATATAATATCATCCTATTTTAAAAACGGTCAAACCAGTAAACCGGTAAAAAGACCGATTCGATCATCGGTCCGGTTTTAAAAACATTGCTTTTATGTAGGGGTGAGCAAATAACCGAATTAACCGAACCGTAACCGAATTAACCGACTTAACCGAACAATTAACCGATGGTTCGGTTAAGCTATAACTGATTAACCGAAACTTGTGGGTCGGTTTTGGTTATGATGTGTGTCACAACCGAACCGAACCGAACCGAATGTAATCAATTTGAAATAAATTTAAACTACCAATCATATTCTTTAATAAGTATTGGTTTTTTCATCTTTAAACCTCTGTAAATTTGATTATAATCACAACTACAGTTTCAATTTAATTGTTTTTTTAAGCTTCAATTTCAGTTTAACTCACTAACTCGTAATCACTTCAACCATTTTTGTAAACTTTTCAACAACTTCAATTACAGTTTTTTTTGTCAGCCATTAACACAAAGCCAAAATTAGTCAACAACTATTGCATGCAGCATGTGTGTGACTTCCTATCATTTTCTTCTGTTCTACTCAGGGCCAAAGTTTGCTATTAAATGAATTAGCAATAAAAAAGCTTCAAAATTACAACTAAGGAAAATGATAGGAGGTAGTGTTGGGCTAGATCAAATATTCAGAATGATTTTAACTTTTGATAATATGGTTTGATGCCTCTAGCATGAAACTCCGGAACAACTACCAAAACTTTTCGTCCTGACTCTCCTTAAATATAAGCTCCGGATCTGCACTTCCGTACCAAGACATCATTGTAACTAGACAAACTTAAGACAGTCATGTGGAACTATAGAAGCATTTAGTGTGATCTGATTACATTTGACCAGTTGACTTTTCTAAAATGGACATGCATTTTTAGTCGTCTAAAACATGGTTATCAAGACCGGTAGTCGGCTAAGCCGGCTAAAAATTCCGTGCCTAAAAGGAATCTGTCAGATGCAACACCAATCAGAATTTGACACGTGGTATCACATAAATTTTAGCCGGCTATAGCTGTCTATTTAAACGGCTTAGCCGACACTTTTTTTCTGACTTGGCTCGATTTTAGCCGGCTATTTGACTTTCCTTAGCCGGCTATTTGAATGTACATAGCCGGATATTTGAATGTAAATAGCCGGCTATTTGAATGTTCATAGCCGGCTATTTGTCTTAAAATAAACACAACAATCATATAATAAGTAGTCAAATACAATATAAGTTTAATATCTTAAAATAAACACAATAGTCATATAAAAAGTAGTGCTTAAATACAATATTAAAATTATGTCTTACACAATAATTAGTTTAAGACATTAGTTTAATATTGTATTTGATCACTACTTTTTATATGATTGTTGTGTTTATTTTAAAACATTAAACTTATATTGTATTTGACTACTTATTATATGATTGTTATGTTTATTTCAAAACAAATAGCCGGTTATGAACATTCAAATAACCGGCTATGTACATTCAAATAGCCGTCTAAGGAAAGTTAAATAGCTGGCTAAAATCGAGCCAAGCTAAAAAAAAGCGCCGGCTAAGCCGTCTAAATAGACTGCTATAGCCGGCTAAAATTTCCGTGATGCCACGTGTCAAATTCTGATTGGTGTTGCGTCTGACAGATTCCTTTTAGGCACAGAATTTTTAGGCGGCTATTGGTCTTGATGATCGTGTTTTAAACGGCTAAAAATGCATGTCCATTTTGGAAACGTCAACCGGTGAAATGTCTATTTTGATAATTTTCCATTTATATTTGTGTTTTTGGAGTTCCAAATAAAAAAAACAGAAAAAAACATGTTGTGTGTGGGTTATTAATTGTGTCGTACGGAGAAAAAAAAAGAAGGGATTATGCGTTTTCTTTGTTTTGAACAGTGAGTTTGTAGCATAAAGAAAGTTTTGAACAGTGAGTTTGTAGCATAAAGAAATGACAGGAAAGAAAGATGGCGGTGGAGAAATTTTAAACCAAGCAATCAAAACAACATCCCGTTGCAATGCCCGAAATAATCACCTACTAACTACACGAGTTGGTCAATAATGGTGGAATCAATTCTATAAGCATACTGTTTGTGGGAAGCTATTAACCCGGTAACGGGAAGAGCGATCGCGGCTAGAAAGGATTTAATGGCAAGAGCATTCGTGTTCCAGACTCTTACCCAAGGATGTGTTACTTCAAGTGACAAAACATGAAAATGCAAAGGTTGTGTGGGAGGCGCTTCGTGTGATGTATTTGGGAGCCGATAGAGTGCAAAAGGCGAGAATTCAAGCTCTTAGAACCGAGCTAAAGATGTTGAAGATGAAAGAGAGTGAAATAATTGATGAGTTTTTGGGCAAACTTAGTGGGATTGCTACACAGTTCAAGAGTCTTGGATCAAACTTGAAAGATGAGATTATGGTTAGAAAATTACTAAATTATGTTCCAAAGAAATTTTTGCAGAGTGTAGCTTCTATTGAGCAATACTTCTGGAAGCCTTGGGAAGGTTGAAGGCGTATGAAGATAGGATCAAAGTGCTTAATAAGGAAGATAATGATCAAGGAAAGTTGTTGCTTTCAAAGCAGGATTGGGAAGGGAGAACCAAGCGTGGTGAGTTTGATCAAGATCAATATGGACAAAGACAAGGTCGTGGTCAAGGAAGGGGTCGCGGTTTTGGTAGGGGTCGAGGAGGCTGGTTCCAACCTAATGAAAACCGAAGAGAACAAGGCATGTATCAAGATAAACGACATATCAAATGCTACAATTAATGTCAAGAATATGGACGCGGTGTTGCTGAGTCATGTCCTAAGCATGAACCAAAGGAAGAAGTAACTAATTTGACTCGAGAGGATGATGAGCCGGCTCTACTTTGATGAATGCACTGGGCCAATATTAAGATTAAAGGGTGAATGTTGGGTTAATCTTGACAAGTCAACGTGGTACGGGTCCTAGAGTCATTTGTCAAGTCGGGTTGCGGGTTTTAACGGGTCAAACCATCATATTGCATCGGTTAGTATTTTAGGTTGTTTTAATTTAGTTGTTTGTGGTTGAACAAATAAAAACGTGGAGTTTGACCGAGTTTGTGAAGAGAACGTTGGGTAGATGAATGGGTTGCTCTTTGTACCGGGTGTTTAGGTACTAATTGCTAAAGGGAAAACTTCATAAAAATGTAACCAACTTTTCAAACTGTTTCAATTAAGTCACTCAAACTTTTTTTGTCCCGATTTAGTCACTCAACTTTCAGGTAACCTACTAATCAGATACTTTTTACCTGTTTAACAGGTTTCCACACTGATGTGACATTTAACATGCTGACGTGGCATTTATTTTTCGTTTTTTTTATTTTAATATGTTAGCGTGGAATTAATATAATTTTTAAAGATAATCTTTCTTATTCTTTCATACACTCACCACTCACGTGATGTTTCAAAAAAAAATTCTTTCAAAAAATAATTTTTTTAAAATTTTAAAATTAAAAAAAATATATTAATTCCACGCTAGCATATTAAATAAAAATAGATAACGAAAAATAAATTATACGTCAGCATGGTAAATGTCACGTCAACATGGAAACTTGTTAAACAGGTAAAAGGTATCTGATTAGTAGGTTACCTGAAAGTTGAGTGATTAAATCGGGATAAAAAAAGGTTTAAGTGACTTAATTGGGAACAGTTTAAAAAGTTGGTTACATTTCTACGAAGTTCCACCATTGCTAAAATAAAGCTAAGTAATATATAAATGTAAATAAATAATTAAGCTAAGAACATGGCCAACACAAATCCACATATTATACACTAGATAAGAAAATAAGTTGTGCAAACAAATAACACTGCATACATTTATTCATAATATATAGGTCCTAAAAGTTTATATATATTTAGCTTATGATCACCTGAACTTGTTCTGAGCACTGAACGACTTCTTAAGTTTGTGATCCTCAGTTGGAATTTTGACATTGGTGGCTAACCCTACTACTTCTAGAAACCTTATCATATACCAACAAAAGTCAACTTGCCACCATTCTATTCCATGTCGAGCTGAATACTCAAATGCATGGTGATTATTATGCCATCCTTCTCCAAAAGTAATCAATGCTACCATCCTACATATATACACACATATATAAATTAGAATGGAAATAAAAAACACATGCTAAATATTATTCAAATGAATATATAAGGAATTAATCATTTGAGCACTCCTAAATATTTTGAGAACTCACGAGTACTCGTCAAAAAATCAATCAAAATCATTTTTTTTGTTTTAGTCACCTTTATTACTAGAAAACAACATAAAAAATGAATTTATATATTTAAATTTACATATATTCATATAGTAAAAAATATATACACATGTGTAAGTTTACCATTTACACATATGCATAAATTTTTTTAAGAATAATTTAGAGAGAATAGATGTATTAATTGGAGAGATAAATCATGTTTTATGTTGTATTTTAATAATAAATGTAGTGAAAAGAAAAAAAAATGGGTTTCATTGGTTTTTTGACGAGTTCTTATTTAAACCTAACCATATATATACATATATATATATATATATATATATATATATATATATATAGAGTTGAGTTCATGAGAGAATGCACTTTAATGAGAGAATTAGAGAACCACTAAGAAAAGAATGGTGGAATTTTAAAGATAAACGGTAAAATTGGAACTTAAAATATATAAATTTTTAAACATTTCTATCTTTTGCATACATTATTTTTTTTTTAAATTGCACCATTAAATCAAGAATTTCTTTATCTTTCATTTGAGTATAAATAACGTTATAAAAAATAAGAATTAACTCGTCGTTTTTTTTTCTTATTATTTTCAATATTGCATATGTGTAGTATCACCCAAAAACCTAACACACTCTCCAAAAACCTAAACCCCCACCACACCCCACCCAAAAACCTAAACCTCCACCCCACCCCCACCCAAAAACCTAAACCCCCACCCCACCCAAAAACCTAAACCCCCCACACCCACCCCCGCCCAAAAACCTAAACCCCCACCCACCCTCGCCCAAAAACCTAAACCCCCACCCACCCTCGCCCAAAAACCTAAACCCACCCACCCCCACCCAAAAACCTAAACCCACCCACCCCACCCACCCCCACCCAAAAACCTAAACCCACCGCACCCACCCCTTACCCTAAAAAATCTAACCCTAAACGTAATACTGCATATGTGTAGTACCACCCTAAAAACCTAAACCCCTCACCCCACCCCCACCCAAAAACCTAACCCCACCCCACCCACCCCCTAAAAACTTAAACCCCCAACCCACCCCAAAAATCCTAACCCCCCCCCCCCACCCACCCCCCTCCAAAAACCTAACCTAAAATCTAAACTTAACCCAAAAGCTAAACCGACTATTTTTTCGAGGTTTTTTTTTTTGAGCGAGGACGACGTGGGAAACAAGGTCTCCGAACCACTTTTTTAGTTTTTGATTTAAATTTTGAGTTATGATTTTTTTTATTATTATTTTTTACCTTTAAAGAGGAGTTATCTAGTTCTCTCCCTAAATGTTAGTTTTCTTATGAACTTCACCCTATATATATATATATATATATATATATATATATATATATATATATATATATATATATATAGGGAAGGGTTCAAATGCTAACCAACTTTTTATGCGATAACCAATATAAAACAATAACATAATTTATAAATTATTTTTTCTTTTAATTGTTAAAATAGTATTTAAGTATCTTGAATAGATATTTTGAACGTATATATGGAAATGATGAGTTTTACGTATACATACCAAATAATGTTACATATACGTGACATATAGTGTTTACATATATGTAACTTAACATAATGATAATTGATACATATACGTAACACTCTGTTTGAGAATAGTTATCACGGTTATCACATAAATATTGGTTAGCATTTGAACCTCACCCTATATATATATATATATATATATATATATATATATTAAACTTACCAATTATTTTTGGAGAGATCACCAGTTTTCCAAGCTTGATTTCCCCATATATGACAAGCTGAGTTAACTAGAAAAGTCACGTGATATCCCCATGTGGTTGCTAATCCCTACATATATCATGAGCAAGTCGATCAATAACTAATATCATTACTCTGCTATACACGAAGTTGGAAAATAAAATAATCAAACAACGTACTCATACCACAACCCAAACAAGGTAGGTAAATCCACCAAAAGCATAAACGAGGGCAGAAAATGCAAATATATGCAATAGATAGCTTCTTTGAATGAATTTATAGAATACTTGATTCTTTAAATCTTCCACGTTCTTACGCTCTTGATACTGCAAATCGATCATATATCAACTTAAACCGGATAATTATTAGCCACTAGAAACAGTTTCCTTTTCGGAACATGAACCTATAGTACCTTTTCAAGAATGTAGCCGCTATCAAAGAGCCAACCCATATGACTAAACCAAAATCCGAAGGTTGGAGAGTGTGGATCTTTCTCTGAATCAACATACTGATGGTGATATCTATGCATGCTCACCCAATATATGGGATCCCTCTGTATACATATATTATCGTTAAGAATTTGACACTGGTACAATAAAGTTTTTTTTTAAAGCAGTCAATAGTTTTTATTTAAACGGTTTTTATTTAAAACCGTTACAAAAAACAAGAAAACCACTCCAAATAATGTGTTCCTAAGGGGTTTAAATTGAACTGCTTTATTTAAAAAAAAATTACAATGGGTCTCCAGTACCATTTACAGTAGTTTATAATGTGGACCACCTTACTCATTTACTAAACTGCCATATTTGAAGTTATTTACATCGGTTTTTCACAATTATTTTATTTGTATTTATTAAATCAATATATATTTTAGATGTCATTTAAAACGTTTATTTAAAATCTCATTTGAACCCCTTTGTTTTTAATCACCTTTTAACATCATATCGGTTATTTTTAAAACCGCTCTAAATAGTTTAACCAAATTACATACATCAATCAACGACCTTCTCTTTTTCTCTATCTATTTCTCTGCTTAACTTACAATGGCCGTCACTCAAACTCAGATTCATTCTTGGGCATTATTAGAGCAAACTGAAATTTATTATTGTTCGATCATTACAAAAAAAAAACTCGGATTTTATTCTTGGTGATTATTAGAGCAAATATACGTTTTCTGTTGGGTGACATTAAAGCATTTTTTTTTGTTAAGAGCAAACCGGATACTTCCTTAAAGAATTCTTCATTAGAACATTTATTGTTGGGTGATCATTATTTCTATATATTTGCATCTATAGATTTATAAGGATGAAGGGGAACAATCCTCATCAAAAAACTACCCTAACAAAAATACTCAATAAAATATCACATCATTTTTACCCAAATCCAATCCTAATACCCTAAAGTGTTAGGGGCACAACCCTAATACCCTATATATATATATATATATATATATATATTTAGGTTAAAACTAATATATATATTGATTCACTCTAGAATTCATATGAAACCCTAAAACAAAATCAAGCCCTGAATGTCAAGCTCTAAATAAAAAATCAAGCCCTGAATGCATTAATTGATTCACCACCTGAATATTAATTCACTACCTGCATGAGGGTATATTTACCTGAAGTTTTTTATTTTTTGAAAGGCTAATTTCTTAATTCCTGTTGAGAGTGAGACTTGAACCCATGACCTCCCCAAATCTTGGTGTTCCTAAAGGATTTTTCCTCTACCATTGGGCCACCAACCCCAATGTTATTTACCCGAAGTTGCCTACCCGATTTGCTACCCGCACCAACGGCGGCGGTGTACCCGCGTCTACCCGCAGGGACTACCCTAATAATCAATGTAGACTTGGAAACTTTTTAGATTACCCATCTGCAATTAATCTAACACAAAATAATTTTGGATTGTCCCATTTTAGTACTTCTTTTTTTATTATTCTATCTTTTATATATATATATATATATAAATATATATATAGAGGAAGTTTTAAATACAAAGGGCTTTTATGATGCGAAGGGTACGAAGGATTATGGATTATTAATCTACCAATTCAAGGGTTGAGATGAAATGTGTGCCTAGTCAGCTTGTTTTTAAACGTGAAAAGAGTTTGAAAGGGTAAAATGGGTATAGTATACATTTGTTGACTTTTTTCAAGTTCGCCATTTTTTTAAAACAAGTATAACTTTTTTATACGACGTACATTATTTAGTAATTAGTAATATTTGATTTTTTTTTTTAAATTTGGAAAACTTAAATAAATAAATAAAAGATGTGGCAACATTCTAACGGAGAAGGTAGTATTCATGAATTTGTAGCTCCTAAACTTAGTTAGTATTGTGAATGTATAGAAATATGAGAATCAATTTAGTTCATTTATTCAATAGTACATATACATATATACATGGATGAAAATGTAACCGTCAAAAACGGTTTCTAACGGGAGATATATCTGGTTTACAACACTCCCCCTCAGATATATATATATATATATACACATTTATATTTATGTTCATTATACACTATTAACAACATGCTTCAGGATGCTATTAAATCGGTACTTCAGGACCTAAAGATAAAACTGATTCTACTGGACCAGTTATGCTACCTCGTTAAAAACCTTACTAAGAAAACCCAGTGGGACAAAACTTAGTCAAGGAAAAAAGAGTATAGCGTGTATAATGCTCCCCCTCAATTTAACTAACGTCTTTTATTCTACGAAGTCCGATCTTTTGTGATAGATGCTCGAAACTGCTTCTTGGTAAAGATTTTGTGAACAGGTCAGCTAGATTGTCATTTGACTTGATTTGATGAACATCGATTTCTCCTTCTTTCTGCAAGTCATATGTTGAGAAAACTTTGGTGAAATATGTTTTGTTCTGTCACCTTTGATGTAGCCTTCTTTTATCTGAGCTATGTAAGCAACATTGTCTTCATAGGTAATTGTTAAGTCCTTCTGGATCTGCACTAATCCACATGCTTCTTGTATTCGATTAAACATTGATCTCAACCACACACATTGTCGACCAGCATCATATAGTACTATAAATTCAGCATGATTTGATGACGTTGTTTTAAGTGTTTGCTTTGTCGACTTCCAAGGAATTGTTATGCCATCAAATATGAATATGTAACCTGTTTGAGAACGTGATTTATGTGGATCTGATAGATATCCAGCATCAACATACCTAACAAGCTGGGACTTTTTATCTCTTTGGTAAAAAAGACCTAAGTCTTGCGTCCCACAAATATACCGAAATATATGTTTTATTTCATTCCAATGTCTACATGTTGGATTCGAACTATATCTTGCTAGTACATGTACCGAGAATGCAATATCAGGTCTCGTGTTATTTGCAAGATACATAAGGGCACCGATCGCACTTAAGTACGGTACTTCTGGACCAAGTACTTCTTCGCCCTCTTCTTGAGGTCGGTAAGGATCCTTATGTGGGATCTAGCGGCCGTACAACCATAGGGACGCTAAACGGATGAGCTTTATCCATATTGAAACGTACTAACATCTTCTGAATGTAGTTTGATTGATGAACAAATGTGCCATTACACAGGTACTCAAATTGAAGACCAAGACATAATTTTGTCATACCAAGATCTTTCATTTCAGATTTACTATTTAACAATTTAGCATGTTTCTCTATCTCTTCAGAAGATCCAATGATATTTATATCATCAACATAAACTGCTATTATGATGAATTTTTGAGTGTGATCTTTTTATAATGACACATGGTCTAAATATATCAAGATTTGTATCTTCTTTTTCGAGATATTCACTAAGTCGGTTGTACCACATACGACCATATTTCTCGAGACGATATAAAATTTCTTGAGATTTATAATACACATCTCGGGATACTAATTATAATGCTTCAGGCATTTCTAACCATTCAGAAATTTCCATGTAGTTGTCACTTTCAAGTTTTCCACACAAGTATGCAGTAACAACAACCATAAGTTTTCTTAAGTCCTTTTGAGATTGCGAGGCAGACTAACATCTAAAGGTTATCGCATCCACTACAGGGGAACACGTTTCCTCACAATCAACTTCGAGGATTTAGGAAAAACCTTAATGTTACAAGTCGTGCCTACATCGCATAATCTCATAATTTTCGTTTCTTTTTATTTAAAGACATCCATTTATAACCTACTGGTTTGACGTCTATGGGTGTTCGGACTACACGTCCGAAAACGTTTCACTTGCCATTCAAATTTAATTAAGCCTTTTAGGCGTCTTGCCATTACAACCGGTCATCTCTGTGTATATTCTTACAGAGTTTTATGTACGCAATCTTTTTCATTGATTACATCTATTGCTATAGCATATGCACATATTTCAAACACGTGTTTAATTTTGGTTCCATACTGTCCTGCGTTGTACATAATTTTAATTGAGATCTCATATTTGTTTGGTATATGAGGTTCTTCTAGAACTCATTTTCCTCTTCTCGGGCATTATAGATTTCTTCTGGAATCATATTATTCTCTTCTAGGACATTTACCTCTTCTGGGCTTTATCGCTTCTTTCTGCGATTTCATTAATCTCTTCTAGGATTTTATCCATAACCTCTTCTAGGGTTCTGTATATAGGGTTGGACCAACTGCCTTATTCTGCTCTTATTCTTGTGGATTTTTATGTTTGGAACCGATTTATTTCCCATGTTTCCTGTGTATGGTAATCTTTTTATGATTACTTCAGTTTGAGCTGGTGAAGTTTATGCTGGTATATGTGACTTTGTCACTCTGTTTGTGTGTGTGGATATGCATCATATAGTTCATTTACTATTCTTTGCAATAGCATGACATATTAGACTTCAGACATATAATAACCACTTCAGGGGTGATGATGATGCATTCGATGATTATGTTTTAATGTATTCCCAGTCTTTCCTTATTTAGTCTCCCCCTAAGACTGAGAATATTGTCTCATTAAGATGATAGTCAACATACGATGTTGTAAACATGTCCCATTGTGGTAAGTTATGGCGGTACTGATACATATATCACATAACCAAATTGGGACACACTTGGTTCTCTTCCAGAGACTAGTTGTATAGGGAGTATTTGATCAGCAGTTGGTTTTAAACTGATTAGTGCAATGATATGCAGAATAGCATGCCCTCACATAATAATTTATATCTCTTTAGGAGCGATCTAGTTATTAACTTTAATCATTACTTAATGATTCAAGTAAACCATTTTTATATGTGAACATGAGCTTCTGGGTGTTCAACATTTATCACGATAGATATACAATAAGCGGGAAAATTCTACATATAAGGTAGCTAAAAGATCCACATGTGACCATATATAGATGTATCTCTTAAGATTGTAAAATACTGAAAATGGTCCACATGGCGATTAACATACCCGCATATATCCTCTTGAGTTCTTCCCAAATATAAGAGGGATTCTTTATAAGAGTTTGTATTCAAAGAGCTTAAATATTGATTTGCTGAAAGAATTCAGTACACATGTTGGTAGCAAAAAATTAAATTGTTGAGAGGGTGCTTGTTGGCACCTTTGATCATTCACCTCAACACGATGCTACCTCAATGACCTATTTGGTCATGCCATAAGTTGTATCTAATAACTTCTGGTTACTAGCCATGTATGATTCGATAGGATTGATATTAGTACAATATAATCCAAATAATATAGTTTGTAGTTTTTCGATAATGGTCTCCTGGCCATTTTTGTTTGAGGTAAGTTGAAGTTATTCAACATTATTATTATTATTATTATTTTTTTTTAGAAATTGTTCTGAGGTGGTAACCATTTTGTCTAATATCTTTGAAACCAAGTAAACTTCGTCGTGATTTACTAGAGTATAATGCATTATTGAGAATCAGTGTGGTACTCGAAGATAAGATTATATGTCATCTGCCAGAGCCTTCAATAAGGTTACTCACACCAGAGATAGTACCAACAGATATCTCTATCAGAGACAACCCAGAGAAAAAATTTCTTATGTTTGATAATAGTGTTGGTACTACCACTATCAACTAGATATTCATCACCAATAATAGCTCTGCTGGAGCTGGTAAACATGTTTCTTCATGAAACAGATAAATAAAATAAATATAAATTTAGACATCACGAACATTCTCTATGAAATCACATGTATCTAAATGAGTGTGTGATAGTGGGGCAAGAGATGAGAAGGTAGATGCATTCTCAATCAGATTAATCTCAACCTTTTTTTTTCTTTATCTTTCATCTTGTTTTGATAAGTTTCAACGAGGTATTTGGGGATACGACACGTGCGGTACGAGTGATTTGTCATCCCACATCTATAACATATATAGCTTTGGTTCCGCTAGTTCTCCCCCTAGAAGGTCGCCTCGTATTTTTTCGACTTAATTCGCCACTACTGGGTTGAGGTTTATGAGACTCCCGATGCCAAGTATTGCTCCGTTCACGTCCACGGCCTCTACTGGAGCCGCGGCTTCTCCCTCTCCCACGCCCGCTCTTATAAGTTCCCGCATTCGCTTCTGGGAATGGGCTAGCACCGATAGGTCGCGATTGATGATTTTGAAGTAGAAGCTTGTTATTTTGCTCAGCGACCGGAATAGATGATATCAATTTGGAATATTCAGTAAATTTTCGTTCCCTATACTGCTGCGACAGGAGCATATTTGAGGCATGGAACGTTGAAAACATCTTTTCAAGCATGTCTTCTTCGGTTATATTTTCTCCACACAATTTCAGTTCAGAGATTGTGGAAAAGAGCAGAGTTGTAATCGCTAACAGTCTTATAGTCTTGTAGCCTCAGATGTAGTCACTCGTAGCGATCTTTTGGGAGTAAGACCAACTTCTGTTGGTCAAATCGTTCATGAATGTTTTTCCATAATTCAAGAGGGTCCTCAATAGTAAGGTATTCTCTTTTCAGGTCGTTGGGAAGATGATGATGGAAAAATATCATAGCTTTGGCTTTGTCTTGAAGGGATGTTTGATTCTCATTATTGATCGTCTCTCCCAAACTCTTTGCTGTTAAATGAATTTTAGCATCAAGAGTCCATGGGAGGTAGTTGTTACTCGATATATCAAGTGCAACGAATTCTAGTGTTGACAAGTTCGACATTATATCCACAAATGAAAGGTTTGGGTATTAAAAACGAGTCTGTATATATATGAAATTATATACGCTAAAAGAACTTCGGGTTCTTGTTGGTTAGAACTGCAGGTTCTATACTGTCAGACCGTTTTTAATATAATGGAGAAGGAATTTCAAAACGTGTATGTTTTTGGTTGTCTTTAGTGTACTTGTATTTGCGTTGTTGTGTGTGTGAGATTAAATATGTAATAATAATAGAAAAAATAAAAACATTATAATAAATAATTGGAAAATTCGATGCAATCTTGAAATACAATCCAATTATACTAACTAGGTGATCTCTAAAGCACATATCAGAAAACCAAATCTTTATGTTTTTCTTTCGGGCCAAAATGATGGGCTGGCTGGGTATTATTTAGATATTAAATGATGGGCTGGGTGTTATTTAGATTTTGGATGTGGGTCCCATTAATATAGAAGCGAGTAATTAGGCGAGTAATTAGATGCGAAGACGAGGATGCGTATTTGTCGAAAGTAAAGAATCAACATCTCCATTCGTGTAAACTATATCATTGAGTCTTGTCAATTTCTCCCGTTTATACAATCGGTTACGGGTGTCTCTTGACGGTAATTTATCTTGGTTGTGGCGGCTAAACGCTATTGTAGATTCCTCTGAGCCTTTATCGACGACGGAGATCGATTGTAAGTAATTGATTTCGTACGTTTTTTTTTCTTTTCGTATGGAAAACGGCAGTAACCATAAATGGTAAAATGAAATAATTTATTTTAATTTTAAATAACCGTTGTATTTAATTGTTTAGATACGCTTTAAATGGTATAAATATTTTGACAGGTATTTCCTTTACAGTGGCTTTGAACTGCTATATATAAGTTATTATTGGTGGTTTATTTTTTCTTTTAAGATTTTCTTTGGTTTGTTTTTTAAAGCGGTTTTCAAACCGTAAAAAAGGGGCAATT
The DNA here is from genome assembly GCA_023525975.1 of Smallanthus sonchifolius. Classification (NCBI taxonomy): domain Eukaryota; kingdom Viridiplantae; phylum Streptophyta; class Magnoliopsida; order Asterales; family Asteraceae; genus Smallanthus; species Smallanthus sonchifolius. The sequence goes on along the minus strand of CM042034.1, from coordinate 84,327,050 downwards.
ACATATATTCCCTTAAAAACTTCAGTAATTGTATATATACTCAGCTCATAATTTTATTTACGTATATCCCTTCATAATTACAAATATACCCAACTGGATGATAGAATCGATCAGAAGCGACCCTGTTTGTTGGAATCGATCGAAAGCGGGAATCACAAGGTACACTGGATATTGTAATCGATCGGAAGCGGGAATCACAAGGTTATGGTTGGGATCGATCAATGGAATAAGAATAATCGTATTTTTTGTAAGGTTAAATGGCTAATTTTATAGAAGAGGGGGACATATGTAATTTAAGTTTTGGGTTGGATATATATGTAATTAGGGGTGATCAAAGGGTCCGACTCTTCAGGAACCGACCCGGAATCGGAACCTTGAAATCGAAAAGTCTGGAACCCCGACCCCTATAAGGAGGGTCCGGGTAAGGGTCTAAAGGGTCGGGTCTAAAGGGTTTAAGGGTCCGACCCTTCAGTGTGTCACTTTTCATTTTTTGGCTTGTGTTTTATCAAGGTTCCTAAGGTTCTTAAGGTTCTGACCCACGGTTCTACCCGGAACCGACCCGGACCCTTTAAAACTGAAATCTCAGAACCTTGAATCGACCCTTTTTGCTAGAAAGGTTCTAACTCACGGTTCTAAGGGTCGGGTTCGTGGTTCTTAAGGGTCAGAACCGTTTTTTGCTCACCCCTAGGGTTGAAAAAATAAGGATATGTATAATTTTAGCTAAAAATATATATGATTTTTTTAGGGCGAATAATACATTTAATGCGGTTCTTTAACCGCTATAATAAATCAATATAAGTGCTCCAAAAGATTCTTTTTTTTTTTAACTAGTGTAACTATAAGAAGTTAGTGACACAAGAAAAGAGCACGTGGGTTTTCATTTGTTCCTTAATAAAACACAAAATTAAGTATAAAGAATGCATATATGAAAGAAACAAATGAGAGAACCTGAAAAGATAGGACACCAAGATAAGCAAAGGTGTACTCAAGCCACTTGGGCAGCTTGAGACTGTGGTGTGCTAGGTTACGGTGATACGACAGAGTTACACCAAAAATTCCACGCAACACGTAGGATGAAAAGCCCGCCCAGAATGCACCCCAAGTAAAAGTAAATGGCGCGAAAAGCGCAAGCAAGTGAATAGCTAATATCCCTACACCCATCTTCACATCAAGAGTCCTCCATGTACGACCAATGAAGAGGTTTCTCTTCCTTGTAACCGTCACATTAGAGAGCAGTATTTTGCCAGAGTCCTTTACACCTTGGGAAACTGTGATCAAATTGCTCATTTTGAATGGTGAGAAAAATGTGTGTAACATTTAGTATTTTGATATATGCTTAACGTGTATGTATTTATAAAGAGGTAGCCTCCTATGAGGCATGGCTGAGGGTAGTTGAAAGATGAAATATCCTGCAATTATGACCTGCCATTTGCCAGGCTGCCTGACTTTGCAGAGGGAATTAACTTTGAAAAAATATATTATTTCTTACCTTTTTCAAAAAAAAAAAAAAAAAAAATCTAATAGAATCTATTGTTTTAGTTTTTACTTGATACAAACTAATAATAAGTTTTTTGAAAGGACTCAAACCGGGAAGTTTTCATAGTTGGCAAACATAGTTTTTAAACTTTGAATTAAACATTTAAGTAAACAACGGAAGTCTATTACATAAATCAGGGTCAATTTAAACTTTGAAATAATAACTGTTCAACAATCATAAACTAGATAGTGGGGATGTCAGTCTTGATCAACAGTAGCCAAAAGCCATCATTTTCCAAGCTATCAGAGCTTTATATCTTTTTCTTTCCTTTGCTACCTGATTTACATACTAAAATAGTCAGCTAACGTTGGTAAGTTCTAGGTTTCAATCATTTAATAAGTAACTAATTATTCACATGTTATTCATATAAAACTTGCTCTTAGAAAACATACTTAAACTACTAAGTAAAAACGTATTACAATACACATGTAATCCTTTACTTAGCCATTTCTCTTTACATTGTTACTTATTTCATACATCATTTACATTCGTTATAGTCCACGAAAGACACTTTACAACCACGAAGGATCACTTTTCATTTGGTGAGATTCCCTAAGGCTCTACGTCCGAAGGCTACTCTCACCGGATTTCCACGAAGGACATTCTATTACTTTGGTGACCGTCATCACCTAATGTGATAAACATCAACCTAATGTGATAAGAGCATTTTGTTCAATAATTGTCAACCAAAATCTGTGTTCATGTCTACGTCTAATGAAATCAGCATATCCAGAGATATCTTTGGAGGACCGGTGATTGCTTGTATTCTCAAAGAGACTCCTAAGGCTTTGGAGCATTTGCATGAACATGGACATCCACTATTAATGTTAAGGTCACTAGATTTACTCTTTTTTTGTTATTATTATTACCTTTTTTTATTATTATCATTGACTTCTTTTCAATCTCATTAAAGTGAGTTAAAGTTCATCACTTGATTAATTTTTTTTTTGAAAGGCGAACATTGAATGTGTGACGTCGCACCCCCCGTCACATGGGAAAGCCTCGTCCAACTCCGGCCAATATGTTGTCTTAACCGGGCCCACTTGGCATCAGAGTTGGAGAGCTTTCAAGGAAAAACCCCACCAAATACGGCCCCTTCCGGGCTTGAGGGAGAGCCGAGGCTCCAACCCTGGATCGGCGTGGGTAAAACCCTTGTGCATCAGCCTAAAAGGTCTCATTTGCGATGCCGCAGAAATTAATGGTGGTGGCAGGGATTGAACCCGGGTCCCTTGGGACTTCAGGCCTCACCTCAACCACTAAATATTAAAACTTTGACAGATTTAATAGTGAAAGTTCTGATTTTTGACAGATATAATAAACGAAATCTGGGATCTTTGTTAATCTTTCTTGGTAATTTTGCTACTAAATTTTTTAAAATGAAATTTGACTCTATATTGATTTGTGCTTTAGAGCCCTTTTTAGTATTTTAGTACTTGCAAAGAGAGAAAGGAATAGGCTTCATCTAAAGTGAATTATTCATTTTTTTACATAATTCTTGAAATATCATTCTTATTTCTGGTAGTCGATGCAGTGTTCGTATGATGATATAGTGAGCAATGTGTAAACTATACTTCTAATGATGCAGTGTCGTTTATGTATATGTGCAACTTGCGAGGCTGTTACTAACCTCTGTAGCTTATTCGATGTTTAGTTTACACTCAGTTTTTCCCATCAACATACATTCTCATCTTTTGTATTTTTAAAACTTAAAAGCATATAACCGTTGCACAAGCAATCGTTGTTGTCCTCTGGTAATGAATACTTAATTCGGTTTATGTTATTTTTTTTATTTATCAAAGGTTAAAATCGATAATAAATAGTTAATTCCATTTCTTATGCACGGGACACTTTGTTTAATGTAGTATCTTTAACGCGTCAAAAGTAAAAAAATGAAACGTGTTATGACCCATTTCGTGAATAAGTAATGGAAATAAATCAATAATAGTAAAAGTAAAGCTAATTAACAAGGTTTTTGTCTGCTCAAACAAAAAAAATAATTGAAAAGTTTACTAGAATTACTTACATCTACTAGATGGGTTAAAGTACTATTTTGATTAATTGATTTATTGTGATGCAGCTCATAGGATTTTCATGGCCCGCATACATGGAATTAAATGTGCATTTACATATAGGTAATTAAAGGTGTTAATCAGTTTTGCATAATTCTGTGTTGATCAGTTTTTGTATATTTGCGTTGAATTTATATATTTTGGGTTCCCTTAGGATGTGATGACGAACGTTATATCTTATATGTATATGTTAGTGATAGAAAAAGCAAAGATAGGTTCATAGTTAATTGATCAACGATTGTTTTAGCAATTATGTTACTAAATAAACAAACAACTCTTATTACAAACGTCATACCCGCCGCGAAGCGCTGAGAGTACTCACTAGTTATATACATACATATATAGCAGGGTATGATCACTTGAACTTGTTAACAGAAGCAAACGACTTCTTAAGTTTGTGATCCTCAGTTGGTAATTTGACATGGGTGGCTAACCCTACTATTTCAAGAAACCTTATCATATACCAACAAAAGTCAATTTGCCACCATTCTAACCCATGCCGAGCTGAATACTCAAAAGCATGGTGATTATTATGCCATCCTTCACCAAAAGTAATCAATGCTACCCACCTACATGCATGCATACATAAATAATTAACATGTAAATACAAAACAAATACTAAATTCTGAAAATGAAAATTACTATATTTATTTATTTATTTTGTAAACTCACCAATTATTCTTGGAGAGATCACCGGTGTTCCAAGCTTGGTTTCCCCATATATGACAAGCTGAGTTAACTAGAAAAGTCGAATGATATCCCCATGTGGTTGCAACTCCCTATATTGCACGACCACATCAATTACATTCCAATTGCTATAAAATTTGTTTACATCAAAATAGAAGACAAACGGGCAACAAGTTGCGTCGCAAACCCTTTTTGGATAACAAAACCAAGTTTTTTAAAAATTACATTGTTAGATCTTGGGGTCTTAATTAACATAACTACACAAATTGAAAAATAATCAAACAATTTCTTACCACAACCCAAACAAGGTATGTAAATCCACCAAGAACATAAACGAGGGTAGCAAATGCAAATGGATGCAGTAGATAGCTTCTTTTAATGAATCTATAGAATAATTGATTCTTTAAGTCCTCCACATTTTTACGCTCTTGATACTGCAAAATCATATATGGTCAACTTAAACAAGATAATTAGCCAAGAGATCGAAATATTTTTCTATTTCTTACACGAACATACACGGTACCTTTTCAAGAATGTAGCCGCTATCAAAGAGCCAACCCATATGACTAAACCAAAATCCGAAGGTTGGAGAGTGTGGGTCTTTCTCCGAATCAACATACTGATGGTGATATCTATGTATGCTCACCCAGTATATGGGATCCCTCTATATACATATATAATTAAATTCATTAGAGTGTGAATAAGTCACTATAAGCAAATTTGTGTCGATGAGATACCAATGTGTTATTAAAAATCAAACATAAGTAATGAAATGTATCATTTGGTGTTTTACCTACACATGAAAAATGGAGCATACAATGTACAATCGGTGAATACAAATAAACAAACATACCCATATGGTGATATGAGAGCAAATCTTACCTCTATCTCAATGAATAGAAAGGCTAATCCTAGAGAGACCCTTCGGCTCGGATTCAGTACATTATGACACAAAAAAGGTGGCCTCTTATGAGATACAATTTGTCTAATTTTCTTATAAATCTTAGTAAAACCCCAAATTAATACTACCAAAGGAATGAAAATACCGTAATATTATGCATTACTAATGAACTATATAAAGGAATACAATATATATAATTACAAAGAAAACCAAATCTCATATCATCTTCTAGTTATGATAAAGATATATACAATATGTCCATGGCATGACAAGGGTAAATAAGAAATTTGTCAAACAAGGGGAAGAGAAAAATAATTAAGGGAATCAAATATAGGCCGTTGAAGGGAATCAAATATAGGCCGTCGACCCACCAATATTAAGGGGGGAAGAGTAAAAAAACAATAGGCCACGACCAATCAATATTTGGCAGCAAATGTGTGGAGAGAGATAGAAAGAGAAACAAAAACTAAGGCAACATCCGTACGACTTTGATTCCAGGTAAAAATACCAAGAACCTTTGAGGTATTCTTAACAACCACTAGCTTAGTATAGTGGCAAAGGTGTATACTAAGACTTCATTAAAATGAAGAGGGCTTGGGTTCAAGTCCCACTTATGACAAAAATTAAAGGGTGGTCCAAGTTGGCCAGTGAGTTTTCTCACCTATGGTGGGTTTCCTCATGTGGGGGTGGAGATGATCGGGTGGGCCAGTGGCCTGTCAGTGATCCAAATTACCGTTCAAAAAAGGTATTCTTAACAACCACAATTGGAAAGGTCGGCCATCGACCAAATTTTCACAACAGCCACTCACTATTACAAAATTTACACTTTAGACCCTATATTTTTTAAAAATTTCAGATTTACTCCTGGACATATTTTTCAACTCTATCTTTCAAATTTATAAAGTTCGAGTTTACCCCTGTAATATATTTTTAATAGACGCTTATCACTTAAATTTTTAAACTCTCAAGTTTATCCCATAATTTTTTTTCTTTTTTCTTTTACTTTTTTATATTCGTTTGTAAAAAATATTTCTTTTTTCTATTTTTTTTTACTTGATTACTACTTTCTTTAAGGAAGTTGTCGTTTCAATGTTAGACTTTATTCGCGTCGCATTTTATCTATTTTTTCGATCTTCATGACCGAGTCGTGGCAACCTCATACGTTTCTTTTATGTGATTACTCACGTTATTGTCGTCTCTGCAATGCGCCTAACCTCTGACGCATCGTGTGTGCTTTAATTATGTATTTAAATACGTTAATATCAACGTACGATCCCGCCGCAACGCTCGGGTTCATATTTTCTAGTTGTATATTATGAATCAAATATATAAAATTTATTATGTTTATTTGCGTAACAAACCATAACTAATATATTTTTTTATGTACTTTTTATCTAACCTAATAAACCAATATCTCTAAAAACACGTGACAGCACCACATTCCTCCTCACAAAAATTTTCCCGCCTAAATGATACCACCATTTTTTATATCAATTAATCTTAAATTTTTTTTATTATATTTATTATACATAGTTCACTATTTATTAATGTTGTATAAATATAATCTATATATATATATATATATATATCTATACATACTAATAAATAAAGGTTTTAGAGTGGCACATGTCATTTCCATATGCATCGTGAACATTTTTTTCCGCCTCTCTCTCCTATTTAATGATACAAGTTTCTATAAAAAAAAATTATAACGTTTGTTTCTCACCTCTCTTCTATTAAATAGTAATGATTTCTATAACTATTTTTATAAAATATTTTTTAATTAAAAAATTAGCTTTGTTCAAAAACATTTTTATAGTTTGAACATTTTTTCATTCTTTTTATAAAACACTAGCTTTAACCCCCGTGTGTTACACGGGGTGAAACGCTAAGATTATATTGATTAATATCTTAACAAATCTTTTATACAAATTTAATATTGTATTTGTAACTTTTTTTTATTTTGTTACATGCTAAGATTATATGGATAAGAGTAATCAAAACATCAAAAAATAAATTAAAATACATTTTATAAGTTGTGTACTTTAATTTTTATAATACATTAAATTAAATGTTAAATGAAACCTTACAATAATTATTTACAAATTTGAAAATACTTCATTGTATTAAACACTAGGTTAAAATCACGTGTATTACACGGGTTGAATAAATATAATAATATATATTAAGTCATAAAAACATTATTTTTTAAAAACTCGTGTTTTACACTGGTTGAATAAACACGTGGAATACAATATAATCTGTTAACACCTACATTCGTCAAAATATGTCAGGAGATTTATTAATATAAAGATTAGTACTGTATTTAAAAATATATTATTATTAAAAATAAAGGTGTATTTAATAAGAGAGAGAGCCGGAAAAAAAATGATGAGATTTAATATGGAGGCGACACGTGGCATCTCAAACCTTTATTTTTTATATAGTATATATATAGATATAGATTTTACGTGGTATTGGTAATCTTTTCATGTTTACCAAAGAATAATAGCTTGAGTCCATCTCTATTTTTAACTTTTGATAATGCAACATACAGTTGATTATTAATAAACCATGTATCTTTCAATACAAACAAACATTTGAAAGTGATTGACCTAAACTTTTATTCATGGTCATTGCAAAATATACAACAATTGTATATCTTTTCTTTTTTGAAGTTTTAATAAAATTCTTTTGTCTGAATATGTTAACCCAATTATAGGGATAAAATTGTGATGACCAATGTTTGTTCCAAATATAATATTTTCTTCTATAACGCGATTACCTAGTGATTTGAGCTGAAATCTTGTTACATTACCTAAACCATTTTTTCTTCAATATTTCTTAATACCATAACTGAAACACGGACACTTAAAACTAATTTATGTTTTTACAAACCTGATAATATAAGTACATTTGGAAAATCAGGAGATTATAAACTTTCATCAAAATCATTATCAAGATGCTCTGATTGACGGATACTATTTGTACTTATATGTGGAAAATCTCGCTAAACTTTTAATACTAAATCTCTCATTAAAAAAATAATAAAAATATAAACATAAAATTTAAATTTCAACAATATATCATCTTTTAAATTCAAATTTTAAAACTCCAAATTTTAAAAATTTTCACTCCTTAATATTTTGACACAATTAAATTTAAAATTCCAAAATTAAAACTAATAAATTAGAATTGAAATTTGTAAACATATTTTTTGAAAAAAAATTCTAGTCATTTAAAAAAAATTAAAGTTTAAATATCAAAACAAAAAAATTATTTATAAATATCAAATTTAAAAAAAAACTACTAAATTAAATATCAGTAAACTTTATTCTAACACATATTTATTTAAAATACAAACATAGTATTTTCAAAACTTATATGTAAAATTAAAAAATCTTGTATTTTGATAATAAATTTTAAAAAAATCTTTTTTTTTAATAATAAAATTTTAAAAACTCACTTTTTTTTAAAATAACCTATTTTTTAATTCTTGATTTTTTTAACTTTTGATGATAATTTAAAAAATAAATATGAGCTAATAGTAATAATGATAAATTGATTTGGTAAAATGTTTATTTATGTAATTTTCTAAAAATAAAGGCTAAATATGAAAATATTAAATGTAGGATATAAATGTGGTTTTGGGGGAAAAAATTTGTGAGATTTAATGTGGTGATGACAAGTGGCAAAAGCATTTAGTTTTTTATTAGAAGAGGGATTTTTAAAATTAACTATATAACGTTTCTAAAATTTGTATTAAAAATTATGTAATATGTCAAAAATATGTAGTAATGATTTTTATAACTATTTTTATAAAACATTTTTTAATTAAAAAAAGTAGCTTTGTTCATAAAACATTTTTATAGTTTGAACATTTTTTTCATTCTTTTTATAAAACATTTTTAAAATTAACTGTATAATGTTTCTAAAATTTGTATTAAAAATTATGTAATTTGTCAAAAATATGTAATATTAGATCTTTATTATTAAGTATATATATAACACTGCATTTATCCACTCTGTATAATATGCAGGGTTTCTAACCTATATTATAATAAATAATAACTATACTTGCTACGTGTCGACTTCTGATGAAATCTAGATCTTTGTTTTTCGTCTTTCTCTCCTATTAAATAATGATGATGTTAAATAATTAAATATTTAACATATATTATAATATTTTATTAAAAATTACTAAATCATAAGAAAATTTCAATTATTTCTTATTTCACAGATGACTAATAAAACCAAACATACAAATCTTAATAAAAATATTGTTTTATAACAAGTTGTATTTATTCAACCGATTTAACACATGGGCTTTAACCTATCTATACTAATAAATAAAGGTTTTTAATGACACTTGTCACTTTCTCGTGCCTCCTTACATTGGTTTTTCCGCCTCTCTCTCCTAATAAATGTGTCACTATCTCATTAAATAATAATGATATTATAAATAAATTATTAAAGAAAAGCACTAATTATATTAAATAAAATCTATACTAATAAATAAAGGTTTTTAATGACACTTGTCACTTCCCCGTGCCTCCTTACATTGGTTTTCCCGCCTCTCTCTCCTAATAAATGTGTCACTATCTTATTAAATAATAATGATATTATAAATAAATTATTAAAGAAAAGCACTAATTATATTAAATAAAAATATATAATAGGATATCAAAATATAACTAATTAAAGAAAAATATTAATTTATTATATGCACACATTTTCACTTGATATATCTCGAGACGATCATAATAGTCTGATAAGTTATGACGTATCTACAAATTTATAAGTTATATCGTTTTTAATAAACAACCCATGTAATACACGTGATTCTAACCTAGTTATATAATAAATAAAGGTTTTCATGCCACGTGTCGCTTCCATATTCAATCTAATCATTTTTTCCCCGTCTCTCTCTCTTATTAAATACACCTTTATCTTTTAATAACAATATATTTTTAAAGAAAATACTAATCTTTATATTAATAAATCTCCTAACATATTTTGACGAGTGTATGTGTCAACAGATTATATTGTATTTCACGGGTTTATTCAACCCGTGTAAAACATGAGTTTTTAAAAAATAAATTTTTTATTGCTTAATATATAATATTATATTTATTCAACCTGTGTAATACACGGGATTTTAACCTATATTGTATAAATGATTGCATGATTGTATTTCAAAATTCAAAACTCAATTGGCTATCAAAATCTAAAGGATTTAATATCTTACTACTCTAATAAATGAAAATCTATTCAGGACACGTGTTACTCTCTGGTTACTCCTCATCTTTATTTTCCCGCCTCTCTCTCCTATTAAATATTAGATTTTCTATTCATCTCTCCTATTAAATAATAATCTTTATATTAATAAATCTAATTACAAATACTTGTTATTTAATTATAAATAGTTATTAAATAATCAATCAAATGAACTTAATATTAACTAACATTTATCAATTAAATTAAAAAATTAATACTTAGTTGAAAAAATGTTTTAAAAACTAACTTAACAGACCTTATAACTGTCATGACAAATTACATTTTTTAAAAACATATTTTGACAAATGTGTTTGTTAAAAAATTACATTATATTTTTTCAACCGATGTAATATACTGGTTTATTCAACCCGTGTATTACACGGGTTTTTAAAAATATAAAATTTTTGTTACTAAATATATAACATTTTATTTATTTAACCCGTGTAATACACGGGATTTTAACCTAGTCTACTAATATTTAATAATCATATTAACCCATTTTCTTTTGTAACGTACAATCTCAAAATAACTTTTCCCCGGTAAACTAGCTTTATTTTTTAATCAATACTTGAATGTCAATCAAATTAAATTTGTATGGTCCGTTTCATGATCTTCAAAAATGGAAAAAATAAAAACAAGAATCTCAATTCTTATTTTCATATCTTCATATTTATCGATTTATATTTAAATGTCATAAACACAAAACTTTCTCTCTCTATTTAACACAATCGGATTTTATCGGTCTTCTCCGTTTAACATCAAAGAACTTTCGCACCTTCGCCATCAACAAATAATTCGATCAACTTTTCAAAATTTCAAATCAACACGAGTAAGTTCATCATTCTATTTTCTCTTATAAATTAATCTTTTGAATTCGTTTTTAATCATAGAGAATAAAAAATTTGATTTTGATTTTTCTAACCTGATGAAATTCTCAATATATACACTATTATGTTGAGACATATAAATATTCGGCTCAAAAGCATATAAACATGGCCCGACTTTAATAATATAAGCAATATAGGTATCAAATGTCTCACACGAACATCAAATACACATAATTCAAAGATCATAAGCCAACTTATCCGACCAAATTATATAATTGTTTATTTTTTACATGTACACTTATACAATTACACTTGTTTAATTGTTGAATACATATGACAATGAGAAATGAAAAATTTGTTTAAAATTTTCAATAACCTTGAGTGGATACATATTTCCGCCATTAGGAACTCATTTTTGCATGATTTTTGCCATAATTTAAATGGGTAGAAATTTAAGATATTTAGTTTAACAAACACATGTAATGTGCAATAATTCAATTTGGTTTTATCATTTTACTTATATTAACAATATTAGATAAGTAATTGAATTTTAAATAAACGAATTTTGTTTACATTTATATTAGACTAGGTTAAAATCCCGTGTATTACACGGGTTAAATAATTAAAATGTTATATATTTAGTAATAAAAAATTTATATTTTTAAAAACCCGTGTAATACACGGGTTGAATAAACCAGTATATTACATCGGTTGAATAAAATATAATGTAATTTGTTAACAAACACATTTGTCAAAATATGTTTTAAAAAAATGTAATTTGTCGTGACAGTTATAAGGTCTGTTAAGTTAGTTTTTAAAACATTTTTTTTTCAACTGAGTATTAATTTTTTAATTTAATTGATAAATATTAGTTCATATTAAGTTCATTTGATTGCTGATATAATAACTATTTATAATTAAATAATAAGTATTCGTAATTAGATTTATTAATATAAAGATTATTATTTAATAGGAGAGAGAAATAGAAAATCTAATATTTAATAGGAGAGAGAGGCGGAAAAATAAAGATGAGGAGTAACCAGAGAGTGACACGTGTCCTGAAGAGATTTTCATCTATTAGAGTAGTAAGATAAGATTATAAACCGTGTTATTTAAAAAAAAATTATATATCGTGTTCAACGATATTATATTGTCACTTTTATGTTACACTAAAGGTTATGATTAGAAGATTAAACCCACATCCAAATTCTACCTCGAATGATTCCTACAACATCCATAATTCAAATTGGAAGATCTTCAAATATATTATTATGTATTTCCATTTCTTTTATATATATCTTATCGTATTGTAATATAATTTATCATTATACATGATTAATAACTTATTTGGTCCTTTTTGTAGCAGATATCTTTAGAATTTCATTATATGTCATTTTAAATGGTACGTAGCATATTACATTTTAAAGATATTATTATATTTATTTTATCTATTTATTTATTATACAATGGATACTAAATATCTAAGACATTTAATACAATAACCTTTCAAAATTTCAACGTCTTTTTTTTTTATCTTACAATTATCATTTTTAGAGTGTGTACTACCAACATTGAAAATATTGACAGTTAATAAGAGCTAAGGACAATCATTATCAAATGTTGGTTTTTTTAAACAACTGGTTTTCACACATGTTCAATTGTATGTGTCATTATCCAGAGTTAAAATAGAGCCAGAGTAAAACTAATATTGTTATGTACAGATAGTCATTCTATAAATAAAACATTAAATGTTGTATACAAATTTTTGTTAGAGATTCATGAATTATATAAACACTTTTTCATTTTTTCATTGTCATATGTATTGGTCCAATTTAGTGACCTACTTATTAATATAAAAATGTTTCAAATTCTAGATTTATGAATTATGTACATAATTTATCATTTTTTTTTGTTTTCAACCCGTGCTCCATCCTTTAGTTGTTACTACTCCAAAACAGTGTAGTGTATGTAGCTAAAGTGACACGACAATGATAGAATTTTTTTTTTGAAATAGTGTTGAGAATTTTAATGAAAATTAGTGATGTCTTGTATTTATTTTGGTTGTTATGTGATTCCCATTCCCGGAACCATCCTATGTGGCATCCACATCATCTAGTTCTGTGAATGACATTCCAGGAAGTAATTGTTATGTGAATGGGGATCCCGGAACTTCATGAATACGTGAATGGCATTCCCGGAACTCCTTTGTTACGTGAATGGCAATCCCGGAACTCCCTTCTCCGTTAACCGGCGTTAGGGTTCCTCACCTCCTTTTACGGAGAAGGGAGAAGGGAGTTCCGGGATTGCCATTCACGTAACAAAGGAGTTCCGGGAATGCCATTCACGCACTCATGAAGTTCCGGGATCCCCATTCACATAACAATTACTTCCGGGAATGCCATTCACGGAACTAGATGAGGTGGATGCCACATAGGATGGTTCCGGGAATGGGAATCACATAACAACCAAAAACCAAAATAAATACAAGATTTCACTAATTTCCATTAAAAGTCTCCATAAACACTATTTCAAAAAAAAATTCGACAATAATACCTCCATCACTTGGTGACGTTTTCATCGTTGCGAGTAAAGCAGACATGCATATTTAAAAGAAATAAAGATAACGAACCTGCAAATATAGGACTCCTAGATAAGCAAAGGTATACTCAAGCCATTTAGGCAGCTTGAGACTGTGGTGTGCTAGGTTACGATGATACGACAGAGTTATACCAAAAACTGTAGGTCCAGATTTAATCAAAATTCACTGATATGATCGATTTAACACATACACAGGCGGAAACTGTGTATATAGAGGTGAAACTGATAAACGAAACAGTGATGTGTAAGGCCCCTTTCCCGGGTAACCTCACTTGTTGGATTTACTCATAAACATAGTCATAAATACTGAACTTAAATTAAAAACATTCATTCATTCAATTACAAATCATTCGTCGTTCAATTACATAACATAACAGCGGAAGTCTTAACACATATATTAAAGTGGGATGTCAGTCTTGTGTCGGGTAACCTTCACGCCTTCGCACGACCCTTTCCTTTGTTACCTGAAATGTATACTAAAAGTCAGCTAACGCTGGTGAGTTCTAGTTTAAAGACAAGCATATATAATATTTATCTTATCATGAACATAATGTGTATATATATATATTCGTACTTTTAAATATTCTTTACTTTACTGTTCTCACATAACATTCATTGAGGGTATATACATATGTACATACATACTTTCTTAGGGAGAACACATATTGGCCATAATCTTAAGGGAGATCAACCCGTCATACTTGTCGCGAATGTCACGAAGACATCGCTGTCAGAACTACCGTCGTAGCCCATTTCATTACCGTCCGGCTCTAGAAAACCGTCCGTCATTCATTAATCCGTCCGGCAACCTTTGTCCGTCCGCTCTTTACCGTCCTACCGTCGTAGTCCGTCATTTTGTCCGTCTGCCCTAGAGCATCCGTTTCCCACGTGACCATTATGTATGCAACCGTTCTACATTAGTTAAGGCTTGCTTCGACCGTCCATTTATACCTTTTCATACGTCCTAGCTTGCGAAGGAACGTTTTTGTCCCGGTTGCAAAATAGTCACGTGGTCGTCCGTCTACCGAAGTAGCCGTTGTCATAGAAGGGTTTATAACGTTTACATTCATTCATAACATGCAATATATATGTAATATAAAGCAAGATTTCATTCTTTTACGTTATGCCCTTCTTTCATTCATTCTTTTATATCATACGCTTCATTCTTTATTCATAATTCATTTTCACATATATAAGTATTTATATATATATATACGTATGATCACATTGACACTTATAGCATTTATTCATTTAGTGTATACACTTCAGCCCCAAAACGTTTATAAATCATTTGCACATTACATAGAAGGGGGCACATAGAACTCACCTGATAAGCTTCTCTAGGTTGTCCTAAACAAAGGTCCAACAATGTCACTTCCGATCTGGATTAGGTAGTTAAATACACATTAGACCCAACCCGACTTTAATGGTTAAATCATTCTAAACTTACTGACTTTACTTAACCAGCCTGCTGCCTGCTGTCTGCTGCCTGCGCACTTAGTAAGTGCGCAGGGACTTGCTCATGCGCACTTGGCAAGTGCGCAGGAGTCTTCCTCCTGCGTACTTGGTAAGTACGCAGTAAGTACGCAGGGGCTTCCTCCTTCGTACTTGGTAAGTACGCAGGAATTCCTTCCTGCGCACTTGGTAAGTACGCAGTACCTGGTTCTTGGACCAAAAATCCGAAGTTCTTGCATGCAAACCCGATCATGCCAATCTTACAATTTTCTTTGATCAAAACGTGCGGTTTTCATTCTAGATGCTATTTCTAAGCTTATTATCAAGTTTCATCCGTAAAAACATCATCTATTTAGCTAAAACTCGAGAAACCCCAACATGAACAAAAACTCAGATTATGGTTGAATCATTACCTGGATTGAAGTTCTGATTCGGAGGTTTTGCTCACGAGCTCAGTTGTAACGTGCTCCTCTAATCTCGTGACGATCCGTCGACTTTCTCTCTCTGGACCCGAGCTACCTTTCTCTCTCTAAGATGGTGAAAATGAAGGTGAAATGAACTAGTGGGCTGCCTTGCCCCTTTTATACCTGGGCTTCCCTCGGCCCGTTGGAGCCGAGCCCAAGCCCATCCGTTCTTATTTCGTTTTATAACGTTTAAATCTCCATCGTATTATTATTTACTTAGTTATTATTTTCGGGATGTTACAAGTCTATCCTCCTTAAAGAGGTTTCGTCCTCGAAACTGTTTATACGTCAAACAATTGAGGGTATAGTCCCCTCATCTCGTCTTCTTTTTCCCATGTGGCTTCTGATCCTTTTCTGTGCTTCCATTGTATTTTGACTAGCTGAATCGACTTATTGCGTAGTCGTTTCTCAGCCCGATCAAGAATTGCTATTGGTTCCTCTACATAATTCAAACTGTTATCCACCTCGATCTCGTCGTAAGGTATGTGAGCCGTGTCGTCAGCTAGGCACTTGCGTAAGTGCGACACGTGGAACGTAGGGTGGATTCCACTAAGCTCTACGGGGAGGTCGAGTCTGTAGGCAACTTGACCCACTCTCGCTAAAATCTTGAAAGGTCCGACAAACCTTGGACTTAGTTTGCCACGTTTTCTGAACCGAATGATTCCTTTCCACGGTGATACTTTCAACAGTACCATGTCTCCTACTTGAAACTCTAAATCCATTCTTCTCTTGTCCGCGTATGATTTCTGTCTGTCCTTCGCGGCTTTCATTCGAGCTTTGATTTGATCAAATTTCTCAGAAGTAGCTTTGACCACTTCGAGACTTGCAAAATCCTTCTGTCCAATTTCCCCCCAACAAACCGGGGTCCTACATTTCCTCCCATACAACATTTCAAATGGTGGCATGCCAATAGTTGTGTGATAGCTGTTGTTATATGAAAATTCTGCCAATGGTAGATGGCTGTCCCAACTCCCACCGAAGTCAATGATACAGGCCCGGAGCATGTCCTCCAAGGTCTGAATGGTCCTTTCAGATTGACCATCGGTTTGAGGGTGGTAAGCAGTGCTGATGTTCAATCTAGTGCCCATTGCTTCATTGAATTTCTTCCAAAACCTTGATGTGAATCTAGTATCCCTGTCGGACACAATTGAAAGCGGCATACCATGTCTGCTCACAATATCCTTGATAAATACTTCTGCTAGTCTTTCTGACGAAGAAGACTCACGTATTGGCAAGAAGTGAGCACTTTTCATCAAACGGTCGACGATCACCCAAATGGTATCATTGCCTTTAGCTGTTCGCGGTAGCTTGGTAATGAAGTCCATTGTGATCTCTTCCCATTTCCATTCCGGTATTGGTAAGGGTTGCATTTTACCGCATGGTTTCTGGTGCTCGGCCTTAACTAGTGAGCACGTTAGGCACTTGCTCACGTACTCCGTCACATCATTCTTCATGCCAGGCCACCAGTACTCCTTCTTCAAGTCTTGATACATTTTGTTTGTCCCGGGGTGGATAGAATAACGAGACTTATGGGCCTCATCAAGGATTTTGGCTCTAAGCTCGCCAATCTTAGGTATCCACATCCGTCCAAATCTAGTTCGTACACCGTATGCATTTACATTCAGATTTCCTTGTTGTCCCACTATTCTTTCTCGTCTTACATTTCTTTCTAATAGTGCTTCATCTTGTGCCTTTAATATCTCACTCATCAAATCTGGCGTTATGATTAGCTGACACGCTTTGATCCGGATGGGTTCCGATTCTTCCTTTCTGCTTAAAGCGTCAGCCACTACGTTTGCCTTGCCTGGATGGTACAATATCTCACAGTCGTAGTCTTTCAGTAGCTCTAACCATCTCCTTTGCCTCATGTTTAATTCCTTTTGCTCGAAAAAGTACTTTAAGCTTTTATGATCGGAGTAAATGGTGCATTTAACTCCATACAAATAGTGCCTCCATATTTTTAACGCGAAAACTACAGCCGCTAACTCTAGATCGTGTGTTGGGTAGTTAACCTCGTGTGTCTTTAGTTGTCGCGAGGCGTAAGCAATTACCTTTCCTCGTTGCATAAGTACGCAACCTAAACCTTGACCCGAAGCGTCAGAGTAGACTACCAAGTCTTCATTTCCCTCAGGTAGTGTCAAAACCGGAGCTTGGGTCAATCGTACCTTGAGTTCTTCAAACGCGTTATTTTGGGTTGGACCCCATTCATACTTTACCTCCTTTCGTGTTAGTTTAGTTAGTGGCGAGGCTATCCTTGAGAAATCTTGAATGAACCTTCGGTAGTAGCCTGCCAATCCCAGAAAACTTCTTATTTCTGTTGGTGTCTTTGGGACGTTCCATTCCTTTACTGTCTCGATCTTTGCAGGATCTACCATGATTCCGTTTGGGTTTATTACGTGACCTAGGAATTGGACTTCCCTAAGCCAGAACGCGCATTTGGAGAACTTTGCATATAACCTTTCCTGCTTTAACACCTCCAGAACCTCTCTTAGGTGACAATGGTGATCACCCTCGCTTTTTGAATACACCAGTATGTCATCTATAAAAACTATCACCGATCGATCCAACATTGGTCGACATACTCTATTCATCAAATCCATGAACGCTGCTGGTGCGTTGGTCAATCCGAAGGACATCACGAGAAACTCATAATGCCCATAACGCGTGCGAAACGCGGTCTTTGGTACGTCTTCTTCTCTTACTTTCAACTGATGGTAACCCGACCTAAGATCGATCTTTGAGAACCAACTCGCACCTTGTAGTTGATCAAAAAGGTAGTCTATTCTAGGTAATGGGTATTTGTTCTTTACTGTCCTCTTGTTCAATTCGCGGTAGTCAATGCACATGCGCATGCTGCCGTCTTTATTCTTTACAAATAGTACCGGAGCGCCCCATGGTGAAATGCTCGGTCTAATAAATCCTTTTTCTGTTAATTCTTGTAGTTGAGACATCAATTCTTTCATTTCTGACGGAGCCAATCGGTAGGGTGCTTTGGCAACGGGCTCAGCTCCTGGCAGTAAATCAATCTGAAATTCTATTTCCCGATCGGGTGGCAACCCAGGTAGATCCTCAGGGAATACTTCCGGAAAGTTGCACACCACGGGTACATTCTTGAGTTCTTTCATTTTCATTCTATCATCAATAACATATGCCAGATAAGCTTCGCAACCGCGCCTCATGTAACTTTCGGCCTTGATCATCGAGATGACGTTCGGCATCGTGCAATTCCAATCCCCATAAACCGTAATTGGACTTCCGCTAGGAGCTTTGAGGTGTATCCTATTACGTTTACATATGATTTGAGCTTCGTTGGCAGCTAACCAATCCATACCCAATACTATATCAAATCCTCCTAAAGTGAGAAGGAATAATCTAGAAGGGAACTTATGACCCTCTATTTCTATGATGCAATCCTCTGTTACTTGAAATACTGCCGAATTTTTACCAACGGCAGTTTGTACGCTAAAGTCCTTTACTATGGTGTTGATAGTGCATCCTAGTTTACGACTAAATGCATTGGATATAAAACTTTTACTAGCACCAGAGTCAAATAAAATAGCAGCATGTTCATCATTAACTAGGAACGTACCTGACACAACATCAGGGTTTCCCCTTGCTTCTTCCTCAGTTAGGGCGTAGGCCCGAGTCCTTGTCTTTTGTTGTTCCTGTTCCCTCTCCTTTCCCGAACCAGATTGACCGGCCTTCCTGCAGTTCTTTGTCAGATGTCCAAACAATCCACATATTTGACATTTGACGTCTTTCAAACAATCTCGGGAGTAGTGCCCCGGCCTCCCGCACTTATAACACACGGTGGTGCCGATTCGACACTCGCCAAGATGTTGCCTTCCACATCTCTTGCATGTTTCATATCCGTCCAACTTCGGTTTCTTAATTTCAGTTGTTACATTCCCTTTACCGGTGCCTCTAGACAGGTTCTCCCACTTTCTTTTTTGTGTCATAGGTGCCGGGTCCTCATTGGCATAATCGTCGTAAACGATTCCAGACAGATTGACTACCGACTCGAAGGTCGAGGGTAGGTTAGCCTTTACATGAACACGGACCTTTTGCGGCAGACCCTTGACATAGTATTTGATCATACGTTCTTCGGTTTCCACCAAGTGTGGTACCAGTTGGGCCAGTTCGTTGAACCTTGAAGTATATTGGCGATGAGTCTTGTCGCCAGCTTTGAAGTTTAGGAACTCGTTCTCCACACGATCAATCTCATTTTGTGGGCAGAACTTTTGGATTACGAGCTTTTTCATGTCTTCCCATGTCATTCTGGCAAGAGCATGTGGTGATTTTGTTCTTTAAATTTTTCTCCACCAACCTAGTGCTTCATTGGTGAAAGAATGAGCAACATATTTAACCGCCTGGTCCGGTCGGCACTCGCTGATGTTGATTACAGCGTTCATTCTCTCAATCCATTCCAAAGTAGCCACCGAATCCTTGCTACCATCAAACTTAGGTGGGTCTCCATCCTTGAAACCTTTATAAGTGCACCCCTTAGTGCTTGACCCCACTTGTATCTCATCCCCTTCGCTATCGTATACTTTTTCCTCGTGGTTACCTTCGTCGTCTCCCTTTATTTTCTTTAATGCCTCAGATAGTAGATCAGGCAATACCTTCTTCAAAGTGAGCACAACTTCCCGGGCAATAGCATCCCTGACTTCAGGTTCCAACTGTATAGGCCCTGGACTGTCGTCCCTAATTGGGGTCACTTCTGTTTCGTGCACACTTTCGGTGTGCTCTGCGTGCACACTCTCTTCTTCTTCAAATCTTGGGTTCAACGGAGGTCTACCTCGTCGGCCGGTGCGACCGCCTCGAGGTCCTGTTCTTCCTCCACCGGCCATAATTCTTAATTCCCTGATAGTTACAAAAGGGGATACATCAATGTCATTTCTTCAGATCATAGTTTGGAACAGTACGAACAAGATAAATTTTTAATTACAGTGACCGGTTTGTGATTAGAAATTTACATTGCTTTTCGGGTTCCAAACTCTTCAAATTGGTCGTGACATTGACATCTATTGGTTCTAAGTTAAGGCATCTATTCCTATCTATAGGCATTAACTTTAGTACTTACTTACTGTGCTGGCGTCGGCGTTGGCTACCCAGACTGACATCCGTGCGTTGGTCCCATAATCAGCTTGAGTCCAGACATTTAGGGATGTCTGAATCTCTCAAACTATTGCTCTGATACCAACTTGTAAGGCCCCTTTCCCGGGTAACCTCACTTATTGGATTTACTCATAAACATAGTCATAAATACTGAACTTAAATTAAAAACATTCATTCATTCAATTACAAATCATTCATCGTTCAATTACATAACATAACAGCGGAAGTCTTAACACATATATTAAAGTGGGATGTCAGTCTTGTGTCGGGTAACCTTCACGCCTTCGCACGACCCTTTCCTTTGTTACCTGAAATGTATACTAAAAGTCAGCTAACGATGGTGAGTTCTAGTTTAAAGACAAGCATATATAATATTTATCTTATCATGAACATAATGTGTATATATATATATATTCGTACTTTTAAATATTCTTTACTTTACTGTTCTCACATAACATTCATTGAGGGTATATACATATGTACATACATACTTTCTTAGGGAGAACACATATTGGCCATAATCTTAAGGGAGATCAACCCGTCATACTTGTCGCGAATGTCACGAAGACATCGCTGTCAGAACTACCGTCGTAGCCCATTTCATTACCGCCCGGCTCTAGAAAACCGTCCGTCATTCATTAATCCGTCCGGCAACCTTTGTCCGTCCGCTCTTTACCGTCCTACCGTCGTAGTCCGTCATTTTGTCCGTCTGCCCTAGAGCATCCGTTTCCCACGTGACCATTATGTATGCAACCGTTCTACATTAGTTAAGGCTTGCTTCGACCGTCCATTTATACCTTTTCATACGTCCTAGCTTGCGAAGGAACGTTTTTGTCCCGGTTGCAAAATAGTCACGTGGTCGTCCGTCTACCGAAGTAGCCGTTGTCATAGAAGGGTTTATAACGTTTACATTCATTCATAACATGCAATATATATGTAATATAAAGCAAGATTTCATTCTTTTACGTTATGCCCTTCTTTCATTCATTCTTTTATATCATACGCTTCATTCTTTATTCATAATTCATTTTCACATATATAAGTATTTATATATATATATACGTATGATCACATTGACACTTATAGCATTTATTCATTTAGTGTATACACTTCAGCCCCAAAACGTTTATAAATCATTTGCACATTACATAGAAGGGGGCACATAGAACTCACCTGATAAGCTTCTCTAGGTTGTCCTAAACAAAGGTCCAACAATGTCACTTCCGATCTGGATTAGGTAGTTAAATACACATTAGAGCCAACCCGACTTTAATGGTTAAATCATTCTAAACTTACTGACTTTACTTAACCAGCCTGCTGCCTGCTGTCTGCTGCCTGCGCACTTAGTAAGTGCGCAGGGACTTGCTCATGCGCACTTGGCAAGTGCGCAGGAGTCTTCCTCCTGCGTACTTGGTAAGTACGCAGGGGCTTCCTCCTGCGTACTTGGTAAGTACGCAGGAATTCCTTCCTGCGTACTTGGTAAGTACGCAGTACCTGGTTCTTGGACCAAAAATCTGAAGTTCTTGCATGCAAACCCGATCATGCCAATCTTACAATTTTCTTTGATCAAAACGTGCGGTTTTCATTCTAGATGCTATTTCTAAGCTTATTATCAAGTTTCATCCGTAAAAACATCATCTATTTAGCTAAAACTCGAGAAACCCCAACATGAACAAAAACTCAGATTATGGTTGAATCATTACCTGGATTGAAGTTCTGATTCGGAGGTTTTGCTCACGAGCTCAGTTGTAACGTGCTCCTCTAATATCATGACGATCCGTCGACTTTCTCTCTCTAGACCCGAGCTCCCTTTCTCTCTCTAAGATGGTGAAAATGAAGGTGAAATGAACTAGTGGGCTGCCTTGCCCCTTTTATACCTGGGCTTCCCTCGGCCCGTTGGAGCCGAGCCCAAGCCCAAGCCCATCCGTTCTTATTTCGTTTTATAACGTTTAAATCTCCATCGTATTATTATTTACTTAGTTATTATTTTCGGGATGTTACATGATGGTGAAGATAACCAGCTAACCACAGTATGAATCAACAATCAAAGGGTATGAAAATGTAAGAACACAGTGAATAAACAACTGCAGATTGTATTGATTCAAGCAAAAATGTGAAAGAGAAAGTTCAGGGTTACAGCCGCTACTCTCGCCCTAAACAATCTCAAACTAGGCTATTTATAGTAGTGACAGGTATCGAAACTATGGTCAATCGAAACTACTAGTTTTGATTGACCATTTACAAATGATACTTAGACCTGTCGAAACTACCATCTATCGAAACTACTAGTTTCGATTGAACAGACTCAATCAGAACTAAGTAGTTTCGATGGCCCAGACTTAACTAATTAGAAAACTGAAATTACAATAATGAAATGACAGAAAGTAAACTAGTCTAAAAGTGTTTAAACATACAATAAATGACAACAGCTTATACAAAAATATATAACTCTACAATCTCCCCCTAAGCTGTTGCATTACTGTCTTCAGCTCTTCTTCAAGCAGTTGGTCTTTCAAATGTCCTTGGAATGAAAGGTTTGACATGGAGAGAGACAATCCTTTGATAGGCCTTCGCATCAGCTTCATCTTCATCGCTGTAAGCCTGAATGTGATTCTGGAAAAGTACTTCCAGATCTTCCGGTTGAAATTTTAACAGCTCCATTGGATCAAAGATGGTGATGTCTTCCTTGCCCTCACATTCAATAACTGCACTGCCAATGACTGGGTTATAGAACCACTTTCTGAAAGTTTGTAGCTAGACAGGTACAGATTTTGGAATAGTGATAGTCTTGTGTGTTTGGGCAGGCTTGTATCTTAGGAACACATATGGCTTTTTAGTTTTAGGATGAAACCTAGTCTTTGAGATCTTCTTCTGAGTTTTCCTAGGCTTCATTCCTTTGAAATCATTGTTGACTTGAGAATGCAGAAATTTCTCAAAGTCATAAGCCATCATGACCTTCCTAGGGTTTTGAAGTGTAAGTTTTGCTAAATCCCCGAGGTCATAGAAAGGAAGGGTTTGGAAGTCAGTCATATTTTTGAAGTGCTGAACTCCCCCTCTAAATCTCCTGATGATAAAGAGCTTCCTTTCTGCATCGTATTTCCATCCAATTGGAGGCCTTTTCAGTTCTTGATGCTCGGCTATCCACTCATAGGTTTGAGGAGTCTCTTCCTGAATGATCTTTTTAAACCAAGACTTCCTTTAAACAGGAGGTTCAGGTGCAGTTGAAGATTGATCTTGTGCTGGAGTTGTTTCAGATACTGGAATGGTTGGTTCAAGAATGATATCTTTGATGAGGTTAATCTGAACATCTTCTTCATCTGATAGTGTTTGAATCTCATCACCTTCTTCAGTAAAATATCTTGTTCGTTCAGTCTCTTTTTCTTCAGTGGTTAGAATTTCTGGATGAAGGTCATTATAGCCAAAGTTTTCAATGTCATCTAGAAGAGCATTCAGCTCATCATCAGATGGTATATCTTCTTCATCCAGAATGACAGTTTCAATATCAGGCATAGCTCCCTTCCCTCTTTTCCTTGCTTCTCTTCTTTCACTAGATGAAGGAAGGTCAGACTCTATCTCCTCAACCTTTACTTCAACAGACTCCTTTGTCTTGGTACCGTGACCGGTATACATAGTTAATGCAGATTCAGGATTAGTGACAAAGGCAGGAGACGATGGTTCAACTTCTGATGTAGTCTCCCCCTGTCCTGTTGAGGTGGTTGGCTGTTGAGGTGTAGGTTTGAGTATTGAGTCTTTGAGCTGCTTAACTGTTTCAGCTAAGGCTTTGAAATCTTCTTTTTGATTTGTTATCAGCCTTTGTTGAGTTTCCAGCTGAGTCTGCTGAATATCTATTTGAGTATGTAAGCCTCCAACCTCCAGCTTTAAGTCTTTGACTTCCTCCTTAACTTCATTCAATTTGGACTTCAATCCTTCAATCTCTGTATCTTTCTTTTGAAGATTATCTTCAAGTCTTTTCATTTCAAGACTTAGAGTCTTGACTCTCGGTAAAGGAGAGGTTGAACCATGAAGTGGTGATGTGGGAGGGGTATGGATAGGTGATTGTTGTGGAGAAGTAGGAGGTGTGGGTATGGGTGCCTGTTGTGGAGAGGTAGGTGGAGTTGGATGTGGGGATGGTTCTGGAGTAGTGAATGATGAATCTGACGAGGATGACAAATCCTCCAATCCAGTCTTTATCCTTTTAGCTCTAGGCTCCTCCTCTTCAAAATCAGACCCTGATTCAATTTGCCTTTTAGAGGAAGATGCAAGTTGCTCTTTTCTATCATCTGAATCAGACTTGTAATAGTCTGATCCATAGATCCCTGCATCAAGAGTCCCACTTGACTCTGCAGCTTCTACTTCAACCTCCTGTACATCAGCTTCAGCAATGACTGCTGGCTCTTGAACTACTTGTATTTCTTCAACAAAGGGGGCCTCTATCACAGGCTCAAGAATTTGCTGTTCTTCTTCTTGTACAATAGGAATGTCTATTTCAATTTCAGCTTCCAGCTCTTCATCTGATGATAAGTTTTCTTCTTCAAGGTCAGGATCAATGTCAGGGATGAACTCTTCTTCTTCTTCTTCTCCAATGACATGACCAAACAGGGGAATGTCAGCTATCGCCCTGTTGGTCCTTTTGCTGGTGCTTTTCATGTAGCTGAGAGTTTTGGCTATCATGTTATCAAAAACAAAAGTGTTTCCACCTTGTTGAATCTCTGGAAGAAGATGATTGATGATAATTTGTAGAAACCTAGGATATGCTAGAAATTTCTCCTTTACTGCTCCTGTTAAGTTATACTTCAGCTGAGTGAATATGAAACCAGAAAAGTTGTAGTCTCTTCCCTTTGTTAATCCCAAAATAGCTGATCCCAGAGTACTGTTAGCTGAATCAAAACCCCCTTTCCTTATTGATAGGCAGTGAATAAACACATGCACTATATATCTCCAATGGCTAGGTAAAGAGTTCTTGATTATTTGACCATTCTTAAACTCATCAGGATGACCCATTCTTCTAAAGCATTCTTTCACATAGAAGATTGGGAACTCAACGGGTGCTTCTGGATTGTCATTTAACTGCAGTGCTTCTCTAACTGTGTCTTCAGAAAATAATACTTCTTGGCCATGTACGGTTGCCCTAATGTGCTGCACATTATCAACTGTTATTATCTCAGCAGTTTCCTAGAATTGTCTTATAGTTGCTTCAAAAACGGCAGGTTGTGGCTGATGGCAAAACTTATGTTGGAGTTTGCCAGAATGTTTAAGACAGGAATAAATTCAGCAGCTTTCGGATCATTGCTATTAAGGAATGCACATACATTGTGCCTCTTCACGAATACGAGATCCATACCTGTAAAATTCATCAATAAGTAAAGGTTCTGAATATGGTCAATCGAAACTAAGTATTTCAACACTTAGGAAAAATCATAAATCCTTACTGTCGAAACTAAGTAGTTTCGATAGAGATGAACTTATCGAAACTAACTAGTTTCGATAGAAGCAATTAGCTTTGATCAACACTTGTAGAAACTCTGAAATCAACACTGTCGAAACTAAGTAGTTTCGATAGAGATGAATTTATCGAAACTAACTAGTTTCGATAGGGTCAATGAGCTTTGATCAACACTTATAAAATTTCTGAAATCAACAATGTCGAAACTAAGTAGTTTCGATAGAGATGAACTTATCGAAACTAACTAGTTTCGATAGAAGAAATAAGCTTTGATCAACACTTGTAGAAACTCTGAAATCAACACTGTCGAAACTAAGTAGTTTCGATAGAGATGAATTTATCGAAACTAACTAGTTTCGATAGGGTCAATGAGCTTTGATCAACACTTATAAAATTTCTGAAATCAACAATGTCGAAACTAAGTAGTTTCGATAGAGATGAACTTATCGAAACTAGTAGTTTCGATAGAGAGATTAGGTCAAGTTTGGGTGTCGAAACCAGTAGTTTCGATTAAAAACCTTTTGAAATTTTTTTTTTTTTTTTTTTTTTTGAAGGAGTTTAACTCCTTTATCGAAACTAACTAGTTTTGAAACCCAAACCCCCTATTAATTCATTATACTCAGACAATATAAACAATTAAATGAAAGGTTTTAGAGTGGCCTGTGAATGACGGATATTCGTCTTACCGAAAGCGAGTATGATTTCTGCAAGAATACACATAAAAAGTGAGTTCTCAGATGATAAAGATGTATGCAGACACGGATACGACTGAGATTATGAAGATTCAGTCGAACAATTTGAACTTTTGAAACCCTAGGTCTGTTGATTCGCAAGAATCATTCAAATGAAATAGTGAGACGTTACCTGATGGTGAAGACGATGGTGACAACAGGGGTAATCAGGTGATTAACCCTGATAATTTGCAACTCAGACCAAGGCTTGATAGGTTTGTGAGAGACGGAGAAGATGAATAGGTTTTGCGAAAAAGACGAGTGAATAAGAAGTGAAGGGAGGGATTCATTCATGCAGGCGTTTAAATTGCGAGGAACAAAAGACAAAAATGCCCCTGTCGAAACAACTAGTTTCGATAGGGCAAACAAGTTTCTATATGAACATAGTAGTTTCGATATGTCAAAAAGTTTCGATATGTACAAAGTAGTTTCGATATCAAAGTAGTTTCGATATCAAAGTAATTTCGATATTTACAGAGTAGCAGAAATTAGACTAACATATATACACAAGATATTTACACTTTTTCTTCTTGAAAAAGATCCAACATGAGATCAGATCTGGTCAGTCTCTTGAAACACTTCCTTTTGCAATTAACTACTGTGAGTCCCTGAAGATAGCTGATATTTGTGCAAAGTAAACCCGAACATTTGTTTATACATAGATTTCATGTGTTTATTAGGTACCATTTAAGCAAAATACAAGGTGTACCCCACATATTGAAATAAAATGGTTTTGAAAACCTATCAATCCTCAAGAAATACCTATCTTCATCCTATCATCTCTTTCTGATTAACCAAGGTACCGTCTTAGTAATTTCAAAGTACCACCAAGATAAAATAAGAAATCCAAGTGGATTAGAGAATTTAAAATGAAAAATATCCAAGTAGATATTAAAAGGTACGATCATTCTAGATCTTTGCGTAAGCAAAACAGAAGAAGTCGTAAAATTATCCAAGCGGATAGAAAAAGGTTGAACACCCGAGATCTTTGCGTAAGCAAAACAGACGGGGTCAAATCATCCAAGTGGATGGGAAAAGGATGAACACCCGAGATCTTTGCGTAAGCAAAACATACGGGGTCATCTGCGGTAAATGTCGTTACTTTGACGGTCACTTGGCGTATGAATATGAATTCAATACGTAAGACTGTATCTGATTGAATCGGTTTTCTTAGATATAAAAATGGGTTAGAAGTTTCAATAATGGGTTCAAACACACAAGTATGAGATATATTTTTTAGGTTTTCACACTACTTAAAAGTTTTAACCATATGCTGGGCCTACCAGCTATACCTCAGTAAACACCATCGCTTTTGGTCCATTCCATGTCCAAGAGATGAGATCAGACACTATCATTTCTCAAAGGTCAGATTCAATTCTTCCTGCAACACAAAACCACTTGTAAGATTATATTCACAACAATTCTTTTCAATATTATATTTCTCCCCCAAAAGATTTGTGTAAGGCCCCTTTTCCCGGGTAACCTCACTTGTTGGATTTACTCATAAACATAGTCATAAATACTGAACTTAAATTAAAACATTCATCATTCAATTACATAATCATAACAGCGGAAGTCTTTACAAATAAAACATAACATTGTTCTAAGACATATAAAACAAAAGTGGGATGTCAGTCTCGTGCCGGGTAACCTTCATGCCTTCGCACGACCCATTCCTTTGTTACCTGAAATGTATACTAAAAGTCAGCTAACGCTGGTGAGTTCTAGTTTAAAGACAATCATACATAATATTTATCTTACCATGAATATAATGTATATATGTATATTCGCATTTTTAAATATTCTTTACTTTGTTGTTCTCACATAACATTCATTGAGGGTATATACATATGTACATACATACTTTCTTTGAGAGAACACATATTGGCCATAATCTTAAGGGAGATCAACCCATCATACTTGTCGCGAATGTCACAAAGACATCGCAGTCAGAGCTACCGTCGTAGCCCGTTTCATTACCGTCCGGCTCTAGAAAACCGTCCGTCATATCATTAAATCCGTCCGGCAACCTTTGTCCGTCCGCTCTTTACCGTCCTACCGTCGTAGTCCGTCATTTTTGTCCGTCTGCCCTAGGGCATCCGTTTCCCACGTGACCATTATGTATGCAACCGTTCTACTTTAGTTAAGGCTTGCTTCGACCGTCCATTAATACCTTTTCATACGTCCTAGCTTGCGAAGGAACGTTTTGTCCCGGTTGCAAAATAGTCACGTGGTCGTCCGTCTACCGAAGTAGCCGTTGTCATAGAAGGGTTTATAACGTTTACATTCATTCATAACATGCAATATATATGTAATATAAAGCAAGATTTCATTCTTTTACGTTATGTCCTTCTTTCATTCATTCTTTATATCATACGCTTCATTCTTTATTCATAATTCATTTTCACATATATATAAGTATTTATATATATATATATATACACGTATGATCACATAGACACTTATAGCATTTATTCATTTAGTGTATACACTTCAGCCCCAAAACGTTTATAAATCATTTGCACATTACATAGAAGGGGGCACATAGAACTCACCTGATAAGCGGGTCCTGAGATACTATCACTGGTTACTGAGCGTCACTAAGGTTACACACAATCTGTATAATCAAGTCATACCAGATAAGACAATGAACCTAAGCGACATTAAACATTTCTATTCTTAGGGTTATATCGAAACTTGGTAGTTTCGAGTCAACGATTACCATCGAAACTATAGTAGTTTCGATGGGTCTTGCTTATATCGAAACTATAGTAGTTTCGATAACATTGTTCTTCTTTCCCAAACAACCCATATCCTAACGAGGACGCCTAGGTAAAAATACATTTCTTTAGTTATAAGGAAAATCGGACAGAGTCCCGTTTGTTTTTGGCTAAACCCGACAATATCCAATTGTCCTCTTCCATTACCAAATCATAACCAATAATCCATCGTAGTTGGGTTTTTAACTTCTAGCCTCGATATCTTTCTATGCTTTATCAAATAACGTTTATAAGAAAACTAATTAAATCTCTTGTCGGTTAATATTTATCGTAAATATATATTTCTAACTTATTATACTACGGGTTTAGGGATTATACCTTTTCGAACACGAACCCGTAAAATAAAACCGAGACTTGACCCGAACCGTTCTTTTTGACAATATCCGTACTCGACCCATTACGAACCACCTTTAAGCAATGCCAACATCATCATCATGCACTACCAATTATCATCATCATCTAGTCATCATCATCCAATCATCGTCACCAAGTACCCATCATCATCATCTAATCGAAACTACTATATCACCATTGCCGAAACTACTCAAAGCATCATCATCATATCGAAACTACTCAATTATCATCATCTAATCGAAACTACTCAATTATCATCATCTAATCGAAACTACTCAATTATCATCATCTAATCGAAACTACTATATCACCATTGTCGAAACTACTCCACCGTAATCATCTTCGCTCAAACATCACTGCCCGAAACTACCACTGGTCACTCGAAACTATCAAACACCATCGTATCGCCACCACCGAAACGACCACCATTATCCCCACTGTTTGCTTCACCCGACCTCCACCACCGTGAACCACTACCTGCCGTTTACCGGAGACGAACTACCCTGCATAACCACCATATTGAACCACCAATACCTTCACTGTTACCCGCGATGTTACCATCAACACCACCGAGCCGCCACCATGTACCACCATACAAGGCATCACAACATGAAACGTCATGTTCCCTCCACCTGCTATCACCGAAAGCGAACCAACATGAACTCCCCTACGACCACCATGCCACCCTAAGGCCGCTAACAGTCGCCACAAGGTTATTGCCGTGAACTCAGCCACCTTCATATTGTCTATGGCGACAAACCACCCCTGCCGTCTACCGCCAATACCTTTGTTGCTAGTCGCTATGCCACCCAGAACCCGTCACAAACACCAACACTGTCATCCCCGTTATCCTCCTACAACCACCGCTACTTCCATCGTGAACCACCATCATAGTCAAGTCCGTTTCACTACTGTCGTTAACCGTTATACCATATGTTACTCTTCTACACCCCACTACGAGACTCGTTAACCACCGTGCGCGACCCACCGCTGCTGCCGGAGCTATGGCAGCAGCTCACCCTTCTTTCTTCTTCGTGAACCGCTGCGCGACATCATCCCTGTGGCTTCTCCAAGTAGTCCGAGCATGATGTGGTGTTTGATTTAGCCGATTTAGGGTTTAACGAGGGTGAGGGTACCGGGATTGCAGATCCGACGAGGGAAGGAGAAGGTGAGACAAAAGAAAAACGGGGTATGGCGGCTGAGTGAAACAAATGGGTTATTAGGTTTAATTTATTTTTCATTTGGCCCCCCCTACTTTACAAAGTTTTCGCTTTTAACCCCTTCACATATAAGATTTTACACTTTCCATGTAAACTAATTGTATAGCCTAATTTGGGATGTTACAAGTCTACCCACCTTATAAGAATTTCGTCCTCGAAATTCGGTGCCTCTTATACATGATTAAACTCTATTTCTCATGACTAGGTTGTCTCTTAGGTTCATGTGAACTCACTTGTTCTGCTTCATGAAGGTAATATGAACATTCGATGCCACATGTGAATTGCGTGTAGTTAGGGTTTACACGTTACTACTACCTCCTTCTTCTTTGTGCCCTACACGGTTGTCATCATTCTTTGTCTAAGTCGCTTTGGTTATTACGTGTACCTCGTAACTTATATTTTGTGTATTCGTCCTCGAAAGGACATACCATGTCGTTCCCGAATAAATCCTACTATCTCGTTCCCGAAGGAACCACATCATTTCGTTCCCGAAGGAACCTTATCGTTTTGTTCCCGTAGGGACTATACTGTTGCGTTCCCGAAGGAACCATATTGCTTCGTTCCCGAAGGAACCATATGAAGCCTTACTTTATCATACCAAACTTGTCGGGAAGGTATTCATTCAGACGAAACACTAAGTATACGATATTTACATTCATTTTCCTGTACACGTAACTCCCTTTCTGTCTTTCTGTAAAACAAACTCTTCATGGTTTCTCATTTCTCATCATTAGTCTATTACGCACCCTTTTTACTTCATATCACTATATGGTCTTAGGGATTGGTATCCCTTGTGACTAATATATACATTTCTAGCTTTTCATGACCGTTAACATTTTCTGTATGGGATTCCTTTAGGATTTCGTTCATAGGTTTCATTACGAATAGACGACACGTGTGGTGTTACTTGATCATTTCTTTCCTTTCTGGTTTCAATGGGTTCTTTATCGGCTTTTCAATTTATGCAATCTCACATGCTATTGACTTAACCTAATCATTGTAG
This sequence comes from Smallanthus sonchifolius, assembly GCA_023525975.1. Classification (NCBI taxonomy): domain Eukaryota; kingdom Viridiplantae; phylum Streptophyta; class Magnoliopsida; order Asterales; family Asteraceae; genus Smallanthus; species Smallanthus sonchifolius. Next base: position 84,294,586 of record CM042034.1, on the reverse strand, counting down.
AGTGTTTTCTGACTCGTCTTGAGTCCTTGCTGGTACTCATTCCTTACTTCACATCATTGTTCAAAACTTGATCTTCACATTCATTCTAAACAACAATCCTTAGGTTGAATCTGGTTTCACTTGATTTTGCCTGCACATCTTAATTGTCATCGTGGTCCCTGTCACTTGTTGTCGTTGGTAAATCTATCTTCTCGTTCCAGTGGATGCTCATAGTAGTTTATCTAGGGTTGTCTTCTGCATGGAGAGATGCCATTTGTGCATTTGTGTACTCATCTCTTCTTTGGACATATAGTTGTGTGGTTATTTCCTTCATACTTATGCATTCGTCGACCCTAGGTTAATATTCATTAATCTTATCGCGTTTCTGTTAAGCCTCGACAACTCTTGTTCAGAAGCAGTTCTCTAAACGTATGTTCGTCTGACGTAAGTAGTACTTACATCTTGTACTAACATGTAATCCTTACTTTCTCCACAAGTACTGAGTTCCTCCATTTCTACTTAATCGGTCTCATCGTTCGCGGGTTGCCATGCGTAGCTGTCTTCACGCTGGGCTTGACAGGCTCTCTTATCATTCTCATAATAATTCTTCTTCTAGTGCAATCTTTCCATTTCTTTGTCTTCGTTTGCTGTACTACTTCAGTACTTGTTGCATCGGGTTCCAGACCAGGTTTCGTCGATCTTTCTAAACTTGTTCTTTAGGGTTACTCATCTCCAACAACTTTATTTAGAGTTCCACTCCTTCTCATTCCATCTTTGGTATGCAGCTGTTTCCACCATTTGTCTTGTTATGTCGCTACAATCATCGTTACTTAAGTGACTAATCTCATAGTCAAAGTTGGCGTGATTTAATTGTTTTCGGTGACATATGTATTAATCCACAAGATAAGGTTTATCAGTATGCACGAGCACCTGTAACTTCACAATTACGTGGATCCTGACGTAATCGCCAACTTACCTTACTCGTGAATTCCTGACTCTTCTTATCATGCTTCATAAAGTGAATGTCTTCTATGAACAGTGCCTAGTCCATGTATACTTCTTCCCTTTCTGAACCCCTAGTTAACAGGAGTCACTCATGACTGTTCGTTACTAGTCTACTTGGACCGTTGATAATCTGTCATCTTTCTTTCGTTGTAGTCTATCGAACTTCTGCTCGTTGTTTGTGATTCATTTCACATGGATCGCACCGTTCTTATCATTCGTGAGTCTTTCGTAGTACTATGCTAACACCTCTTTCACTCTCTGTGACTAATACATACGGCGGATGACAAATCGAGGCACACTTATACAGCAAAAGATTGATAACAGTAGCTACGTGTTATTATTAATCATTTAATGTACTCATGTGCTCAAATTGTCTACCATCTTATGTCCTAGGTGTAATTATTCATATCAGTAGTGATATTGGTAACTAAGGCATGCATCCTATGCTAAGGCATCTACCTGAGTTACATACATTAACATTGATACTTACTTACTTGTTTTGGCGTTGGCGTTGGCTACCCAGACTGACATCCGTGCGTTGGTCCCATTATCAGTTTGAGTTCAGACATTTAGGGATGTCTGAATCTCTCAAACTATTGCTCTGATACCAACTTGTAAGGCCCCTTTTCCCGGGTAACCTCACTTGTTGGATTTACTCATAAACATAGTCATAAATACTGAACTTAAATTAAAACATTCATCATTCAATTACATAATCATAACAGCGGAAGTCTTTACAAATAAAACATAACATTGTTCTAAGACATATAAAACAAAAGTGGGATGTCAGTCTCGTGCCGGGTAACCTTCATGCCTTCGCACGACCCATTCCTTTGTTACCTGAAATGTATACTAAAAGTCAGCTAACGCTGGTGAGTTCTAGTTTAAAGACAATCATACATAATATTTATCTTACCATGAATATAATGTATATATGTATATTCGCATTTTTAAATATTCTTTACTTTGTTGTTCTCACATAACATTCATTGAGGGTATATACATATGTACATACATACTTTCTTTGAGAGAACACATATTGGCCATAATCTTAAGGGAGATCAACCCATCATACTTGTCGCGAATGTCACAAAGACATCGCAGTCAGAGCTACCGTCGTAGCCCGTTTCATTACCGTCCGGCTCTAGAAAACCGTCCGTCATATCATTAAATCCGTCCGGCAACCTTTGTCCGTCCGCTCTTTACCGTCCTACCGTCGTAGTCCGTCATTTTTGTCCGTCTGCCCTAGGGCATCCGTTTCCCACGTGACCATTATGTATGCAACCGTTCTACTTTAGTTAAGGCTTGCTTCGACCGTCCATTAATACCTTTTCATACGTCCTAGCTTGCGAAGGAACGTTTTGTCCCGGTTGCAAAATAGTCACGTGGTCGTCCGTCTACCGAAGTAGCCGTTGTCATAGAAGGGTTTATAACGTTTACATTCATTCATAACATGCAATATATATGTAATATAAAGCAAGATTTCATTCTTTTACGTTATGTCCTTCTTTCATTCATTCTTTATATCATACGCTTCATTCTTTATTCATAATTCATTTTCACATATATATAAGTATTTATATATATATATATATACACGTATGATCACATAGACACTTATAGCATTTATTCATTTAGTGTATACACTTCAGCCCCAAAACGTTTATAAATCATTTGCACATTACATAGAAGGGGGCACATAGAACTCACCTGATAAGCGGGTCCTGAGATACTATCACTGGTTACTGAGCGTCACTAAGGTTACACACAATCTGTATAATCAAGTCATACCAGATAAGACAATGAACCTAAGCGACATTAAACATTTCTATTCTTAGGGTTATATCGAAACTTGGTAGTTTCGAGTCAACGATTACCATCGAAACTATAGTAGTTTCGATGGGTCTTGCTTATATCGAAACTATAGTAGTTTCGATAACATTGTTCTTCTTTCCCAAACAACCCATATCCTAACGAGGACGCCTAGGTAAAAATACATTTCTTTAGTTATAAGGAAAATCGGACAGAGTCCCGTTTGTTTTTGGCTAAACCCGACAATATCCAATTGTCCTCTTCCATTACCAAATCATAACCAATAATCCATCGTAGTTGGGTTTTTAACTTCTAGCCTCGATATCTTTCTATGCTTTATCAAATAACGTTTATAAGAAAACTAATTAAATCTCTTGTCGGTTAATATTTATCGTAAATATATATTTCTAACTTATTATACTACGGGTTTAGGGATTATACCTTTTCGAACACGAACCCGTAAAATAAAACCGAGACTTGACCCGAACCGTTCTTTTTGACAATATCCGTACTCGACCCATTACGAACCACCTTTAAGCAATGCCAACATCATCATCATGCACTACCAATTATCATCATCATCTAGTCATCATCATCCAATCATCGTCACCAAGTACCCATCATCATCATCTAATCGAAACTACTATATCACCATTGCCGAAACTACTCAAAGCATCATCATCATATCGAAACTACTCAATTATCATCATCTAATCGAAACTACTCAATTATCATCATCTAATCGAAACTACTCAATTATCATCATCTAATCGAAACTACTATATCACCATTGTCGAAACTACTCCACCGTAATCATCTTCGCTCAAACATCACTGCCCGAAACTACCACTGGTCACTCGAAACTATCAAACACCATCGTATCGCCACCACCGAAACGACCACCATTATCCCCACTGTTTGCTTCACCCGACCTCCACCACCGTGAACCACTACCTGCCGTTTACCGGAGACGAACTACCCTGCATAACCACCATATTGAACCACCAATACCTTCACTGTTACCCGCGATGTTACCATCAACACCACCGAGCCGCCACCATGTACCACCATACAAGGCATCACAACATGAAACGTCATGTTCCCTCCACCTGCTATCACCGAAAGCGAACCAACATGAACTCCCCTACGACCACCATGCCACCCTAAGGCCGCTAACAGTCGCCACAAGGTTATTGCCGTGAACTCAGCCACCTTCATATTGTCTATGGCGACAAACCACCCCTGCCGTCTACCGCCAATACCTTTGTTGCTAGTCGCTATGCCACCCAGAACCCGTCACAAACACCAACACTGTCATCCCCGTTATCCTCCTACAACCACCGCTACTTCCATCGTGAACCACCATCATAGTCAAGTCCGTTTCACTACTGTCGTTAACCGTTATACCATATGTTACTCTTCTACACCCCACTACGAGACTCGTTAACCACCGTGCGCGACCCACCGCTGCTGCCGGAGCTATGGCAGCAGCTCACCCTTCTTTCTTCTTCGTGAACCGCTGCGCGACATCATCCCTGTGGCTTCTCCAAGTAGTCCGAGCATGATGTGGTGTTTGATTTAGCCGATTTAGGGTTTAACGAGGGTGAGGGTACCGGGATTGCAGATCCGACGAGGGAAGGAGAAGGTGAGACAAAAGAAAAACGGGGTATGGCGGCTGAGTGAAACAAATGGGTTATTAGGTTTAATTTATTTTTCATTTGGCCCCCCCTACTTTACAAAGTTTTCGCTTTTAACCCCTTCACATATAAGATTTTACACTTTCCATGTAAACTAATTGTATAGCCTAATTTGGGATGTTACAAGTCTACCCACCTTATAAGAATTTCGTCCTCGAAATTCGGTGCCTCTTATACATGATTAAACTCTATTTCTCATGACTAGGTTGTCTCTTAGGTTCATGTGAACTCACTTGTTCTGCTTCATGAAGGTAATATGAACATTCGATGCCACATGTGAATTGCGTGTAGTTAGGGTTTACACGTTACTACTACCTCCTTCTTCTTTGTGCCCTACACGGTTGTCATCATTCTTTGTCTAAGTCGCTTTGGTTATTACGTGTACCTCGTAACTTATATTTTGTGTATTCGTCCTCGAAAGGACATACCATGTCGTTCCCGAATAAATCCTACTATCTCGTTCCCGAAGGAACCACATCATTTCGTTCCCGAAGGAACCTTATCGTTTTGTTCCCGTAGGGACTATACTGTTGCGTTCCCGAAGGAACCATATTGCTTCGTTCCCGAAGGAACCATATGAAGCCTTACTTTATCATACCAAACTTGTCGGGAAGGTATTCATTCAGACGAAACACTAAGTATACGATATTTACATTCATTTTCCTGTACACGTAACTCCCTTTCTGTCTTTCTGTAAAACAAACTCTTCATGGTTTCTCATTTCTCATCATTAGTCTATTACGCACCCTTTTTACTTCATATCACTATATGGTCTTAGGGATTGGTATCCCTTGTGACTAATATATACATTTCTAGCTTTTCATGACCGTTAACATTTTCTGTATGGGATTCCTTTAGGATTTCGTTCATAGGTTTCATTACGAATAGACGACACGTGTGGTGTTACTTGATCATTTCTTTCCTTTCTGGTTTCAATGGGTTCTTTATCGGCTTTTCAATTTATGCAATCTCACATGCTATTGACTTAACCTAATCATTGTAGAGTGTTTTCTGACTCGTCTTGAGTCCTTGCTGGTACTCATTCCTTACTTCACATCATTGTTCAAAACTTGATCTTCACATTCATTCTAAACAACAATCCTTAGGTTGAATCTGGTTTCACTTGATTTTGCCTGCACATCTTAATTGTCATCGTGGTCCCTGTCACTTGTTGTCGTTGGTAAATCTATCTTCTCGTTCCAGTGGATGCTCATAGTAGTTTATCTAGGGTTGTCTTCTGCATGGAGAGATGCCATTTGTGCATTTGTGTACTCATCTCTTCTTTGGACATATAGTTGTGTGGTTATTTCCTTCATACTTATGCATTCGTCGACCCTAGGTTAATATTCATTAATCTTATCGCGTTTCTGTTAAGCCTCGACAACTCTTGTTCAGAAGCAGTTCTCTAAACGTATGTTCGTCTGACGTAAGTAGTACTTACATCTTGTACTAACATGTAATCCTTACTTTCTCCACAAGTACTGAGTTCCTCCATTTCTACTTAATCGGTCTCATCGTTCGCGGGTTGCCATGCGTAGCTGTCTTCACGCTGGGCTTGACAGGCTCTCTTATCATTCTCATAATAATTCTTCTTCTAGTGCAATCTTTCCATTTCTTTGTCTTCGTTTGCTGTACTACTTCAGTACTTGTTGCATCGGGTTCCAGACCAGGTTTCGTCGATCTTTCTAAACTTGTTCTTTAGGGTTACTCATCTCCAACAACTTTATTTAGAGTTCCACTCCTTCTCATTCCATCTTTGGTATGCAGCTGTTTCCACCATTTGTCTTGTTATGTCGCTACAATCATCGTTACTTAAGTGACTAATCTCATAGTCAAAGTTGGCGTGATTTAATTGTTTTCGGTGACATATGTATTAATCCACAAGATAAGGTTTATCAGTATGCACGAGCACCTGTAACTTCACAATTACGTGGATCCTGACGTAATCGCCAACTTACCTTACTCGTGAATTCCTGACTCTTCTTATCATGCTTCATAAAGTGAATGTCTTCTATGAACAGTGCCTAGTCCATGTATACTTCTTCCCTTTCTGAACCCCTAGTTAACAGGAGTCACTCATGACTGTTCGTTACTAGTCTACTTGGACCGTTGATAATCTGTCATCTTTCTTTCGTTGTAGTCTATCGAACTTCTGCTCGTTGTTTGTGATTCATTTCACATGGATCGCACCGTTCTTATCATTCGTGAGTCTTTCGTAGTACTATGCTAACACCTCTTTCACTCTCTGTGACTAATACATACGGCGGATGACAAATCGAGGCACACTTATACAGCAAAAGATTGATAACAGTAGCTACGTGTTATTATTAATCATTTAATGTACTCATGTGCTCAAATTGTCTACCATCTTATGTCCTAGGTGTAATTATTCATATCAGTAGTGATATTGGTAACTAAGGCATGCATCCTATGCTAAGGCATCTACCTGAGTTACATACATTAACATTGATACTTACTTACTTGTTTTGGCGTTGGCGTTGGCTACCCAGACTGACATCCGTGCGTTGGTCCCATTATCAGTTTGAGTTCAGACATTTAGGGATGTCTGAATCTCTCAAACTATTGCTCTGATACCAACTTGTAAGGCCCCTTTTCCCGGGTAACCTCACTTGTTGGATTTACTCATAAACATAGTCATAAATACTGAACTTAAATTAAAACATTCATCATTCAATTACATAATCATAACAGCGGAAGTCTTTACAAATAAAACATAACATTGTTCTAAGACATATAAAACAAAAGTGGGATGTCAGTCTCGTGCCGGGTAACCTTCATGCCTTCGCACGACCCATTCCTTTGTTACCTGAAATGTATACTAAAAGTCAGCTAACGCTGGTGAGTTCTAGTTTAAAGACAATCATACATAATATTTATCTTACCATGAATATAATGTATATATGTATATTCGCATTTTTAAATATTCTTTACTTTGTTGTTCTCACATAACATTCATTGAGGGTATATACATATGTACATACATACTTTCTTTGAGAGAACACATATTGGCCATAATCTTAAGGGAGATCAACCCATCATACTTGTCGCGAATGTCACAAAGACATCGCAGTCAGAGCTACCGTCGTAGCCCGTTTCATTACCGTCCGGCTCTAGAAAACCGTCCGTCATATCATTAAATCCGTCCGGCAACCTTTGTCCGTCCGCTCTTTACCTTCCTACCGTCGTAGTCCGTCATTTTTGTCCGTCTGCCCTAGGGCATCCGTTTCCCACGTGACCATTATGTATGCAACCGTTCTACTTTAGTTAAGGCTTGCTTCGACCGTCCATTAATACCTTTTCATACGTCCTAGCTTGCGAAGGAACGTTTTGTCCCGGTTGCAAAATAGTCACGTGGTCGTCCGTCTACCGAAGTAGCCGTTGTCATAGAAGGGTTTATAACGTTTACATTCATTCATAACATGCAATATATATGTAATATAAAGCAAGATTTCATTCTTTTACGTTATGTCCTTCTTTCATTCATTCTTTATATCATACGCTTCATTCTTTATTCATAATTCATTTTCACATATATATAAGTATTTATATATATATATATATACACGTATGATCACATAGACACTTATAGCATTTATTCATTTAGTGTATACACTTCAGCCCCAAAACGTTTATAAATCATTTGCACATTACATAGAAGGGGGCACATAGAACTCACCTGATAAGCGGGTCCTGAGATACTATCACTGGTTACTGAGCGTCACTAAGGTTACACACAATCTGTATAATCAAGTCATACCAGATAAGACAATGAACCTAAGCGACATTAAACATTTCTATTCTTAGGGTTATATCGAAACTTGGTAGTTTCGAGTCAACGATTACCATCGAAACTATAGTAGTTTCGATGGGTCTTGCTTATATCGAAACTATAGTAGTTTCGATAACATTGTTCTTCTTTCCCAAACAACCCATATCCTAACGAGGACGCCTAGGTAAAAATACATTTCTTTAGTTATAAGGAAAATCGGACAGAGTCCCGTTTGTTTTTGGCTAAACCCGACAATATCCAATTGTCCTCTTCCATTACCAAATCATAACCAATAATCCATCGTAGTTGGGTTTTTAACTTCTAGCCTCGATATCTTTCTATGCTTTATCAAATAACGTTTATAAGAAAACTAATTAAATCTCTTGTCGGTTAATATTTATCGTAAATATATATTTCTAACTTATTATACTACGGGTTTAGGGATTATACCTTTTCGAACACGAACCCGTAAAATAAAACCGAGACTTGACCCGAACCGTTCTTTTTGACAATATCCGTACTCGACCCATTACGAACCACCTTTAAGCAATGCCAACATCATCATCATGCACTACCAATTATCATCATCATCTAGTCATCATCATCCAATCATCGTCACCAAGTACCCATCATCATCATCTAATCGAAACTACTATATCACCATTGCCGAAACTACTCAAAGCATCATCATCATATCGAAACTACTCAATTATCATCATCTAATCGAAACTACTCAATTATCATCATCTAATCGAAACTACTCAATTATCATCATCTAATCGAAACTACTATATCACCATTGTCGAAACTACTCCACCGTAATCATCTTCGCTCAAACATCACTGCCCGAAACTACCACTGGTCACTCGAAACTATCAAACACCATCGTATCGCCACCACCGAAACGACCACCATTATCCCCACTGTTTGCTTCACCCGACCTCCACCACCGTGAACCACTACCTGCCGTTTACCGGAGACGAACTACCCTGCATAACCACCATATTGAACCACCAATACCTTCACTGTTACCCGCGATGTTACCATCAACACCACCGAGCCGCCACCATGTACCACCATACAAGGCATCACAACATGAAACGTCATGTTCCCTCCACCTGCTATCACCGAAAGCGAACCAACATGAACTCCCCTACGACCACCATGCCACCCTAAGGCCGCTAACAGTCGCCACAAGGTTATTGCCGTGAACTCAGCCACCTTCATATTGTCTATGGCGACAAACCACCCCTGCCGTCTACCGCCAATACCTTTGTTGCTAGTCGCTATGCCACCCAGAACCCGTCACAAACACCAACACTGTCATCCCCGTTATCCTCCTACAACCACCGCTACTTCCATCGTGAACCACCATCATAGTCAAGTCCGTTTCACTACTGTCGTTAACCGTTATACCATATGTTACTCTTCTACACCCCACTACGAGACTCGTTAACCACCGTGCGCGACCCACCGCTGCTGCCGGAGCTATGGCAGCAGCTCACCCTTCTTTCTTCTTCGTGAACCGCTGCGCGACATCATCCCTGTGGCTTCTCCAAGTAGTCCGAGCATGATGTGGTGTTTGATTTAGCCGATTTAGGGTTTAACGAGGGTGAGGGTACCGGGATTGCAGATCCGACGAGGGAAGGAGAAGGTGAGACAAAAGAAAAACGGGGTATGGCGGCTGAGTGAAACAAATGGGTTATTAGGTTTAATTTATTTTTCATTTGGCCCCCCCTACTTTACAAAGTTTTCGCTTTTAACCCCTTCACATATAAGATTTTACACTTTCCATGTAAACTAATTGTATAGCCTAATTTGGGATGTTACAAGTCTACCCACCTTATAAGAATTTCGTCCTCGAAATTCGGTGCCTCTTATACATGATTAAACTCTATTTCTCATGACTAGGTTGTCTCTTAGGTTCATGTGAACTCACTTGTTCTGCTTCATGAAGGTAATATGAACATTCGATGCCACATGTGAATTGCGTGTAGTTAGGGTTTACACGTTACTACTACCTCCTTCTTCTTTGTGCCCTACACGGTTGTCATCATTCTTTGTCTAAGTCGCTTTGGTTATTACGTGTACCTCGTAACTTATATTTTGTGTATTCGTCCTCGAAAGGACATACCATGTCGTTCCCGAATAAATCCTACTATCTCGTTCCCGAAGGAACCACATCATTTCGTTCCCGAAGGAACCTTATCGTTTTGTTCCCGTAGGGACTATACTGTTGCGTTCCCGAAGGAACCATATTGCTTCGTTCCCGAAGGAACCATATGAAGCCTTACTTTATCATACCAAACTTGTCGGGAAGGTATTCATTCAGACGAAACACTAAGTATACGATATTTACATTCATTTTCCTGTACACGTAACTCCCTTTCTGTCTTTCTGTAAAACAAACTCTTCATGGTTTCTCATTTCTCATCATTAGTCTATTACGCACCCTTTTTACTTCATATCACTATATGGTCTTAGGGATTGGTATCCCTTGTGACTAATATATACATTTCTAGCTTTTCATGACCGTTAACATTTTCTGTATGGGATTCCTTTAGGATTTCGTTCATAGGTTTCATTACGAATAGACGACACGTGTGGTGTTACTTGATCATTTCTTTCCTTTCTGGTTTCAATGGGTTCTTTATCGGCTTTTCAATTTATGCAATCTCACATGCTATTGACTTAACCTAATCATTGTAGAGTGTTTTCTGACTCGTCTTGAGTCCTTGCTGGTACTCATTCCTTACTTCACATCATTGTTCAAAACTTGATCTTCACATTCATTCTAAACAACAATCCTTAGGTTGAATCTGGTTTCACTTGATTTTGCCTGCACATCTTAATTGTCATCGTGGTCCCTGTCACTTGTTGTCGTTGGTAAATCTATCTTCTCGTTCCAGTGGATGCTCATAGTAGTTTATCTAGGGTTGTCTTCTGCATGGAGAGATGCCATTTGTGCATTTGTGTACTCATCTCTTCTTTGGACATATAGTTGTGTGGTTATTTCCTTCATACTTATGCATTCGTCGACCCTAGGTTAATATTCATTAATCTTATCGCGTTTCTGTTAAGCCTCGACAACTCTTGTTCAGAAGCAGTTCTCTAAACGTATGTTCGTCTGACGTAAGTAGTACTTACATCTTGTACTAACATGTAATCCTTACTTTCTCCACAAGTACTGAGTTCCTCCATTTCTACTTAATCGGTCTCATCGTTCGCGGGTTGCCATGCGTAGCTGTCTTCACGCTGGGCTTGACAGGCTCTCTTATCATTCTCATAATAATTCTTCTTCTAGTGCAATCTTTCCATTTCTTTGTCTTCGTTTGCTGTACTACTTCAGTACTTGTTGCATCGGGTTCCAGACCAGGTTTCGTCGATCTTTCTAAACTTGTTCTTTAGGGTTACTCATCTCCAACAACTTTATTTAGAGTTCCACTCCTTCTCATTCCATCTTTGGTATGCAGCTGTTTCCACCATTTGTCTTGTTATGTCGCTACAATCATCGTTACTTAAGTGACTAATCTCATAGTCAAAGTTGGCGTGATTTAATTGTTTTCGGTGACATATGTATTAATCCACAAGATAAGGTTTATCAGTATGCACGAGCACCTGTAACTTCACAATTACGTGGATCCTGACGTAATCGCCAACTTACCTTACTCGTGAATTCCTGACTCTTCTTATCATGCTTCATAAAGTGAATGTCTTCTATGAACAGTGCCTAGTCCATGTATACTTCTTCCCTTTCTGAACCCCTAGTTAACAGGAGTCACTCATGACTGTTCGTTACTAGTCTACTTGGACCGTTGATAATCTGTCATCTTTCTTTCGTTGTAGTCTATCGAACTTCTGCTCGTTGTTTGTGATTCATTTCACATGGATCGCACCGTTCTTATCATTCGTGAGTCTTTCGTAGTACTATGCTAACACCTCTTTCACTCTCTGTGACTAATACATACGGCGGATGACAAATCGAGGCACACTTATACAGCAAAAGATTGATAACAGTAGCTACGTGTTATTATTAATCATTTAATGTACTCATGTGCTCAAATTGTCTACCATCTTATGTCCTAGGTGTAATTATTCATATCAGTAGTGATATTGGTAACTAAGGCATGCATCCTATGCTAAGGCATCTACCTGAGTTACATACATTAACATTGATACTTACTTACTTGTTTTGGCGTTGGCGTTGGCTACCCAGACTGACATCCGTGCGTTGGTCCCATTATCAGTTTGAGTTCAGACATTTAGGGATGTCTGAATCTCTCAAACTATTGCTCTGATACCAACTTGTAAGGCCCCTTTTCCCGGGTAACCTCACTTGTTGGATTTACTCATAAACATAGTCATAAATACTGAACTTAAATTAAAACATTCATCATTCAATTACATAATCATAACAGCGGAAGTCTTTACAAATAAAACATAACATTGTTCTAAGACATATAAAACAAAAGTGGGATGTCAGTCTCGTGCCGGGTAACCTTCATGCCTTCGCACGACCCATTCCTTTGTTACCTGAAATGTATACTAAAAGTCAGCTAACGCTGGTGAGTTCTAGTTTAAAGACAATCATACATAATATTTATCTTACCATGAATATAATGTATATATGTATATTCGCATTTTTAAATATTCTTTACTTTGTTGTTCTCACATAACATTCATTGAGGGTATATACATATGTACATACATACTTTCTTTGAGAGAACACATATTGGCCATAATCTTAAGGGAGATCAACCCATCATACTTGTCGCGAATGTCACAAAGACATCGCAGTCAGAGCTACCGTCGTAGCCCGTTTCATTACCGTCCGGCTCTAGAAAACCGTCCGTCATATCATTAAATCCGTCCGGCAACCTTTGTCCGTCCGCTCTTTACCGTCCTACCGTCGTAGTCCGTCATTTTTGTCCGTCTGCCCTAGGGCATCCGTTTCCCACGTGACCATTATGTATGCAACCGTTCTACTTTAGTTAAGGCTTGCTTCGACCGTCCATTAATACCTTTTCATACGTCCTAGCTTGCGAAGGAACGTTTTGTCCCGGTTGCAAAATAGTCACGTGGTCGTCCGTCTACCGAAGTAGCCGTTGTCATAGAAGGGTTTATAACGTTTACATTCATTCATAACATGCAATATATATGTAATATAAAGCAAGATTTCATTCTTTTACGTTATGTCCTTCTTTCATTCATTCTTTATATCATACGCTTCATTCTTTATTCATAATTCATTTTCACATATATATAAGTATTTATATATATATATATATACACGTATGATCACATAGACACTTATAGCATTTATTCATTTAGTGTATACACTTCAGCCCCAAAACGTTTATAAATCATTTGCACATTACATAGAAGGGGGCACATAGAACTCACCTGATAAGCGGGTCCTGAGATACTATCACTGGTTACTGAGCGTCACTAAGGTTACACACAATCTGTATAATCAAGTCATACCAGATAAGACAATGAACCTAAGCGACATTAAACATTTCTATTCTTAGGGTTATATCGAAACTTGGTAGTTTCGAGTCAACGATTACCATCGAAACTATAGTAGTTTCGATGGGTCTTGCTTATATCGAAACTATAGTAGTTTCGATAACATTGTTCTTCTTTCCCAAACAACCCATATCCTAACGAGGACGCCTAGGTAAAAATACATTTCTTTAGTTATAAGGAAAATCGGACAGAGTCCCGTTTGTTTTTGGCTAAACCCGACAATATCCAATTGTCCTCTTCCATTACCAAATCATAACCAATAATCCATCGTAGTTGGGTTTTTAACTTCTAGCCTCGATATCTTTCTATGCTTTATCAAATAACGTTTATAAGAAAACTAATTAAATCTCTTGTCGGTTAATATTTATCGTAAATATATATTTCTAACTTATTATACTACGGGTTTAGGGATTATACCTTTTCGAACACGAACCCGTAAAATAAAACCGAGACTTGACCCGAACCGTTCTTTTTGACAATATCCGTACTCGACCCATTACGAACCACCTTTAAGCAATGCCAACATCATCATCATGCACTACCAATTATCATCATCATCTAGTCATCATCATCCAATCATCGTCACCAAGTACCCATCATCATCATCTAATCGAAACTACTATATCACCATTGCCGAAACTACTCAAAGCATCATCATCATATCGAAACTACTCAATTATCATCATCTAATCGAAACTACTCAATTATCATCATCTAATCGAAACTACTCAATTATCATCATCTAATCGAAACTACTATATCACCATTGTCGAAACTACTCCACCGTAATCATCTTCGCTCAAACATCACTGCCCGAAACTACCACTGGTCACTCGAAACTATCAAACACCATCGTATCGCCACCACCGAAACGACCACCATTATCCCCACTGTTTGCTTCACCCGACCTCCACCACCGTGAACCACTACCTGTCGTTTACCGGAGACGAACTACCCTGCATAACCACCATATTGAACCACCAATACCTTCACTGTTACCCGCGATGTTACCATCAACACCACCGAGCCGCCACCATGTACCACCATACAAGGCATCACAACATGAAACGTCATGTTCCCTCCACCTGCTATCACCGAAAGCGAACCAACATGAACTCCCCTACGACCACCATGCCACCCTAAGGCCGCTAACAGTCGCCACAAGGTTATTGCCGTGAACTCAGCCACCTTCATATTGTCTATGGCGACAAACCACCCCTGCCGTCTACCGCCAATACCTTTGTTGCTAGTCGCTATGCCACCCAGAACCCGTCACAAACACCAACACTGTCATCCCCGTTATCCTCCTACAACCACCGCTACTTCCATCGTGAACCACCATCATAGTCAAGTCCGTTTCACTACTGTCGTTAACCGTTATACCATATGTTACTCTTCTACACCCCACTACGAGACTCGTTAACCACCGTGCGCGACCCACCGCTGCTGCCGGAGCTATGGCAGCAGCTCACCCTTCTTTCTTCTTCGTGAACCGCTGCGCGACATCATCCCTGTGGCTTCTCCAAGTAGTCCGAGCATGATGTGGTGTTTGATTTAGCCGATTTAGGGTTTAACGAGGGTGAGGGTACCGGGATTGCAGATCCGACGAGGGAAGGAGAAGGTGAGACAAAAGAAAAACGGGGTATGGCGGCTGAGTGAAACAAATGGGTTATTAGGTTTAATTTATTTTTCATTTGGCCCCCCCTACTTTACAAAGTTTTCGCTTTTAACCCCTTCACATATAAGATTTTACACTTTCCATGTAAACTAATTGTATAGCCTAATTTGGGATGTTACAATTTGCATATAAACTGTACGGAAAAATAAAATCTTTTTGGAATTTTCATTGACAAGCAAACAGAATACAAAAATAAAACAAAAAAAAATAAAAAAAAAAATAAAAAATATTCACACAATTTACTGAAAGTTGATCATTCCAAGCATCTCCACCAGTTGGGCGAATCTGGTAGAGTCAAAAGCCTTTGTGAAGATGTCTGCGGTTTGCTTATGGGTTTTGACTTCAACAATTTGAACATGCTTCTTTTCTACACAATCACGGATAAAATGATGTTTGATTTCAATGTGTTTGGTTTTGGAATGCTGAACGGGGTTTTTGGTGATATGGGGAACAACGGTGTTGTCATATAGAATGGGTGTCTCATGGAATGTGATCCCATAGTCAAGCATCTGATGGTGTATCCATCTGACTTGGGAACAACAGAGGGCTACGACAATGTATATTTTATTTATTTTTTTTTTATTTTTTTTTGAAAGCATAAAACGTATGATTCTTTGATTGAAAAGAAGGCAAAAGTTGATCAAGTGTTCGAGAATGTCAAGAATCCTTGTAGAAATATGGTTATTTACCGCTAAATACTTGGGATTCAAACCTTTATCAATTGCCTACAAGATAGGAGGGTCTACACTTGAGGGGGAGAATCACAACGAAAGGCTTTGGATCATCAGTCATTCTATGAAGACGAAAGACAGAGTCGAACAAGATTTGATAGCATCAGTCGAGGGGGAGATTGTTGGGTATAATTTTGAGACTGATGCTGTCAATCGAAATTATAGTATCGAAACTACTAGTTTCGGTTGAACTTTTGTTCAATCGAAACTACTAGTTTCGGTTGAACATTTGTTCAATCGAAACTACTAGTTTCGGTTGAACATTTGTTCAATCGAAACTAGGTAGTTTCTATACCTGTTTTTCAGGCCCATTAGGCGGTGGCTTGGAAAACAAGGCATATGTGCTTGGCCTCCTATATAAATATCAGATTATCTCATAGGAGGTGTGTGTGTGTCTGTAGAGGGAATCACCACCACAGGGGGAGCTCACCCTGGGGTGAGACTAATTGTTAGTGTATGATCGAGCGTTTATTTTCATTTCAATCAAAGAATCATACGTTTTATGCTTTAAAAAAAAAAAAAAATAAAAAAAATAAAAATAAAAAAAAAGAGTTTTTTGGAGAATTTCTTGGATAAATTTTTTAAAAGGATATTGCATAGAAGGAATGGAGTTTTGGAAGAAAACTTGGAGACAACCTTTTCGGGTTTTTGAAAATTTCGTATCTTCGGCAATATACACGATGTTCTGCCTGATTCAGCCGTAATTTCTTTAATCAAAGTTCAAGTTTGGGCAGCGGGTAGCAAAGTCATGCATATTTGTCACAAACCGGATCATTAGTTGTTGATTACATGGTGATTCGATCCTTATCTTTTGCCTAGAAATAGGAGGGTCTACACTTTCAGGGGGAGATTTACCACGAAAGACTTCAAATTATCAGCTGAGTTATGAAGATGCAAGACAAAGTGAGCCTTTGCTTGAAATTGACCTTTTTTTAGGGGGAGAGAAGGCAAAAGTTGATCAAGTGTTCGAGAATGTCAAGAATCCTTGTAGAAAGATGGTTATTTACTGCTAAATACTTGGGATTCAAACCTTTATCAATTGCCTACAAGATAGGAGGGTCTACACTTGAGGGGGAGAATCACAACGAAAGGCTTTGGATCATCAGTCATTCTATGAAGACGAAAGACAGAGTCGAACAAGATTTGATAGCATCAGTCTAGGGGGAGATTGTTAGGTATAGAATTGAGACTGATGCTGTCAATAGAAACTACAGTATCGAAACTAGTAGTTTCGGTTGAACATTTGTTCAATCGAAACTACCTAGTTTCGATGCCTGTTTTTCAGGCCTGTTTGGCAGGTGGCTTGGAAAACAAGGCACATGTGCTTGGCCTCCTATATATAGCAGATTATGTCCTAGGAGTGAGAGTGTGTCTGTAGAGGGAATCACCACCCCAGGGGGAGCTCACCCTGGGGTGAGACTAATTGTTAGTGTATGATCGAGCGTTTATTTTCATTTCAATCAAAGAATCATACGTTTTATGCTTTCAATTATCTGTTCTTTTTCATTCTCATATGTTTCTGTTCGTGTATGTGATTTCCGCACCCGTCGCTACCCATTTGTGATTCGAGAGTGATACCGGATCAATGGATTCCGCCCCTTGATTCGGACCGGTTGAAGATTTTCTCCGCAGATCTGCTCAGGACCTACAAAACCTCCACACAACACGTACGTGGAAAAGCCCGCCCCAAACGCACCCCAAGTAAACGTAAATGGTGCGAAAAATGCAAGCAAATGAACAGCTAACATCCCTACACCCATTTTGACATCAAGAGTCCTCCATGTACGACCCATGAACAGGTTTCTCTTCCTCGTAACCGTCACATTAGAGAACAATATTTTGCCATATTTGGTGTCCTTTACATCTTCGGAAACCATGATCAAATTTCTCAATTTTGGAGTCTAATAGTATACTGATAGTTTTGATATATGCTTAACGTGTATAGTATGTATAATAAATAGGTCGCCTTCCTTTTATGAGGTCTGGCTGTGGGTAGTTGTAACAACATCATGCAAGGATAAGTGTCATGGGCCAAGGTTTTGCTAATTATTGCACTCCTCTAATGTTGTAAGTGATTTTTCAAACATCGGACTCACATGCAAAGCACGTGACCAGACATAACGGTAAAATTTAATGGTCTTTATGCCAAAGGATGTAACGTGTAAGAAGTTTTAAACATAAAAGGACATGCACTGTAATTTTCTTAGTTAAATGACGTATACTGAAATATGGGTAAAACTTAAAGTAATTTATAATTTGCTCTTATTTTTTTTAGTCTTATGTCTATTACAGTTATTATATTTATTATTATTCCTATATTTTTATTAGAAAGACACTTGCAAATATAAGTAAAATCTATAAATATTGTTACTATTAAATGTAACATTTTACATTTTATCTCATACATGAACTTATATATTTTTATGTGAAATCACATTTCTTACACGTATTCTTTTATTTAATATAAATATTTTTTTTTGTTATTTATATATATATATTGTGTTTAAAATTAAACGCTTTTAGTAACAAATAATAAAAAAACGAGATTTAAAAGAATGTGTTTTAGAATCTCTATTAGGTTAATTTACTAGATCCAACATAAACCAACCAAACCCCCCCCCCCCCCCCCCCCTCTCATAATGGACCCTTCTATAAAAGTTTCGAGATGTTACAATATATATCCATTTAAGTACATCGTGTAATAGTCGTGTTAAGAATTTTAGATAAATATATAAATAAATGGATATTTCAGATTGGTACATTAGTTCTCCCATTATTTATGTTTTTATTTCACATTCAAGATTGCATACTCATCTTATGTTAAATGTTTTCGTTGTTTTTGCTCGACATCCTCCAACTCCAAAGTGCAAGCTAGTGGTATTAAATAAAATACATAATTAAAACAATATTATTGTAGTTAGTATATTTATATCTTATCAACAACTTAACATTCATAACTCCGAAAAATGTTTATTTGTTATACAAGAAAAAAAAACTGACAAAATTAAGAAGGTTTTATCTTCATAGTTAAGTCCAGCCATTACTATATATTCACCCCACAGTAGGACCAATTTCTGAAACGGGTCGTGGGTGGATGAAACCCATCATTGCAGTTACCCTACGTTGTATTTGATAGAATCAAAATGTGTTTGATTAAACTCTTTTTTATAGAAAAATACATATATAATTTCTAGTAAATAAATAGTAACCATATATCTTTTGTTTCAATTTAATACTGTTGCTCTTTTTAATTGATATAATAATTAAAAAACAGTAGTTTTTTTCTTGAGAAGCAAAAAAAAAAAAACAGTAGTTTGAACAGGGTTAGGGGTTGGCGATTTTGGATGGATGCCACTCAGGACATAAACCCTAATCTTTGCTTGTTAAACATTTTTTGAACTAGGGTTAGGGGTTGGCGATTTTGAAGGCTAAAGCAGACCCATCTGCAGCAGTAAGAGGCCCTAGATCATTGGTTGATTGAGGAATCAAAGATATGGTCATCCGGTTTGCGTATTCATGCGTAGATCGGCTCGGTTTGCTTTTCGTTTCATTTTTTGTCAGTCTTTTGATCATGTTTACTTCTGAGTTTTGTTTGTCTTACTTTTATATGTTTGGCTAAACATTTGTAACCGTTTTGATAAGATGACTCTTAGTGGTTTGATGATTGGGTTTTATAACATGTGATTGTGTGATTTTAGTAAAGTGTGTTACTTTGAACTTATGGTGTGTATGATTACATAGTGGTATTGGGTTTGGATCTGATATGTGTGGATTAATTGATCTTTCTATGAAGTTATGCATGTTAGTTTCACTTAACTATGTTTTTCGGTTATATAGTCGACCATTAACCTGAGGCTTGCTACTTTAATCGGTAATAGACAACTTGATAACAAATCTGGTAAAAGTTGTGGGCTAATTAGGAATAGATCTGAAAAAAGGGTCTAAAAACTAATTAGGGTTTTCTATATTAGTCTAACCACATATTGGAACTCGCCAAGGTTCTTAATTGTCTAGTTTAATATAGAAATCCTAATTCATAACGAATTGGCAATAAATTTTCTTCACTTGATTAGGGTATTAGTGTGTGTCTATAACACTATCTCTCTGGTTATGTGGGATTAACCGTAATGGACTCTAATCTGTTCTAGCACTTTACACACCGTTTGATTTTAATTATAATTCTTTTAAAACAGTTTTCACGTACATTTAAAGCATGTACTCTGTCATTCATTCTTTGATAATTCATGTTTGAACGGTTATCTCTAAACTCTGGTTTCATTAAGCTTTACAAACTCGTTAGTTATTTCCTTTCATCATTATTCATTAAATAAAAAATATTTTCATTGATTAGATATTGATAGCGGATTCAGTTGTAGGAGTTGTTAGGTTTGATATATGGTTCTTAGCATTTTACTGTACCGCTACGATATGTATACTTGCCTATATGTGTGTAGTTTAGTCCAGTGGTGATTATAGGTTTTAAACTAAACATGTGCAAGGATTTTCTAATTAATTTTATGTTACTAATTGCACACGTCAATTGTGTGTTTTAGTTTCATAGTTTATCTTTTGTCTAGTTTAAATAGGATTTGGATTGTTTAGTTTTCTTAGTTTTTGGTTAAATTAACATTGGAAGCTTTAAGCTTGTCGACTAAATCATTTGATTCAGGCATTTGATTAAAACCTTGTTCTTGATTAATCCATTTGAATATGCTCCCAGGTGTACTTCAAGTAGCGTCAAAGCTTCGGTTCTTCAAATAGCTTGTGAGAGGATCGTTATTCTAAAGAGGAAGCAGTGGTCGAGAGACGTTCGAATCACAAGGTTACAGGTTTCAAGGAACCGACTCGGTGGTGTTCTTGGGAGGCACATACTTTGAGAAGGAAGGACGTCCCGGAGACTGTAACAACATTTATCTGACACTGCCATATTTTGATGTTTTCCCGAAAGATAAGGTAAGCAAAGGAGAATTGGAATGAGTTATGGAGGCCTTAGACAAGTCAGGTTGTCTCGGTGACGAACCGTTGTAGGAGGTAACATTAAGGTTAATTCCCATATGGAGTCAACGGGTAAGGTCACATGCATGGCTACTAGGGTGGTCCTAGGGGCTTGCATTATGGTAATGAGAAAACCAGGTATGGAAAGTCACCGAATTCGTGATAGGCTAGGAAGTCATGAGATGAGACAAGCAAAAAGAAACCTAGTGGAACTCGGGTTGATTAGGGTGGACGCTAGTCATAAGGTCAGGATGAGTCCAAGTCCTGTTTGGATGGGCCTTAGAGTTGAGAAAGGAGGTCCATTTTCGGGAGGGACATCAAAGAGATAAACTGGATAGGATGACTTGTAAATACGACGGGTCTAGTGGTCCGGATAAAAGAACGTAGATTGGTTGGGCTTGTAGTGATCTGGGTGCGCAAAAAAAGGGAAGCTTCACATTGACCCATGGGGCGTTAGGCCAATACTAGGAGGTGGGAAGGCCTTTTTAGGCGGACCCATTAAGTTTTTAGTCCGGTATGCGGGGCGGGTTAACGGATCACGCAACGATCACGCATGGTCGGGGTCGATGACCGATTTTATAAATCATGATGGTGAGGATTTTAAAGCCTGAGTTTAGTGCCCGTTCACTATCACGTCTTCCAACCCAACGAGTGTTAGGGTTTTCAAGTGAGAGTCGGGCTACGAGCAACTCATCTACTGCGATAGTTATGATTGTGAAGTTGTCGCCGGTGGCAATATAGGAGGTCGGGTACTCCTTTGAATTCCTTGCATGGTTCAAGAGCACGAGGAGGCATTTCGGTGTTCTAGCTACTATCGAGTTACCCGACGAGAATCAAGAGGTAGGGTTTTTTTTTGGTGGGGGGGGGGGGGAGGATATCACACTAAAGCCCTGGGTTGGAGCAACATGGCGGAGGTGATGTCACTGAGAATATTATCTTGTCAGTTCACGTGGACTGGTTAACGGTGGAACGTTGTAGGTTTGCTGAGGATTCATTTGGTCGGGAGAGGGGAGTCCGTATGGGCCGGGTTTAAGGTTGTCGGGAGATTTGGAAGTAGTTGGGTTAGTCCTAGATGGCATCATTGCGTCTGTATTGGTTGGGCTGATCTACAGAGTAGTCTCAAGTGGAATAATGGTAAGATATCCAAGTCGTCACGTCGACACTTCAACAACAAGACATTTTTTTTCCGTTTCGGTTGTACCGAGGATCTCCCACCACACTGGTTTGGTTATTGTATCATGGCGGAGGATGGAGATGTTTGTCTGTACTCGTACTAGTGGAAGTTGGGATATTTCCTTTACATGCAATCCGTGTAGACTTTATTCGTCCTTAGAAGAAGAAGTGGCTGACATACCGAGGGACTATTACACAGTGCATGCCCTCCAAGCTTGACATTGATCTTAAGAATAAAATTGGTCAAATACTAATCATTGCCTTGTATAGGTTGTCTACCATGGTAATTTAGGTCGACGGGAGTATGCCAGAAAGCATTAGTAGTCCTCCAAGCGTTGGTGTTTATGTCGTGTGTCTTCACGGGCCTAGGGGTGTTTTAGGACTTTCCATGTACAGCTGGGCTCACAAGGGAAGGACAGCGTACCAGACTTGGGGTTATGTTCTAATTAACTTGAGTGAGATTTTAGATCTCAGTTGGATTAGCCTTTCTGGGCTTGACATCCTCGGGGAGTCCAATGGGACATGTGCCTTGCTGTTGAGCTATACAAGACTCGAGATCGAGTATTTTTCTAACCCGGTGGGTATGATTCAAGAGCATCCACGAGCCGATATGGGAATATTCGGTAATTGGCTCGAGTGTTGGGTTTTTGGCCGTTGTATTTGGAGATTAGTCTGGTTGTATGGTTTGGGTTCAGTTTTAGTCCATGAGTTCGATGGTGGAGGCGTGAAGGAGTAGGATGACTTCACGTTCATCATGATCTTTTAATAGTTCATTTTATTCAAAGTTTTAATTGCGTGATTTATTTTTCTAGTTTATCTTTTGTCTAGTTTAAATAACATTTGGATTGTTTAGTTTTCTTATTTTTTTGGTTGATAATTAATAAACAGTAGAAGCTTTAAAGTTCTTGAATGAATCATTCGCTTCAGTTATTTGATTAAAACCTTGTTATTGTTTAAGCCATTTAAATACACTCTCGAGAATCATTCGATTCAGGTATTTGATTAAAACCTTGTTATTGATTAAGCCATTTAAATTCACTCCTGAGTATGGCAATCACATTATGTTATAAAACTAGTAATTTTACCCGCCGTGCGTTGCGGCGGTGTCAACGTAGCCTAATTTGAATTTTCGTTATCCGCGGCGTGAAGCGGATCTTAGACTGTTGAGACGATTAAAAAAGAAACGTAGTTAGGTACATAAAAAACATATGAGGTTATGGCTATTTAGTTTAACTCTGAAGTAAAATGTAAAAAACAAACGAAAACGCGTTGACACTAACGTATTCAAGTACATAAAAGTAACGTACAAATTTGAGATGGATTGATTTTGAAGATAGAACCATAGATACAATGTCTCTAACATTGTGCGTAATAATTAAAAAATAATAATTAAAATAAATAAAAAATAAAGAAAAAAAATGTCATGGGTTTCGAACCCATGACATCAAGTATAATAACACCTCTATTTGTGTAACTGATGAGAAAGCTAATATATATACATATATATATATATATATATATGTATATATATTTTTTGGAATTCTTGGGTCCCAAAAAAGGTTGGAATGGTAGCTTGGAGGGCGGAGAAAGATAGGCTTCCGACAGCGGAGGCTCTAAGAAAAAGAAACATCCAAGTTCCAGACCCTTGGTGCGCCTTCTGCGGGAATCATATGGAGACAGCAGAACATGTATTACTATCGTGTGCTTTCGCACAAGACGTTTGGCAAGTGATCTCGTCGTGGTGTAAGACACTGCCTTTCTATGCTGTTGATGTTAGAGACCTCCTAGAACTGTGGAAATTTACGCATGGATAGCTCCGACAAAAGAGAGTGGTGCACGTGGTGACGCTCATAACTGTTTGGAGCATTTGGAAACTACGGAATGCTCTCAGGTTTGGAAACGGGGTGATCTCTCTAAGTAACACGATTGAGGAGATAAAGATTCAGGGATTCTTATGGGTGAGCAATCGGTCACGGATGGCGTCAATATCTTGGCTCCAATGGCGGAGCTTCGATGCGTCGGCATTTGGTTAACTGTTTTATCTTGATGTTTTGGTCGGGTCGATGTGGTTGTTTCCTTGTATTATTACTCATGTAATTCTGGACTTTGTGTGTTTGGCTAGTTACTGACTACCCTTGATGGTAATAATAAAGGGGTGTTTGTTGGTCGTTAAAAAAAAAAAAGAAACTGTGGGCGGCAACTTATGAAATAAGGTTTAGTAATACCTTATCGTTACTCGTTTTCCATTAATGCTAAAGGGTAGTCAGGAATATGCTTGGAATACATAAATATCACATAAAAAGGAAAGTATTCAGTACTATATAACAGATCATTTTTATCGATGTTTAATATATGGGTCATCATCCAACCAACCACGAATTTACCAAGGAATAGAAAAACATAAATTACAACAATAAATAATGCCAATGAAACATGACAACCTCCAAATAAATGCAAAATGCAACATAAAAGTCAATAAAATGTTCACATATCATCAACATGAGTTGTTGAACAACTCAAACCACTTCCTCAGAATATCTCTAAAGGTTAAATATAAGTTTCCAATTTATAAAGCTATATCTTTTAAGAAACAGGTAATTTTGGTTCCTTAGGCCAAGGGGTTTGGTTTTACATTTCTACACCCCTACACATTAGCATCACATCAGATTTTACAGCTTTTCCACATTCTCAACATTAGAGGTAAATAGTTTCACATTTTCACACTGTCATGTCATTTTCTTTTTCTAATTTAATTAAATATTAATTTGTTATAATAATTTAAAAAGTAAATAATAATAAAAAAGAAAATAACATTAATAATAAAAAAATAAAATAACATTAATAATAAAAAAAGGAAAAATACATTAAAAAAACTTAATAATAAAAATAGATTTTAATTGTTGCCCGAGTTGAGATGGAGCAACAAATCTTGACTAAGATTGTTGTGTATCTCACGGTTGCGTTTATATTGTTCGTTTACACTTTGTTGGGTCTCACTAACTTACTCTAATCCAAGTGTCGCTTCAAATTCTTCTTCGTTGAACTCGCAAATTGCCCGACCATCCTTCAATGATCATGTTATGTAGGATGATGCAAGTGTACATTACACGTCTTATTCTTTCGAGCTTCCACGCACGTGCCGGGTTTTTCACTATCTGAAATCTTTGTTTTAGTACACCAAAATGTAAGACCCCAACCCGGGCATCCTACAGTTGGTTCTCATAACGGGTCATTCTCATTAAAAACACATTTATTGTAATTCAAACTACAGCGGAAGTCTTTCTAAAACCATTTATTAGCATTTAATGTTATTAAGTCTACCTCACGAATGTCTGCACACCAATCCGAGTAGCACCGCTCCCAGGCCAAGATACGTCGACGCAACGCTTACCTGCAAAACAATCTATCGCATACACAAAGTCAGCTACGCTGAGTGAGTTCTATTAGTTTAATTTAAATGAAAGCTAACTCATCATAACGGTTATTTAAAGTTTACATCGGGACCCACGGTCCTTGTAAAGTAGTTTGCCAAAACGTTAAGAAATATATAACCCCTGTATCACACGGTATCCCATACCTGTTCATTACCCCAGACTCTTACCAATCAGCTGACACAACGGTTAACAACACCGCTTCGCAATCCTGACACAACGGTCAATCTAACTCTACCTGTCACATTTGTTGATGCATGTTTTGTGACAGGCACTCTGGATCGAGTTGAAGCTTTTGTTATTATCTAGTTCAGTCTTGTATGTATTTAGTATTTGTTGTATTTTGCTTATCGAGTTGTATTATGTATGTTTATGTCTGAACGTGTAGTATTTTGATATTGTACTAAACAAATACGCAAGGATGTGTTCCTGCTTATTTGTCAAGTACAATGGTCATGCGTACTTAGCAAGTACGCATCAAGGATGGTCATGCGTACTTACTAAGTGCGCATGGACCAGGTCTATAAATAGAATAGAGTTGTTTCATTTTGTCACAGATGTAATTGCACACACAAGTACGCACAGATCAGTATTGTATCAGTCCAGAAGTCATTCAATCTGTTTCTGTACTTGTTTGAAACACTATGAAATCAATAGACCGAGTATTTATTAGTATCATCTCGTGTTGATTGTCATACGATCATTCTTACATTGTTCCACCTAGTAACGGGCATTCCGCACCTGTTTACTAGGCTACATTCTTACACGATATCGATCCGAAACACCCACCCGGAGGGACCTACAAGTGGTATCAGAGCTGCCAAATCTACCTCAAATAGGTCAGCAGCTACAAGTCATGCGCACTTAATTAAGTACGCATGAAGTAATTCATGCGCACTTAATTAAGTACGCACGAGCTGAAACGCGGGGTATATAAAACGGCACTTAAGCATTTACTCCTCATTCAAACACCCGCTCTTCACTGTTAAGCCCTGATCATTTTCGCTCGAAATTTTTTGAGTTACCAAACCGATTTTTTGTCACGATTTCTGTTACAACATTACTCAAGGATCATTTGGTGAGAATATGGACCGATTTCAACCATTAAAACATCCAAAATTCAGAGATTTTCTTGGTGTTTTTGAAGCTAGGGTTGGATTAACAAATTTTTTAAGATCAAATGGTGTTTGCATGTGAAATTGAGCAACCATTCAAGTTTCTAATCATCATTCTAAGTCGTTTAATATAAAATCTATCATTTTAACATGAAAATTTTGATTTTTTGATCTGGGGTTTACGCTAGAGTAGCGTTCGGCCCCTGTTTGATCAAAATGAGTTATGTGTTGAATGGTACCAACTTCAAACCAAGTCACATTGAGCTTCTATGCCATTTTTGACACTATTGGGACAGGAATTACAGGCATTCAGCAATGATTTTGGTTTTCGGACGTGTAGAAAAATGACCACTCACAAGTACACAGGCGTACTTAGCAAGTACGCATGAAGTGTTTTCTTCATGCGTACATACTAAGTACGCATGACCATTTATGTATGTGCGTATTTAGCTAAGTATCTTCATGCGTACTTGCTAAGTACGCATGACCATTTATGTATGTGCGTATTTAGCTAAGTACGCATAAGGCAGACTTGTGAATTTTTCTAAGTCATTGTCTATAATACTTACTATTATACATAATCCGTTCTAATCTTGTTGTGTTTTGTTTTGCAGGTATGGCTAGACGTGAGTTCACTTCTGACTTCAATCTTTTAGCACTAACAGACCCGGAATGGCGAGGTGCTGCTCTTAACTATCAGGAGATAGTCACATTCTTAAACCGATCAAAGATTTCATATGCTGTCTCAGCCGACCCAGTAGTATCACGACCTTACTTGGAACAATTTTGGGATACTGCTGAGTTGGATTGCAGACAAAATCCTAATGTGATTATTGCTACCGTTGCTGATCATCGAATAGCAATCTCAGAGGATACTATAAGACAAGTGTTGCAATTTAATGATAGATCCACCGATCCAGTCCAATATCCGGAATACGTAATAGATGGATGTTGGCGACAGAGAATGGGGTATGTTGGGCGAAGAGATTATCCATCATATAAGAAAATGTGGCTCTTAGATCAATGGAGGTATCTCGCACATGTTATGATCATGTGCATCTCAGCAAGAAAGGCAGGAAAGGATGCTATGGGGCACTACTTAGCATCAGCTATGGTTGGATTGTCGTTGAACAAGGGTTACAACTTCTCATGATATGTCTACAACGCAATCCGTGATCAGATAAATGCTGCTCCCAGACACAGCTTCCTCATATACCCCCACTTCATTCAAATGCTAATCAATCATTTCCTGCCAAATCTACCTCAAATAGGTCAGCAGCTACAAGTCAAACGAATAGCGAAAAGAGTGTTTGTGCAGTTTCTTACTGCTGGTATTGATGAACCAATTCCCATGCACACACCTTTATTTGGCCACTTGATTAATGAAGCATACGTTGCACCACATGGAGATAGGTGGTACCATCCTGAGAGTGAACATGAGTTAAGTGAACACTCAGATGAAGGGGACGAAGGTGATAATGATGATAGTGATGATGGAGATGATGATGAAGATAGTGATGGTGATGATGATGACGGTAATGAGGGTGATGGTGGTGCTGGCTATGCTCAAACGCAAGATAACAGTGAATCAGAACGAACTGTAACTGATTCATCTGATTCTGAACCCACACCAGATCAGCGACATCCAAGAAAGCATTTTCAGGAATCACTTCCTGAGTCATCGTCTAGGCGAAGACGAAGAGAGAGTTCAGACTCGGACTTTCAACTAGAAAGTTCAGACACAGAGGCACCTCAAGTGACTGAACGAAGACAGAAGACCAAGCATGATCGCCCGTGGCAGGAAATAATGGATGAAATAAATTCCAGGGTATAAGCACAACAAGCTACCGATCAAGAAACACAAGCTCCCAATCAACAAACACAGCTGTATAGCCGACGAAGATGCAGAAAGCTAACACCTGTTATTATTCCAACCTATGAAGCACCTATTCCAACAGTTGTCACTCTCCCAGCTATATCAGTTCCACTCACAACTTCCACAGATCTTCCCATCTTGACTGAATCAGTCCTTGTTTCCACAACCATAGCACCCACAGGTCTCCAAACGACAACCTTACCATTCACTGTCACGGCTGGTACTCTACCACCAATGACACACTCACTTGAGTTTGGAGACATGGGACATCACTTTGACCTGTCAGAACTGTTTGCCGATACTATTCATGAAACTAGAGAACCCTCTACAACTAGGGTAGTTGATCCTAGGGATCAAAGGATTGCATCCTTGGAGACACAAGTTGCCACACAACAAACGCAGATTAATCTGCTTGTTGAGTCTAACACGAGATTAACACATCAGTGGCAGGCCATGGAGGAACAAATGAAGTCATCCTTTGAGCTTCAAAAGATGCAATTCAATCTCAATGAGTCCTTCTTCACCGCCCGTACAGCCATGGAGAACCAAATGTTGATACAAAGGGGTGACCATCTGGTGTTGGTAGACATGGTGGCTAAGTTGACAAAGCAGCTTGAGTCTCAGGGGGAGACAAGCAAGAAAGTTCAAGAAGAAACTTGCCACCATGTCGACCTTACAAAAGATAAAGACCAGGACGATGATCTAAATGTTGGGCCTTCAGGAGCTGGTGGTGGTGAGACCCAAGCTGTCTTGCCAACACAAGCCACACCTATGGCTCAGGGGGATTCCACCCAGCAACAACAACAGGGCGGTGGTGCTGATAAGGGAAAAACACCTGCCGAGGTGTTAGAAGATTTGGCTACAAGTCCCAACCTAAACGATGAAATCATGATAGGGGCTTTAGCAGAGATTGAAGAAGGAGAGATAGATAGCGGTGATGATTGAGATGAATACGGGAATGATGTTATTGTGGAATTCCCTAAAGGAGATGGAGAGGGTATTTATGAGCTGGAAGATGGTGAAATTTTCGAGGCCCCATCCCTTAAGGAACAAACTGAACAGAGCATTAAGGCTGAAGATGTCAACAAGTCTTCAGCCAAAGTTCCTGAAGCAGGCACGAGTGGTACTTCCTCGAGGAAGATTCCTCAAGAATGGTTGATCAAGGAAGCTAAAGCGCCTTGGTACAAACCTCAGTATACAGACCAACATGGGGCTGCTAGGATGATTTTGTCGGTACGTTTCGAAGACGACAAAGGATTATTTGCTATCAAAAGATCAGGGGGAGTTCAATACCTGAAGCCAACAACAGGAGCATTTAATTCCTTACCCAAATACGAATTAGTCAACCTTACACACCGTGAGTTATGTAGTGAAACATCAAACGGAATTGCTAGAGGTTTGTGGGGAGTGCTGCAGCGAGAAGGCAGATCGGGCAAGTTTGAGATCTTTCGGCCTCAAGTTCCGAGGTGTGTCAAGGACAAAACAATGATACATCCGTTGACACGCAAGTTCTTGAAAAGACTCATTTATGAACCAGTTCTATGTGAAACTCGGATACCCTTGAGGAAAATACCTCAAGATATCCTGGGAAACATGTGGTACTGGTACATAGATCCACTAACCGGAGAGGCTGTCATGATTGAGAAGGAGAGCTTGAAGGAGATCATTAGGGTATTTGTTGAGATTGTGTTCATCAACTTTTCTGTCAAAGACTTGGAGGTTCTCGTCAACAAGAACTGTTTGCATACTGACGAGTGGACGAAACTGCTTGCCACCAAATACGACAGGTTAGTGAAATTCTGTCATGGATACAAGTCCAAGATTAGTGGTGGTAGTCAAGCAGGAAGCTCATAAAGACTGAAGATATCCAGAGATGCTGTCAAGGGGGAGTCTGTTGATGCATGTTTTGTGACAGGCACTCTGGATCGAGCTGAAGCTTTTGTTATTATCTAGTTCAGTCTTGTATGTATTTAGTATTTGTTTTATTTTGCTTATCGAGTTGTATTATGTATGTTTATGTTTGAACGTATTGTATTTTGATATTGTACTAAACAAATACGCAAGGATGTGTTCCTGCTTATTTGTCAAGTACAATGGTCATGCGTACTTAGCAAGTACGCATGAAGGATGGTCATGCGTACTTACTAAGTGCGCATGGACCAGGTCTATAAATAGCATAGAGTTGTTTCATTTTGTCACAGATGTAATTGCACACACAAGTACGCACAGATTAGTATTGTATCAGTCCAGAAGTCATTCAATCTGTTTCTGTACTTGTTTGAAACACTATGAAATCAATAGACCGTGTATTTATTAGTATCATCTCGTGTTGATTGTCATACGATCATTCTTACATTGTTCCACCTAGTTACGGGCATTCCACACCTGTTTACTAGGCTACATTCTTACACGATATCGATTCGAAACACTCACCCGGAGGGACCTACAACATTACTACCATCGACACATCACATTAACACTATATCACACACAATAAACATAACTCATTACTAGCATGCAAATTTACACATATATAAGCATGCAAACACATACCTTATCACTGCACCCTCGTCGGGGCGTTCAACACACCCCGAGCTCATCATTAACCTGTTAAATACATGTCACTGTTGGTGACTTCCCGAAGGACCTCATCCTTCACAATCCCGTTTGCTATGCCATAATGACAACGATGCAAACACGACACATAATATCACACATCATTTACATGACTCATTAACTACACTTGTACTTCACGCATAACCCTAGAACAACATATTTACTATCATGAATTCATAAGCATTTAATATAAGGCACGACTCTTCCCGTTCGACCCTTAACATGTCACGCATTAACGACCCTTACCCTTAGCTCACACATTTCCATGAACCCAACCTAAACCCTACGATTCCTTAATAGTTATTTTATATTCAAAACGCATCGGGTTAGAACCCGAAACCCTTAACACATTTGATAAAGTAAACTTATTTCATAAGTATGTACGATAGCCCCAAAACGTTAAAAACATTTAAAAGAGTGGATTAGAAACTCACCGGTTTGACGATCCCTCACAAGTACTACCACACCTCCTTGTACGAGCCCGAACCTGTTAACGTATGATCACGTAGTCAGTGAACACCCTAAACATGTGTTGATTCTATTTAAATATAAATGATCACGACGCACGTATCGCCCGCTCGTCCCTTCGTCCATGCAAAACCCTCAACCACGTCCCCGCTTGATTCGGGTCCTCCTGAACTCGTTTAGAACCCGCATGCGTGCACGTGTATACAAAAATCCTAACCTCCCTGGTCATATGTGCACGAGCCGAGATTTCCGTGCACGTCCGACTACTACCATGCAAACCCTTTGCTCGCAAAACCCTCATCGGGTGTAACCCGGCTCCACCTTCTTCCTCGTCCATTCATGTGAGCCACCATGTTACTCGTCAACACGCACCACCTCTTAGCACCACCATCTTGCATCACCCTAGCCGAGTCGTTGCTACCGTGCACCACCGAATACTACCACCGCCCGTTGCCGAGTACTCCTCCCCAACTTCTTTCGGCGGCTGCCGAGGGCCACCACCCGCCGCCGTCGTCCTCTCCGCGATCCTCAACGCCATCACCCCTCTCTGTCTTCCATTTCGCGCTGCTGTCGACCAGTCACAACCTTCACCAGGCATCTCCGGTGCTCCGCCACGCACCACAACCGTCCCTGTGGTGGTTGTATCCTCCCTGTCGCACCCCCTACCGGTCTACTTTCTCCCCCTCTCTCTCCTTCTCTACGGAAGCCGACCACCAATCCAACCGATCAACACCACACCCCACACTCATCGCCTGCCATTGTCACCATCACCCACGGCCGCCCTCGAGTACCACTGATGCCGTCGAACCCCACCATGACTCGAAGACCTAACCCTACGCCCGCATGGAGAATCGGTACAAAAACAAAAATCATGAAAAGAGTGAGGATTACCTTTGAGAATTTGGAAGCCGTTGACGTAACTCCGTCGTTAAACCGTCGTCGCTTGCTCCCGTCCGGTCACCCTCCTGTCGCCGGCCTCTTTCTTCTCTCTGCCTTTGCCGCATGCGCACCTAGGTCAAGAATGACCTAGGGTTGCAATTTAAGTGATATATATATATATATATATATATATATATATATATATATATATATATATATATCCTCACATTTTACGCTTCGGGTCCCTCTACTTCCACCTTGTATATTTAAATCTTGAGTTAGCTCTAGAATGACTAACTGTGACATTCATCAATGTAACAATCGCTCCGTTGCGACTACCCTTGCCCATTATTAATTTAGTAGAGATTCGGGTTGTTCCCTGGTCCAACCCGTTAACTTACGGATTATCGGGATGTTACACAAAAGCGCGTTCAATGTCTTTTCTTGCCGATTCTTGTCGGCGTTTGAAATATTTTCCAGGTTCATCTTCCGGATACGAAAACGATTTCACAAAAGTAGACCATTCGGGATAAATACCATCAACGAGGTAATACCCGTGCTTGTATCTTGTACCTCTAAGATCAAAAGAACTATCGGATGCGGTTCCATTTACCAAGGTGTTGAATAGTGGGGATTGGTTAAGCACATTTATGTCGTTGTTTGAACCCGAAACACTAAAGAAAGCGTGCCAAAACCAAAGATCTTGTGATGTGACAACCTCGAGCATTTTTGAATGGGGTGAAACCTCTACGACCTCTTGCATCCCATCTTAATTTGAAATAATCCATCTCTCGTTCCAAATCGTTAACAATGCGTAAAAATATATTTCTACGCATACGAAAACAATTTCATAATGTCTCCGCGTTATAAACCGGCTCGTCACAAAAGTAATCCTTTATTAAACCCTCGTGAGCGGCTTCACGGTCTCGGTTAACAGTGGCTCTTCGTGTGAACGTACGCGTGTTCGAACTTTCGGCATCGTCTCTAATTATTTCAACGAGAGTAGCGGAAACCGTTTGAAAAAAAAAAGTGGAGCGACACCTTCGGATTCGAAAGAGGGTGAATTGAGGGAATCCATTTGAGAGTTTGGTTGGAATGTTTTGGAGAGAATTGTCTGATTTTTATAAGTTTCAATTTCTAAAATGTATATATATAGAAGTGATTAAATTTGAAAAAAAAAATATTTAATGTTTTAACCGTTGGGCAACGGCTCAATGCCACCCAAAAGCTATTTATGAATACCCCCGAGCATACTAATCTCCACGGTGAAGACCCACGAGTGTGGACCACGCCACCCACGCCGCCACGTCACCTTTCACGGCTGGATCGATCATCCACTCTCCTTGGCCTTATAAATATGGAAAGCGGATAAACTCAACGTTTCGGATCCAGAGAAGAAAAACCATGCTGAGAATAATAATGAAACAATTAATGCAGGTAGCAGTCCCAAAGCAAAGTTGTCGGTGAATAAAAATTTTGTGGATTCCCCTGATGGGCCTAACCTGGGTTGTAATGGGCCTACCTAAAAAAAGGCACCACTTATGGAATTATCCTCTATACTTGGATCCGGCCCAGCCTTTTGCAGGTTTACTTACTCATGTCATCACTCTCCGACTTAAATTCTCCCACAGATAATCAGATGCCTACGAAACAATTTAAACAAAAAACGTAGGAATCACTTTCAATGGCAACAGGTATTGAACTGAACAACCATGAAGACCTAATAAATAAAGCAATCGAGGGAGAAGGTGCTAAAGTTGTTGATAAATGAATCTCTTATCAATAAATACCAGGGGGATCCGCGAAGAGTGGATCAGGGAAATGAAACGTGAATGTAACATTCAATTCATAGGTATTAAGGAAACTCAACTTTTAGAAATTTGCTCTACCCCTTTTTCACAAATTTGAGGGGATCACGAATTTGATAGTGCTTCAGTCCAATCAATTGGAAAATCATGATAAAGGTTTTTTTTTTTTTTTTTTCCAAAAACAAGGTAATCCTAAACACTAACTTCACTATATTATCAGGCACCTGGGTTAGGGTTCCGGGGTCTATTAATATTGCAAATATTTATGCCCCAAACGAAGCTCTAGCAACGATATATATGTGGAGGGATCTTCTTTGGATAAAAAACTCAATCCTAGGAATGTGGATTATACTTGGTGATTTTAATGAAGTACGTTGCAAAGAAGAAAAGGTCAGCTGGAATTCTAAGTGAAAAAGATGTGCATGATTTTAATCGATTCCTAGTCTGTAATGAATTTTTTGCTTAAGTGGCCATTTACGTCTGCCAGAATTCTTGATAGACTATGGTCGGATCATAACCCTATTATGTTAATTACTAGTCATGGGACTTTGGGCCTTGTCCTTTCCGGTTTTATAACTCGTGGTTATCTGACCCAAGCCTTACGGCTTTAGTTGATAAATCATGGAGCAATTTCACGATCCTCGGGAAACCTGACTTTGTGTTTCCAAAAAACTCAAACTCCTTACATAAATGGCAATAAAAAAAAGGAACAGGCTGTTGGGTATGGTTACCGGTGGCACTTGGCAAAATTGCCTTTTTATTATTAAAGACGAAGTTTCTAAGTTCTTCTCATCAAAATTCAATGAGCCATCACGTTCCTTGCCCGAAATTTCATTCCCCTTATGTTAAGAGGCTGTCAGGTTCAGATGCCTCTCTATTGGAGGACCATTTACTTCAGATGAGGTAAAAGATGCCATCTGGGGCTGGGGGAGAGGGGAATCCCCGGGCCCAGATGGATATACATCGCTTTTATCAGAAAATATTGGGAAGTTCTAAAGGAAGATTTTATCCTCTTCCTCAAGGGATATGAACGCATGTCTCATTTCACGAAAGGTTGCAAATATGAATTCTCCATCAAGTTCAAAGCTTCCTGATCAGAATCATTCTAATTTGGATCAAAATGTAAAATGTATTTGGAAATGTTCAAGAAGGGGTTAGAACAAGAAGTAAATCTGGAACCATCAATGAATGCTTGTATTCTTATTTTCTATCTCAAATTGAGCCCAAGAATGTAGACATGGCTCTAAAAGAATATGAGAAATCAAAGGGGTTTAATAAAGGCCCTGGTTGTAAGGCCCCGTTCTCGGGTAACCTCACGAGTTGGATTTACTCATTTACAACCTTGTTTGATAGCTGAAATTCATTCAATTGGCAGCGAAAACATTGTCATACAGATCGTTAATGAAACATCAAATAACATTGTCTAAAATTTAAAACATAGAAACGGGATGTCAGTCTTGGATCGAATAGGCTTCAAGTGCTAGTCCAGTACATCCCTAGGTGCATACTAAAAGTCACTAACACTTGTGAGTTTTAGTTTTAAAGCAATCATGCATTTACATCATTCATATAGCATATGCACATATATAATCCTACCATAGAGGTTCAATTCAGAACACTAAATATTGTGAGCACACTAAACGAAACGAATCATTCATTTTTTCAATGTTAAAAAGTTTTAAATATAGAAAAATGATATAAATGTAATGTTTATTCATTTTTCATGAAATTCAAACAAAAAATATGAACAAATTTCGTTTATATACATACCTACACATGTGTAATTCATGTTTAGGTATTTTACCTACACATGTGTAGGAAACTTTTTAATATATAAAAACATGTGAAAAAAACTAGTTTAATGGTTTCTTATGTATATAAACATACATATTTGAATGTAAGAAATATAAATTTAAAAAAATTATCATGGATCAAAAAATTAAACGATTTAGGTTTGTTCCCTCTGTTCTCACATAGTTTCCTTATTTTGAAATTAACTACCTTCTAATTCTATATATAACTATTTAATATATTAAGTCGTAGCTCCTAAAAATACATCAAATTTAGTCGTAGCTCCCAGTCACACATCATGTCGAGTCGTAGCTCATGGTCATTCATCATATTGAGTAGTAACTCATGAAAAACATCATACACTTTAGCTTAACACACATGGGGAAATTGAAACTTGAATTAATGAAAACGGAATTTCTTAGTGTTCTTTCGGATGAAAAGCAAGCTTAATCTTTTTGTTAATGCATTAACATTTGTTAAACATATTCTTATGGTTTATGGCATAAGAATTACATTAAGAAATCTAAAACCTTAACTACTTTTTATTGTAAATATATTTCATATGCTTATCATTACACTTGTGTCATAGTAACTAGTAATAAAATGCAATATTCATTTCACGTTTTGGTTATTCACAACCATTAATATGAAATACATTGCATGCTGAACTCTACTTCCTACATACTATATATAACCTGTTCATTCACAGATGAAGATATCACTACAAGAAAACGAGTCAATAGCGGCGACACTATTAGCGACGACACCTAGAAACGTCGCCGCTAATGCTCATGATCCGCGTTATATAGATATGACGGTGGAGTGGATTTTAATCGGACGGTCACTGTTTTAAAAGCAATAGCGGCGACTGTCGCCGCTATTAGTATTAGCGGCGACATTTGGTAGCATTAGCGGCGACAAATGTCGCCAGTATTGAGTATATTTTTTGTAGTGTATTTTATAAGTCATAGAAAATGTCTTTAGATAGTAGAATATACAAAAGACTCAGTAATGATGACACAAGCCGACTGCACATTGTTTTACCCAAGCAAAGTGTTGAAAACAGTTTTATAGCATGTATAGGTGATAGTGTGGTGCAAGCTAGTGTTCGTGAAGGAAATAAGGAAGTTTCGGTTATTTTGGCCCATGATACACATGGACACACTTTCAATGTACAATTTACTTAGGAAAAATCATCAGGGGACTACTTTTTCAGAAATTTCTATCCAGTTATTAGTACTTATAAGTTAAAAACCGGTGATTTTATTGAGTTGATCGATCCTAGGTGTTTCGATGAAAAACTGTTTATTGGTTTCAGATTTATTACCGCGCGTGAATCTCCTATTATACCACGACAATGAACGTGATTTACAACATCAAAAGTACGTGCCTACTATCTCAAGATCGAAGTCATGGATATAATAATGCATACATATATTGATCATAACTTTCTATTTAAATTG
The DNA here is from genome assembly GCA_023525975.1 of Smallanthus sonchifolius. NCBI lineage: Eukaryota > Viridiplantae > Streptophyta > Magnoliopsida > Asterales > Asteraceae > Smallanthus > Smallanthus sonchifolius. Next base: position 84,256,750 of record CM042034.1, on the reverse strand, counting down.
ATCATAACAATTGTATAAGAGCTAAAGTGTATGATGTTGTCTATAATAATACAACATAATGAAGGTATCGTTTGATTTGAGAGTTTATCTCCTTCTTTTCTGTGTTTCTTTCTCTATCTTTAAATTGATCATAACAATTGTATAAGAGCTATTCGGTTCTTTCGGACGCTCTTGATCGGCATACTCGTTAATCGAAGTGATTGACGATTAATACCAGCGATTAACAACCAAACATCAGCGATTAGAGTTACAACAACTCACGGCAACCTGTAAGCACTTTAAGACACTCAACCAGAACATCTAATAATGCAACTGTTGAGGAAGGAGTTTGATGTAGTTCACTTGGTATTTGAATTGGGGTCAATGCAAATGAAAGTCAACAAGTTGGTGTTCAATGGGTTTTGGATTAAGATGTAAATGGAGAGCATTCCCAAAGAAAATCAATATAGTGCTTCTGTATGGTTATTATTTGAGTTTCAAAAGAATGGGAAATGGAGTTGATGAATTAAAACTAAAGGTGGGGACAAAACTTGATGTTGTCCAAGGATTAGTAATTGGCAAACAGGCAAAGGAAAGTTGATTCAGATTGGTGTTGAAAGTGGTGCTATGTAGGGTTAATTTTGATCAGGTAATTAAGTCGGGTTACGGGTTAATGGGTATGAGTCAGCAGGATGGTAATTAGTCACATGTTTATTGAGTCAAGTTGTGGGCTAGTGGGGTCATTGTTCCTGTTATGTAGGAGTATGAGTAGTAACCCACGTTTTCTAATTTTGTTTTTTTAGAAAAGCGACTTTTAGAATGACTGGGTGGTCGCAGGTCGGCTTGCGAGACCGACCCCGGTTCGACAACCCATAGGGTTTCTTCATAAAGGGCATAACACATGCTTGTTACCATAACCATAACCACTGATACCATTTGATACTAGTTGGCTACCACAAGAGTCGAAACTCTCTGGTGTAACGCAGGTTGGACAAAACCTCCGTGTGACTTGGATTTGAACTTGTGGCGTCCGAAGAGGCCTAGTTCTTATCTTCATTGTCAATGCCAACTCCATCAAGTGAAGAAGACATTTTTTTCTAATTTTGTTACTAAGCTATTTAATTACGTGCTTTGTATTCAATTAATGAGAGATATGCAAGAGTTTGAGAGCAACGAGCTTCAAGCGTTTCAAGCAGTCAAATCGAGAGCTTTGTGTGTGTTTTTATAAAACAATACAATTTTTATTTACGTTTCGATATATATTTTATTAATAACCAAGTTGTGTCAAATGAAATATATTTTAGAGTAAACTGCAGTTTTCGTCCCTGAGGTTTGACCCGATTCACAGGTTCAGTCCCTCCTTAACAGTATGGGTCCTTTAAGTTACATTTCCTAACAGTTTTCGTTCAATTTCGTTAACTTCGTTAAGTTTTTCAGTTAAATAACGTTAAATCACCAAAATACCCTCCACCACCACCAGCCACCACCACCTGCACTCTATTCTTCCGCATATCGCCGGAAAAAACGAATGACAACCACATACCTGGAAATATGGACCTCGTCGGAACCCTAGCGCTACCGCTAGAACTCGTCGGAATTGCGTTCCCAACCCGAAAATACGACGTCCGCTTGTTTCCTTGAAACCCTAACCACCTCCGCCGACTGCGGCTTCTGATTAGCCGGAAAATCGGGCAAATCACCGAGGCCATTCATCTTTTTCTTCTCGTCGGAACCCTAAGACCACCACCATTTCACGATCTGGGCCGCTAGGGGTTAGACCCGTAATTCCCGTCGTTAGTTTTTGTAATGTCCGAGATTTTCCGACTTATCTTTTGCACGTGTTATAAAAATCAAAACTCGATTTCATGATAAGACTATTTCCTTAAATCAATAAATATTAATTTTAAATTAATATATAAAGGATGTATTCTTGAAACATGCAAATATATATATGTATTTATATAAGAATCCTTAAAACTTCGTAAATTTATAAATAAAATGAGTTTATTTTAACTACCTAAAATTTTAACAAAACTCATAAATCATTAAGCTTAGAAATTGTTTTATAATTTTATAAAACAATAAAATTTATAAAAACAATCTAAGTTTTATAAAAATAAAACATATACACTTTTACATAAAGTTGAGGGACTAAAATTGCTATTCTGAAAACTTATTTTGAATTTTAATCTAAACTTACGCATAAAATGATAAAAGAGGGAAACTACAGGGACCAAATCTGTAATTTATCCAAACCTGCAGTTTGGAAACAGGTTCCAAGTTCGAGTCCCGCGCAGTCCCGGTTCCACCATTCTTTTTCGCGAAATCGCGATTCTCGACCAGGTTCGATGAACCTCGAACTCGCCTCTCGCATGCGACCTGTTCCCAACAACAATCAATGCCAAATCTCGAGTCTATCAACCGCGTGGGTTCGAATTGAGTCCGACATTTACAACCGTGAACTTCCCACCTGTTTCGTCATTAATTGATGAAATCACCTATAAAAACTAGTTGCAGTCGACCTGCGAAATCACACTCAAACTACTCAAACCCTCAATTGCTCCAAATCGAACCTGCAGTGGCTATTCAAACTCACGAACCGCCGAGGTCCAAACCAGAACCTTTCTCGCTTGATTCTCCATCATTTAAGGTAAATCTTGTATCATTGTAATCGCCTCAGGCCATAGATCGAAAGCCCTCTGTTTAATCCCATTAACAGAGGGAAATTCGATGCATATTGTAGGGATTTCGTTTCTAGGGTTCTTGGGGGATTAGGGCAGATTCGAGGTTCTGTTTAAAAGATTTGTGTTTCAGATTATACACTAACGAACCCGTAGTCGGGATGGTTAGTATGTGTTTGTGTGTTGGAGACCCGGCCCCAGACCCGAGTTCGAGTCCAGGGAACCCGGTTTTGCCCCTCCTTATTCTTTTAGCCTTTTAAAACAGTTTTAACAGTTTTATTAATTTTTATAAATTCAGTAAAGTTTTTATAAACTTAAAAATAAATTTTATTTACACTGGTTATATTCGGAGATATTTTAATTAATTTAATTTAGTTAAACTTGTAATGATATATTCTTTAAAAATAGTTTTAATCCCTTGAAAATTATAAAAGAAAGATAATTATAAACTTTATAAAAATTATACTTTAATTAGAAGTTAATTTATCATACTCCCGACAATAAATAGATTTATTTGTTTTAAAACTTTAAATAAATCCTTTAAATAGAAAATTTATATGAATTTTCTTTAGAAAAGGTTATATAACTTTCATATTAACTAGAAAACATAAACTTATGAGTCTTTACATGTTCATAAAATTTATACCTATTAATTTAAGACGTATTGTTTATAAACTTTTATAAAAGTATAAATCTTTAAAAAGAAATCAGAAACTTAAAATTTTATATATATATATATACACATACATATTTAAAACAAGAGAAGCAACTATACTTTACTTTTCTAAATAGTTATAGATTTTTAAACTCTATAAATTAGAAACTTTAAAGCATTGTAAACCCGTAAACCTTATAAACTTATAAACCAATAAAATCTCTATTTAAAAACCTTATAAACTTATGGTTTGCTTTTAGACTTTGAAAATATTTATAGACTATTAATTAAGATATAACCATTAAAGGGAATTCTATTTAATATCTTATAAGCTTGTAAGCGTTACTATTTATTTAAACTTATTTATTTACAAGTTAATTTGTAAATGTTAATACTTAGAAACTCAAATAAATCTAAAATGATTTATGTTAAATTATAACTAGTCTAAAACTATAAATTCATTAAACTTTGAGATACAAGTCTTGTGTCATTTATTCAAAACCTTTATTTTAAACTTGATTTAAACTCCATAAACACAATTAATCTCATCTCCCATTGGAACCCTAGTCAAATCTTGAATCCTAGATCCTTTATCTTAGACTCTTTATTTGAAACTTTAGACTTATATTCCTAGGATTATTGTGAGGATACTCTCCCTCTCCAAGTCTTTCAAACACTTAGTCTTGTCGATACTCGTCATCATCCAAGTGAGTATACTTAGCCCCTTTTTCCTTTCTATACTTTTGGGGTGAAACATGTTCAAAACATTAAACTTATGCAATTCTTGTACAACTATGACTAGATGCTTATTCTTATGCTAAACTTGAGACTTGTATGCTTAGATTAAACTTAAAACTAGCATATTCATTAACTTTGATCAAGCCTATGGTAACAATGATAGATCTATTGTATTTGACCAATCCACCTTGATTGATTGACCCCTTCGGGGGGGAGCCCTTGGTGATTGTTACTGAATTAAACTTTAAACTTGAGACTTATAAGGGTAACCTGCGGGTTATGCCTAAACTTGGTTGGAGGGTTGATGTGCACAATGTTTAAGATACTTGTTTTCTCATACTTACATTATAGAATGCATAAGTCATAGTGAATTGTAATTCTTTCCAAATCTTTGTTAAACTGTGTCAAAACCTTTGTATCTCACCAACTATTTTGTAGTTGACAGATTCTTTCACATGTTTCAGGTTTATATCAAGAGACTTATTCGTGATCACATAGGATGCTTTGGACCTAGACTATTTATAAATTAAATGTTGTATTTCTTGTTATGTTCCTTGTAATGAATCTTAATTTATTATTTAATAAAATATCGAAACTTTAATAGTCAACCTTGTGCTGTTGAACAACCGCGTCCGCCCTGACGTATAATCCGCCGTTGGTTGGGGTGTGACAGATTGGTATCAGAGCCTTGGTTATAGGGAATTAGGTTATTAGACACATGACCTAGACTATAACTTAGGAGACCCAAACATGGGTTATCTCATGTCCTTTACTAGGAATTCTCTCCTCATTCTATTCTTAAATCTTATACGTGAACGCTTGGAGATTCTACGATTCTACTTACCTACGTACTACAAGAGGCTACTACATCGAGGACACGTTCTTAGGCTTCAAGTCTAAGCCACCACTAAACTCTCGTCAAGAATATTTAAGTTCTAGATAATGTGTGAGAACTTGTGCGGACCGGAAGGGTGGATACCTGTATTCTGAGAAATTCTGTCAAGGAAAGCATTTCGTATAAATCCAAATCAACCGTTGGACCCGTATGCTTTTCTGGGAATTCTTGGGATGAGTATCCACTTATAGGAATGCATGACTTCTCTAAACATTAGTGAACTCAAATTTCTCTTGATATGTCAAAATACTCACTTAGTGATATGCACTAAATGAGTGCCATCTCAAATACTTTACGCTTCATAAATTCATGATTCAAAGACTTTCCTCTATAACCTTTATTCTATGATTCTTAAGTCCCGTCTTGTCACATGACAACATGCTTACTCGTCATGACCTAACGGAGTTACCTTCAAGAAGAAATTCTTACGAGATTATACTTAAAAACTATATACATAAACTTATACTTATAGATACTACCCAATAAACTTCATGATCGTTGTAATACAACCCTTAAAACTATGTATTACTCTACAAATTATTCTATAAAGCTTCATTATTTTATAAATATGACACCTAGGAGGTAACCCTTGTATTTTTACCTTACCTCCTTAGCACTTAACCAAGCTTCATTTAATAACTAACTCAAAACTTTCGTTACACTTTTATACATCTCAAAGTTTTCATACGTCCTTAAACTTCATGATCCTTGAAATAACAGCCCATTAAAAACTATGTATTGTCCTACAAGTCCTTTTACAAACTTCATTGTTTTATAAACTTGACACTTAAGGGGAAACCCTTGTGTTTTCATTTTATCACTCAAAACTTCATTTGATGATTTACTCAAACTATGTCACACTTTTACATCTCAAAACTTTCATACGAATTTAAAAACTTACGCATCGCCGTTCTTGTAAACAAAACTTAACGTCTTTTAAAATCTAAAGTACATTAACAAAGAAATTCGTAACCTAAGTGTTTTCCTCGTAAGAAAAGAAGCCTACTATAGAGTAAACAAGCTTCACGCTTAAGACTCTAAGCCCATAATGAACCTTGACTTAGTACCATAAACCCAAACATCGGTGACAACAACTAAAAGAAGTTGTAGGCCCATGAGGAAGTTCTGGCTAGGGAAATAGGGTACTTAAGTGAGTCCTTGTGACCACCCCCCTTCTTCTGGGAATTCTCCTTGTTAGCCCATCAACTTCCAATTAAAACTATTTTTTGAAAACATTACTGTGATAACTCAGTATTATGTATGACAACTTTTGAATATATTAAATCAACTTACTTACAACCTTTCTTTCTACCCTCTCTCTTACTAGGTAATGGACTCACACTCACACTCATCACCAGTGTATCGTCCAAGAGGAGAGTCCGACCGTGAAGAGAGTAGCGAGTCACCGGTGTATCAGCTAAGTCCCTACCCTAATGCTAGGGCAAGAGCTGAGCTCAACACCAATTGGATCAGAAACCCTAGGACGTCACCACCGAGGAATCCTTATCAACCACCCCATCTTCACCACCGGTTCTCATCACCACCAAGGGACCCGTATCTAGCACCTACCCCTACCCTAAGGGCTAGACATGCCGGGGCGCCTGCCGTGGCAATGGGAATCCCAATGCCTAACATTCCTAGGTTCGTGGAAACCGCGGAATTTATGAGGCGGGAGATGGAGCATAGGGCTCGACAAGACCTGTTAAACCAAAGGATCGACGACCTGGCCAATCAAATCTGGATCCAGGAAGAAAAGATCACGACTTTGGAGGAGGACAGAGAAATCCTCGAAGACCGCACCGAGACCACTAGAGTAGAGGCTAGGTTTGCTATCCGAGTAACCCTAGCAGTACTTGTGATAGTACTAATCTGTTTCCTAGTGGAAAGCTACCTAAGGCGTGCATGAAGCCTCTATTCCCATTAAATTTTAAATTTTGCCTTATGTAAGGGCTAGAAGCCCAAATTTTGAAAGCATCTAATGGAAATCATTTTGAAATTTCATCTTGTTATCATTTGTTAGTTTGACTTTTCTTTCATCATTACAAACTTAATAAACTCTTTCATCAAAAGCAGCTCGTGTTAGTACCTAAGATAATTAACAACGTAGCATTAAACTATAAAAACCCTAAGTGATACGCATACTTGAAGAATAAACTTCGAACAAACCTTCTAGTTCGTAAGCACTCTTTTAAAACAACACGACTTACGAACCACTGCCATAATCAACTATGATCCTTACCCCTTATATAGACTTCACACTTCTAAACTTGACCAACTTTTCGTTTAACAATCATACATACCCGAAAAACCCAATACGAACAAAAAAACTCAGATCTAGGCCAAATCGTTACCTGTATCGAGCTTCTGATCTGGAGGTTCTTCTCACGAACTATGGAGCAACACACTTCTTCAATCTCGGATCGATCCGCCAACTTTCTCTCTCTACGATTTCTCTCTCTATATGTTGCAAATGAGAGAAAGGGTGGTGACTTAGGCTATTTATAGGGGAGGCTCCCCTATGTTCGCCCCTTCTAGCCCGCCGGCCCATCCGGCCCGGCCCGTCATGCCTCGCTCGTTTATTCCGTTATTATATCTGTCGTTTTATTTTTGGGATGTTACAAGTTTACCCCCCTTACAATAGGTTTCGTCCCCGAAACCTATCATAAGTCAAATAGTTGAGGGTACGACTCCCTCATTTCCGTCTCCGTTTCCCAAGTAGATTCCGATCCCTTTCGGTGCTTCCATTGGACTTTAACCAATTGAATAATCTTATTACACAAACGCTTCTCCTTTCTGTCTAAGATGGCCACGGGTTCTTCGATGTAGTTAAGGCTGTTGTCGACCTCGATGTCAGTAAGTGGTACGTGAGCCGATTCATCCGCCAAACACTTTTGCAAGTGCGATACATGGAAGGTAGGATGAATCCCACTTAACTCATCAGGCAACTCTAACCGATAAGCGACTTCACCAACCCGTGCCATTATCCTGAATGGTCCGACAAACCTCGGACTTAACTTTCCTCTCTTCCTGAATCGTATAATTCCCTTCCAGGGTGACACTTTCAACATTACTCTGTCCCCAACATCAAAATCAATAGGCCTTCGTCGTTTATCCACATAGGATTTCTGACGATCTTGTGCCGCCTTCATTCGTGCTTTGATTTGATCAAACCTTTCCGACGTTTCTCTTACGACTTCAAGACTTCTTAATTCCTTCTGTTCAATCTCACCCCAACAAACCGGGGTCCTGCATCTTCTCCCATACAACATTTCGTAAGGCGGCATGCCTATCGTCGCGTGATAACTATTATTGTAGGAGAATTCGGCTAACGGCAGATGACTGTCCCAACTGCCGCCAAAATCGATAATATAAGCACGAAGCATATCCTCCAATGTCTGAATGGTCCTTTCGGACTGACCATCCGTTTGTGGGTGGTATGCCGTGCTGATATTAAGCCTCGTGCCCATCGCCTTGTGAAATATTTTCCAGAACCTCGATGTGAATCGTGTGTCCCGGTCAGATACGATCGTCAAAGGCATCCCATGCCGTGCTACTACTTCGTTTATAAATACCTCGGCTAACCTCTCCGACGAGAACGTCTCGCGAATAGGTAGGAAATGAGCACTTTTCGTTAAGCGGTCCACAATTACCCAAATGGTGTCATGACCTTTAGCTGTGCGAGGTAGCTTGGTTATGAAGTCCATAGTAATGTGTTCCCACTTCCATTCCGGTATATCAAGTGGTTGAATCTTCCCATACGGTTTCTGGTGTTCGATCTTTACTTGTGAGCAAGTCAAGCACTTGCTTACATACTTTGTCACCTCATGTTTCATTCCAGGCCACCAGTATTCCTTCCTAAGATCTTGGTACATTTTATTGGTACCAGGATGGATAGAGTACCGAGACTTATGAGCCTCATCTAAGATTTTGGTTCTAAGCTCGCCACCCATAGGTATCCATACCCGTCCAAAACGTGTCCTAACACCAAGGGTGTTATATTCCAACTTGTCCAGTTGGCCAACCATCCTTTCCTTCTTTATGTTTTCTTCCTTAAGTGCTTCATCTTGAGCTCTTTCGATTTCCCTCATCACATCTGATGTTACCACCAACTGGCAAGCTTTCACTCTAATAGGAGTAGGCACATCCTTTCGGCTTAGAGCGTCAGCCACCACGTTTGCCTTTCCAGGATGGTATATGACTTCACAGTCATAATCTTTCAGGAGTTCCAACCATCGCCTCTGCCTCATATTAAGCTCTCTTTGTTCGAAGAAGTACTTCAAACTTTTGTGGTCGGAGTAAATAGAAAACTTCACCCCGTAGAGGTAGTGCGTCCAGATTTTCAATGCAAATACGACAGCAGCGAGTTCCAAATCATGAGTCGGATAATTAGCTTCGTGAAACTTCAACTGCCGTGACGCATACGTGATCGCTCTCCCGCGTTGCATCAACACGCATCCCAATCCCTGACCCGAAGCGTCAGAGTATACCACTAAGTCTTCATTGCCCTCGGGAAGGGCCAAGACTGGAGCTTGGGTTAGCTTCTCCTTCAATTCCTTAAACGCCTCATCCTGGGTCGAACCCCATTCGTACTTTACCTCCTTCCGAATCAACTTTGTCAACGGCGAAGCTATGTTCGAGAAATCCTGGATGAATCTCCGATAGTAGCCTGCCAATCCCAAGAAGCTACGGATTTCAGTTGGCGTCTTAGGAATATTCCATTCCCTTACAGTCATTATCTTTGATGGGTCAACCATAATGCCGTTCGGGTTAATGACGTGACCTAGGAATTGGACTTCCCTAAGCCAGAACGCGCATTTGGAGAACTTAGCATACAACTTTTCCTTCTTTAGAGCCTCCAACACCTCCTTTAAGTGACATGCGTGATCACCCTCATTCTTGGAGTAGATGAGGATATCATCGATGAACACGATTACCGATCGGTCCAGCATCGGTCGACACACCCTATTCATCAAATCCATGAATGCTGCGGGGGGCGTTCGTCAACCCAAAAGACATTACGCGGAACTCGAAATGTCCATAACATGTGCGAAATGCCGTTTTCGGTATGTCTTCTTCCCTCACCTTCAACTGATGGTACCCGGACCGAAGGTCGATTTTTGAGAACCAATTTGCGCCTTGTAATTGATCGAACAGGTCGTCGATCCTTGGTAAAGGGTACTTGTTCTTCACCGTACGTTTGTTCAACTCGCGATAATCAATACACATTCTCATCGAACCATCCTTCTTCTTCACAAACAACACCGGAGCTCCCCAAGGCGAGATGCTCGGTTGTATAAATCCCTTCTCAAGTAGTTCGTCTAATTGGGCCATAAGTTCTTTCATCTCCACTGGTGCTAGTCGATATGGAGCCTTAGCCACGGGCTGGGCATCTGGTACTAAGTCAATTCGGAACTCAATTTCTCTGTCGGGTGGTATCCCAGGAAAGTCCTCTGGAAACACCTCCGGGTACTCGCGTACCACGGGTACATCGTCTAGTTCCTTCACTTCCTTACACTTGTCAATCACGTACACCAGATAAGCCTCGCATCCGCGCCTCAAGTAATCTGTTGCCTTAATCATCGAGATGACGTTTGGCATCGGGGCGTCGCGATCTCCAAAAACCTCGACTTTGCTACCATCCGGAGCCTTGAGTCGGATTATCTTTCGTTTACATATGATTTGTGCTTCGTTGGCAGTTAACCAATCCATACCCAACACGACATCAAACCCTCCCAAAACCATAACAAACAATCTGACAGGGAACCTATGACCTTCTATTTTTATCGTGGAGTTGTCAACTGCATCGGTCACTCTCGCAGTTCTACCCTCAGCGGTTTCTACGCTAAAGGCCCTTTCTAGCTTACTGACAGTGTACTTCACTCGTTTACAAAAAGTCACAGATATAAAACTCTTACTGGCACCCGAATCAAATAACACAGATACAAAAGTGTTGTCAAGGATAAACGTACCTGACGCCACATCGGGGTCTGCCCTGGCTTGGTCTTGCGTCAGCGCGTACGCACGAGTCTTTGCTCGGGGCCTCTCTTCTTTCTTCTCCGGGCCTTTCCCCTTCCCGACTTCACCCATTCTTGGTTTGGTGCATTCCCGGCTCATGTGGCCGCTTTCACCACAATTATAACATTTAATGCCTTACATGCATTCACGGGAGTAGTGCCCAGTCTTGCTACATTTGTAGCACAGATTTGTCCCTAGCCGACACTCACCCACATGTCTTACCCCACATTTTCCACAGACTGTCGTCTCACCTACCCTGGCCTGTTTGTCCCGAGCCCCAAACAACTTCCCACCCGATCGCTTAGCGGGAAAACTCAGCTTCTTCTTAGGCTCTTCAATGGCAACGACATTCAGCACCAGATCATCAAATACCACGCCGCTCAGTTCTACTACCGAATCGTAGGTAGTAGGGGCGTTTGCTTTAACATAGGTGCGGACCTTGTCCGGCAACCCCTGAATGTAACAGGCGATCTTTCTCTCTTCAGTAGTGACAAGATGTGGCACCAGACGTGCCAGTTCATTGAATCGGGTTGTATACTGCCGGTGCGTCATGCTCCCGTCCTTCAAACCCAGAAATTCCCTCTCTACCTTCTCAATCTCGTTCCTCGGATAGAAGTTCTTGATTACCAGAGTTTTCAAGTCATTCCACATCATCGAGTCAACAACCTCATCCCCCTTAGCCTGACATACACCTTCCCACCAGTGGGATGCTTCCTCCCTCAAGGAGTTAGCAGCAAATTTCATAACTTGATTTGCTCGACACTCGCTCAGACGGATGGCGGCTTCCATACGTATCACCCAGTCAAAAGTAGCCACCGCGTCCTTCTTCCCAGTCAGGACCGGCGGGTCACATGCCTTAAAGGACTTATAGTCGCAACCACGGTTAAGCGGTGCGTTGATTGCCTCAGTGTTCGGGGTACCAACCGCCGTGTTAGACCCACCCGTCTCACTAGCCTTCTTTAACGCTTCTGCCAACAGTCCTGGCAAAGAAACCTTCATCAACTTAGTGAACTCGCGTGCCAGAGCCGTTCTCACTTCCGGTTCAAAAGTGAATTGTTGTTCTTCGACATGAGTCGGCTCAGTCCCGTGCATACTAACTTCTGGCTCAGCGTGAACACTTCCTTCTTCACTGTACGCTTGGCGTGCAAGGGTCCTGCCGCGACCACCGTTACGACCACCGGTATGGCCCCCACCACGCCTTCCGTTTCCTCTCCTTGCCATTTCGTTCTATAAGACAAGGAATCCAATGTCATCACGCTAGTTAACAAATAGAATTCAACAAGCATTGTAAGATGTTAATATACACTGGCCATCTGCAATTAACCATTACACTACCTTTCGATTTCTATTTGACCACCTTTGTGATTCCATCAGAACACAAGTCCTTACCTAACCCTTTCTAAGGCATACTATATATGTAAATATATACTACCTTCATACCTGATGCTGTGGCTCGAGTTACCCGTACTGGCATCCGCTTTCGGTCCCATTCACAGTTTAAGTTCAGACACTGGGAGTGTCTGAATCTCTCAAACTATGCTCTGATACCAACTTGTAAGGCCCCAAACCCGGGAGGCCTCACTTGTTGGATTTACTCATTCACAAACAGTTCTTAAACTTGAATATCAAATAACGCAGCGGAAAATTTCATTAAAAATATAATCATAACATTGTCCAACATGCGGAAGCGTAACATAGTCTAATACATAAACATAACCTAAGCTAATCATAACGGGATGCCATTCTTCATAACATCCGGGTAACTCATCAAGCCGCCCAGCATCACCGTCCATCATCATAACCTGCCTTAACCTGAATGTGCATACTAAAAAAAGACAGCTACGCTGGTGAGTTCTAGCATTACATAAAACCTTAACATAAACATTTTGCCAAAAACATAACATACATTTGTTTAACAAAAGCGTACGTAAAACATGCAATAACTTAACATCATCAAAACATCGTAACATAGCATCATAACATAAGTCAACATTAACCAAATCTGCGCCTTCTCGTAACCGTCAATTCCATACCTCGCATACCAGCGGATGAACTTAAGGCTCGTTACCTCTAAGTCATCCGTCACACAGGTCTCCTAAGGCTCGTTACCTCTAGGTGGACCAAACATATGTCTCCTAAGGCTCGTTACCTCTAGGTAGACCAAACATATGTCTCCTAAGGCTCGTTACCTCTAGGTAGACAGAACATAACTTAGGAACTATTTTCCCCGCAAGGAATAGTACCCTCCATCGGGATCCCAGTAATCCCATGGGTGACCGTCGTCACCCCATCATCAACCAGTTGTACAACCGTTAGCCAGCAACAAAGGCCCCCCGTAAGGGTGAGGCCAATACATACATACATACCTTAGCTCCCGTAGGAACTCGTGGCAGATTCGTTCATTCGTGACTTTCATAAAACCTTTACCTCATTTTAGTTAAAGCATTCGTACGTTTTATTAAACAAAACATCATCTCTTTCGTAAACCTTTCGTAAACTTCATTTGGCAAAACATTTCATAAACATCATCTCGTAAACATCATTTCATAAACATCATTTCGTAAACCTCATTTTAAAAACATCATTCCGTATGTATGCACACAAGCCCAAAAACATTAATTAAAACATTTAAAGAAGGGCTTCTAGAACTCACCGGATAAGCTAATCTGGTTGTCCTAAACAAAGGTCCAACAACGTCACTTCCGATCTGAATTGATTAGTTAATTACACATCAGACCAAATCCTGACTCTAACGGTTTAACCATTCTGAACATACTGACTTTACTTAACCAGCCTGATGCCTGCGCACTTAGCAAGTGCGCAGGGCCTTGTTCTTGCGTACTTAATAAGTGCGCAGACTTCGCTTCATGCGTACTTGATAAGTACGCAGGCTTTGCTTCATGCGTACTTGATAAGTACGCAGGACCTGCTTCATGCGTACTTGATAAGTACGCAGAACCTTCTTCATGCGTACTTGATAAGTACGCAGAACCTTTCTTCTTGCGTACTTGATAAGTACGCACGATCTGCTTCCCCGCAAAACCCTAACTTTCGCATGCGGGTCTGATCACGTCAAGATTCCGAACTTGTTTACATTCAAAACGTTTGCTTTTCTTTTAAGAACTCAAATCCATGTTTTTCTTCCAGTTTTATCCGTAAAAACGTTACCTTTTCATCCAAAACCCGAAAAACCCCAATACGAACAAAAAACTCAGATCTAGGCCAAATCGTTACCTGTATCGAGCTTCTGATCCGGAGGTTCTTCTCACGAGCTCTGGAGCAACACACTTCTTCAATCTCGGGTCGATCCGCCAACTTTCTCTCTCTACGGTTTCTCTCTCTAGATGTTGCAAATGAGAGAAAGGGTGGTGACTTAGGCTATTTATAGGGGAGGCTCCCCTATGTTCGCCCCTTCTAGCCCGCCGGCCCATCCGGCCCGGCCCGGCCCGTCATGCCTCGCTCGTTTATTCCGTTATTATATCTGTCGTTTTATTTTTGGGATGTTACAAGTTATATATAATATCATCCTATTTTAAAAACGGTCAAACCAGTAAACCGGTAAAAAGACCGATTCGATCATCGGTCCGGTTTTAAAAACATTGCTTTTATGTAGGGGTGAGCAAATAACCGAATTAACCGAACCGTAACCGAATTAACCGACTTAACCGAACAATTAACCGATGGTTCGGTTAAGCTATAACTGATTAACCGAAACTTGTGGGTCGGTTTTGGTTATGATGTGTGTCATAACCGAACCGAACCGAATGTAATCAATTTGAAATAAATTTAAACTACCAATCATATTCTTTAATAAGTATTGGTTTTTTCATCTTTAAACCTCTGTAAATTTGATTATAATCACAACTACAGTTTCGATTTAATTGTTTTTTTAAGCTTCAATTTCAGTTTAACTCACTAACTCGTAATCACTTCAACCATTTTTGTAAACTTTTCAACAACTTCAATTACAGTTTTTTTTGTCAGCCATTAACACAAAGCCAAAATTAGTCAACTACTATTGCATGCAGCATGTGTGTGACTTCCTATCATTTTCTTCTGTTCTACTCAGGGCCAAAGCTTGCTATTAAATGAATTAGCAATAAAAAAGCTTCAAAATTACAACTAAGGAAAATGATAGGAGGTAGTGTTGGGCTAGATCAAATATTCAGAATGATTTTAACTTTTGATAATATGGTTTGATGCCTCTAGCATGAAACTCCGGAACAACTACCAAAACTTTTCGTCCT
The DNA here is from genome assembly GCA_023525975.1 of Smallanthus sonchifolius. NCBI lineage: Eukaryota > Viridiplantae > Streptophyta > Magnoliopsida > Asterales > Asteraceae > Smallanthus > Smallanthus sonchifolius. The sequence continues at coordinate 84,241,540 of CM042034.1, read as the reverse complement.
GACTCTCCTTAAATATAAGCTCCGGATCTGCACTTCCGTACCAAGACATCATTGTAACTAGACAAACTTAAGACAGTCATGTGGAACTATAGAAGCATTTAGTGTGATCTGATTACATTTGACCAGTTGACTTTTCTAAAATGGACATGCATTTTTAGTCGTCTAAAACATGGTTATCAAGACCGGTAGTCGGCTAAGCCGGCTAAAAATTCCGTGCCTAAAAGGAATCTGTCAGATGCAACACCAATCAGAATTTGACACGTGGTATCACATAAATTTTAGCCGGCTATAGCTGTCTATTTAAACGGCTTAGCCGACACTTTTTTTCTGACTTGGCTCGATTTTAGCCGGCTATTTGACTTTCCTTAGCCGGCTATTTGAATGTACATAGCCGGATATTTGAATGTAAATAGCCGGCTATTTGAATGTTCATAGCCGGCTATTTGTCTTAAAATAAACACAACAATCATATAATAAGTAGTCAAATACAATATAAGTTTAATATCTTAAAATAAACACAATAGTCATATAAAAAGTAGTGCTTAAATACAATATTAAAATAATGTCTTACACAACAATTAGTTTAAGACATTAGTTTAATATTGTATTTGATCACTACTTTTTATATGATTGTTGTGTTTATTTTAAAACATTAAACTTATATTGTATTTGACTACTTATTATATGATTGTTATGTTTATTTCAAAACAAATAGCCGGTTATGAACATTCAAATAACCGGCTATGTACATTCAAATAGCCGTCTAAGGAAAGTTAAATAGCTGGCTAAAATCGAGCCAAGCTAAAAAAAGCGCCGGCTAAGCCGTCTAAATAGACTGCTATAGCCGGCTAAAATTTCCGTGATGCCACGTGTCAAATTCTGATTGGTGTTGCGTCTGACAGATTCCTTTTAGGCACAAAATTTTTAGGCGGCTATTGGTCTTGATGATCGTGTTTTAAACGGCTAAAAATGCATGTCCATTTTGGAAACGTCAACCGGTGAAATGTCTATTTTGATAATTTTCCATTTATATTTGTGTTTTTGGAGTTCCAAATAAAAAAAACAGAAAAAAACATGTTGTGTGTGGGTTATTAATTGTGTCGTACGGAGAGAAAAAAAGAAGGGATTATGCGTTTTCTTTGTTTTGAACAGTGAGTTTGTAGCATAAAGAAAGTTTTGAACAGTGAGTTTGTAGCATAAAGAAATGACAGGAAAGAAAGATGGCGGTGGAGAAATTTTAAACCAAGCAATCAAAACAACATCCCGTTGCAATGCCCGAAATAATCACCTACTAACTACACGAGTTGGTCAATAATGGTGGAATCAATTCTATAAGCATACTGTTTGTGGGAAGCTATTAACCCGGTAACGGGAAGAGCGATCGCGGCTAGAAAGGATTTAATGGCAAGAGCATTCGTGTTCCAGACTCTTACCCAAGGATGTGTTACTTCAAGTGACAAAGCATGAAAATGCAAAGGTTGTGTGGGAGGCGCTTCGTGTGATGTATTTGGGAGCCGATAGAGTGCAAAAGGCGAGAATTCAAGCTCTTAGAACCGAGCTAAATATGTTGAAGATGAAAGAAAGTGAAATAATTGATGAGTTTTTGGGCAAACTTAGTGGGATTGCTACACAGTTCAAGAGTCTTGGATCAAACTTGAAAGATGAGATTATGGTTAGAAAATTACTAAATTATGTTCCAAAGAAATTTTTGCAGAGTGTAGCTTCTATTGAGCAATACTTCTGGAAGCCTTGGGAAGGTTGAAGGCGTATGAAGATAGGATCAAAGTGCTTAATAAGGAAGATAATGATCAAGGAAAGTTGTTGCTTTCAAAGCAGGATTGGGAAGGGAGAACCAAGCGTGGTGAGTTTGATCAAGATCAATATGGACAAGGACAAGGTCGTGGTCAAGGAAGGGGTCGCGGTTTTGGTAGGGGTCGAGGAGGCTGGTTCCAACCTAATGAAAACCGAAGAGAACAAGGCATGTATCAAGATAAACGACATATCAAATGCTACAATTAATGTCAAGAATATGGACGCGGTGTTGCTGAGTCATGTCCTAAGCATGAACCAAAGGAAGAAGTAACTAATTTGACTCGAGAAGATGATGAGCCGGCTCTACTTTGATGAATGCACTGGGCCAATATTAAGATTAAAGGGGTGAATGTTGGGTTAATCTTGACAAGTCAACGTGGTACGGGTCCTAGAGTCATTTGTCAAGTCGGGTTGCGGGTTTTAACGGGTCAAACCATCATATTGCAGCGGTTAGTATTTTAGGTTGTTTTAATTTAGTTGTTTGTGGTTGAACAAATAAAAACGTGGAGTTTGACCGAGTTTGTGAAGAGAACGTTGGGTAGATGAATGGGTTGCTCTTTGTACCGGGTGTTTAGGTACTAATTGCTAAAGGGAAAACTTCATAAAAATGTAACCAACTTTTCAAACTGTTTCAATTAAGTCACTCAAACTTTTTTTGTCCCGATTTAGTCACTCAACTTTCAGGTAACCTACTAATCAGATACTTTTTACCTGTTTAACAGGTTTCCACACTGATGTGGCATTTAACATGCTGACGTGGCATTTATTTTTCGTTTTTTTTCTTTTAATATGTTAGCGTGGAATTAATATAATTTTTAAAGAAAATCTTTCTTATTCTTTCATACACTCACCACTCACGTGATGTTTCAAAAAAAATTCTTTCAAAAAATAATTTTTTTAAAATTTTAAAATTAAAAAAAAATATATTAATTCCACGCTAGCATATTAAATAAAAATAGATAACGAAAAATAAATTATACGTCAGCATGGTAAATGTCACGTCAACATGGAAACTTGTTAAACAGGTAAAAGGTATCTGATTAGTAGGTTACCTGAAAGTTGAGTGATTAAATCGGGATAAAAAAAGGTTTAAGTGACTTAATTGGGAACAGTTTAAAAGGTTGGTTACATTTCTACGAAGTTCCCCCATTGCTAAAATAAAGCTAAGTAATATATAAATGTAAATAAATAATTAAGCTAAGAACATGGCCAACACAAATCCACATATTATACACTAGATAAGAAAATAAGTTGTGCAAACAAATAACACTGCATACATTTATTCATAATATATAGGTCCTAAAAGTTTATATATATTTAGCTTATGATCACCTGAACTTGTTCTGAGCACTGAACGACTTCTTAAGTTTGTGATCCTCAGTTGGAATTTTGACATTGGTGGCTAACCCTACTACTTCTAGAAACCTTATCATATACCAACAAAAGTCAACTTGCCACCATTCTATTCCATGTCGAGCTGAATACTCAAATGCATGGTGATTATTATGCCATCCTTCTCCAAAAGTAATCAATGCTACCATCCTACATATATACACACATATATAAATTAAAATGGAAATAAAAAACACATGCTAAATATTATTCAAATGAATATATAAGGAATTAATCATTTGAGCACTCCTAAATATTATGAGAACTCACGAGTACTCGTCAAAAAATCAATCAAAATCATTTTTTTTTTGTTTTAGTCACCTTTATTACTAGAAAACAACATAAAAAATGAATTTATATATTTAAATTTACATGTATTCATATAGTACAAAATATATACACATGTGTAAGTTTACCATTTACACATATGCATAAATTTTTTTAAGAATAATTTAGAGAGAATAGATGTATTAATTGGAGAGATAAATCATGTTTTATGTTGTATTTTAATAATAAATGTAGTGAAAAGAAAAAAAAATGGGTTTCATTGGTTTTTTGGCGAGTTCTTATTTAAACCTAACCATATATATACATATATATATATAGAGTTGAGTTCATGAGAGAATGCACTTTAATGAGAGAATTAGAGAACCACTAAGAAAAGAAGGGTGGAATTTTAAAGATAAACGGTAAAATTGGAACTTAAAATATATAAATTTTTAAACATTTCTATCTTTTGCATACATTATTTTTTTTTTTAAATTTACCATTAAATCAAGAATTTCTTTATCTTTCATTTGAGTATAAATAACGTTATAAAAATAAGAATTAACTCGTCGTTTTTTTTTCTTATTATTTTCAATATTGCATATGTGTAGTATCACCCAAAAACCTAACACACTCTCCAAAAACCTAAACCCCCACCACACCCCCACCCAAAAACCTAAACCTCCACCCCACCCCCACCCAAAAACCTAAACCCCCACCCCACCCAAAAACCTAAACCCCCCACACCCACCCCCGCCCAAAAACCTAAACCCCCACCCACCCCCGCCCAAAAACCTAAACCCCCACCCACCCTCGCCCAAAAACCTAAACCCACCCACCCCCACCCAAAAACCTAAACCCACCCACCCCACCCACCCCCACCCAAAAACCTAAACCCACCGCACCCACCCCTTACCCTAAAAAATCTAACCCTAAACGTAATACTGCATATGTGTAGTACCACCCTAAAAACCTAAACCCCTCACCCCACCCCCACCCAAAAACCTAACCCCACCCCACCCACCCCCCAAAAACTTAAACCCCCAACCCACCCCAAAAATCCTAACCCCCCCCCCCCACCCACCCCCCCTCCAAAAACCTAACCTAAAATCTAAACTTAACCCAAAAGCTAAACCGACTATTTTTTTGAGGTTTTTTTTTTTGAGCGAGGACGACGTGGGAAACAAGGTCTCCGAACCACTTTTTTAGTTTTTGATTTAAATTTTGAGTTATGATTTTTTTTATTATTATTTTTTACCTTTAAAGAGGAGTTATCTAGTTCTCTCCCTAAATGTTAGTTTTCTTATGAACTTCACCCTATATATATATATATATATATATATATATATATATATATATATATATATATATATATATATATATAGGGAGGGGTTCAAATGCTAACCAACTTTTTATGCGATAACCACTATAAAACAATAACATAATTTATAAATTATTTTTTCTTTTAATTGTTAAAATAGTATTTAACTATCTTGAATAGATATTTTGAACGTATATATGGAAATGATTAGTTTTACGTATACATACCAAATAATGTTACATATACGTGACATATAGTGTTTACATATATGTAACTTAACATAATGATAATTGATACATATACGTAACACTCTGTTTGAGAATGGTTATCACGGTTATCACATAAATATTGGTTAGCATTTGAACCTCACCCTATATATATATATATATATATATTAAACTTACCAATTATTTTTGGAGAGATCACCGGTTTTCCAAGCTTGATTTCCCCATATATGACAAGCTGAGTTAACTAGAAAAGTCACGTGATATCCCCATGTGGTTGCTAATCCCTACATATATCATGAGCAAGTCGATCAATAACTAATTATCATTACTCTGCTATACACGAAGTTGGAAAATAAAATAATCAAACAACGTACTCATACCACAACCCAAACAAGGTAGGTAAATCCACCAAAAGCATAAACGAGGGCAGAAAATGCAAATATATGCAATAGATAGCTTCTTTGAATGAATTTATAGAATACTTGATTCTTTAAATCTTCCACGTTCTTACGCTCTTGATACTGCAAATCGATCATATATCAACTTAAACCGGATAAATATTAGCCACTAGAAACAGTTTCCTTTTCGGAACATGAACCTATAGTACCTTTTCAAGAATGTAGCCGCTATCAAAGAGCCAACCCATATGACTAAACCAAAATCCGAAGGTTGGAGAGTGTGGATCTTTCTCTGAATCAACATACTGATGGTGATATCTATGCATGCTCACCCAATATATGGGATCCCTCTGTATACATATATTATCGTTAAGAATTTGACACTGGTACAATAAAGTTTTTTTTTAAAGCAGTCAATAGTTTTTATTTAAACGGTTTTTATTTAAAACCGTTACAAAAAACAAGAAAACCACTCCAAATAATGTGTTCCTAAGGGGTTTAAATTGAACTGCTTTATTTAAAAAAAAATTACAATGGGTCTCCAGTACCATTTACAGTAGTTTATAATGTGGACCACCTTACTCATTTACTAAACCGCCATATTTGAAGTTATTTACATCGGTTTTTCACAATTATTTTATTTGTATTTATTAAATCAATATATATTTTAGATGTCATTTAAAACGTTTATTTAAAATCTCATTTGAACCGCTTTGTTTTTAATCACCTTTTAACATCATATCGGTTATTTTTAAAACCGCTCTAAATAGTTTAACCAAATTACATACATCAATCAACGACCTTCTCTTTTTCTCTATCAATTTCTCTGCTTAACTTACAATGGCCGTCACTCAAACTCAGATTCATTCTTGGGCATTATTAGAGCAAACTGAAATTTATTATTGTTCGATCATTACAAAAAAAAAAAACTCGGATTTTATTCTTGGTGATTATTAGAGCAAATATACGTTTTCTGTTGGGTGACATTAAAGCATTTTTTTTTGTTAAGAGCAAACCGGATACTTCCTTAAAGAATTCTTCATTAGAACATTTATTGTTGGGTGATCATTATTTCTATATATTTGCATCTATAGATTTATAAGGATGAAGGGGAACAATCCTCATCAAAAAACTACCCTAACAAAAATACTCAATAAAATATCACATCATTTTTACCCAAATCCAATCCTAATACCCTAAAGTGTTAGGGGCACAACCCTAATACCCTATATATATATATATATATATATATATATTTAAGTTAAAACTAATATATATATTGATTCACTCTAGAATTCATATGAAACCCTAAAACAAAATCAAGCCCTGAATGTCAAGCTCTAAATAAAAAATCAAGCCCTGAATGCATTAATTGATTCACCACCTGAATATTAATTCACTACCTGCATGAGGGTATATTTACCCGAAGTTTTTTATTTTTTGAAAGGCTAATTTCTTAATTCCTGTTGAGAGTGAGACTTGAACCCATGACCTCCCCAAATCTTGGTGTTCCTAAAGGATTTTTCCTCTACCATTGGGCCACCAACCCCAATGTTATTTACCCGAAGTTGCCTACCCGATTTGCTACCCGCACCAACGGCGGCGGTGTACCCGCGTCTACCCGCAGGGACTACCTTAATAATCAATGTAGACTTGCAAACTTTTTAGATTACCCATCTGCAATTAATCTAACACAAAATAATTTTGGATTGTCCCATTTTAGTACTTCTTTTTTTATTATTCTATCTTTTATATATATATATATATAAATATATATATAGAGGAAGTTTTAAATACAAAGGGCTTTTATGATGCGAAGGGTACGAAGGATTATGGATTATTAATCTACCAATTCAAGGGTTGAGATGAAATGTGTGCCTAGTCAGCTTGTTTTTAAACGTGAAAAGAGTTTGAAAGGGTAAAATGGGTATAGTATACATTTGTTGACTTTTTTCAAGTTCGCCATTTTTTTAAAACAAGTATAACTTTTTTATACGACGTACATTATTTAGTAATTAGTAATATTTGATTTTTTTTTTAAATTTGGAAAACTTAAATAAATAAATAAAAGATGTGGCAACATTCTAACGGAGAAGGTAGTATTCAGTGGGGTTGTAGTTTAAACTTAGTTAGTATTGTGAATGTATAGAAATATGAGAATCAATTTAGTTCATTTATTCAATAGTACATATACATATATACATGGATGAAAATGTAACCGTCAAAAACGGTTTCTAACGGGAGATATATCTGGTTTACAACACTCCCCCTCAGATATATATATATATATATATATATATATATATATATATATATATACACATTTATATTTATGTTCATTATACACTATTAACAACATGCTTCAGGACGCTATTAAATCGGTACTTCAGGACCTAAAGATAAAACTGATTCTACTGGACCAGTTATGCTACCTCGTTAAAAACCTTACTAAGAAAACCCAGTGGGACAAAACTTAGTCAAGGAAAAAAGAGTATAGCGTGTATAATGCTCCCCCTCAATTTAACTAACGTCTTTTAATCTACGAAGTCCGATCTTTTGTGATAGATGCTCGAAACTGCTTCTTGGTAAAGATTTTGTGAACAGGTCAGCTAGATTGTCATTTGACTTGATTTGATGAACATCGATTTCTCCTTCTTTCTGCAAGTCATATGTTGAGAAAACTTTGGTGAAATATGTTTTGTTCTGTCACCTTTGATGTAGCCTTCTTTTATCTGAGCTATGTAAGCAACATTGTCTTCATAGGTAATTGTTAAGTCCTTCTGGATCTGCACTAATCCACATGCTTCTTGTATTCGATTAAACATTGATCTCAACCACACACATTGTCGACCGGCATCATATAGTACTATAAATTCAGCATGATTTGATGACGTTGTTTTAAGTGTTTGCTTTGTCGACTTCCAAGGAATTGTTATGCCATCAAATATGAATATGTAACCTGTTTGAGAACGTGATTTATGTGGATCTGATAGATATCCAGCATCAACATACCTAACAAGCGGGGACTTTTTATCTCTTTGGTAAAAAAGACCTAAGTCTTGCGTCCCACAAATATACCGAAATATATGTTTTATTTCATTCCAATGTCTACATGTTGGATTCGAACTATATCTTGCTAGTACATGTACCGAGAATGCAATATCAGGTCTCGTGTTATTTGCAAGATACATAAGGGCACCGATCGCACTTAAGTACGGTACTTCTGGACCAAGTACTTCTTCGCCCTCTTCTTGAGGTCGGTAAGGATCCTTATGTGGGATCTAGCGGCCGTACAACCATAGGGACGCTAAACGGATGAGCTTTATCCATATTGAAACGTACTAACATCTTCTGAATGTAGTTTGATTGATGAACAAATGTGCCATTACACAGGTACTCAAATTGAAGACCAAGACATAATTTTGTCATACCAAGATCTTTCATTTCAGATTTACTATTTAACAATTTAGCATGTTTCTCTATCTCTTCAGAAGATCCAATGATATTTATATCATCAACATAAACTGCTATTATGATGAATTTTTGAGTGTGATCTTTTTATAATGACACATGGTCTAAATATATCAAGATTTGTATCTTCTTTTTCGAGATATTCACTAAGTCGGTTGTACCACATACGACCATATTTCTCGAGACTATATAAAATTTCTTGAGATTTATAATACACATCTCGGGATACTAATTATAATGCTTCAGGCATTTCTAACCATTCAGAAATTTCCATGTAGCTGTCACTTTCAAGTTTTCCACACAAGTATGCAGTAACAACAACCATAAGTTTTCTTAAGTCCTTTTGAGATTGCGAGGCAGACTAACATCTAAAGGTTATCGCATCCACTACAGGGGAACACGTTTCCTCACAATCAACTTCGAGGATTTAGGAAAAACCTTAATGTTACAAGTCGTGCCTACATCGCATAATCTCATAATTTTCGTTTCTTTTTATTTAAAGACATCCATTTATAACCTACTGGTTTGACGTCTATGGGTGTTCGGACTACACGTCCGAAAACGTTTCACTTGCCATTCAAATTTAATTAAGCCTTTTAGGCGTCTTGCCATTACAACCAGTCATCTCTGTGTATATTCTTACAGAGTTTTATGTACGCAATCTTTTTCATTGATTACATCTATTGCTATAGCATATGCAAATATTTCAAACACGTGTTTAATTTTGGTTCCATACTGTCCTGCGTTGTACATAATTTTAATTGAGATCTCATATTTGTTTGGTATATGAGGTTCTTCTAGAACTCATTTTCCTCTTCTCGGGCATTATAGATTTCTTCTGGAATCATATTAGTCTCTTCTATGACATTTACTTCTTCTGGGCTTTATCGCTTCTTTCTGCGATTTCATTAATCTCTTCTAGGATTTTATCTATAACCTCTTCTAGGGTTCTGTATATAGGGTTGGACCAACTGCCTTATTCTGCTCTTATTCTTGTGGATTTTTATGTTTGGAACCGATTTATTTCCCATGTTTCCTGTGTATGGTAATCTTTTTATGATTACTTCAGTTTGAGCTGGTGAAGTTTATGCTGGTATATGTGACTTTGTCACTTTGTTTGTGTGTGTGGATATGCATCATATAGTTCATTTACTATTCTTTGCAATAGCATGACATATTAGACTTCAGACATATAATAACCACTTCAGGGGTGATGATGATGCATTCGATGATTATGTTTTAATGTATTACCGGTCTTTCCTTATTTAGTCTCCCCCTAAGACTGAGAATATTGTCTCATTAAGATGATAGTCAACATACGATGTTGTAAACATGGCCCATTGTGGTAAGTTATGGCAGTACTGATACATATATCACATAACCAAATTGGGACACACTTGGTTCTCTTCCCGAGACTAGTTGTATAGGGAGTATTTGATCAGCAGTTGGTTTTAAACTGATTAGTGCAATGATATGCAGAATAGCATGCCCTCACATAATAATTTATATCTCTTTAGGAGCGATCTAGTTATTAACTTTAATCATTACTTAATGATTCAAGTAAACCATTTTTATATGTGAACATGAGCTTCTGGGTGTTCAACATTTATCACGATAGATATACAATAAGCGGGAAAATTCTACATATAAGGTAGCTAAAAGATCCACATGTGACCATATATAGATGTATCTCTTAAGATTGTAAAATACTGAAAATGGTCCACATGGCGATTAACATACCCGCATATATCCTCTTGAGTTCTTCCCAAATATAAAAGGGATTCTTTATAAGATTTTGTATTCAAAGAGCTTAAATATTGATTTGCTGAAAGAATTCAGTACACATGTTGGTAGCAAAAAATTAAATTGTTGAGAGGGTGCTTGTTGGCACCTTTGATCATTCACCTCAACACGATGCTACCTCAATGACCTATTTGGTCATGCCATAAGTTGTATCTAATAACTTCTGGTTACTAGCCATGTATGATTCGATAGGATTGATATTAGTACAATATAATCCAAATAATATAGTTTGTAGTTTTTCGATAATCGTCTCCTGGCCATTTTTGTTTGAGGTAAGTTGAAGTTATTCAACATTATTATTATTATTTTTTTTTAGAAATTGTTCTGAGGTGGTAACCATTTTGTCTAATATCTTTGAAACCAAGTAAACTTCATCGTGATTTACTAGAGTATAATGCATTATTGAGAATCAGTGTGGTACTCGAAGATAAGATTATATGTCATCTGCCAGAGCCTTCAATAAGGTTACTCACACCAGAGATATTACCAACAGATATCTCTATCAGAGACAACCCAGAGAAAAAATTTCTTATGTTTGATAATAGTGTTGGTACTACCACTATCAACTAGATATTCATCACCAATAATAGCTCTGCTGGAGCTGGTAAACATGTTTCTTCATGAAACAGATAAATAAAATAAATATAAATTTAGACATCACGAACATTCTCTATGAAATCACATGTATCTAAATGAGTGTGTGATAGTGGGGCAAGAGACGAGAAGGTAGATGCATTCTCAATCAGATTAATCTCAACCTTTTTTTCTTCTTTATCTTTCATCTTGTTTTGATAAGTTTCAACGAGGTATTTGGGGATACGACACGTGCGGTACGAGTGATTTGTCATCCCACATCTATAACATATATAGCTTTGGTTCCCGCTAGTTCTCCCCCTAGAAGGTCGCCTCGTATTTTTTCGACTTAATTCGCCACTACTGGGTTGAGGTTTATGAGACTCCCGATGCCAAGTATTGCTCCGTTCACGTCCACGGCCTCTACTGGAGCCGCGGCTTCTCCCTCTCCCACGCCCGCTCTTATAAGTTCCCGCATTCGCTTCTGGGAATGGGCTAGCACCGATAGGTCGCGATTGATGATTTTGAAGTAGAAGCTTGTTATTTTTCTCAGCGACCGGAATAGATGATATCAATTTGGAATATTCAGTAAATTTTCGTTCCCTATACTGCTGCGACAGGAGCATATTTGAGGCATGGAACGTTGAAAACATCTTTTCAAGCATGTCTTCTTCGGTTATCTTTTCTCCACACAATTTCAGTTCAGAGATTGTGGAAAAGAGCAGAGTTGTAATCGCTAACAGTCTTATAGTCTTGTAGCCTCAGATGTAGTCACTCGTAGCGATCTTTTGGGAGTAAGACCAACTTCTGTTGGTCAAATCGTTCATGAATGTTTTTCCATAATTCAAGAGGGTCCTCAATAGTAAGGTATTCTCTTTTCAGGTCGTTGGGAAGATGATGATGGAAAAATATCATAGCTTTGGCTTTGTCTTGAAGGGATGTTTGATTCTCATTATTGATCGTCTCTCCCAAACTCTTTGCTGTTAAATGAATTTTAGCATCAAGAGTCCATGGGAGGTAGTTGTTACTCGATATATCAAGTGCAACGAATTCTAGTGTTGACAAGTTCGACATTATATCCACAAATGACAGGTTTGGTTATTAAAAACGAGTCTGTATATATATGAAATTATATACGCTAAAAGAACTTCGGGTTCTTGTTGGTTAGAACTGCAGGTTCTATACTGTCAGACCGTTTTTAATATAATGGAGAAGGAATTTCAAAACGTGTATGTTTTTGGTTGTCTTTAGTGTACTTGTATTTGCGTTGTTGTGTGTGAGATTAAATATGTAATAATAATAGAAAAAATAAAAACATATAATAAATAATTGGAAAATTCGATGCAATCTTGAAATACAATCCAATTATACTAACTAGGTGATCTCTAAAGCACATATCAGAAAACCAAATCTTTATGTTTTTCTTTCGGGCCAAAATGATGGGCTGGCTGGGTATTATTTAGATATTAAATGATGGGCTGGGTGTTATTTAGATTTTGGATGTGGGTCCCATTAATATAGAAGCGAGTAATTAGGCGAGTAATTAGATGCGAAGACGAGGATGCGTATTTGTCGAAAGTAAAGAATCAACATCTCCATTCGTGTAAACTATATCATTGAGTCTTGTCAATTTCTCCCGTTTATACAATCGGTTACGGGTGTCTCTTGACGGTAATTTATCTTGGTTGTGGCGGCTAAACGCTATTGCAGATTCCTCTCAGCCTTTATCGACGACGGAGATCGATTGTAAGTAATTGATTTCGTATGTTTTTTTTTTCTTTTCGTATGGAAAACGGCAGTAACCATAAATGTTAAAATGAAATAATTTATTTTAATTTTAAATAACCGTTGTATTTAATTGTTTAGATACGCTTTAAATGGTATAAATTTTTTGACAGGTATTTCCTTTACAGTGGCTTTGAACTGCTATATATAAGTTATTATTGGTGGTTTATTTTTTCTTTTAAGATTTTCTTTTGTTTGTTTTTTAAAGCGGTTTTCAAACCGTAAAAAAGGGGCAATTACATATATTCCCTTAAAAACTTCAGTAATTGTATATATACTCAGCTCATAATTTTATTTACGTATATCCCTTCATAATTACAAATATACCCAACTGGATGATAGAATCGATCAGAAGCGACCCTGTTTGTTGGAATCGATCGAAAGCGGGAATCACAAGGTACACTGGATATTGTAATCGATCGGAAGCGGGAATCACAAGGTTATGGTTGGGATCGATCAATGGAATAAGAATAATCGTATTTTTTGTAAGGTTAAATGGCTAATTTTATAGAAGAGGGGGACATATGTAATTTAAGTTTTGGGTTGGATATATATGTAATTAGGGGTGATCAAAGGGTCCGACTCTTCAGGAACCGACCCGACCCGACCCGGAATCGGAACCTTGAAATCGAAAAGTCTGGAACCCCGACCCCTATAAGGAGGGTCCGGGTAAGGGTCTAAAGGGTCGGGTCTAAAGGGTTTAAGGGTCCAACCCTTCAGTGTGTCACTTTTCATTTTTTGGCTTGTGTTTTATCAAGGTTCCTAAGGTTCTTAAGGTTCTGACCCACGGTTCTACCCGGAACCGACCCGGACCCTTTAAAACTGAAATCTCAGAACCTTGAATCGGCCCTTTTTGCTAGAAAGGTTCTAACTCACGGTTCTAAGGGTCGGGTTCGTGGTTCTTAAGGGTCAGAACCGTTTTTTGCTCACCCCTAGGGTTGAAAAATTAAGGATATGTATAATTTTAGCTAAAAATATATATGATTTTTTTAGGGCGAATAATACATTTAATGCGGTTCTTTAACCGCTATAATAAATCAATATAAGTGCTCCAAAAGATTCTTTTTTTTTTTTAACTAGTGTAACTATAAGAAAACTGTTAGTGACACAAGAAAAGAGCACGTGGGTTTTCATTTGTTCCTTAATAAAACACAAAATTAAGTATAAAGAATGCATATATGAAATAAACAAATGAGAGAACCTGAAAAGATAGGACACCAAGATAAGCAAAGGTGTACTCAAGCCACTTGGGCAGCTTGAGACTGTGGTGTGCTAGGTTACGGTGATACGACAGAGTTACACCAAAAATTCCACGCAACACGTAGGATGAAAAGCCCGCCCAGAATGCACCCCAAGTAAAAGTAAATGGCGCGAAAAGCGCAAGCAAGTGAATAGCTAATATCCCTACACCCATCTTCACATCAAGAGTCCTCCATGTACGACCAATGAAGAGGTTTCTCTTCCTTGTAACCGTCACATTAGAGAGCAGTATTTTGCCAGAGTCCTTTACACCTTGGGAAACTGTGATCAAATTGCTCATTTTGAATGGTGAGAAAAATGTGTGTAACATTTAGTATTTTGATATATGCTTAACGTGTATGTATTTATAAAGAGGTAGCCTCCTATGAGGCATGGCTGAGGGTAGTTGAAAGATGAAATATCCTGCAATTATGACCTGCCATTTGCCAGGCTGCCTGACTTTGCAGAGGGAATTAACTTTGAAAAAATATATTATTTCTTACCTTTTTCAAAAAAAAAAAAAAAAAAATCTAATAGAATCTATTGTTTTAGTTTTTACTTGATACAAACTAATAATAAGTTTTTTGAAAGGACTCAAACCGGGAAGTTTTCATAGTTGGCAAACATAGTTTTTAAACTTTGAATTAAACATTTAAGTAAACAACGGAAGTCTATTACATAAATCAGGGTCAATTTAAACTTTGAAATAATAACTGTTCAACAATCATAAACTAGATAGTGGGGATGTCAGTCTTGATCAACAGTAGCCAAAAGCCATCATTTTCCAAGCTATCAGAGCTTCATATCTTTTTCTTTCCTTTGCTACCTGATTTGCATACTAAAATAGTCAGCTAACGTTGGTAAGTTCTAGGTTTCAATCATTTAATAAGTAACTAATTATTCACATGTTATTCATATAAAACTTGCTCTTAGAAAACATACTTAAACTACTAAGTAAAAACGTATTACAATACACATGTAATCCTTTACTTAGCCATTTCTCTTTACATTATTACTTATTTCATACATCATTTACATTCGTTATAGTCCACGAAAGACACTTTACAACCACGAAGGATCACTTTTCATTTGGTGAGATTCCCTAAGGCTCTACGTCCGAAGGCTACTCTCACCGGATTTCCACGAAGGACATTCTATTACTTTGGTGACCGTCATCACCTAATGTGATAAACATCAACCTAATGTGATAAGAGCATTTTGTTCAATAATTGTCAACCAAAATCTGTGTTCATGTCTACGTCTAATGAAATCAGCATATCCAGAGATATCTTTGGAGGACCGGTGATTGCTTGTATTCTCAAAGAGACTCCTAAGGCTTTGGAGCATTTGCATGAACATGGACATCCACTATTAATGTTAAGGTCACTAGATTTACTCTTTTTTTGTTATTATTATTACCTTTTTTTATTATTATCATTGACTTCTTTTCAATCTCATTAAAGTGAGTTAAAGTTCATGACTTGATTAATTTTTTTTTTGAAAGGCGAACATTGAATGTGTGACGTCGCACCCCCCGTCACATGGGAGAGCCTCGTCCAACTCCGGCCAATATGTTGTCTTAACCGGGCCCACTTGGCATCAGAGTTGGAGAGCTTTCAAGGAAAAACCCCACCCAATACGGCCCCTTCCGGGCTTGAGGGAGAGCCGAGGCTCCAACCCTGGATCGGCGTGGGTAAAACCCTTGTGCATCAGCCTAAAAGGTCTCATTTGCGATGCCGCAGAAATTAATGGTGGTGGCAGGGATTGAACCCGGGTCCCTTGGGACTTCAGGCCTCACCTCAACCACTAAATATTAAAACTTTGACAGATTTAATAGTGAAAGTTCTGATTTTTGACAGATATAATAAACGAAATCTGGGATCTTTGTTAATCTTTCTTGGTAATTTTGCTACTAAATTTTTTAAAATGAAATTTGACTCTATATTGATTTGTGCTTTAGAGCCCTTTTTAGTATTTTAGTACTTGCAAAGAGAGAAAGGAATAGGCTTCATCTAAAGTGAATTATTCATTTTTTTACATAATTCTTGAAATATCATTCTTATTTCTGGTAGTCGATGCAGTGTTCGTATGATGATATAGTGAGCAATGTGTAAACTATACTTCTAATGATGCAGTGTCGTTTATGTATATGTGCAACTTGCGAGGCTGTTACTAACCTCTGTAGCTTATTCGATGTTTAGTTTACACTCAGTTTTTCCCATCAACATACATTCTCATCTTTTGTATTTTTAAAACTTAAAAGCATATAACCGTTGCACAAGCAATCGTTGTTGTCCTCTGGTAATGAATACTTAATTCGGTTTATGTTATTTTTTTTATTTATCAAAGGTTAAAATCGATAATAAATAGTTAATTCCATTTCTTATGCACGGGACACTTTGTTTAATGTAGTATCTTTAACGCGTCAAAAGTAAAAAAATGAAACGTGTTATGACCCATTTCGTGAATAAGTAATGGAAATAAATCAATAATAGTAAAAGTAAAGCTAATTAACAAGGTTTTTGTCTGCTCAAACAAAAAAAATAATTGAAAAGTTTACTAGAATTACTTACATCTACTAGATGGGTTAAAGTACTATTTTGATTAATTGATTTATTGTGATGCAGTTCATAGGATTTTCATGGCCCGCATACATGGAATTAAATGTGCATTTACATATAGGTAATTAAAGGTGTTAATCAGTTTTGCATAATTCTGTGTTGATCAGTTTTTGTATATTTGCGTTGAATTTATATATTTTGGGTTCCCTTAGGATGTGATGACGAACGTTATATCTTATATGTATATGTTAGTGATAGAAAAAGCAAAGATAGGTTCATAGTTAATTGATCAACGATTGTTTTAGCAATTATGTTACTAAATAAACAAACAACTCTTATTACAAACGTCATACCCGCCGCGAAGCGCTGAGAGTACTCACTAGTTATATACATACATATATAGCAGGGTATGATCACTTGAACTTGTTAACAGAAGCAAACGACTTCTTAAGTTTGTGATCCTCAGTTGGTAATTTGACATGGGTGGCTAACCCTACTATTTCAAGAAACCTTATCATATACCAACAAAAGTCAATTTGCCACCATTCTAACCCATGCCGAGCTGAATACTCAAAAGCATGGTGATTATTATGCCATCCTTCACCAAAAGTAATCAATGCTACCCACCTACATGCATGCATACATAAATAATTAACATGTAAATACAAAACAAATACTAAATTCTGAAAATGAATATTACTATATTTATTTATTTATTTTGTAAGCTCACCAATTATTCTTGGAGAGATCACCGGTGTTCCAAGCTTGGTTTCCCCATATATGACAAGCTGAGTTAACTAGAAAAGTCGAATGATATCCCCATGTGGTTGCAACTCCCTATATTGCACGACCACATCAATTACATTCCAATTGCTATAAAATTTGTTTACATCAAAATAGAAGACAAACGGGCAACAAGTTGCGTCGCAAACCCTTTTTGGATAACAAAACCAAGTTTTTTAAAAATTACATTGTTAGATCTTGGGGTCTTAATTAACATAACTACACAAATTGAAAAATAATCAAACAATTTCTTACCACAACCCAAACAAGGTATGTAAATCCACCAAGAACATAAACGAGGGTAGCAAATGCAAATGGATGCAGTAGATAGCTTCTTTTAATGAATCTATAGAATAATTGATTCTTTAAGTCCTCCACATTTTTACGCTCTTGATACTGCAAAATCATATATGGTCAACTTAAACAAGATAATTAGCCAAGAGATCGAAATATTTTTCTATTTCTTACACGAACATACACGGTACCTTTTCAAGAATGTAGCCGCTATCAAAGAGCCAACCCATATGACTAAACCAAAATCCGAAGGTTGGAGAGTGTGGGTCTTTCTCCGAATCAACATACTGATGGTGATATCTATGTATGCTCACCCAGTATATGGGATCCCTCTATATACATATATAATTAAATTCATTAGAGTGTGAATAAGTCACTATAAGAAAATTTGTGTCGATGAGATACCAATGTGTTATTAAAAATCAAACATAAGTAATGAAATGTATCATTTGGTGTTTTACCTACACATGAAAAATGGAGCATACAATGTACAATCGGTGAATACAAATAAACAAACATACCCATATGGTGATATGAGAGCAAATCTTACCTCTATCTCAATGAATAGAGAGGCTAATCCTAGAGAGACCCTTCGGCTCGGATTCAGTACATTATGACACAAAAAGGGTGGCCTCTTATGAGATACAATTTGTCTAATTTTCTTATAAATCTTAGTAAAACCCCAAATTAATACTACCAAAGGAATGAAAATACCGTAATATTATGCATTACTAATGAACTATATAAAGGAATACAATATATATAATTACAAAGAAAACCAAATCTCATATCATCTTCTAGTTATGATAAAGATATATACAATATGTCCATGGCATGACAAGGGTAAATAAGAAATTTGTCAAACAAGGGGAAGAGAAAAATAATTAAGGGAATCAAATATAGGCCGTTGAAGGGAATCAAATATAGGCCGTCGACCCACCAATATTAAGGGGGGAAGAGTAAAAAAACAATAGGCCACGACCAATCAATATTTGGCAGCAAATGTGTGGAGAGAGATAGAAAGAGAAACAAAAACTAAGGCAACATCCGTACGACTTTGATTCCAGGTAAAAATACCAAGAACCTTTGAGGTATTCTTAACAACCACTAGCTTAGTATAGTGGTAAAGGTGTATACTAAGACTTCATTAAAATGAAGAGGGCTTGGGTTCAAGTCCCACTTATGACAAAAATTAAAGGGTGGTCCAAGTTGGCCAGTGAGTTTTCTCACCTATGGTGGGTTTCCTCATGTGGGGGTAGAGATGATCGGGTGGGCCAGTAGCCTGTCAGTGATCCAAATTACCGTTCAAAAAAGGTATTCTTAACAACCACAATTGGAAAGGTCGGCCATCGACCAAATTTTCACAACAGCCACTCACTATTACAAAATTTACACTTTAGACCCTATATTTTTTTTAAATTTCAGATTTACTCCTGGACATATTTTTCAACTCTATCTTTCAAATTTATAAAGTTCGAGTTTACCCCTGTAATATATTTTTAATAGACGCTTATCACTTAAATTTTTAAACTCTCAAGTTTATCCCATAATTTTTTTTCTTTTTTCTTTTACTTTTTTATATTCGTTTGTAAAAAATATTTCTTTTTTCTATTTTTTTTTACTTGATTACTACTTTCTTTAAGGAAGTTGTCGTTTCAATGTTAGACTTTATTCGCGTCGCATTTTATCTATTTTTTCGATCTTCATGACCGAGTCGTGGCAACCTCATACGTTTCTTTTATGTGATTACTCACGTTATTGTCGTCTCTGCAATGCGCCTAACCTCTGACTGTAACATCCCGAAAATAGTAACTAAGTAAATAATAATACGATGGAGATTTAAACGTTATAAAATGAAATAAGAACGGAT
Organism: Smallanthus sonchifolius; assembly: GCA_023525975.1. Taxonomy (NCBI): domain Eukaryota; kingdom Viridiplantae; phylum Streptophyta; class Magnoliopsida; order Asterales; family Asteraceae; genus Smallanthus; species Smallanthus sonchifolius. Next base: position 84,221,744 of record CM042034.1, on the reverse strand, counting down.
GGGCTTGGGCTCGGCTCCAACGGGCCGAGGGAAGCCCAGGTATAAAAGGGGCAAGGCAGCCCACTAGCTCATTTCACCTTCATTTTCACCATCTTAGAGAGAGAAAGGGAGCTCGGGTCTAGAGAGAGAAAGTCGACGGATCGTCACGAGATTAGAGGAGCACGTTACAACTGAGCTCGTGAGGAAAACCTCCGAATCAGAACTTCAATCCAGGTAATGATTCAACCATAATCTGAGTTTTTGTTCATGTTGGGGTTTCTCGAGTTTTAGCTAAATAGATGATGTTTTTACGGATGAAACTTGATAATAAGCTTAGAAATAGCATCTAGAATGAAAACCGCACGTTTTGATCAAAGAAAATTGTAAGATTGGCATGATCGGGTTTACATGCAAGAACTTCGGATTTTTGGTCCAAGAACCAGGTACTGCGTACTTACCAAGTGCGCAGGAAGGAATTCCTGCGTACTTACCAAGTACGCAGGAGGAAGCCCCTGCGTACTTACTGCGTACTTACCAAGTACGCAGGAGGAAGACTCCTGCACACTTACCAAGTGCGCATGAGCAAGTCCCTGCGCACTTACTAAGTGCGCAGGCAGCAGACAGCAGGCAGCAGACAGCAGGCAGCAGGTTGTATAAGTAAAGTCAGTAAGTTTAGAATGATTAAACCATTAGAGTCGGGGTTGGGTCTAATGTGTATTTAACTACCTAATCCAGATCGGAAGTGACGCTGTTGGACCTTTGTTTAGGGCAACCTAGAGTAGCTCATCAGGTGAGTTCTATATGCCCCTTCTATGTTATGTGCAAATGTTTTCAAATGTTTTGGGGCTGAAATGTATACACTAAGTGAATAAATGTTATGAATGTCAATGTGATCATACGTGGTATACAAGTATATATATACCTATACACGAAAAAGAATTTATGAATAAAGAATGAAAAGCATGATTATAAAGAATGAATGAAAGTATAACACAATAAGTAAGAATGAAATCCTGCTTTATATCCATGTATATATTGCTTGCAAAGAATGAAATGAATGAATGGCATAACATGTAAGAATGAAATCCTGCTTTATATCCATGTATATATTGCTTGCAAAGAATGTAATGAATGAATGGCATAACATGTAAGAATGAAATCCTGCTTTATATCCATGTATATATTGCTTGCCAAGTACAGAAAATGTTATGGACGCTTCTATGATAACGGCTACTTCGGTAGACGGACGACCATGTGACTATTTTACAACCGGGACAAGTGCGTTCCTTCATCAGCTAGGACGTACGAATGCCATTAATGGACGGTCGAAGCAATTGGCATATTATAGTAGAACGGTTGTATAAATAATAGTCGCATGGGAAACGGATACCTTCGGGTAGACGGGCGAATTACGGCCTACGACGGTAGGACGGTTGTAAGTCATGACGGACGAACAAAGGTTGCCGGACGGTTGTAATAATAAAATGACGGACGACACTTGTTGCCGGACGGTTGTAAGTATAGGTGGGCCATGACGATGGACCGCGGCGATTGTCTTTGTGACCTTCGTAACCAAAAGACGGGTTGATCACCCTTAAGAGTATTACCCATGAATGCAAAGAAAAGAAAAGAAAAGGTGAATGCATATATATATGTAATCACAAAATACAGAAGAAAGAGAACCAAAAGTTATGAAAATAAATGAGACCAATGATGTAAATATATATCTATATGTATTTGCGAAGAATGATAAATGAGAAGCAATTCAAGTCAATGTGTACTTATATAAACGTATATATATAATTATGCATACTTATAAAGAAAAGAATGTTTATACCTAATTGCATTAAACTAGAACTCACCAGCGTTAGCTGACTTTAGTATACATTTCATGTAAAGGAAGATGAGGTCGTGCGGCGGCGTGGAGGTTACCCGACACGAGACTGACATCCCTCTTTTGTTTTATATGTCTTCGAACAATGTTATGTTTTTAATTGTAAAGACTTCCGCTGTTATGATTATGTAATTGGATGACGAATGTTTTAAATATAAGTTTAGTATTTTTGACTATGTTTATGAGTAAATCCAACAAGTGAGGTTACCCGGGAAAGGGGCCTTACACTGACGCATCGTGTGTGCTTTAATTATGTATTTAAATACGTTAATATCAACGTACGATCCCGCCGCAACGCTCGGGTTCATATTTTCTAGTTGTATATTATGAATCAAATATATAAAATTTATTATGTTTATCTGCGTAACAAACCATAACTAATATATTTTTTTATGTACTTTTTATCTAACCTAATAAACCAATATCTCTGAAAACACGTGACAGCACCACATTCCTCCTCACAAAAATTTTCCCGCCTAAATGATACCACCATTTTTTATATCAATTAATCTTAAATTTTTTTTATTATATTTATTATACATAGTTCACTATTTATTAATGTTGTATAAATATAATCTATATATATATATATATATATATCTATACATACTAATAAATAAAGGTTTTAGAGTGGCACATGTCATTTCCATATGCATCGTGAACATTTTTTTCCGCCTCTCTCTCCTATTTAATGATACAAGTTTCTATAAAAAAAAATTATAACGTTTGTTTCTCACCTCTCTTCTATTAAATAGTAATGATTTCTATAACTATTTTTATAAAATATTTTTTAATTAAAAAATTAGCTTTGTTCATAAAACATTTTTATAGTTTGAACATTTTTTCATTCTTTTTATAAAACACTAGCTCACACGGGGTGAAACGCTTTGATTATATTGATTAATATCTTAACAAATCTTTTATACAAATTTAATATTGTATTTGTAACTTTTTTTTATTTTGTTACATGCTAAGATTATATGGATAAGAGTAATCAAAACATCAAAAAATAAATTAAAATACATTTTATAAGTTGTGTACTTTAATTTTTATAATACATTAAATTAAATGTTAAATGAAACCTTACAATAATTATTTACAAATTTGAAAATACTTCATTGTATTAAACACTAGGTTAAAATCACGTGTATTACACGGGTTGAATAAATATAATAATATATATTAAGTCATAAAAACATTATTTTTTAAAAACTCATGTTTTACACGGGTTGAATAAACACGTGGAATACAATATAATCTGTTAACACCTACATTCGTCAAAATATGTCAGGAGATTTATTAATATAAAGATTAGTATTGTATTTAAAAATATATTATTATTAAAAATAAAGGTGTATTTAATAAGAGAGAGAGCCGGAAAAAAAATGATGAGATTTAATATGGAGGCGACACGTGGCATCTCAAACCTTTATTTATTATATAGTATATATATAGATATAGATTTTACGTGGTATTGGTAATCTTTTCATGTTTACCAAAGAATAATAGCTTTAGTCCATCTCTATTTTTAACTTTTGATAATGCAACATACAGTTGATTATTAATAAACCATGTATCTTTCAATACAAACAAACATTTGAAAGTGATTGACCTAAACTTTTATTCATGGTCATTGCAAAATATACAACAATTGTATATCTTTTCTTTTTTGAAGTTTTAATAAAATTCTTTTGTCTGAATATGTTAACCCAATTATAGGGATAAAATTGTGATGACCAATGTTTGTTCCAAATATAATATTTTCTTCTATAACGCGATTACCTAGTGATTTGAGCTGAAATCTTGTTACATTACCTAAACCATTTTTTCTTCAATATTTCTTAATACCATAACTGAAACACCGACACTTAAAACTAATTTATGTTTTTACAAACCTGATAATATAAGTACATTTGGAAAATCAGGAGATTATAAACTTTCATCAAAATCATTATCAAGATGCTCTGATTGACGGATACTATTTGTACTTATATGTGAAAAATCTCGCTAAACTTTTAATACTAAATCTCTCATTAAAAAAATAATAAAAATATAAACATAAAATTTAATTTTCAACAATATATCATCTTTTAAATTCAAATTTTAAAACTCCAAATTTTAAAAATTTTCACTCCTTAATATTTTGACACAATTAAATTTAAAATTCCAAAATTAAAACTAATAAATTAGAATTGAAATTTGTAAACATATTTTTTGAAAAAAAATTCTAGTCATTTAAAAAAATTAAAGTTTAAATATCAAAACAAAAAAATTATTTATAAATATCAAATTTAAAAAAAAACTACTAAATTAAATATCAGTAAACTTTATTCTAACACATATTTATTTAAAATACAAACATAGTATTTTCAAAACTTATATGTAAAATTAAAAAATCTTGTATTTTGATAATAAATTTTAAAAAAATCTTTTTTTTAATAATAAAATTTTAAAAACTCACTTTTTTTTAAAATAACCTATTTTTTAACTCTTGATTTTTTTAACTTTTGATGATAATTTAAAAAATAAATATGAGCTAATAGTAATAATGATAAATTGATTTGGTAAAATGTTTATTTATGTAATTTTCTAAAAATAAAGGCTAAATATGAAAATATTAAATGTAGGATATAAATGTGGTTTTGGGGGGGGAAATTTGTGAGATTTAATGTGGTGATGACAAGTGGCAAAAGCATTTAGTTTTTTTTATTAGAAGAGGGATTTTTAAAATTAACTATATAACGTTTCTAAAATTTGTATTAAAAATTATGTAATATGTCAAAAATATGTAGTAATGATTTTTATAACTATTTTTATAAAACATTTTTTAATTAAAAAAAGTAGCTTTGTTCATAAAACATTTTTATAGTTTGAACATTTTTTTCATTCTTTTTATAAAACATTTTTAAAATTAACTGTATAATGTTTCTAAAATTTGTATTAAAAATTATGTAATGTGTCAAAAATATGTAATATTAGATCCTTACATTGGTTTTTCCGCCTCTCTCTCCTAGAAAATGTGTCACTATCTCATTAAATAATAATGGTATTATAAATAAATTATTAAAGAAAAGCACTAATTATATTAAATAAAATCTATACTAATAAATAAAGGTTTTTAATGACACTTGTCACTTCCCCGTGCCTCCTTACATTGGTTTTCCCGCCTCTCTCTCCTAATAAATGTGTCACTATCTTATTAAATAATAATGATATTATAAATAAATTATTAAAGAAAAGCACTAATTATATTAAATAAAAATATATAATAGGATATCAAAATATAACTAATTAAAGAAAAATATTAATTTATTATATGCACACATTTTCACTTGATATATCTCGAGACGATCATAATAGTCTGATAAGTTATGACGTATCTACAAATTTATAAGTTATATCGTTTTTAATAAACAACCCGTGTAATACACGTGATTCTAACCTAGTTATATAATAAATAAAGGTTTTCATGCCACGTGTCGCTTCCATATTCAATCTAATCATTTTTTCCCCGTCTCTCTCTCTTATTAAATACACCTTTATCTTTTAATAACAATATATTTTTAAAGAAAATACTAATCTTTATATTAATAAATCTCCTAACATATTTTGACGAGTGTATGTGTCAACACATTATATTGTATTTCACGGGTTTATTCAACCCGTGTAAAACATGAGTTTTTAAAAAATAAATTTTTTATTGCTTAATATATAATATTATATTTATTCAACCTGTGTAATACACGGGATTTTAACCTATATTGTATAAATGATTGCATGATTGTATTTCAAAATTCAAAACTCAATTGGCTATCAAAATCTAAAGGATTTAATATCTTACTACTCTAATAAATGAAAATCTATTCAGGACACGTGTTACTCTCTGGTTACTCCTCATCTTTATTTTCCCGCCTCTCTCTCCTATTAAATATTAGATTTTCTATTCATCTCTCCTATTAAATAATAATCTTTATATTAATAAATCTAATTACAAATACTTGTTATTTAATTATAAATAGTTATTATATAATCAATCAAATGAACTTAATATTAACTAACATTTATCAATTAAATTAAAAAATTAATACTTAGTTGAAAAAATGTTTTAAAAACTAACTTAACAGACCTTATAACTGTCATGAAAAATTACATTTTTTAAAAACATATTTTGACAAATGTGTTTGTTAAAAAATTACATTATATTTTTTCAACCGATGTAATATACTGGTTTATTCAACCCGTGTATTACACAGGTTTTTAAAAATATAAAATTTTTGTTACTAAATATATAACATTTTATTTATTTAACCCGTGTAATACACGGGATTTTAACCTAGTCTAATAATATTTAATAATCATATTAACCCATTTTCTTTTGTAACGTACAATCTCAAAATAACTTTTCCCCGGTAAACTAGCTTTATTTTTTAATCAATACTTGAATGTCAATCAAATTAAATTTGTATGGTCCGTTTCATGATCTTCAAAAATGGAAAAAATAAAAACAAGAATCTCAATTCTTATTTTCATATCTTCATATTTATCGATTTATATTTAAATGTCATAAACACAAAACTTTCTCTCTCTATTTAACACAATCGGATTTTATCGGTCTTCTCCGTTTAACATCAAAGAACTTTCGCACCTTCGCCATCAACAAATAATTCGATCACCTTTTCAAAATTTCAAATCAACACGAGTAAGTTCATCATTCTATTTTCTCTTATAAATTAATCTTTTGAATTCGTTTTTAATCATAGAGAATAAAAAATTTGATTTTGATTTTTCTAACCTGATGAAATTCTCAATATATACACTATTATGTTGAGACATATAAATATTCGGCTCAAAAGCATATAAACATGGCCCGACTTTAATAATATAAGCAATATAGGTATCAAATGTCTCACACGAACATCAAATACACATAATTCAAAGATCATAAGCCAACTTATCCGACCAAATTATATAATTGTTTATTTTTTACATGTACACTTATACAATTACACTTGTTTAATTGTTGAATACATATGACAATGAGAAATGAAAAATTTGTTTAAAATTTTCAATAACCTTGAGTGGATACATATTTCCGCCATTAGGAACTCATTTTTGCATGATTTTTGCCATAATTTAAATGGGTAGAAATTTAAGATATTTAGTTTAACAAACACATGTAATGTGCAATAATTCAATTTGGTTTTATCATTTTACTTATATAAACAATATTAGATAAGTAATTGAATTTTAAATAAACGAATTTTGTTTACATTTATATTAGACTAGGTTAAAATCCCGTGTATTACACGGGTTAAATAATTAAAATGTTATATATTTAGTAATAAAAAATTTATATTTTTAAAAACCCGTGTAATACACGGGTTGAATAAACCAGTATATTACATCGGTTGAATAAAATATAATGTAATTTGTTAACAAACACATTTGTCGAAATATGTTTTAAAAAAATGTAATTTGTCGTGACAGTTATAAGGTCTGTTAAGTTAGTTTTTAAAACATTTTTTTTTCAACTGAGTATTAATTTTTTAATTTAATTGATAAATATTAGTTCATATTAAGTTCATTTGATTGCTGATATAATAACTATTTATAATTAAATAATAAGTATTCGTAATTAGATTTATTAATATAAAGATTATTATTTAATAGGAGAGAGAAATAGAAAATCTAATATTTAATAGGAGAGAGAGGCGGAAAAATAAAGATGGGAGTAACCAGAGAGTGACACGTGTCCTGAAGAGATTTTCATCTATTAGAGTAGTAAGATAAGATTATAAACCGTGTTATTTAAAAAAAAATTATATATCGTGTTCAACGATTTTATATTGTCACTTTTATGTTACACTAAAGGTTATGATTAGAAGATTAAACCCACATCCAAATTCTACCTCGAATGATTCCTACAACATCCATAATTCAAATTGGAAGATCTTCAAATATATTATTATGTATTTCCATTTCTTTTATATATATCTTATCGTATTGTAATATAATTTATCATTATACATGATTAATAACTTATTTGGTCCTTTTTGTAGCAGATATCTTTAGAATTTCATTATATGTCATTTTAAATGGTACGTAGCATATTACATTTTAAAGATATTATTATATTTATTTTATCTATTTATTTATTATACAATGGATACTAAATATCTAAGACATTTAATACAATAACCTTTCAAAATTTCAACGTCTTTTTTTTTTATCTTACAATTATCATTTTTAGAGTGTGTACTACCAACATTGAAAATATTGACAGTTAATAAGAGCTAAGGACAATCATTATCAAATGTTGGTTTTTTTAGACAACTGATTTTCACACATGTTCAATTGTATGTGTCATTATCCAGAGTTAAAATAGAGCCAGAGTAAAACTAATATTGTTATGTATAGATAGTCATTCTATAAATAAAACATTAAATGTTGTATACAAATTTTTGTTAGAGATTCATGAATTATATAAACACTTTTTCATTTTTTCATTGTCATATGTATTGGTCCAATTTAGTGACCTACTTATTAATATAAAAATGATTCAAATTCTAGATTTATGAATTATGTACATAATTTATCATTTTTTTTTGTTTTCAACCCGTGCTCCATCCTTTAGTTGTTACTACTCCAAAACAGTGTAGTGTATGTAGCTAAAGTGACACGACAATGATAGAATTTTTTTTTTGAAATAGCGTTGAGAATTTTAATGAAAATTAGTGATGTCTTGTATTTATTTTGGTTTTTGGTTGTTATGTGATTCCCATTCCCGGAACCATCCTATGTGGCATCCACATCATCTAGTTCTGTGAGTGGCATTCCAGGAAGTAATTGTTATGTGAATGGGGATCCCGGAACTTCATGAATACGTGAATGGCATTCCCGGAACTCCTTTGTTACGTGAATGGCAATCCCGGAACTCCCTTCTCCGTTAACCGGCGTTAGGGTTCCTCACCTCCTTTTACGGAGAAGGGAGAAGGGAGTTCCGGGATTGCCATTCACGTAACAAAGGAGTTCCGGGAATGCCATTCACGCACTCATGAAGTTCCGGGATCCCCATTCACATAACAATTACTTCCGGGAATGCCATTCACGGAACTAGATGAGGTGGATGCCACATAGGATGGTTCCGGGAATGGGAATCACATAACAACCAAAAAAACCAAAATAAATACAAGATATCACTAATTTCCATTAAAATTCCCCATAAACACTATTTCAAAAAAAAATTCGACAATAATACCTCCATCACTTGGTGACGTTTTCATCGTTGCGAGTAAAGCAGACATGCATATTTAAAAGAAATAAAGATAACGAACCTGCAAATATAGGACTCCTAGATAAGCAAAGGTATACTCAAGCCATTTAGGCAGCTTGAGACTGTGGTGTGCTAGGTTACGATGATACGACAGAGTTATACCAAAAACTGTAGGTCCAGATTTAATCGAAATTCACTGATATGATCGATTTAACACATACACAGGTGGAAACTGTGTATATAGAGGTGAAACTGATAAACGAAACAGTGATGGTGAAGATAACCAGCTAACCACAGTATGAATCAACAATCAAAGGGTATGAAAATGTAAGAACACAGTGAATAAACAACTGCAGATTGTATTGATTCAAGCAAAAATGTGAAAGAGAAAGTTCAGGGTTACAGCCGCTACTCTCGCCCTAAACAATCTCAAACTAGGCTATTTATAGTAGTGAATGGTATCGAAACTATGGTCAATCGAAACTACTAGTTTCGATTGACCATTTACAAATGATACTTAGACCTGTCGAAACTACCATCTATCGAAACTACTAGTTTCGATTGAACAGACTCAATCGAAACTAAGTAGTTTCGATGGCCCAGACTTAACTAATTAGAAAACTGAAATTACAATAATGAAATGACAGAAAGTAAACTAGTCTAAAAGTGTTTAAACATACAATAAATGACAACAGCTTATACAAAAATATATAACTCTACAATCTCCCCCTAAGCTGTTGCATTACTGTCTTCAGCTCTTCTTCAAGCAGCTGGTCTTTCAGATGTCCTTGGAATGAAAGGTTTGACATGGAGAGAGACAATCCTTTGATAGGCCTTCGCATCAGCTTCATCTTCATCGCTGTAAGCCTGAATGTGATTCTGGAAAAGTACTTCCAGATCTTCCGGTTGAAATTTTAACAGCTCCATTGGATCAAAGATGGTGATGTCTTCCTTGCCCTCACATTCAATAACTGCACTGCCAATGACTGGGTTATAGAACCACTTTCTGAAAGTTTGTAGCTGGACAGGTACAGATTTTGGAATAGTGATAGTCTTGTGTGTTTGGGCAGGCTTGTATCTTAGGAACACATATGGCTTTTTAGTTTTAGGATGAAACCTAGTCTTTGAAATCTTCTTCTGAGTTTTCCTAGGCTTCATTCCTTTGAAATCATTGTTGACTTGAGAATGCAGAAATTTCTCAAAGTCATAAGCCATCATGACCTTCCCAGGGTTTTGAAGTGTAAGTTTTGCTAAATCCCTGAGGTCATAGAAAGGAAGGGTTTGGAAGTCAGTCATATTTTTGAAGTGCTGAACTCCCCCTCTAAATCTCCTGATGATAAAGAGCTTCCTTTCTGCATCGTATTTCCATCCAATTGGAGGCCTTTTCAGTTCTTGATGCTCGGCTATCCACTCATAGGTTTGAGGAGTCTCTTCCTGAATGATCTTTTTAAACCAAGACTTCCTTGAAACAGGAGGTTCAGGTGCAGTTGAAGATTGATCTTGTGCTGGAGTTGTTTCAGATACTGGAATGGTTGGTTCAGGAATGATATCTTTGATGAGGTTAATCTGAACATCTTCTTCATCTGATAGTGTTTGAATCTCATCACCTTCTTCAGTAAAATATCTTATTCGTTCAGTCTCTTTTTCTTCAGTGGTTAGAATTTCTGGATGAAGGTCATTATAGCCAAAGTTTTCAATGTCATCTAGAAGAGCATTCAGCTCATCATCAGATGGTATATCTTCTTCATCCAGAATGACAGTTTCAATATCAGGCATAGCTCCCTTCCCTCTTTTCCTTGCTTCTCTTCTTTCACTAGCTGAGGGAAGGTCAGACTCTATCTCCTCAACCTTTACTTCAACAGACTCCATTGTCTTGGTACCGTGACCGGTATACATAGTTAATGCAGATTCAGGATTAGTGACAAAGGCAGGAGACGATGGTTCAACTTCTGATGTAGTCTCCCCCTGTCCTGTTGAGGTGGTTGTCTGTTGAGGTGTAGGTTTGAGTATTGAGTCTTTGAGCTGCTTAACTGTTTCAGCTAAGGCTTTGAAATCTTCTTTTTGCTTTGTTATCAGCCTTTGTTGAGTTTCCAGCTGAGTCTGCTGAATATCTATTTGAGTATGTAAGCCTCCAACCTCCAGCTTTAAGTCTTTGACTTCCTCCTTAACTTCATTCAAATTGGACTACAATCCTTCAATCTCTGTATCTTTCTTTTGAAGATTATCTTGAAGTCTTTTCATTTCAAGACTTAGAGTCTTGACTCTCGGTAAAGGAGAGGTTGAACCATGAAGTGGTGATGTGGGAGGGGTATGGATAGGTGATTGTTGTGGAGAAGTAGGAGGTGTAGGTATGGGTGCCTGTTGTGGAGAGGTAGGTGGAGTTGGATGTGGGGATGGTTCTGGAGTAGTGAATGATGAATCTGACGAGGATGACAAATCCTCCAATCCAGTCTTTATCCTTTTAGCTCTAGGCTCCTCCTCTTCAAAATCAGACCCTGATTCAATTTGCCTTTTAGAGGAAGATGCAAGTTGCTCTTTTCTATCATCTGAATCAGACTTGTAATAGTCTGATCCATAGATCCCTGCATCAAGAGTCCCACTTGACTCTGCAGCTTCTACTTCAACCTCCTGTACATCAGCTTCAGCAATGACTGCTGGCTCTTGAACTACTTGTATTTCTTCAACAAAGGGGGCCTCTATCACAGGCTCAAGAATTTGCTGTTCTTCTTCTTGTACAACAGGAATGTCTATTTCAATTTCAGCTTCCAGCTCTTCATCTGATGATAAGTTTTCTTCTTCAAGGTCAGGATCAATGTCAGTGATGAACTCTTCTTCTTCTCCAATGACATGACCAAACAGGGGAATGTCAGATATCGCCCTGTTGGTCCTTTTGCTGGTGCTTTTCATGTAGCTGAGAGTTTTGGCTATCATGTTATCAAAAACAAAAGTGTTTCCACCTTGTTGAATCTCTGGAAGAAGATGATTGATGATAATTTGTAGAAACCTAGGATATGCTAGAAATTTCTCCTTTACTGCTCCTGTTAAGTTATACTTCAGCTGAGTGAATATGAAACCAGAAAAGTTGTAGTCTCTTCCCTTTGTTAATCCCAAAATAGCTGATCCCAGAGTACTGTTAGCTGAATCAAAACCCCCTTTCCTTATTGATAGGCAGTGAATAAACACATGCACTATATATCTCCAATGGCTAGGTAAAGAGTTCTTGATTATTTGACCATTCTTAAACTCATCAGGATGACCCATTCTTCTAAAGCATTCTTTCACATAGAAGATTGGGAACTCAACGGGTGCTTCTGGATTGTCATTTAACTGCAGTGCTTCTCTAACTGTGTCTTCAGAAAATAATACTTCTTGGCCATGTACGGTTGCCCTAATGTGCTGCACATTATCAACTGTTATTATCTCAGCAGTTTCCCAGAATTGTCTTATAGTTGCTTCAAAAACCGGCAGGTTGTGGCTGATGGCAAAACTTATGTTGGAGTTTGCCAGAAAGTTTAAGACAGGAATAAATTCAGCAGCTTTCGGATCATTGCTATTAAGGAATGCACATACATTGTGCCTCTTCACGAATACGAGATCCATACCTGTAAAATTCATCAATAAGTAAAGGTTCTGAATATGGTCAATCGAAACTAAGTATTTCAACACTTAGGAAAAATCATAAATCCTTACTGTCGAAACTAAGTAGTTTCGATAGAGATGAACTTATCGAAACTAACTAGTTTCGATAGAAGCAATAAGCTTTGATCAACACTTGTAGAAACTCTGAAATCAACACTGTCGAAACTAAGTAGTTTCGATAGAGATGAATTTATCGAAACTAACTAGTTTCGATAGGGTCAATGAGCTTTGATCAACACTTATAAAATTTCTGAAATCAACAATGTCGAAACTAAGTAGTTTCGATAGAGATGAACTTATCGAAACTAACTAGTTTCGATAGAAGCAATAAGCTTTGATCAACACTTGTAGAAACTCTGAAATCAACACTGTCGAAACTAAGTAGTTTCGATAGAGATGAATTTATCGAAACTAACTAGTTTCGATAGGGTCAATGAGCTTTGATCAACACTTATAAAATTTCTGAAATCAACAATGTCGAAACTAAGTAGTTTCGATAGAGATGAACTTATCGAAACTAGTAGTTTCGATAGAGAGATTAGGTCAAGTTTGGGTGTCGAAACCAGTAGTTTCGATTAAAAACCTTTTTTTTTTTTTTTTTTTTGAAGGAGTTGAACTCCTTTATCGAAACTAACTAGTTTTGAAACCCAAACCCCCTATTAATTCATTATACTCAGACAATATAAACAATTAAATGAAAGGTTTTAGAGTGGCCTGTGAATGACGGATATTCGTCTTACCGAAAGCGAGTATGATTTCTGCAAGAATACACATAAAAAGTGAGTTCTCAGATGATAAAGATGTATGCAGACACGGATACGACTGAGATTATGAAGATTCAGTCGAACAATTTGAACTTTTGAAACCCTAGGTCTGTTGATTCGCAAGAATCATTCAAATGAAATAGTGAGACGTTACCTGATGGTGAAGACGATGGTGACAACGGGGGTAATCAGGTGATTAACCCTGATTATTTGCAACTCAGACCAAGGCTTGATAGGTTTGTGAGAGACGGAGAAGATGAATAGGTTTTGCGAAAAAGACGAGTGAATAAGAAGTGAAGGGAGGGATTCATTTATGCAGGCGTTTAAATTGCGAGGAACAAAAGACAAAAATGCCCCTGTCGAAACAACTAGTTTCGATAGGGCAAACAAGTTTCTATATGAACATAGTAGTTTCGATATGTCAAAAAGTTTCGATATGTACAAAGTAGTTTCGATATCAAAGTAGTTTCGATATCAAAGTAATTTCGATATTTACAGAGTAGCAGAAATAAGACTAACATATATACACAAGATATTTACACTTTTTCTTCTTGAAAAAGATCCAACATGAGATCAAATCTGGTCAGTCTCTTGAAACACTTCCTTTTGCAATTAACTACTGTGAGTCCCTGAAGATAGCTGATATTTGTGCAAAGTAAACCCGAACATTTGTTTATACATAGATTTCATGTGTTTATTAGGTACCATTTAAGCAAAATACAAGGTGTACCCCACATATTGAAATAAAATGGTTTTGAAAACCTATCAATCCTCAAGAAATACCTATCTTCATCCTATCATCTCTTTCTGATTAACCAAGGTACCGTCTTAGTAATTTCAAAGTACCACCAAGATAAAATAAGAAATCCAAGTGGATTAGAGAATTTAAAATGAAAAATATCCAACTAGATATTAAAAGGTACGATCATTCTAGATCTTTGCGTAAGCAAAACTGAAGAAGTCGTAATATTATCCAAGCGGATAGAAAAAGGTTGAACACCCGAGATCTTTGCGTAAGCAAAACAGACGGGGTCAAATCATCCAAGTGGATGGGAAAAGGATGAACACCCGAGATCTTTGCGTAAGCAAAACATACGGGGTCATCGGCGGTAAATGTCGTTACTTTGACGGTCACTTGGCGTATGAATATGAATTCAATACGTAAGACTGTATCTGATTGAATCGGTTTTCTTAGATATAAAAATGGGTTAGAAGTTTCAATAATGGGTTCAAACACACAAGTATGAGATATATTTTTTAGGTTTTCACACTACTTAAAAGTTTTAACCATATGCCGGGCCTACCGGCTATACCTCAGTAAACACCATCGCTTTTGGTCCATTCCATGTCCAAGAGATGAGATCAGACACTATCATTTCTCAAAGGTCAGATTCAATTCTTCCTGCAACTCAAAACCACTTGTAAGATTATATTCACAACAATTCTTTTCAATATTATATTTCTCCCCCAAAAGATTTGCATATAAACTGTACGGAAAAATAAAATCTTTTTGGAATTTTCATTGACAAGCAAACAGAATACAAAAATAAAACAAAAAAAAATAAAAAATTAAAAATAAAATAAAAAATATTCACACAATTTACTGAAAGTTGATCATTCCAAGCATCTCCACCAGTTGGGCGAATCTGGTAGAGTCAAAAGCCTTTGTGAAGATGTCTGCGGTTTGCTTATGGGTTTTGACTTCAATAATTTGAACATGCTTCTTTTCTACACAATCACGGATAAAATGATGTTTGATTTCAATGTGTTTGGTTTTGGAATGCTGAACGGGGTTTTTGGTGATATGGGGAACAACGGTGTTGTCACATAGAATGGGTGTCTCATGGAATGTGATCCCATAGTCAAGCATCTGATGGTGTATCCATCTGACTTGGGAACAACAGAGGGCTGCGGCAATGTATATTTTTTTTTTTATTTTTTATTTTATTTTTTTTTGAAAGCATAAAACGTATGATTCTTTGATTGAAAAGAAGGCAAAAGTTGATCAAGTGTTCGAGAATGTCAAGAATCCTTGTAGAAAGATGGTTATTTACTGCTAAATACTTGGGATTCAAACCTTTATCAATTGCCTACAAGATAGGAGGGTCTACACTTGAGGGGGAGAATCACAACGAAAGGCTTTGGATCATCAGTCATTCTATGAAGACGAAAGACACAGTCGAAAAAGATTTGATAGCATTAGTCGAGGGGGAGATTGTTGGGTATAATTTTGAGACTGATGCTGTCAATCGAAATTACAGTATCGAAACTACTAGTTTCGGTTGAACTTTTGTTCAATCGAAACTAGGTAGTTTCTATACCTGTTTTTCAGGCCCATTAGGCGGTGGCTTGGAAAACAAGGCATATGTGCTTGGCCTCCTATATAAATATCAGATTATCTCATAGGAGGAGTGTGTGTGTCTGTAGAGGGAATCACCACCCCAGGGGGAGCTCACCCTCGGGTGAGACTAATTGTTAGTGTATGATCGAGCGTTTATTTTCATTTCAATCAAAGAATCATACGTTTTATGCTTTAAAAAAAAAACTTGGAGACAACCTTTTCGGGTTTTCGAAAATTTCGTATCTTCGGCAATATACACGATGTTCTGCCTGATTCAGCCGTAATTTCTTTAATCAAAGTTCAAGTTTGGGCAGCGGGTAGCAAAGTTAAGCATATTTGTCACAAACCGGATCATTAGTTGTTGATTACATGGTGATTCGATCCTTATCTTTTGCCTAGAAATAGGAGGGTCTACACTTTCAGGGGGAGATTTACCACGAAAGACTTCAAATTATCAGCTGAGTTATGAAGATGCAAGACAAAGTGAGCCTTTGCTTGAAATTGACCTTTTTTTAGGGGGAGAGAAGGCAAAAGTTGATCAAGTGTTCGAGAATGTCAAGAATCCTTGTAGAAAGATGGTTATTTACTGCTAAATACTTGGGATTCAAACCTTTATCAATTGCCTACAAGATAGGAGGGTCTACACTTGAGGGGGAGAATCACAACGAAAGGCTTTGGATCATCAGTCATTCTATGAAGACGAAAGACAGAGTCGAACAAGATTTGATAGCATCAGTCTAGGGGGAGATTGTTAGGTATAGAATTGAGACTGATGCTGTCAATAGAAACTACAGTATCGAAACTAGTAGTTTCGGTTGAACTTTTGTTCAATCGAAACTAGTAGTTTCGGTTGAACATTTGTTCAATCGAAACTACCTAGTTTCGATGCCTGTTTTTCAGGCCTATTTGGCAGGTGGCTTGGAAAACAAGGCACATGTGCTTGGCCTCCTATATATAACAGATTATGTCCTAGGAGTGAGAGTGTGTCTGTAGAGGGAATCACCACCCCAGGGGGAGCTCACCCTGGGTGAGACTAATTGTTAGTGTATGATCGAGCGTTTATTTTCATTTCAATCAAAGAATCATACGTTTTATGCTTTCAATTATCTGTTCTTTTTCATTTTCATATGTTTCTGTTCGTGTATGTGATTCCCGCACCCGTCGCTACCCATTTGTGATTCGAGAGTGATACCGGATCAATGGATTCCGCCCCTTGATTCGGACCGGTTGAAGATTTTCTCCGCAGATCTGTATTTGCGGATCTGCTCAGGACCTACAAAAACTCCACACAACAGGTACGTGGAAAAGCCCGCCCCAAACGCACCCCAAGTAAACGTAAATGGTGCGAAAAATGCAAGCAAATGAACAGCTAACATCCCTACACCCATTTTGACATCAAGAGTCCTCCATGTACGACCCATGAACAGGTTTCTCTTCCTCGTAACCGTCACATTAGAGAACAATATTTTGCCATATTTGGTGTCCTTTACATCTTCGGAAACCATGATCAAATTTCTCAATTTTGGAGTCTAATAGTATACTGATAGTTTTGATATATGCTTAACGTGTATAGTATGTATAATAAATAGGTCGCCTTCCTTTTATGAGGTCTGGCTGTGGGTAGTTGTAACAACATCATGCAAGGATAAGTGTCATGGGCCAAGGTTTTGCTAATTATTGCACTCCTCTAATGTTGTAAGTGATTTTTCAAACATCGGACTCACATGCAAAGCACGTGACCAGACATAACGGTAAAATTTAACGGTCTTTATGCCAAAGGATGTAACGTGTAAGAAGTTTTAAACATAAAAGGACATGCACTGTAATTTTCTTAGTTAAATGACGTATACTGAAATATGGGTAAAACTTAAAGTAATTTATAATTTGCTCTTATTTTTTTTAGTCTTATGTCTATTACAGTTATTATATTTATTATTATTCCTATATTTTTATTAGAAAGACACTTGCAAATATAAGTAAAATCTATAAATATTGTTACTATTAAATGTAACATTTTACATTTTATCTGATACATGAACTTATATATTTTTATGTGAAATCACATTTCTTACACGTATTCTTTTATTTAATATAAATATATTTTTTTGTTATTTATATATATATATATTGTGTTTAAAAATAAACGCTTTTAGTAACAAATAATAAAAAAAACGAGATTTAAAAGAATGTGTTTTAGAATCTCTATTAGGTTAATTTACTAGATCCAACATAAACCAACCAAACCCCCCCCCCCCCCCTCTCTCATAATGGACCCTTCTATAAAAGTTTCGAGATGTTACAATATATATCCATTTAAGTACATCGTGTAATAGTCGTGTTAAGAATTTTAGATAAATATATAAATAAATGGATATTTCAGATTGGTACATTAGTTCTCCCATTATTTATGTTTTTATTTCACATTCAAGATTGCATACTCATCTTATGTTAAATGTTTTCGTTGTTTTTGCTCGACATCCTCCAACTCCAAAGTGCAAGCTAGTGGTATTAAATAAAATACATAATTAAAACAATATTATTGTATTTAGTATATTTATATCTTATCAACAACTTAACATTCATAACTCATAAACACACTAAAGGAAAGTTATGATTGACCTCACATCTCTTTTATGGGGTAAAAAAGATCGTTATCAAGGGAAATGGAGACCCCGAAAAATGTTTATTTGTTATACAAGAAAAAAAAACTGACAAAATTAAGAAGGTTTTATCTTCATAGTTAAGTCCAGCCATTACTATATATTCACCCCACAGTAGGACCAATTTCTGAAACGGGTCGTGGGTGGATGAAACCCATCATTGCAGTTACCCTACGTTGTATTTGATAGAATCAAAATGTGTTTGATTAAACTCTTTTTTATAGAAAAATACATATATAATTTCTAGTAAATAAATAGTAACCATATATCTTTTGTTTCAATTTAATACTGTTGCACTTTTTAATTGATATAATAATTAAAAAACAGTAGTTTTTTTCTTGAGAAGCAAAAAAAAAAAAACAGTAGTTTGAACAGGGTTAGGGGTTGGCGATTTTGGATGGATGCCACTCAGGACATAAACCCTAATCTTTGCTTGTTAAACATTTTTTGAACTAGGGTTAGGGGTTGGCGATTTTGAAGGCTAAAGCAGACCCATCTGCAGCAGTAAGAGGCCCTAGATCATTGGTTGATTGAGGAATCAAAGATATGGTCATCCTGTTTGCGTATTCATGCGTAGATCGGCTCGGTTTGCTTTTCGTTTCATTTTTTGTCAGTCTTTTGATCATGTTTACTTCTGAGTTTTGTTTGTCTTACTTTTATATGTTTGGCTAAACATTTGTAACCGTTTTGATAAGATGACTCTTAGTGGTTTGATGATTGGGTTTTATAACATGTGATTGTGTGATTTTAGTAAAGTGTGTTACTTTGAACTTATGGTGTGTATGATTACATAGTGGTATTGGGTTTGGATCTGATATGTGTGGATTAATTGATCTTTCTATGAAGTTATGCATGTTAGTTTCACTTAACTATGTTTTTCGGTTATATAGTCGACCATTAACCTGAGGCTTGCTACTTTAATCGGTAATAGACAACTTGATAACAAATCTGGTAAAAGTTGTGGGCTAATTAGGAATAGATCTGAAAAAAGGGTCTAAAAACTAATTAGGGTTTTCTATATTAGTCTAACCACATATTGGAACTCGCCAAGGTTCTTAATTGTCTAGTTTAATATAGAAATCCTAATTCATAACGAATTGGCAATAAAAACTAATTAGGGTTTTCTATATTAGTCTAACCGTAATGGACTCTAATCTGTTCTAGCACTTTACACACCGTTTGATTTTAATTATAATTCTTTTAAAACAGTTTTCACGTACATTTAAAGCATGTACTCTGTCATTCATTCTTTGATAATTCATGTTTGAACGGTTATCTCTAAACTCTGGTTTCATTAAGCTTTACAAACTCGTTAGTTATTTCCTTTCATCATTATTCATTAAATAAAAAATATTTTCATTGATTAGATATTGATAGCGGATTCAGTTGTAGGAGTTGTTAGGTTTGATATATGGTTCTTAGCATTTTACTGTACCGCTACGATATGTATACTTGCCTATATGTGTGTAGCTTAGTCCGGTGGTGATTATAGGTTTTAAACTAAACATGTGCAAGGATTTTCTAATTAATTTTATGTTACTAATTGCACACGTCAATTGTGTGTTTTAGTTTCATAGTTTATCTTTTGTCTAGTTTAAATAGGATTTGGATTGTTTAGTTTTCTTAGTTTTTGGTTAAATTAACATTGGAAGCTTTAAGCTTGTCGACTAAATCATTTGATTCAGGCATTTGATTAAAACCTTGTTCTTGATTAATCCATTTGAATATGCTCCCAGGTGTACTTCAAGTAGCGTCAAAGCTTCGGTTCTTCAAATAGCTTGTGAGAGGATCGTTATTCTAAAGAGGAAGCAGTGGTCGAGAGACGTTCGAATCACAAGGTTACAGGTTTCAAGGAACCGACTCGGTGGTGTTCTTGGGAGGCACATACTTTGAGAAGGAAGGACGTCCCGGAGACTGTAACAACATTTATCTGACACTGCCATATTTTGATGTTTTCCCGAAAGATAAGGTAAGCAAAGGAGAATTGGAATGAGTTATGGAGGCCTTAGACAAGTCAGGTTGTCTCGGTGACGAACCGTTGTAGGAGGTAACATTAAGGTTAATTCCCATATGGAGTCAACGGGTAAGGTCACATGCATGGCTACTAGGGTGGTCCTAGGGGCTTGCATTATGGTAATGAGAAAACCAGGTATGGAAAGTCACCGAATTCGTGATAGGCTAGGAAGTCATGAGATGAGACAAGCAAAAAGAAACCTAGTGGAACTCGGGTTGATTAGGGTGGACACTAGACATAAGGTTAGGATGAGTCCAAGTCCTGTTTGGATGGGCCTTAGAGTTGAGAAAGGAGGTCCATTTCCGGGAGGGACATCAAAGAGATAAACTGGATAGGATGACTTGTAAATACGACGGGTCTAGTGGTCCGGATAAAAGAACGTAGGTTGGTTGGGCTTGTAGTGATCTGGGTGCGCAAAGAAAGGGAAGCTTCACATTGACCCATGGGGCGTTAGGCCAATACTAGGAGGTGGGAAGGCCTTTTTAGGCGGACCCATTAAGTTTTTAGTCCGGTATGCGGGGCGGGTTAACGGATCACGCAACGATCACGCATGGTCGGGGTCGATGACCGATTCTATAAGAGGCGAGGAGGCACTTTGAGATACGTTCCAGGGTTTTTTATAAATCATGATGGTGAGGATTTTAAAGCCTGAGTTTAGTGCCCGTTCACTATCACGTCTTCCAACCCAACGAGTGTTAGGGTTTTCAAGTGAGAGTCGGGCTACGAGCAACTCATCTACTGCGATAGTTATGATTGTGAAGTTGTCGCCGGTGGCAATATAGGAGGTCGGGTACTCCTTTGAATTCCTTGCATGATTCAAGAGCACGAGGAGGCATTTCGGTGTTCTAGCTACTATCGAGTTACCCGACGAGAATCAAGAGGTAGGGTTTTTTTTTTGGTGGGGGGGGGGGGGGGGAGGATATCACACTAAAGCCCTGGGTTGGAGCAACATGGCGGAGGTGATGTCACTAAGAATATTAGCTTGTCAGTTCACGTGGACTGGTTAACGGTGGAACGTTGTAGGTTTGCTGAGAATTCATTTGGTCGGGAGAGGGGAGTCCGTATGGGCCGGGTTTAAGGCTGTCGGGAGATTTGGAAGTAGTTGGGTTAGTCCTAGATGGCATCATTGCGTCTGTATTGGTTGGGCTGATCTACAGAGTAGTCTCAAGTGGAATAATGGTAAGATATCCAAGTCGTCACGTCGACACTTTAACAACAAGACATTTTTTTTCCGTTTCGGTTGTACCGAGGATCTCCCACCACACTGGTTTGGTTATTTTATCATGGCGGAGGATGGAGATGTTTGTCTGTACTCGTACTAGTGGAAGTTGGGATATTTCCTTTACATGCAATCCATGTAGACTTTATTCGTCCTTAGAAGAAGAAGTGGCTGACATACCGAGGGACTATTACACAGTGCATGCCCTCCAAGCTTGACATTGATCTTAAGAATAAAATTGGTCAAATACTGATCATTGCCTTGTATAGGTTGTCTACCATGGTAATTTAGGTCGACGGGAGTATGCCAGAAAGCATTAGTAGTCCTCCAAGCGTTGATGTTTATGTCGTGTGTCTTCACGGGCCTAGGGGTGTTTTAGGACTTTCCATGTACAGCTGGGCTCACAAGGGAAGGACAGCGTACCAGACTTGGGGTTATGTTCTAATTAACTTGAGTGAGATTTTAGATCTCAGTTGGATTAGCCTTTCTGGGCTTGACATCCTCGGGGAGTCCAATGGGACATGTGCCTTGCTGTTGAGCTATACAAGACTCGAGATCGAGTATTTTTCTAACCCGGTGGGTATGATTCAAGAGCATCCACGAGCCGATATGGGAATATTCGGTAATTGGCTCGAGTGTTGGGTTTTTGGCCTTTGTATTTGGAGATTAGTCTGGTTGTATGGTTTGGGTTCAGTTTTAGTCCATGAGTTCGATGGTGGAGGCGTGAAGGAGTAGGATGACTTCACGTTCATCATGATCTTTTAATAGTTCATTTTATTCAAAGTTTGAATTGCGTGATTTATTTTTCTAGTTTATCTTTTGTCTAGTTTAAATAACATTTGGATTGTTTAGTTTTCTTATTTTTTTGGTTGATAATTAATAAACAATAGAAGCTTTAAAGTTCTTGAATGAATCATTCGCTTCAGTTATTTGATTAAAACCTTGTTATTGTTTAAGCCATTTAAATACACTCTCGAGAATCATTCGATTCAGGTATTTGATTAAAACCTTGTTATTGATTAAGCCATTTAAATTCACTCCTGAGTATGGCAATCACATTATGTTATAAAACTAGTAATTTTACCCGCCGTGCGTTGCGGCGGTGTCAACGTAGCCTAATTTGAATTTTCGTTATCCGCGGCGTGAAGCGGATCTTAGACTGTTGAGACGGTTAAAAAAGAAACGTAGTTAGGTACATAAAAAAACATATGAGGTTATAGCTATTTAGTTTAACTCTGAAGTAAAATGTAAAAAACAAACGAAAACGCGTTGACACTAACGTATTCAAGTACATAAAAGTAACGTACAAATTTGAGATGGATTGATTTTGAAGATAGAACCATAGATACAATGTCTCTAACATTGTGCGTAATAATTAAAAAATAATAATTAAAATAAATAAAAAATAAAGAAAAAAAATGTCATGGGTTTCGAACCCATGACATCAAGTATAATAACACCTCTATTTGTGTAACTGATGAGAAAGCTAATATATATATATATATATATATATATATATATATGTATATATATTTGTTTGGAATTCTTGGGTCCCAAAAAAGGTTGGAATGGTACCTTGGAGGGCGGAGAAAGATAGGCTTCCGACAGCGGAGGCTCTAAGAAAAAGAAATATCCAAGTTCCAGACCCTTGGTGCGCCTTCTGCGGGAATCATATGGAGACAGCAGAACATGTATTACTATCGTGTGCTTTCGCACAAGACGTTTGGCAAGTGATCTCGTCGTGGTGTAAGACACTGCCTTTCTATGCTGTTGATGTTAGAGACCTCCTAGAACTGTGGAAATTTACGCATGGATAGCTCCGGCAAAAGAGAGTGGTGCACGTGGTGACGCTCATAACTGTTTGGAGCATTCGGAAACTACGGAATGCTCTCAGGTTTGGAAACGGGGTGATCTCTCTAAGTAACACGATTGAGGAGATAAAGATTCAGGGATTCCTATGGGTGAGCAATCGGTCACGGATGGCGTCAATATCTTGGCTCCAATGGCGGAGCTTCAATGCGTCGGCATTTGGTTAACTGTTTTATCTTGATGTTTTGGTCGGGTCGATGTGGTTGTTTCCTTGTATTATTACTCATGTAATTCTGGACTTTGGTGTGTTTGGCTAGTTACTGACTACCCTTGATGGTAATAATAAAGGGGTATTTGGTGGTCGTTAAAAAAAAAAAAAAACTGTGGGCGGCAACTTATGAAATAAGGTTTAGTAATACCTTATCGTTACTCGTTTTCCATTAATGCTAAAGGGTAGTCAGGAATATGCTTGGAATACATAAATATCACATAAAAAGGAAAGTATTCAGTACTATATAACAGATCATTTTTATCGATGTTTAATATATGGGTCATCATCCAACTAACCACGAATTTACCAAGGAATAGAAAAACATAAATTACAACAATAAATAATGCCAATGAAACATGACAACCTCCAAATAAATGCAAAATGCAACATAAAAGTCAATAAAATGTTCACATATCATCAACATGAGTTGTTGAACAACTCAAACCACTTCCTCAGAATATCTCTAAAGGTTAAATATAAGTTTCCAATTTATAAAGCTATATCTTTTAAGAAACAGGTAATTTTGGTTCCTTAGGCCAAGGGGTTTGGTTTTACATTTCTACACCCCTACACATTAGCGTCACATCAGATTTTACAGCTTTTCCACATTCTCCACATTAGAGGTAAATAGTTTCACATTTCCACACTGTCATGTCATTTTCTTTTTCTAATTTAATTAAATATTAATTTGTTATAATAATTTAAAAAGTAAATAATAATAAAAAAGAAAATAACATTAATAATAAAAAAATAAAATAACATTAATAATAAAAAAAGGAAAAATACATTAAAAAACTTAATAATAAAAATAGATTTTAATTGTTGCCCGAGTTGAGATGGAGCAACAAATCTTGACGAAGATTGTTGTGTATCTCACGGTTGCGTTTATATTGTTCGTTTACACTTTGTTGGGTCTCACTAACTTACTCTAATCCAAGTGTCGCTTCAAATTCTTCTTCGTTGAACTCGCAAATTGCCCGACCATCCTTCAATGATCATGTTATGTAAGATGATGCAAGTGTACATTACACGTCTTATTCTTTCGAGCTTCCACGCACGTGCCGGGTTTTTCACTATCTGAAATCTTTGTTTTAGTACACCAAAATGTAAGACCCTAACCCGGGCATCCTACAGTTGGTTCTCATAACGGGTCATTCTCATTAAAAACACATTTATTGTAATTCAAACTACAGCGGAAGTCTTTCTAAAACCATTTATTAGCATTTAATGTTATTAAGTCTACCTCACGAATGCCTGCACACCAATCCGAGTAGCACCGCTCCCAGGCCAAGATACGTCGACGCAACGCTTACCTGCAAAACAATCTATCGCACACACAAAGTCAGCTACGCTGAGTGAGTTCTATTAGTTTAATTTAAATGAAAGCTAACTCATCATAACGGTTATTTAAAGTTTACATCGGGACCCACGGTCCTTGTAAAGTAGTTTGCCAAAACGTTAAGAAATAGATAACCCATGTATCACACGGTATCCCATACCTGTTCATTACCCCAGACTCTTACCAATCAGCTGACACAACGGTTAACAACACCGCTTCGCAATCCTGACACAACGGTCAATCTAACTCTACCTGTCACATTTGTTGATGCATGTTTTGTGACAGGCACTCTGGATCGAGTTGAAGCTTTTGTTATTATCTAGTTCAGTCTTGTATGTATTTAGTATTTGTTGTATTTTGCTTATCGAGTTGTATTATGTATGTTTATGTCTGAACGTGTTGTATTTTGATATTGTACTAAACAAATACGCAAGGATGTGTTCCTGCTTATTTGTCAAGTACAATGGTCATGCGTACTTAGCAAGTACGCATGAAGGATGGTCATGCGTACTTACTAAGTGCGCATGGACCAGGTCAATAAATAGCATAGAGTTGTTTCATTTTGTCACAGATGTAATTGCACACACAAGTACGCACAGATCAGTATTGTATCAGTCCAGAAGTCATTCAATCTGTTTCTGTACTTGTTTGAAACACTATGAAATCAATAGACCGAGTATTTATTAGTATCATCTCGTGTTGATTGTCATACGATCATTCTTACATTGTTCCACCTAGTAACGGGCATTCCGCACCTGTTTACTAGGCTACATTCTTACACGATATCGATCCGAAACACCCACCCGGAGGGACCTACAAGTGGTATCAGAGCTGCCAAATCTACCTCAAATAGGTCAGCAGCTACAAGTCATGCGTACTTAATTAAGTACGCATGAAGTAATTCATGCGCACTTAATTAAGTACGCATGAAGTAATTCATGCGCACTTAATTAAGTACGCACGAGCTGAAACGCGGGGTATATAAAACGGCACTTAAGCATTTACTCCTCATTCAAACACCCGCTCTTCACTGTTAAGCCCTGATCATTTTCGCTCGAAATTTTTTGAGTTACCAAAATGATTTTTTGTCACGATTTCTGTTACAACATTACTCAAGGATCATTTGGTGAGAATATGGACCGATTTCAACCATTAAAACATCCAAAATTCAGAGATTTTCTTGGTGTTTTTGAAGCTAGGGTTGGATGAACAAATTTTTTAAGATCAAATGGTGTTTGCATGTGAAATTGAGCAACCATTCAAGTTTCTAATCATCATTCTAAGTCGTTTAATATAAAATCTATCATTTTAACATGAAAATTTTGATTTTTTGATCTGGGGTTTACGCTAGAGTAGCGTTCGGCCCCTGTTTGATCAAAATGAGTTATGTGTTGAATGGTACCAACTTCAAACCAAGTCACATTGAGCTTCTATGCCATTTTTGACACTATTGGGACAGGAATTACAGGCATTCAGCAATGATTTTGGTTTTCGGATGTGTAGAAAAATGACCACTCACAAGTACACAGGCGTACTTAGCAAGTACGCATGAAGTGTTTTCTTCATGCGTACATACTAAGTACGCATGACCATTTATGTATGTGCGTATTTAGCTAAGTATCTTCATGCGTACTTGCTAAGTACGCATGACCATTTATGTATGTGCGTATTTAGCTAAGTACGCATAAGGCAGACTTGTGAATTTTTCTAAGTCATTGTCTATAATACTTACTATTATACGTAATCCGTTCTAATCTTGTTGTGTTTTGTTTTGCAGGTATGGCTAGACGTGAGTTCACTTCTGACTTCAATCTTTTAGCACTAACAGACCCGGAATGGCGAGGTGCTGCTCTTAACTATCAGGAGATAGTCACATTCTTAAACCGATCAAAGATTTCATATGCTGTCTCAGCCGACCCAGTAGTATCACGACCTTACTTGGAAAAAATTTGGGATACTGCTGAGTTGGATTGCAGACAAAATCCTAATGTGATTATTGCTACCGTTGCTGATCATCGAATAGCAATCTCAGAGGATACTATAAGACAAGTGTTGCAATTTAATGATAGATCCACCGATCCAGTCCAATATCCGGAATACGTAATAGATGGATGTTGGCGACAGAGAATGGGGTATGTTGGGCGAAGAGATTATCCATCATATAAGAAAATGTGGCTCTTAGATCAATGGAGGTATCTCGCACATGTTATGATCATGTGCATCTCAGCAAGAAAGGCAGGAAAGGATGCTATGGGGCACTACTTAGCATCAGCTATGGTTGGATTGTCGTTGAACAAGGGTTACAACTTCTCACGATATGTCTACAACGCAATCCGTGATCAGATAAATGCTGCTCCTAGACACAGCTTCCTCATATACCCCCGCTTCATTCAAATGCTAATCAATCATTTCCTGCCAAATCTACCTCAAATAGGTCAGCAGCTACAAGTCAAACGAATAGCGAAAAGAGTGTTTGTGCAGTTTCTTACTGCTGGTATTGATGAACCAATTCCCATGCACACACCTTTATTTGGCCACTTGATTAATGAAGCATACGTTGCACCACATGGAGATAGGTGGTACCATCCTGAGAGTGAACATGAGTTAAGTGAACACTCAGATGAAGGGGACGAAGGTGATAATGATGATAGTGATGATGGAGATGATGATGAAGATAGTGATGGTGATGATGATGATGACGGTAATGAGGGTGATGGTGGTGCTGGCTATGCTCAAAGGCAAGATAACAGTGAATCAGAACGAACTATAACTGATTCATCTGATTCTGAACCCACAGCAGACCAGCGACATCCAAGAAAGCATCTTCAGGAATCACTTCCTGAGTCATCGTCTAGGCGAAGACGAAGAGAGAGTTCAGACTCGGACTTTCAACTAGAAAGTTCAGACACAGAGGCACCTCAAGTGACTGAACGAAGACAGAAGACCAAGCATGATCGCCCGTGGCAGGAAATAATGGATGAAATAAATTGCAGGGTATAAGCACAACAAGCTACCGATCAATAAACACAAGCTCCCAATCAACAAACACAGCTGTATAGCCGACGAAGATGCAGAAAGCTAACACCTGTTATTATTCCAACCTATGAAGCACCTATTCCAACAGTCGTCACACTCCCAGCTATATCAGTTCCACTCACAACTTCCACAGATCTTCCCATCTTGACTGAATCAGTCCTTGTTTCCACAACCATAGCACCCACAGGTCTCCAAACGACAACCTTACCATTCACTGTCACGGCTGGTACTCTACCACCAATGACACACTCACTTGAGTTTGGAGACATGGGACATCACTTTGACCTGTCAGAACTGTTTGCCGATACTATTCATGAAACTAGAGAACCCTCTACAACTAGGGTAGTTGATCCTAGGGATCAAAGGATTGCATCCTTTGAGACACAGGTTGCCACACAACAAACGCAGATTAATGTAACGAACCAAAATCCGGGTTTCGTTTTCAAATAAATAAATATTTCTAATTAATATTATGGTGAAAATAATATTTTAGAAATAAGTTGAAACAAGTGGGTTTCAAGTTTGTAGTGGGGTTATGTTAGTTTTAACTAACTTTAGAATGAAATGGGTGAAATGGAAAGTTGAGGGACTAAAAGTGTAACATGGCAAATCTGCCATATTGACTAGTAAAAAGTCAAAATTGGTCTCATTTTCTTCCTTGGGTCGTTCTTGGAAGAAGGAGAAAAGGAGAAAAACGATTTTGAAGCTAAATCGTGCATTTTAGGCTTGTTTTAAGAAGGTTTTGGCTCACACAACACTTTCCTAACATCAAGTAAGTGATTATCTTCCGTTTGATTTCACCATTGATGTGTTCTTGGTGGGTTTTGGGTAAAATCCGAAATTTTGGATGCATGTTGTAAATTGGTGTTAGATTGTTGATAATCTAGCTAAACTAAAGTTAAAGAATGATGATTAACATCCTAGAACCCTTTGATTTTGATTATGAGAAGTTAGGGTTCATATGGTGGAAATTGGGGGTGTTTGGATCATGATGCTAAATTGATAAATTGATGATGATTAAGTGTTATAGAGGTGTTAGACACTTAAACAAACCCCAAATTAACTTAAAGAAACTAGTTTGATGAAAAATTAGTGTCAAGGTATTGGTAAGAGAATTCAAGTGGTTGAGTTCTTGATTAAAGGGGGTGTTTGGATATGGAAATAACCCAAACGGGTCAATTTGGGTTGAAAATGGAAATTTGGGTTGTAAACTCAATTGTATGTGTTTTGAATGAATGATTAGATTACTAAACTAGGTGTGTATGTTTAGGTAATCAAATTGTGGGTCTAGAAGGCGGAGCGGGATCTTCTAACCCGAAAGGTAAGTGCCTATGCACTTACTTAGTATTGATGATATGTGGTGAATTATGTGAATTATGTGTTATGTGTTTGAGTGCATACTTGTGGTATGATCAATTGTGAATGATTATGTATGTACAATGAAGGAATGTAGTTATAGTGTTAAGCTATTATGGTAATGGATCATGTGTTGATCACAAACGTAACGGAGTTATGGCCTTGTGCCATAATGGTAATGGATCATGGGTTGATCATAAATGAAATGGATCATGGGTTGATCATAAATGAAATAGATCATGGGTTGATCATAAATGAAATGGATCATGTGTTGATCATAAATGAAATAGATCATGGGTTGATCATAAATGAAATGGATCATGTGTTGATCATAAATAAAATGGATCATGGGTTGATCATAAATGAAATGGATCATGTGTTGATCATAAATGAAATAGATCATGGGTTGATCATAAATGAAATGGATCATGTGTTGATCATAAATAAAATGGATCATGGGTTGATCATAAATGAAATGGATCATGTGTTGATCATATTTAAAACTTGTAGAAGGGTGCAAGTATTTGTTGCCTAAATGACAGTTTTGGTGGAAACGGGTCAAATGGGTGAATGGGTGTAAACAAGTAGTATTTACTTGATTGATATGTTTATGATGGACTATGTGCTATAATGGAAATGGAAATATGTTAATTAAGAATGGTAAATGAAAAGAATGATACTTGTAGGTGAAATACAAGTAAAAGGTGGCCTAATTGCAAAATGGTTGCAAACGGGTCAAATTGGGTGAATGGGTGTAAACAAGTTGTTCTGCTTGTTGTTACGTTTAAGATCATTTTTAATGATAATATTAATGTGGTGTTGTGAAAGGAATGAAACTTGTAGGTGAAATGCAAGTGATACGCAACCAAATGACAATTTGGTTGGAAACGGGTCAAGTGGGTGAATGTGTGAAACAAGTAGATTTTTTTACTTGTTTGTCATGTTTATCACATTACTAATGGTGATATGTTTTTATGGTTGTAGGAAAGGCTCCGAGGTAGTCCAAGTCAAGTCCAAGGCGTGAATGGTTCTCGTATGCATTTTTTTGGTATTATAGGGATTTTGGGGAAAACCCTCGTAGATGGATTAAATTTGATATACAAATGGTGTTTTAGTGTATTTACATGTTGTTGATGTGTCTTTGGTCAAAACCCAAGTATTGGGAATTTTTGGATGTCTTGTAGTAGTGAAAAAGTTGGAAATTTGGCTAAGTATGAATTTTGCAGGAAACTGAAACTCTCTGGAAATCTGATTCCTCGCGGTACGCGAAGAACCGGGATAGGTTCTCTCGCGGTACGCGAGGGACAAGGGTTCCGGAGATGCTTCGAGGGGTCTCCTCGCGGTACGCGAGAGCTTGCAGGGAAATCTCTCGCGGTACGCGAGAGACCTGGGTTCCGGGCGTGTTTTTGGGACTCCCTCGCGGTACGCGAGGGAGGTGGTCAAAATGCCTCGCGGTACGCGAGGGTCAAAAAAAAAAAAAAAAAAAAAAAAAAAAAAAAAATAATCTTGGGATTTAGTCTTCCGCGCGTTAAACTTTTGTTATTAAAAGTGGTGTGTTTCAACTTGGTATCAGAGCAATGGTTTGAGGGAATTGGTGCGCGAGGCACTAAACTCAAACCGGATGCTCTTGATATGGGGAAATTGATACGAGAATCCATGGAGGACTTGACTAAGACTCGGAGCTTTCGGAAATTGAAAGGTTAGTAATGTTATTATTAATGTTGTCACATATGGTGTATATGTATATGGACGATTGAATGACAATGTGTTATGTGTGCCGAAACTTGTTTTGTGATTTGTTATATGAATATGATAATTGCAATTGGGCATAACGTGTTATTAAACATGTCTGGCCAATATGTTTAATAAGACGGGATGTGCAAGGGTCTTTATGATAACCATATGACAAAGAACATTTGCAAGGATTAGGTGAAGGTGATTATATGTGTATGTATGTTTATGAATGATTAAAAGGGGGTAATACATATACGCATAGATTAAAGACCTATAAGTAGGTAGAATATCTATGACTTAGTTAAAATTTGGTCGGGGAGACTAAGGGGCACATGTGTAAGTAGAAGAAATGGTGGATGGAAGTCATCTTAAGGACTCAGGTATGTTAGAGTCTAGACGTGTATCACCTCGTGGGTGGTGAGGATCATGGATTAGGATGGGAGAAATAGAATGCATCAATCTAGCGGAGGATGGCTAGAGCTTTCTATCATGTTGTTTCGATCTTCCTTCGAGGAAATAGGGATCCTTGAGGCTATCCTTGGGAGGAACCGTATGAAGCCTTGGGAGCGGAAAGTATATCGGTTGGCGAACCGAAGCGGAAGGAAAACCTTGTTTTCTTAAGGGGATTCGTGGTGTGCGAACCAAAGGAGTTAAAGGGTGAGAGAATTAATCTTTGATTAATCAGTAATGAATCACTATAATGGTATTGGCATTGAAGCAATCCATTGTGATTGAAAGAAGGTGCATTACTTGCGATGAGTCGACTTCGGGTCGTGATGGAGAATTGATGGATTTTGATCCGATGATTGTGAAAGGGGTGTTTGGTTACTTAGTAACCATATCACAGTCAAGTATGATAAAGGGGTGACGTGTTAATCTGTTCTCATTAGAGACAGTGAAACACGAGGCATACGAATTGGTGTGTACACATGGCTTGTGCCATTGACATCAACCAGAGATATAAAGGGATACTTAGTATTCCAGTTAAGAAAGGGGATTTGATAAGGGTCATTGCACCCATGTGCTTGTTCTAAAAGTACATAAACTTTTCGGTGGAAAAGGAAAATGGAAGAGTGCGTTTTGGCACTGACAGTCGGTGGTAGGATAAACTTGACTAAAGGTCTCGCGGTTTGTGGACTTTATGGTCAAGGGTTAAATGTTAAAATGTACATAGGTGGAATGTGTACATTAATGGTGATTGAAGTCTTAGAACTTCATAAGTGACGTTGGAAGTCTTTTGGACTTCACAAGCGGTGTTTGAAAGCGAAGTCTTCGAACTTCAAAAGTGGATTCGGTGATTTAGATCCTTAAATCTCAAAGGATGACTTATGATTAAGTCAATGGAGATACTTAGGGTGTTTGGTACGCGGTTAGAAAATTTTCCTTTCAGTGTTGTGAAAGAGGATTCAAGTGAGGAAGTTGTCGTATCCTTACTTGATGAGGTCGCATACTTTATCAGTTAAGAATGGTTGAGTTGAAGACTCGAGCTTCAAGGGGTGTAATTGTGGGTGTTGGGATCTTCGAATCCAAAGAGATATGAACTTGAGACCTTGAGTCTCAATGGGTGGATTAGTGAGATAGTTTTGAAATTTCCATTTAAGAGATGGGTGACGTGGGATTTGAACTTG
Source organism: Smallanthus sonchifolius (assembly GCA_023525975.1). Lineage (NCBI taxonomy): Eukaryota > Viridiplantae > Streptophyta > Magnoliopsida > Asterales > Asteraceae > Smallanthus > Smallanthus sonchifolius. The sequence goes on along the minus strand of CM042034.1, from coordinate 84,188,788 downwards.
GATTTCCTTAGCTGTCAAATGTGTTGACTACTCGTATAAGGTGGTTCAAAAATCCAAGTATCCCATGGTTAGGAGTGCTGAAATTCAAGTGGAAACTTGACGTCATAAAAGTTTTCCTTTGAAAAGTGGTGTTTCGGGTTGGAGATCATGGGAGGATAGGTTCACGTATCGTTGGGTTGTCCAACATGGGGACTTTATTGGTGGATAGATTAATGTTTGGGAACTTCTCAGATGAAACGAGTGGACTCCATAATACATTTTGCGTGACCAGACACGAAAACGTTTGGAGGATGGAACTGATGTTATTTCATATGGCGATGATGAGATAAATGATAAACGGCTTGTCTAAATGAAACAGTGACTATCTTAGATAGTGGGCGAACTAATTGATGCAAAAGTAGACAACTGCGTACCGCTGTCGAATAAACCATTAAAGACGGAGATAACCTTGGGGGAGTAACGAGGGCAGGTAAAGTTACCACATTAAAGTGAAGTCATTCTTGATGACGATATCATCATCCCTTATTGACGAAATTCTAGAGGCTAAAGTGTTAGCTTTTTAGGGTGATTTGAAGATGGAACGGGTGGTTCTTATGTTGACAAGCTTGGGGAAAATAATTCGGGGTTAAAGACATGCTTTGATAGGATTTGGATTCCTAGGTTGTCAAGTGTTTTGACAACTATTTTATATGAAGCGCATAAATCCAAACATTCTATCCATCCGGGGGCCATAAAGATGTTTTATGAATTGAGGTGTCATTTTTGGTGGCCGGGTATGAGGCGTGATGTTGTTAAGTATGTTGAGAGGTGTCTCACATGCTTAAGGGTGAAGGCGGAGCACCAAAAGCCGTATGGAAAGTTTCAACCGCTTGAAATACCGCTTTGGAAATGGGAGAATATAGCTATGGGTTTGATCACTAAACTACCAAAGACCCGAAAGGGTTATGATGCGATATGGGTAGTAGTGGATCGGTTGACGAAGAGTGCATATTTCCTACCTATAAAGGAAACATACTCATCGGATAGATTGGCAGAATTATATGTGAAAGAAATTGTGTCACGCCATGGGGTGCCGGTGTCGATCATATCGGACCAGGATACGAGATTCACTTCTCGTTTTTGGAAGAAATTCCATGAGGACATGGGGACGAGGTTGAGCCTTAGCACCGCTTATCATCCACAAACGGATGGACAAAGCGAGCGTGCGATTCAAACGCTCGAGGATATGTTACGTGCGTGTGCTTTGGATTTTGGGGGTAGTTGGGATGACCATTTACCGTTGGCGGAATTTGCATACAACAATAGCTACCATTCTAGCATTGGTATGCCGCCTTTTGAAGCATTGTATGAGAGGAAATGCAGGACACCCGTGTGTCGGGGTGAAATCGGTCAACGGGAACTTGGTAGTAAGGATGTGATTGATGTAACAAATGTTAGTATTGACCAAATTAAGGCTCGCTTGAAGGCGGCGCAAGATCGCCAGAAGTCCTATGCGGATAATAGGAAGCGGGCGATTGAGTTTCAAGTGGGGGACTTTGTGCTTTTGAAAGTCTCTCCTTGGAAAAGGGTGATACGGTTTAGGAAACGGGGGAAATTAAGTCCACGTTTCATTGGACCGTTTAAAGTGATAGCAAGGGTGGGTGTGGTAGCTTATCGTTTGGAGCTACCGGAGGGACTAAGTAGGCTTCATAATACGTTTCATGTGTCCCATTTACGCAAGTGTTTAGCGGATGAGTCTACTTTTGTTCCACTGGATGATTTTGAGGTGGATGAAAAGATGAGTTATGTGGAAGAACCTGTGGCAATCCTGGATAAGAAAGTGAAGCGGTTACGAAATAAAGAGATTAGCCAAGTGTTGGTGGAGTGGAAACATAGAAAGGGAGCGGACATGACTTGGGAAACCGAGGAAGAAATGCTCAAGTATTACCCAAACCTTTTTATGTGAAGACGGGTTTCGGGGACGAAACCCAAATAAGGGGAGGTGATTTGTAACGAACCAAAATCCGGGTTTCGTTTTCAAATAAATAAATATTTCTAATTAATATTATGGTGAAAATAATATTTTAGAAATAAGTTGAAACAAGTGGGTTTCAAGTTTGTAGTGGGGTTATGTTAGTTTTAACTAACTTTAGAATGAAATGGGTGAAATGGAAAGTTGAGGGACTAAAAGTGTAACATGGCAAATCTGCCATATTGACTAGTAAAAAGTCAAAATTGGTCTCATTTTCTTCCTTGGGTCGTTCTTGGAAGAAGGAGAAAAGGAGAAAAACGATTTTGAAGCTAAATCGTGCATTTTAGGCTTGTTTTAAGAAGGTTTTGGCTCACACAACACTTTCCTAACATCAAGTAAGTGATTATCTTCCGTTTGATTTCACCATTGATGTGTTCTTGGTGGGTTTTGGGTAAAATCCGAAATTTTGGATGCATGTTGTAAATTGGTGTTAGATTGTTGATAATCTAGCTAAACTAAAGTTAAAGAATGATGATTAACATCCTAGAACCCTTTGATTTTGATTATGAGAAGTTAGGGTTCATATGGTGGAAATTGGGGGTGTTTGGATCATGATGCTAAATTGATAAATTGATGATGATTAAGTGTTATAGAGGTGTTAGACACTTAAACAAACCCCAAATTAACTTAAAGAAACTAGTTTGATGAAAAATTAGTGTCAAGGTATTGGTAAGAGAATTCAAGTGGTTGAGTTCTTGATTAAAGGGGGTGTTTGGATATGGAAATAACCCAAACGGGTCAATTTGGGTTGAAAATGGAAATTTGGGTTGTAAACTCAATTGTATGTGTTTTGAATGAATGATTAGATTACTAAACTAGGTGTGTATGTTTAGGTAATCAAATTGTGGGTCTAGAAGGCGGAGCGGGATCTTCTAACCCGAAAGGTAAGTGCCTATGCACTTACTTAGTATTGATGATATGTGGTGAATTATGTGAATTATGTGTTATGTGTTTGAGTGCATACTTGTGGTATGATCAATTGTGAATGATTATGTATGTACAATGAAGGAATGTAGTTATAGTGTTAAGCTATTATGGTAATGGATCATGTGTTGATCACAAACGTAACGGAGTTATGGCCTTGTGCCATAATGGTAATGGATCATGGGTTGATCATAAATGAAATGGATCATGGGTTGATCATAAATGAAATAGATCATGGGTTGATCATAAATGAAATGGATCATGTGTTGATCATAAATGAAATAGATCATGGGTTGATCATAAATGAAATGGATCATGTGTTGATCATAAATAAAATGGATCATGGGTTGATCATAAATGAAATGGATCATGTGTTGATCATAAATGAAATAGATCATGGGTTGATCATAAATGAAATGGATCATGTGTTGATCATAAATAAAATGGATCATGGGTTGATCATAAATGAAATGGATCATGTGTTGATCATATTTAAAACTTGTAGAAGGGTGCAAGTATTTGTTGCCTAAATGACAGTTTTGGTGGAAACGGGTCAAATGGGTGAATGGGTGTAAACAAGTAGTATTTACTTGATTGATATGTTTATGATGGACTATGTGCTATAATGGAAATGGAAATATGTTAATTAAGAATGGTAAATGAAAAGAATGATACTTGTAGGTGAAATACAAGTAAAAGGTGGCCTAATTGCAAAATGGTTGCAAACGGGTCAAATTGGGTGAATGGGTGTAAACAAGTTGTTCTGCTTGTTGTTACGTTTAAGATCATTTTTAATGATAATATTAATGTGGTGTTGTGAAAGGAATGAAACTTGTAGGTGAAATGCAAGTGATACGCAACCAAATGACAATTTGGTTGGAAACGGGTCAAGTGGGTGAATGTGTGAAACAAGTAGATTTTTTTACTTGTTTGTCATGTTTATCACATTACTAATGGTGATATGTTTTTATGGTTGTAGGAAAGGCTCCGAGGTAGTCCAAGTCAAGTCCAAGGCGTGAATGGTTCTCGTATGCATTTTTTTGGTATTATAGGGATTTTGGGGAAAACCCTCGTAGATGGATTAAATTTGATATACAAATGGTGTTTTAGTGTATTTACATGTTGTTGATGTGTCTTTGGTCAAAACCCAAGTATTGGGAATTTTTGGATGTCTTGTAGTAGTGAAAAAGTTGGAAATTTGGCTAAGTATGAATTTTGCAGGAAACTGAAACTCTCTGGAAATCTGATTCCTCGCGGTACGCGAAGAACCGGGATAGGTTCTCTCGCGGTACGCGAGGGACAAGGGTTCCGGAGATGCTTCGAGGGGTCTCCTCGCGGTACGCGAGAGCTTGCAGGGAAATCTCTCGCGGTACGCGAGAGACCTGGGTTCCGGGCGTGTTTTTGGGACTCCCTCGCGGTACGCGAGGGAGGTGGTCAAAATGCCTCGCGGTACGCGAGGGTCAAAAAAAAAAAAAAAAAAAAAAAAAAAAAAAAAAATAATCTTGGGATTTAGTCTTCCGCGCGTTAAACTTTTGTTATTAAAAGTGGTGTGTTTCAACTAATCTGCTTGTTGAGTCTAACACGAGATTAACACATCAGTGGCAGGCCATGGAGGAACAAATGAAGTCATCCTTTGAGCTTCAAAAGATGCAATTCAATCTCAATGAGTCCTTCTTCACCGCCCGTACAACCATGGAGAACCAAATGTTGATACAAAGGGGTGACCATCTGGTGTTGGTAGACATGGTGGCTAAGTTGACAAAGCAGCTTGAGTCTCAGGGGGAGACAAGCAAGAAAGTTCAAGAAGAAACTTGCCACCATGTCGACCTTACAAAAGATAAAGACCAGGACGATGATCTAAATGTTGGGCCTTCAGGAGCTGGTGGTGGTGAGACCCAAGTTGTCTTGCCAACACAAGCCACACCTATGGCTCAGGGGGATTCCACCCAGCAACAACAACAGGGCGGTGGTGCTGATAAGGGAAAAACACCTGCCGAGGTGTTAGAAGATTTGGCTACAAGTCCCAACCTAAACGATGAAATCATGATAGGGGCTTTAGCAGAGATTGAAGAAGGAGAGATAGATAGCGGTGATGATTGAGATGAATACGGGAATGATGTTATTGTGGAATTCCCTAAAGGAGATGGAGAGGGTATTTATGAGCCGGAAGATGGTGAAATTTTCGAGGCCCCATCCCTTAAGGAACAAACTGAACAGAGCATTCAGGCTGAAGATGTCAACAAGTCTTCAGCCAAAGTTCCTGAAGCAGGCACGAGTGGTACTTCCTCGAGGAAGATTCCTCAAGAATGGTTGATCAAGGAAGCTAAAGCGCCTTGGTACAAACCTCAGTATACAGACCAACATGGGGCTGCTAGGATGATTTTGTCGGTACGTTTCGAAGACGACAAAGGATTATTTGCTATCAAAAGATCAGGGGGAGTTCAATACCTGAAGCCAACAACATGAGCATTTAATTCCTTACCCAAATACGACTTAGTCAACCTTGCACACCGTGAGTTATGTAGTGAAACATCAAACGGAATTGCTAGAGGTTTGTGGGGAGTGCTGCAGCGAGAAGGCAGATCGGGCAAGTTTGAGATCTTTCGGCCTCAAGTTCCGAGGTGTGTCAAGGACAAAACAATGATACATCCGTTGACACGCAAGTTCTTGAAAAGACTCATTTATGAACCAGTTCTATGTGAAACTCGGATACCCTTGAGGAAAATACCTCAAGATATCCTGGGAAACATGTGGTACTGGTACATAGATCCACTAACCGGAGAGGCTGTCATGATTGAGAAGGAGAGCTTGAAGGAGATCATTAGGGTATTTGTTGAGATTGTGTTCATCAACTTTTCTGTCAAAGACTTGGAGGTTCTCGTCAACAAGAACTGTTTGCATACTGACGAGTGGACGAAACTGCTTGCCACCAAATACGACAGGTTAGTGAAATTCTGTCATGGATACAAGTCCAAGATTAGTGGTGATAGTCAAGCAGGAAGCTCATAAAGACTGAAGATATCCAGAGATGCTATCAAGGGGGAGTCTGTTGATGCATGTTTTGTGACAGGCACTCTGGATCGAGCTGAAGCTTTTGTTATTATCTAGTTCAGTCTTGTATGTATTTAGTATTTGTTTTATTTTGCTTATCGAGTTGTATTATGTATGTTTATGTTTGAACGTATTGTATTTTGATATTGTACTAAACAAATACGCAAGGATGTGTTCCGACTTATTTGTCAAGTACAATGGTCATGCGTACTTAGCAAGTACGCATGAAGGATCGTCATGCGTACTTACTAAGTGCGCATGGACCAGGTCTATAAATAGCATAGAGTTGTTTCATTTTGTCACAGATGTAATTGCACACACAAGTACGCACATATTAGTATTGTATCAGTCCAGAAGTCATTCAATCTGTTTCTGTACTTGTTTGAAACACTATGAAATCAATAGACCGTGTATTTATTAGTATCATCTCGTGTTGATTGTCATACGAACATTCTTACATTGTTCCACCTAGTTACGGGCATTCCACACCTGTTTACTAGGCTACATTCTTACACGATATCGATCCGAAACACTCACCCGGAGGGACCTACAACATTACTACCATCGACACATCACATTAACACTATATCACACACAATAAACATAAATCATTACTAGCATGCAAATTTACACATATATAAGCATGCAAACACATACCTTATCACTGCACCCTCGTCGGGGCGTTCAACACACCCCGAGCTCATCATTAACCTGTTAAATACATGTCACTGTTGGTGACTTCCCGAAGGACCTCATCCTTCACAATCCCGTTTGCTATGCCATAATGACAACGATGCAAACACGACACATAATATCACACATCATTTACATGACTCATTAACTACACTTGTACTTCACGCATAACCCTAGAACAACATATTTACTATCATGAATTCATAAGCATTTAATATAAGGCACGACTCTTCCCGTTCGGCCCTTAACATGTCACGAATTAACGACCCTTACCCTTAGCTCACACATTTCCATGAACCCAACCTAAACCCTACGATTCCTTAATAGTTATTTTATATTCAAAACGCATCGGGTTAGAACCCGAAACGCTTAACACATTTGATAAAGTAAACTTATTTCATAAGTATGTACGATAGCCCCAAAACGTTAAAAACATTTAAAAGAGTGGATTAGAAACTCACCGGTTTGACGATCCCTCACAAGTACTACCACACCTCCTTGTACAAGCCCGAACCTGTTAACGTATGATCACGTAGTCAGTGAACACCCTAAACATGTGTTGATTCTATTTAAATATAAATGATCACGACGCACGTATCGCCCGCTCGTCCCTTCGTCCATGCAAAACCCTCAACCACGTCCCCGCTTGATTCGGGTCCTCCTGAACTCGTTTAGAACCCGCATGCGTGCACGTGTATACAAAAATCCTAACCTCCCTGGTCATATGTGCACGAACCGAGATTTCCGTGCACGTCCGACTACTACCATGCAAACCCTTTGCTCGCAAAACCCTCATCGGGTGTAACCCGGCTCCACCTTCTTCCTCGTCCATTCATGTGAGCCACCATGTTACTCGTCAACACGCACCACCTCTTAGCACCACCATCTTGCATCACCCTAGCCGAGTCGTTGCTACCGTGCACCACCGAATACTACCACCGCCCGTTGCCGAGTAGTCCTCCCCAACATCTTTCGGCGGCTGCCGAGGGCCACCACCCGCCGCCGTCGTCCTCTCCGCGATCCTCAACGCCATCACCCCTCTCTGTCCTCCATTTCGCGCTGCTGTCGACCGGTCACAACCTTCACCGGGCATCTCCGGTGCTCCGCCACGCACCACAACCGTCCCTGTGGTGGTCGTATCCTCCCTGTCGCACCCCCTACCGGTCTACTTTCTCCCCCTCTCTCTCCTTCTCTACGGAAGCCGACCACCAATCCAACCGATCAACACCACACCCCACACTCATCGCCTGCCATTGTCACCATCACCCACGGCCGCCCTCGAGTACCACTGATGCCGTCGAACCCCACCATGACTCGAAGACCTAACCCTACGCCCGCATGCAGAATCGGTACAAAAACAAAAATCATGAAAAGAGTGAGGATTACCTTTGAGAATTTGGAAGCCGTTGACGTAACTCGGTCGTTAAACCGTCGTCGCTTGCTCCCGTCCGGTCACCCTCCTGTCGCCGGCCTCTTTCTTCTCTCTGCCTTTGCCGCATGCGCACCTAGGTCAAGAATGACCTAGGGTTGCAATTTAAGTGATATATATATATATATATATATATATCCTCACATTTTACGCTTCGGGTCCCTCTACTTCCACCTCGTATATTTAAATCTTGAGTTAGCTCTAGAATGACTAACTGTGACATTCATCAATGTAACAATCGCTCCGTTGCGACTACCCTTGCCCATTATTAATTTAGTAGAGATTCGGGTTGTTCCCTGGTCCAACCCGTTAACTTACGGATTATCGGGATGTTACACAAAAACGCGTTCAATGTCTTTTCTTGCCGATTCTTGTCGGCGTTTGAAATATTTTCCAGGTTCATCTTCCGGATACGAAAACGATTTCACAAAAGTAGACCATTCGGGATAAATACCATCAACGAGGTAATACCCGTGCTTGTATCTTGTACCTCTAAGATCAAAAGAACTATCGGATGCGGTTCCATTAACCAAGGTGTTGAATAGTGGGGATTGGTTAAGCACATTTATGTCGTTGTTTGAACCCGCAACACTAAAGAAAGCATGCCAAAACCAAAGATCTTGTGATGCGACAACCTCGAGCATTTTTGAATGGGGTGAAACCTCTACGACCTCTTGCATCCCATCTTAATTTGAAATAATCCATCTCTCGTTCCAAATCGTTAACAATGCGTAAAAATATATTTCTACGCATACGAAAACGATTTCATAATGTCTCCGCGTTATAAACCGGCTCGTCACAAAAGTAATCCTTTATTAAACCCTCGTGAGCGGCTTCACGGTCTCGGTTAACAGTGGCTCTTCGTGTGAACGTACGCGTGTTCGAACTTTCGGCATCGTCTCTAATTATTTCAACGAGAGTAGCGGAAACCGTTTGAAAAAAAAAGTGGAGCGACACCTTCGGATTCGAAAGAGGGTGAATTGAGGGAATCCATTTGAGAGTTTGGTTGGAATGTTTTGGAGAGAATTGTCTGATTTTTATAAGTTTCAATTTCTAAAATGTATATATATAGAAGTGATTAAATTTGAAAAAAAAAATATTTAATGTTTTAACCGTTGGGCAACGGCTCAATGCCACCCAAAAGCTATTTATGAATACCCCCGAGCATACTAATCTCCACGGTGAAGACCCACGAGTGTGGACCACGCCACCCACGCCGCCACGTCACCTTTCACGGCTGGATCAATCATCCACTCCCCTTGGCCTTATAAATATGGAAAGCGGATAAACTCAACGTTTCGGATCCAGAGAAGAAAAACCATGCTGAGAATAATAATGAAACAATTAATGCAGGTAGCAGTCCCAAAGCAAAGTTGTCGGTGAATAAAAATTTTGTGGATTCCCCTGATGGGCCTAACCTGGGTTGTAATGGGCCTACCTAAAAAAAGGCACCACTTATGGAATTATCCTCTAGACTTGGATCCGGCCCAGCCTTTTGTAGGTTTACTTACTCATGTCATCACTCTCCGACTTAAATTCTCCCATAGATAATCAGATGCCTACGAAACAATTTAAACAAAAAACGTAGGAATCACTTTCAATGGCAACAGGTATTGAACTGAACAACCATGAAGACCTAATAATCAAAGCAATCGAGGGAGAAGGTGCTAAAGTTGTTGATAAATGAATCTCTTATCAATAAATACCAGGGGGATCCGCGAAGAGTGGATCAGGGAAATGAAACGTGAATGTAACATTCAATTCATAGGTATTAAGGAAACTCAACTTTTAGAAATTTGCTCTACCCCTTTTTCACAAATTTGAGGGGATCACGAATTTGATAGTGCTTCAGTCCAATCAATTGGAAAATCATGATAAAGGTTTTTTTTTTTCCAAAAACAAGGTAATCCTAAACACTAACTTCACTATATTATCAGGCACCTGGGTTAGGGTTCCGGGGTCTATTAATATTGCAAATATTTATGCCCCAAACGAAGCTCTAGCAACGATATATATGTGGAGGGATCTTCTTTGGATAAAAAACTCAATCCTAGGAATGTGGATTATACTTGGTGATTTTAATGAAGTACGTTGCAAAGAAGAAAAGGTCAGCTGGAATTCTAAGCAAAAAAGATGTGCAGGATTTTAATCGATTCCTAGTCTGTAATGAATTTTTTGCTTAAGTGGCCATTTACGTCTGCCAGAATTCTTGATAGACTATGGTCGGATCATAACCCTATTATGTTAATTACTAGTCATGGGACTTTGGGCCTTGTCCTTTCCGGTTTTATAACTCGTGGTTATCCGACCCAAGCCTTACGGCTTTAGTTGATAAATCATGGAGCAATTTCACGATCCTCGGGAAACCTGACTTTGTGTTGCCAAAAAACTCAAACTCCTTACATAAATGGCAATAAAAAAAAGGAACAGGCTGTTGGGTATGGTTACCGGTGGCACTTGGCAAAATTGCCTTTTTATTATTAAAGACGAAGTTTCTAAGTTCTTCTCATCAAAATTCAATGAGCCATCACGTTCCTTGCCCGAAATTTCATTCCCCTTATGTTAAGAGGCTGTCAGGTTCAGATGCCTCTCTATTGGAGGACCATTTACTTCAGATGAGGTAAAAGATGCCATCTGGGGCTGGGGGAGAGGGGAATCCCCGGGCCCAGATGGATATACATCGCTTTTATCAGGAAATATTGGGAAGTTCTAAAGGAAGATTTTATCCTCTTCCTCAAGGGATATGAACGCATGTCTCATTTCACGAAAGGTTGCAAATATGAATTCTCCATCAAGTTCAAAGCTTCCTGATCAGAATTATTCTAATTTGGATCAAAATGTAAAATGTATTTGGAAATGTTCAAGAAGGGGTTAGAACAAGAAGTAAATCTGGAACCATCAATGAATGCTTGTATTCTTATTTTCTATCTCAAATTGAGCCCAAGAATGTAGACATGGCTCTAAAAGAATATGAGAAATCAAAGGGGTTTAATAAAGGCCCTGGTTGTAAGGCCCCGTTCTCGGGTAACCTCACGAGTTGGATTTACTCATTTACAACATTGTTTGATAGCTGAAATTCATTCAATTGGCAGTGAAAACATTGTCATACAGATCGTTAATGAAACATCAAATAACATTGTCTAAAATTTAAAACATAGAAACGGGATGTCAGTCTTGGATCGAATAGGCTTCAAGTGCTAGTCCAGTACATCCCTAGGTGCATACTAAAAGTCACTAACACTTGTGAGTTTTAGTTTTAAAGCAATCATGCATTTACATCATTCATATAGCATATGCACATATATAATCCTACCATAGAGGTTCAATTCAGAACACTAAATATTGTGAGCACACTAAACGAAACGAATCATTCATTTTTTCAATGTTAAAAAGTTTTAAATATAGAAAAATGATATAAATGTAATGTTTATTCATTTTTCATGAAATTCAAACAAAAAATATGAACAAATTTCGTTTATATACATACCTACACATGTGTAATTCATGTTTAGGTATTTTACCTACACATGTGTAGGAAACTTTTTAATATATAAAAACATGTGAAAAAACTAGTTTAATGGTTTATTATGTATATAAACATACATATTTGAATGTAAGAAATATAAATTTAAAAAAATTATCATGGATCAAAAAATTAAACGATTTAGGTTTGTTCCCTCTGTTCTCACATAGTTTCCTTATTTTGAAATTAACTACCTTCTAATTCTATATATAACTATTTAATATATTAAGTCGTAGCTCCTAAAAATACATCAAATTTAGTCGTAGCTCCCAGTCACACATCATGTCGAGTCGTAGCTCATGGTCATTCATCATATTGAGTAGTAACTCATGAAAAACATCATACACTTTAGCTTAACACACATGGGGAAATTGAAACTTGAATTAATGAAAACGGAATTTCTTAGTGTTCTTTCGGATGAAAAACAAGCTTAATCTTTTTGTTAATGCATTAACATTTGTTAAACATATTCTTATGGTTTATGGCATAAGAATTACATTAAGAAATCTAAAACCTTAACTACTTTTTATTGTAAATATATTTCATATGCTTATCATTACACTTGTGTCATAGTAACTAGTAATAAAATGCAATATTCATTTCACGTTTTGGTTATTCACAACCATTAATATGAAATACATTGCATGCTGAACTCTACTTCCTACATACTATATATAACCTGTTCATTCACAGATGAAGATATCACTACAAAAAACGAGTCAATAGCGGCGACACTATTAGCGACGACACCTAGAAACGTCGCCGCTAATGCTCATGATCCGCGTTATATAGATATGACGGTGGAGTGGATTTTAATCGGACGGTCACTGTTTTAAAAGCAATAGCGGCGACTGTCGCCGCTATTAGTATTAGCGGCGACATTTGGTAGCATTAGCGACGACAAATGTCGCCAGTATTGAGTATATTTTTTGTAGTGTATTTTATAAGTCATAGAAAATGTCTTTAGATAGTAGAATATACAAAAGACTCAGTAATGATGACACAAGCCGACTGCACATTGTTTTACCCAAGCAAAGTGTTGAAAACAGTTTTATAGCATGTATAGGTGATAGTGTGGTGCAAGCTAGTGTTCGTGAAGGAAATAAGGAAGTTCCGGTTATTTTGGCCCATGATACACATGGACACACTTTCAATGTACAATTTACTTAGGAAAAATCATCAGGGGACTACTTTTTCAGAAATTTCTATCCAGTTATTAGTACTTATAAGTTAAAAACCGGTGATTTTATTGAGTTGATCGATCCTAGGTGTTTCGATGAAAAACTGTTTATTGGTTTCAGATTTATTACCGCGCGTGAATCTCCTATTATACCACGACAATGAACGTGATTTACAACATCAAAAGTACGTGCCTACTATCTCAAGATCGAAGTCATGGATATAATAATGCATACATATATTGATCATAACTTTCTATTTAAATTGATCATAACAATTGTATAAGAGCTAAAGTGTATGATGTTGTCTATAATAATACAACATAATGAAGGTATCGTTTGATTTGAGAGTTTATCTCCTTCTTTTCTGTGTTTCTTTCTCTATCTTTAAATTGATCATAACAATTGTATAAGAGCTATTCGGTTCTTTCGGACGCTCTTGATCGGCATACTCGTTAATCGAAGTGATTGACGATTAATACCAGCGATTAACAACCAAACATCAGCGATTAGAGTTACAACAACTCACGGCAACCTGTAAGCACTTTAAGACACTCAACCAGAACATCTAATAATGCAACTGTTGAGGAAGGAGTTTGATGTAGTTCACTTGGTATTTGAATTGGGGTCAATGCAAATGAAAGTCAACAAGTTGGTGTTCAATGGGTTTTGGATTAAGATGTAAATGGAGAGCATTCCCAAAGAAAATCAATATAGTGCTTCTGTATGGTTATTATTTGAGTTTCAAAAGAATGGGAAATGGAGTTGATGAATTAAAACTAAAGGTGGGGACAAAACTTGATGTTGTCCAAGGACTAGTAATTGGCAAACAGGCAAAGGAAAGTTGATTCAGATTGGTGTTGAAAGTGGTGCTATGTAGGGTTAATTTTGATCAGGTAATTAAGTCGGGTTACGGGTTAATGGGTATGAGTCAGCAGGATGGTAATTAGTCACATGTTTATTGAGTCAAGTTGTGGGCTAGTGGGGTCATTGTTCCTGTTATGTAGGAGTATGAGTAGTAACCCACGTTTTCTAATTTTGTTTTTTTAGAAAAGCGACTTTTAGAATGACTGGGTGGTCGCAGGTCGGCTTGCGAGACCGACCCCGGTTCGACAACCCATAGGGTTTCTCCATAAAGGGCATAACACATGCTTGTTACCATAACCATAACCACTGATACCATTTGATACTAGTTGGCTACCACAAGAGTCGAAACTCTCTGGTGTAACGCAGGTTGGACAAAACCTCCGTGTGACTTGGATTTGAACTTGTGGCGTCCGAAGAGGCCTAGTTCTTATCTTCATTGTCAATGCCAACTCCATCAAGTGAAGAAGACATTTTTTTTCTAATTTTGTTACTAAGCTATTTAATTACGTGCTTTGTATTCAATTAATGAGAGATATGCAAGAGTTTGAGAGCAACGAGTTTCAAGCGTTTCAAGCAGTCAAATCGAGAGCTTTGTGTGTGTTTTTATAAAACAATACAATTTTTATTTACGTTTCGATATATATTTTATTAATAACCAAGTTGTGTCAAATGAAATATATTTTAGAGTAAACTGCAGTTTTCGTCCCTGAGGTTTGACCCGATTCACAGGTTCAGTCCCTCCTTAACAGTATGGGTCCTTTAAGTTACATTTCCTAACAGTTTTCGTTCAATTTCGTTAACTTCGTTAAGTTTTTCAGTTAAATAACGTTAAATCACCAAAATACCCTCCACCACCACCAGCCACCACCACCTGCACTCTATTCTTCCGCATATCGCCGGAAAAAACGAATGAAAACCACATACGTGGAAATATGGACCTCGTCGGAACCCTAGCGCTACCGCTAGAACTCGTCGGAATTGCGTTCCCAACCCGAAAATACGACGTCCGCTTGTTTCCTTGAAACCCTAACCACCTCCGCCGACTGCGGCTTCTGATTAGCCGGAAAATCGGGCAAATCACCGAGGCCATTCATCTTTTTCTTCTCGTCGGAACCCTAAGACCACCACCATTTCACGATCTGGGCCGCTAGGGGTTAGACCCGTAATTCCCGTCGTTAGTTTTTGTAATGTCCGAGATTTTCCGACTTATCTTTTGCACGTGTTATAAAAATCAAAACTCGATTTCATGATAAGACTATTTCCTTAAATCAATAAATATTAATTTTAAATTAATATATAAAGGATGTATTCTTGAAACATGCAAATATATATATATATGTATTTATATAAGAATCCTTAAAACTTCATAAATTTATAAATAAAATGAGTTTATTTTAACTACCTAAAATTTTAACAAAACTCATAAATCATTAAGCTTAGAAATTGTTTTATAATTTTATAAAACAATAAAATTTATAAAAACAATCTAAGTTTTATAAAAATAAAACATATACACTTTTACATAAAGTTGAGGGACTAAAATTGCTATTCTGAAAACTTATTTTGAATTTTAATCTAAACTTACGCATAAAATGATAAAAGAGGGAAACTACAGGGACCAAATCTGTAATTTATCCAAACCTGCAGTTTGGAAACAGGTTCCAAGTTCGAGTCCCGCGCAGTCCCGGTTCCACCATTCTTTTTCGCGAAATCGCGATTCTCGACCAGGTTCGATGAACCTCAAACTCGCCTCTCGCATGCGACCTGTTCCCAACAACAATCAATGCCAAATCTCGAGTCTATCAACCGCGTGGGTTCGAATTGAGTCCGACATTTACAACCGTGAACTTCCCACCTGTTTCGTCATTAATTGATGAAATCACCTATAAAAACTAGTTGCAGTCGACCTGCGAAATCACACTCAAACTACTCAAACCCTCAATTGCTCCAAATCGAACTTGCAGTGGCTATTCAAACTCACGAACCGCCGAGGTCCAACCCAGAACCTTTCTCGCTTGATTCTCCATCATTTAAGGTAAATCTTGTATCATTGTAATCGCCTCAGGCCATAGATCGAAAGCCCTCTGTTTAATCCCATTAACAGAGGGAAATTCGATGTATATTGTAGGGATTTCGTTTCTAGGGTTCTTGGGGGATTAGGGCAGATTCGAGGTTCTGTTTAAAAGATTTGTGTTTCAGATTATACACTAACGAACCCGTATTCGGGATGGTTAGTATGTGTTTGTGTGTTGGAGACCCGGCCCCAGACCCGAGTTCGAGTCCAGGGAACCCGGTTTTGCCCCTCCTTATTCTTTTAGCCTTTTAAAACAGTTTTAACAGTTTTATTAATTTTTATAAATTCTGTAAAGTTTTTATAAACTTAAAAATAAATTTTATTTACACTGGTTATATTCGGAGATATTTTAATTAATTTAATTTAGTTAAACTTGTAATGATATATTCTTTAAAAATAGTTTTAATCCCTTGAAAATTATAAAAGAAAGATAATTATAAACTTTATAAAAATTATACTTTAATTAGAAGTTAATTTATCATACTCCCGACAATAAATAGATTTATTTGTTTTAAAACTTTAAATAAATCCTTTAAATAGAAAATTTATATGAATTTTCTTTAGAAAAGGTTATATAACTTTCATATTAATTAGAAAACATAAACTTATGAGTCTTTACATGTTCATAAAATTTATACCTATTAATTTAAGACGTATTGTTTATAAACTTTTATAAAAGTATAAATCTTTAAAAAGAAATCAGAAACTTAAAATTTTATATATATATATATATATATATATACACATACATATTTAAAACAAGAGAAGCAACTATACTTTACTTTTCTAAATAGTTATAGATTTTTAAACTCTATAAATTAGAAACTTTAAAACATTGTAAACCCGTAAACCTTATAAACTTATAAACCAATAAAATCTCTATTTAAAAACCTTATAAACTTATGGTTTGCTTTTAGACTTTGAAAATATTTATAGACTATTAATTAAGATATAACCATTAAAGGGAATGCTATTTAATATCTTATAAGCTTGTAAGCGTTACTATTTATTTAAACTTATTTATTTACAAGTTAATTTGTAAATGTTAATACTTAGAAACTCAAATAAATCTAAAATGATTTATGTTAAATTATAACTAGTCTAAAACTATAAATTCATTAAACTTTGAGATACAAGACTTGTGTCATTTATTCAAAACCTTTATTTTAAACTTGATTTAAACTCCATAAACACAATTAATCTCATCTCCCATTGGAACCCTAGTCAAATCTTGAATCCTAGATCCTTTATCTTAGACTCTTTATTTGGAACTTTAGACTTATATTCCTAGGCTTATTGTGAGGATACTCTCCCTCTCCAAGTCTTGCAAACACTTAGTCTTGTCGATACTCGTCATCATCCAAGTGAGTATACTTAGCCCCTTTTTTCCTTTCTATACTTTTGGGGTGAAACATGTTCAAAACATTAAACTTATGCAATTCTTGTACAACTATGACTAGATGCTTATTCTTATGCTAAACTTGAGACTTGTATGCTTATATTAAACTTAAAACTAGCATATTCATTAACTTTGATCAAGCCTATGGTAACAATGATAGATCTATTGTATTTGACCAATCCACCTTGATTGATTGACCCCTTCGGGGGGGAGCCCTTGGTGATTGTTACTGAATTAAACTTTAAACTTGAGACTTATAAGGGTAACATGCGGGTTATGTCTAAACTTGGTTGGAGGGTTGATGTGCACAATGTTTAAGATACTTGTTTTCTCATACTTACATTATAGAATGCATAAGTCATAGTGAATTGTAATTCTTTCCAAATCTTTGTTAAACTGTGTCAAAACCTTTGTATCTCACCAACTATTTTGTAGTTGACAGATTCTTTCACATGTTTCAGGTTTACATCATGAGACTTATTCGTGATCACATAGGATGCTTTGGACCTAGACTATTTATAAATTAAATGTTGTATTTCTTGTTATGTTCCTTGTAATGAATCTTAATTTATTATTTAATAAAATATCGAAACTTTAATAGTCAACCTTGTGCTGTAGAACAACCGCGTCCGCCCCGACGTATAATCCGCCGTCGGTTGGGGTGTGACAGATTGGTATCAGAGCCTTGGTTATAGGGAATTAGGTTATTAGACACATGACCTAGACTATAACTTAGGAGACCCAAACATGGGTTATCTCATGTCCTTTACTAGGAATTCTCTCCTCATTCTATTCTTAAATCTTATACGTGAACGCTTGGAGATTCTACGATTCTACTTACCTACGTACTACAAGAGGCTACTACATCGAGGACACGTTCTTAGGCTTCAAGTCTAAGCCACCACTAAACTCTCGTCAAGAATATATAAGTTCTAAATAATGTGTGAGAACTTGTGCGGACCGGAAGGGTGGATACCTGTATTCTGAGAAATTCTGTCAAGGAAAGCATTTCGTATAAATCCAAATCAACCGTTGGACCCGTATGCTTTTCTGGGAATTCTTGGGATGAGTATCCACTTATAGGAATGCATGACTTCTCTAAACATTAGTGAACTCAAATTTCTCTTGATATGTCAAAATACTCACTTAGTGATATGCACTAAATGAGTGCCATCTCAAATACTTTACGCTTCATAAATTCATGATTCAAAGACTTTCCTCTATAACCTTTATTCTATGATTCTTAAGTCCCGTCTTGTCACATGACAGCATGCTTACTCGTCATGACCTAACGGAGTTACCTTCAAGAAGAAATTCTTACGAGATTATACTTAAAAACTATATACATAAACTTATACTTATAGATACTACCCAATAAACTTCATGATCGTTGTAATACAACCCTTAAAACTATGTATTACTCTACAAATTATTCTATAAAGCTTCATTATTTTATAAATATGACACCTAGGAGGTAACCCTTGTATTTTTACCTTACCTCCTTAGCACTTAACCAAGCTTCATTTAATAACTAACTCAAAACTTTCGTTACACTTTTATACATCTCAAAGTTTTCATACGTCCTTAAACTTCATGATCCTTGAAATAACAGCCCATTAAAAACTATGTATTGTCCTACAAGTCCTCTTACAAACTTCATTGTTTTATAAACTTGACACTTAAGGGGAAACCCTTGTGTTTTCATTTTATCACTCAAAACTTCATTTGATGATTTACTCAAACTATGTCACACTTTTACATCTCAAAACTTTCATACGAATTTAAAAACTTACGCATCGCCGTTCTTGTAAACAAAACTTAACGTCTTTTAAAATCTAAAGTACATTAACAAAGAAATTCGTAACCTAAGTGTTTTCCTCGTAAGAAAAGAAGCCTACTATAGAGTAAACAAGATTCACGCTTAAGACTCTAAGCCCATAATGAACCTTGACTTAGTACCATAAACCCAAACATCGGTGACAACAACTAAAAGAAGTTGTAGGCCCATGAGGAAGTTCTGGCTAGGGAAATAGGGTACTTAAGTGAGTCCTTGTGACCACCCCCTTCTTCTGGGAATTCTCCTTGTTAGCCCATCAACTTCCAATTAAAACTATTTTTTGAAAACATTACTGTGATAACTCAGTATTATGTATGACAACTTTTGAATATATTAAATCAACTTACTTACAACCTTTCTTTCTACCCTCTCTCTTACTAGGTAATGGACTCACACTCACACTCATCACCAGTGTATCGTCCAAGAGGAGAGTCCGACCGTGAAGAGAGTAGCGAGTCACCGGTGTATCAGCCAAGTCCCTACCCTAATGCTAGGGCAAGAGCTGAGCTCAACACCAATTGGATCAGAAACCCTAGGACGTCACCACCAAGGAATCCTTATCAACCACCCCATCTTCACCACCGGTTCTCATCACCACCAAGGGACCCGTATCTAGCACCTACCCCTACCCTAAGGGCTAGACATGCCGGGGCGCCTGCCGTGGCAATGGGAATCCCAATGCCTAACATTCCTACGTTCGTGGAAACCGCGGAATTTATGAGGCGGGAGATGGAGCATAGGGCTCGACAAGACCTGTTAAACCAAAGGATCGACGACCTGGCCAATCAAATCTGGATCCAGGAAGAAAAGATCACGACTTTGGAGGAGGACAGAGAAATCCTCGAAGACCGCACCGAGACCACTAGAGTAGAGGCTAGGTTTGCTATCCGAGTAACCCTAGCAGTACTTGTGATAGTACTAATCTGTTTCCTAGTGGAAAGCTACCTAAGGCGTGCATGAAGCCTCTATTCCCATTAAATTTTAAATTTTGCCTTATGTAAGGGCTAGAAGCCCAAATTTTGAAAGCATCTAATGGAAATCATTTTGAAATTTCATCTTGTTATCATTTGTTAGTTTGGCTTTTCTTTCATCATTACAAACTTAATAAACTCTTTCATCAAAAGCAGCTCGCGTTAGTACCTAAGATAATTAACAACGTAGCATTAAACTATAAAAACCTTAAGTGATACGCATACTTGAAGAATAAACTTCGAACAAACCTTCTAGTTCGTAAGCACTCTTTTAAAACAACACGACTTACGAACCACTGCCGTAATCAACTATGATCCTTACCCCTTATATACACTTCACACTTCTAAACTTGATCAACTTTTCGTTTAACAATCATACATACCCGAAAAACCCAATACGAACACAAAAACTCAGATCTAGGCCAAATCGTTACCTGTATCGAGCTTCTGATCTGGAGGTTCTTCTCACGAGCTATGGAGCAACACACTTCTTCAATCTCGGATCGATCCGCCAACTTTCTCTCTCTACGATTTCTCTCTCTATATGTTGCAAATGAGAGAAAGGGTAGTGACTTAGGGTATTTATAGGGGAGGCTCCCCTATGTTCGCCCCTTCTAGCCCGCCGGCCCATCCGGCCCGGCCCGTCATGCCTCGCTCGTTTATTCCGTTATTATATCTGTCGTTTTATTTTTGGGATGTTACAAGTCTACCCCCCTTACAATAGGTTTCGTCCCCGAAACCTATCATAAGTCAAATAGTTGAGGGTACGACTCCCTCATTTCCGTCTCCGTTTCCCAAGTAGATTCCGATCCCTTTCGGTGCTTCCATTGGACTTTAACCAATTGAATAATCTTATTACGCAAACGCTTTTCCTTTCTGTCTAAGATGGCCACGGGTTCTTCGATGTAGTTAAGGCTGTTGTCGACCTCGATGTCAGTAAGTGGTACGTGAGCCGATTCATCCGCCAAACACTTTCGCAAGTGCGATACATGGAAGGTAGGATGAATCCCACTTAACTCATCAGGCAACTCTAACCGATAAGCGACTTCACCAACCCGTGCCATTATCCTGAATGGTCCGACAAACCTCGGACTTAACTTTCCTCTCTTCCTGAATCGTATAATTCCCTTCCAGGGTGACACTTTCAACATTACTCTGTCCCCAACATCAAAATCAATAGGCCTTCGTCGTTTATCCGCATAGGATTTCGGACGATCTTGTGCGGCCTTCATTCGTGCTTTGATTTGATCAAACCTTTCCGACGTTTCTCTTACGACTTCAAGACTTTCTAATTCCTTCTGTTCAATCTCACCCCAACAAACCGGGGTCCTGCATCTTCTCCCATACAACATTTCGTAAGGCGGCATGCCTATCGTCGCGTGATAACTATTATTGTAGGAGAATTCGGCTAACGGCAGATGACTGTCCCAACTGCCGCCAAAATCGATAATACAAGCACGAAGCATATCCTCCAATGTCTGAATGGTCCTTTCGGACTGACCATACGTTTGTGGGTGGTATGCCGTGCTGATATTAAGCCTCGTGCCCATCGCCTTGTGAAATCTTTTCCAGAACCTCGATGTGAATCGTGTGTCCCGGTCAGATACGATCGTCAAAGGCATCCCATGCCGTGCTACTACTTCGTTTATAAATACCTCGGCTAACCTCTCCGACGAGAACGTCTCGCGAATAGGTAGGAAATGAGCACTCTTCGTTAAGCGGTCCACAATTACCCAAATGGTGTCATGACCTTTAGCTGTGCGAGGTAGCTTGGTTATGAAGTCCATGGTAATGTGTTCCCACTTCCATTCCGGTATATCAAGTGGTTGAATCTTCCCATTCGGTTTCTGGTGTTCGACCTTTACTTGTGAGCAAGTCAAGCACTTGCTTACATACTTTGTCACCTCATGTTTCATTCCAGGCCACCAGTATTCCTTCCTAAGATCTTGGTACATTTTATTGGTACCAGGATGGATAGAGTACCGAGACTTATGAGCCTCATCTAAGATTTTGGTTCTAAGCTCGCCACCCATAGGTATCCATACCCGTCCAAAACGTGTCCTAACACCAAGGGTGTTATATTCCAACTTGTCCAGTTGGCCAACCATCCTTTCCTTCTTTATGTTTTCTTTCTGAAGTGCTTCATCTTGAGCTCTTTCGATTTCCCTCATCACATCTGATGTTACCACCAACTGGCAAGCTTTCACTCTAATAGGAGTAGGCACATCCTTTCGGCTTAGAGCGTCAGCCACCACGTTTGCCTTTCCAGGATGGTATATGACTTCACAGTCATAATCTTTCAGGAGTTCCAACCATCGCCTCTGCCTCATATTAAGCTCTCTTTGTTCGAAGAAGTACTTCAAACTTTTGTGGTCGGAGTAAATAGTAAACTTCACCCCGTAGAGGTAGTGCCTCCAGATTTTCAATGCAAATACGACAGCAGCGAGTTCCAAATCATGAGTCAAATAATTAGCTTCGTGAAACTTCAACTGCCGTGACGCATACGCGATCGCTCTCCCGCGTTGCATCAACACGCATCCCAATCCCTGACCCGAAGCGTCAGAGTATACCACTAAGTCTTCATTGCCCTCGGGAAGGGCCAAGACTGGAGCTTGGGTTAGCTTCTCCTTCAATTCCTTAAACGCCTCATCCTGGGTCGAACCCCATTCGTACTTTACATCCTTCCGAATCAACTTTGTCAACGGCGAAGCTATTTTCAAGAAATCCTGGATGAATCTCCGATAGTAGCCTGCCAATCCCAAGAAACTCTGGATTTCAGTTGGCGTCTTAGGAATATTCCATTCCCTTACAGTCATTATCTTTGATGGGTCAACCATAATGCCGTTCGGGTTAATGACGTGACCTAGGAATTGGACTTCCCTAAGCCAGAACGCGCATTTGGAGAACTTAGCATACAACTTTTCCTTCTTTAGAGCCTCCAACACCTCCTTTAAGTGACATGCGTGATCACCCTCATTCTTGGAGTGGATGAGGATATCATCGATGAACACGATTACCGATCAGTCCAGCATCGGTCGACACACCCTATTCATCAAATCCATGAATGCTGCGGGGGCGTTCGTCAACCCAAAAGACATTACGCGGAACTCGAAATGTCCATAACATGTGCGAAATGCCGTTTTCGGTATGTCTTCTTCCCTCACCTTCAACTGATGGTACCCGGACCGAAGGTCGATTTTTGAGAACCAACTTGCGCCTTGTAATTGATCGAACAGATCGTCGATCCTTGGTAAAGGGTACTTGTTCTTCACCGTACGTTTGTTCAACTCGCGATAATCAATACACATTCTCATCGAACCATCCTTCTTCTTCACAAACAACATCGGAGCTCCCCAAGGCGAGATGCTCGGTTGTATAAATCCCTTCTCTAGTAGTTCGTCTAATTGGGCCATAAGTTCTTTCATCTCCACTGGTGCTAGTCGATATGGAGCCTTAGCCACGGGCTGGGCATCTGGTACTAAGTCAATTCGGAACTCAATTTCTCTATCGGGTGGTATCCCAGGCAAGTCCTCTGGAAACACCTCCGGGTACTCGCGTACCACGGGTACATCGTCTAGTTCCTTCACTTCCTTACACTTGTCAATCACGTACACCAGATAAGCCTCGCATCCGCGCCTCAAGTAATCTGTTGCCTTAATCATCGAGATGACGTTTGGCATCGGGGCGTCGCGATCTCCAAAAACCTCGACTTTGCTACCATCCGGAGCCTTGAGTCGGATTATCTTTCGTTTACATATGATTTGTGCTTCGTTGGCAGTTAACCAATCCATACCCAACACGACATCAAACCCTCCCAAAACCATAACAAACAATCTGACAGGGAACCTATGACCTTCTATTTTTATCGTGGAGTTGTCAACTGCATCGGTCACTCTCGCAGTTCTACCCTCAGCGGTTTCTACGCTAAAGGCCCTTTCTAGCTTACTGACAGTGTACTTCACTCGTTTACAAAAAGTCACAGATATAAAACTCTTACTGGCACCCGAATCAAATAACACAGATACAAAAGTGTTGTCAAGGATAAACGTACCTGACGCCACATCGGGGTCTGCCCTGGCTTGGTCTTGCGTCAGCGCGTACGCACGAGTCTTTGCTCGGGGCCTCTCTTCTTTCTTCTACGGGCCTTTCCCCTTCCCGACTTCACCCATTCTTGGTTTGGTGCATTCCCGGCTCATGTGGCCGCTTTCACCACAATTATAACATTTAATGCCTTACATGCATTCACGGGAGTAGTGCCCAGTCTTGCTACATTTGTAGCACAGATTTGTCCCTAGCCGACACTCACCCACATGTCTTACCCCACATTTTCCACAGACTGCCGTCTCACCTACCCTGGCATGTTTGTCCCGAGCCCCAAACAACTTCCCACCCGATCGCTTAGCGGGAAAACTCAGCTTCTTCTTAGGCTCTTCAATGGCAACGACATTCAGCACCAGATCATCAAATACCACGCCGCTCAGTTCTACTACCGAATCGTAGGTAGTAGGGGCGTTTGCTTTAACATAGGTGCGGACCTTGTCCGGCAACCCCTGAATGTAACAGGCGATCTTTCTCTCTTCAGTAGTGACAAGATGTGGCACCAGACGTGCCAGTTCATTGAATCGGGTTGTATACTGCCGGTGCGTCATGCTCCCGGCCTTCAAACCCAGAAATTCCCTCTCTACCTTCTCAATCTCGTTCCTCGGATAGAAGTTCTTGATTACTAGAGTTTTCAAGTCATTCCACATCATCGAGTCAACAACCTCATCCCCCTTAGCCTGACATACACCTTCCCACCAGTGGGATGCTTAATTTCATAACTTGATTTGCTCGACACTCGCTCAGACGGATGGCGGCTTCCATACGTATCACCCAGTCAAAAGTAGCCACCGCGTCCTTCTTCCCAGTCAGGACCGGCGGGTCACATGCCTTAAAGGACTTATAGTCGCAACCACGGTTAAGCGGTGCGTTGATTGCCTCAGTGTTCGGGGTACCAACCGCCGTGTTAGACCCACCCGTCTCACTAGCCTTCTTTAACGCTTCTGCCAACAGTCCTGGCAAAGAAACCTTCATCAACTTAGTGAACTCGCGTGCCAGAGCCGTTCTCACTTCCGGTTCAAAAGTGAATTGTTGTTCTTCGACATGAGTCGGCTCAGTCCCGTGCATACTAACTTCTGGCTCAGTGTGAACACTTCCTTCTTCACTGTACCCTTGGCGTGCAAGGGTCCTGCCGTGACCACCGTTACGACCACCGGTATGGCCCCCACCACGCCTTCCATTTCCTCTCCTTGCCATTTCGTTCTATAAGACAAGGAATCCAATGTCATCACGCTAGTTAACAAATAGAATTCAACAAGCATTGTATGATGTTAATATACACTGGCCATCTGCAATTAACCATTACACTACCTTTCGATTTCTATTTGACCACCTTTGTGATTACATCAGAACACAAGTCCTTACCTAACCCTTTCTAAGGCATACTATATATGTAAATATATACTACCTTCTACCTGATGCTGTGGCTCGAGTTACCCGTACTGGCATCCGCTTTCGGTCCCATTCACAGTTTAAGTTCAGACACTGGGAGTGTCCGAATCTCTCAAACTATGCTCTGATACCAACTTGTAAGGCCCCAAACCTGGGAGGCCTCACTTGTTGGATTTACTCATTCACAAACAGTTCTTAAACTTGAATATCAAATAACGCAGCGGAAAATTTCATTAAAAATATAATCATAACATTGTCCAACATGCGGAAGCGTAACATAGTCTAATACATAAACATAACCTAAGCTAATCATAACGGGATGCCATTCTTCATAACATCCGGGTAACTCATCAAGCCGCCCAGCATCACCGTCCATCATCATAACCTGCCTTAACCTGAATGTGCATACTAAAAAAAGACAGCTACGCGGGTGAGTTCTAGC
Organism: Smallanthus sonchifolius; assembly: GCA_023525975.1. Lineage (NCBI taxonomy): Eukaryota > Viridiplantae > Streptophyta > Magnoliopsida > Asterales > Asteraceae > Smallanthus > Smallanthus sonchifolius. The sequence continues at coordinate 84,162,899 of CM042034.1, read as the reverse complement.
ATTACATAAAACCTTAACATAAACATTTTGCCAAAAACATAACATACATTTGTTTAACAAAAGCGTACGTAAAACATGCAATAACTTAACATCATCAAAACATCGTAACATAGCATCATAACATAAGTCAAGATGAACCGAATCTGCACCTTCTCGTAACCGTCAATTCCATACCTCGCATACCAGCGGATGAACTTAAGGCTCGTTACCTCTAATTCATCCGTCACACAGGTCTCCTAAGGCTCGTTACCTCTAGGTGGACCAAACATATGTCTCCTAAGGCTCGTTACCTCTAGGTAGACCAAACATATGTCTCCTAAGGCTCGTTACCTCTAGGTAGACAAAACATAACTTAGGAACTATTTTCCCCGCAAGGAATAGTACCCTCCATCGGGATCCCGGTAATCCCATGGGTGACCGTCGTCACCCCATCATCAACCAGTTGTACAACCGTTAGCCAGCCACAAAGGCCCCCCGTAAGGGTGAGGCCAATACATACATACATACCTTAGCTCCCGTAGGAACTCGTGGCAGATTCGTTCATTCGTGACTTTCATAAAACCTTTACCTCATTTTAGTTAAAGCATTCGTACGTTTTATTAAACAAAACATCATCTCTTTCGTAAACCTTTCGTAAACTTCATTTGGCAAAACATTTCATAAACATCATCTCGTAAACATCATTTCGTAAACATCATTTCGTAAACCTCATTTTAAAAACATCATTCCGTATGTATGCACACAAGCCCAAAAACATTAATTAAAACATTTAAAGAAGGGCTTCTAGAACTCACCGGATAAGCTAATCTGGTTGTCCTAAACAAAGGTCCAACAACGTCACTTCCGATCTGAATTGATTAGTTAATTACACATCAGACCAAATCCCGACTCTAACGGTTTAACCATTCTAAACATACTGACTTTACTTAACCAGCCTGATGCCTGCGCACTTAGCAAGTGCGCAGGGCCTTGTTCTGGCGTACTTAATAAGTGCGCAGACTTCGCTTCATGGGTACTTGATAAGTATGCAGGCTTTGCTTCATGCGTACTTGATAAGTACGCATGACCTGCTTCATGCGTACTTGATAAGTACGCAGAACCTTCTTCATGCGTACTTGATAAGTACGCAGAACCTTTCTTCTTGCGTACTTGATAAGTACGCAGGATCTGCTTCCCCGCAAAACCCTAACTTTCGCATGCGGGTCTGATCACGTCAAGATTCCGAACTTGTTTACATTCAAAACGTTTGCTTTTCTTTTAAGAACTCAAATCCATGTTTTTCTTCCAGTTTTATCCGTAAAAACGTTACCTTTTCATCCAAAACCCGAAAAACCCCAATACGAACAAAAAACTCAGATCTAGGCCAAATCGTTACCTGTATCGAGCTTCTGATCCGGAGGTTCTTCTCACGAGCTCTGGAGCAACACACTTCTTCAATCTCGGGTCGATCCGTCAACTTTCTCTCTCTACGGTTTCTCCCTCTAGATGTTGCAAATGAGAGATAGGGTGGTGACTTAGGCTATTTATAGGGGAGGCTCCCCTATGTTCGCCCCTTCTAGCCCGCTGGCCCATCCGGCCCGGCCCGTCATGCCTCGCTCGTTTATTCCGTTATTATATCTGTCGTTTTATTTTTGGGATGTTACAAGTTATATATAATATCATCCTATTTTAAAACGGTCAAACCAGTAAACCGGTAAAAAGACCGATTCGATCATCGGTCCGGTTTTAAAAACATTGCTTTTATGTAGGGGTGAGCAAATAACCGAATTAACCGAACCGTAACCGAATTAACCGACTTAACCGAACAATTAACCGATGGTTCGGTTAAGCTATAACTGATTAACCGAAACTTGTGGGTCGGTTTTGGTTATGATGTGTGTCATAACCGAACCGAACCGAATGTAATCAATTTGAAATAAATTTAAACTACCAATCATATTCTTTAATAAGTATTGGTTTTTTCATCTTTAAACCTCTGTAAATTTGATTATAATCACAACTACAGTTTCAATTTAATTGTTTTTTTAAGCTTCAATTTCAGTTTAACTCACTAACTCGTAATCACTTCAACCATTTTTGTAAACTTTTCAACAACTTCAATTACAGTTTTTTTTGTCAGCCATTAACACAAAGCCAAAATTAGTCAACTACTATTGCATGCAGCATGTGTGTGACTTCCTATCATTTTCTTCTGTTCTACTCAGGGCCAAAGTTTGCTATTAAATGAATTAGCAATAAAAAAGCTTCAAAATTACAACTAAGGAAAATGATAGGAGGTAGTGTTGGGCTAGATCAAATATTCAGAATGATTTTAACTTTTGATAATATGGTTTGATGCCTCTAGCATGAAACTCCGGAACAACTACCAAAACTTTTCGTCCTGACTCTCCTTAAATATAAGCTCCGGATCTGCACTTCCGTACCAAGACATCATTGTAACTAGACAAACTTAAGACAGTCATGTGGAACTATAGAAGCATTTAGTGTGATCTGATTACATTTGACCAGTTGACTTTTCTAAAATGGACATGCATTTTTAGTCGTCTAAAACATGGTTATCAAGACCGGTAGTCGGCTAAGCCGGCTAAAAATTCCGTGCCTAAAAGGAATCTGTCAGATGCAACACCAATCAGAATTTGACACGTGGTATCACATAAATTTTAGCCGGCTATAGCTGTCTATTTAAACGGCTTAGCCGACACTTTTTTTCTGACTTGGCTCGATTTTAGCCGGCTATTTGACTTTCCTTAGCCGGCTATTTGAATGTACATAGCCGGATATTTGAATGTAAATAGCCGGCTATTTGAATGTTCATAGCCGGCTATTTGTCTTAAAATAAACACAACAATCATATAATAAGTAGTCAAATACAATATAAGTTTAATATCTTAAAATAAACACAATAGTCATATAAAAAGTAGTGCTTAAATACAATATTAAAATAATGTCTTACACAACAATTAGTTTAAGACATTAGTTTAATATTGTATTTGATCACTACTTTTTATATGATTGTTGTGTTTATTTTAAAACATTAAACTTATATTGTATTTGACTACTTATTATATGATTGTTATGTTTATTTCAAAACAAATAGCCGGTTATGAACATTCAAATAACCGGCTATGTACATACAAATAGCCGTCTAAGGAAAGTTAAATAGCTGGCTAAAATCGAGCCAAGCTAAAAAAAAGCGCCGGCTAAGCCATCTAAATAGACTGCTATAGCCGGCTAAAATTTCCGTGATGCCACGTGTCAAATTCTGATTGGTGTTGCGTCTGACAGATTCCTTTTAGGCACAGAATTTTTAGGCGTCTATTGGTCTTGATGAACGTGTTTTAAACGGCTAAAAATGCATGTCCATTTTGGAAACGTCAACCGGTGAAATGTCTATTTTGATAATTTTCCATTTATATTTGTGTTTTTGGAGTTCCAAATAAAAAAAACAGAAAAAAACATGTTGTGTGTGGGTTATTAATTGTGTCGTACGGAGAAAAAAAAAGAAGGGATTATGCGTTTTCTTTGTTTTGAACAGTGAGTTTGTAGCATAAAGAAAGTTTTGAACAGTGAGTTTGTAGCATAAAGAAATGACAGGAAAGAAAGATGGCGGTGGAGAAATTTTAAACCAAGCAATCAAAACAACATCCCGTTGCAATGCCCGAAATAATCACCTACTAACTACACGAGTTGGTCAATAATGGTGGAATCAATTCTATAAGCATACTGTTTGTGGGAAGCTATTAACCCGGTAACGGGAAGAGCGATCGCGGCTAGAAAGGATTTAATGGCAAGAGCATTCGTGTTCCAGACTCTTACCCAAGGATGTGTTACTTCAAGTGACAAAGCATGAAAATGCAAAGGTTGTGTGGGAGGCGCTTCGTGTGATGTATTTGGGAGCCGATAGAGTGCAAAAGGCGAGAATTCAAGCTCTTAGAACCGAGCTAAAGATGTTGAAGATGAAAGAAAGTGAAATAATTGATGAGTTTTTGGGCAAACTTAGTGGGATTGCTACACAGTTCAAGAGTCTTGGATCAAACTTGAAAGATGAGATTATGGTTAGAAAATTACTAAATTATGTTCCAAAGAAATTTTTGCAGAGTGTAGCTTCTATTGAGCAATACTTCTGGAAGCCTTGGGAAGGTTGAAGGCAAAGATAGGATCAAAGTGCTTAATAAGGAAGATAATGATCAAGGAAAGTTGTTGCTTTCAAAGCAGGATTGGGAAGGGAGAACCAAGCGTGGTGAGTTTGATCAAGATCAATATGGACAAGGACAAGGTCGTGGTCAAGGAAGGGGTCGCGGTTTTGGTAGGGGTCGAGGAGGCTGGTTCCAACCTAATGAAAACCGAAGAGAACAAGGCATGTATCAAGATAAACGACATATCAAATGCTACAATTAATGTCAAGAATATGGACGCGGTGTTGCTGAGTCATGTCCTAAGCATGAACCAAAGGAAGAAGTAACTAATTTGACTCGAGAGGATGATGAGCCGGCTCTACTTTGATGAATGCACTGGGCCAATATTAAGATTAAAGGGGTGAATGTTGGGTTAATCTTGACAAGTCAACGTGGTACGGGTCCTAGAGTCATTTGTCAAGTCGGGTTGCGGGTTTTAACGGGTCAAACCATCATATTGCAGCGGTTAGTATTTTAGGTTGTTTTAATTTAGTTGTTTGTGGTTGAACAAATAAAAACGTGGAGTTTGACCGAGTTTGTGAAGAGAACGTTGGGTAGATGAATGGGTTGCTCTTTGTACCGGGTGTTTAGGTACTAATTGCTAAAGGGAAAACTTCATAAAAATGTAACCAACTTTTCAAACTGTTTCAATTAAGTCACTCAAACTTTTTTTGTCCCGATTTAGTCACTCAACTTTCAGGTAACCTACTAATCAGATACTTTTTACCTGTTTAACAGGTTTCCACACTGATGTGGCATTTAACATGCTGACGTGGCATTTATTTTTCGTTTTTTTTCTTTTAATATGTTAGCGTGGAATTAATATAATTTTTAAAGAAAATCTTTCTTATTCTTTCATACCCTCACCACTCACGTGATGTTTCAAAAAAAATTCTTTCAAAAAATAATTTTTTTAAAATTAAAAAAAATATATTAATTCCACGCTAGCATATTAAATAAAAATAGATAACGAAAAATAAATTATACGTCAGCATGGTAAATGTCACGTCAACATGGAAACTTGTTAAACAGGTAAAAGGTATCTGATTAGTAGGTTACCTGAAAGTTGAGTGATTAAATCGGGATAAAAAAAGTTTTAAGTGACTTAATTGGGAACAGTTTAAAAGGTTGGTTACATTTCTACGAAGTTCCCCCATTGCTAAAATAAAGCTAAGTAATATATAAATGTAAATAAATAATTAAGCTAAGAACATGGCCAACACAAATCCACATATTATACACTAGATAAGAAAATAAGTTGTGCAAACAAATAACACTGCATACATTTATTCATAATATATAGGTCCTAAAAGTTTATATATATTTAGCTTATGATCACCTGAACTTGTTCTGAGCACTGAACGACTTCTTAAGTTTGTGATCCTCAGTTGGAATTTTGACATTGGTGGCTAACCCTACTACTTCTAGAAACCTTATCATATACCAACAAAAGTCAACTTGCCACCATTCTATTCCATGTCGAGCTGAATACTCAAATGCATGGTGATTATTATGCCATCCTTCTCCAAAAGTAATCAATGCTACCATCCTACATATATACACACATATATAAATTAAAATGGAAATAAAAAACACATGCTAAATATTATTCAAATGAATATATAAGGAATTAATCATTTGAGCACTCCTAAATATTATGAGAACTCACGAGTACTCGTCAAAAAATCAATCAAAATCATTTTTTTTTGTTTTAGTCACCTTTATTACTAGAAAACAACATAAAAAATGAATTTATATATTTAAATTTACATGTATTCATATAGTAAAAAATATATACACATGTGTAAGTTTACCATTTACACATATGCATAAATTTTTTTAAGAATAATTTAGAGAGAATAGATGTATTAATTGGAGAGATAAATCATGTTTTATGTTGTATTTTAATAATAAATGTAGTGAAAAGAAAAAAAAAATGGGTTTCATTGGTTTTTTGGCGAGTTCTTATTTAAACCTAACCATATATATACATATATATATATATAGAGTTGAGTTCATGAGAGAATGCACTTTAATGAGAGAATTAGAGAACCACTAAGAAAAGAAGGGTGGAATTTTAAAGATAAACGGTAAAATTGGAACTTAAAATATATAAATTTTTAAACATTTCTATCTTTTGCATACATTATTTTTTTTTTTAAATTGCACCATTAAATCAAGAATTTCTTTATCTTTCATTTGAGTATAAATAACGTTATAAAAAATAAGAATTAACTCGTCGTTTTATTTTCTTATTATTTTCAATATTGCATATGTGTAGTATCACCCAAAAACCTAACACACTCTCCAAAAACCTAAACCCCCACCACACCCCCACCCAAAAACCTAAACCTCCACCCCACCCCCACCCAAAAACCTAAACCCCCACCCCACCCAAAAACCTAAACCCTCCACACCCACCCCCGCCCAAAAACCTAAACCCCCACCCACCCCCGCCCAAAAACCTAAACCCCCACCCACCCTCGCCCAAAAACCTAAACCCACCCACCCCACCCACCCCCACCCAAAAACCTAAACCCACCGCACCCACCCCTTACCCTAAAAAATCTAACCCTAAACGTAATACTGCATATGTGTAGTACCACCCTAAAAACCTAAACCCCTCACCCCACCCCCACCCAAAAACCTAACCCCACCCCACCCACCCCCCAAAAACTTAAACCCCCAACCCACCCCAAAAATCCTAACCCCCCCCCCCACCCACCCCCCCTCCAAAAACCTAACCTAAAATCTAAACTTAACCCAAAAGCTAAACCGACTATTTTTTTGAGGTTTTTTTTTTGAGCGAGGACGACGTGGGAAACAAGGTCTCCGAACCACTTTTTTAGTTTTTGATTTAAATTTTGAGTTATGATTTTTTTTATTATTATTTTTTACCTTTAAAGAGGAGTTATCTAGTTCTCTCCCTAAATGTTAGTTTTCTTATGAACTTCACCCTATATATATATATATATATATATATATATATATATATATATATATATATATATATATATATATATATATATATATATATAGGGAAGGGTTCAAATGTTAACCAACTTTTTATGCGATAACCACTATAAAACAATAACATAATTTATAAATTATTTTTTCTTTTAATTGTTAAAATAGTATTTAAGTATCTTGAATAGATATTTTGAACGTATATATGGAAATGATTAGTTTTACGTATACATACCAAATAATGTTACATATACGTGACATATAGTGTTTACATATATGTAACTTAACATAATGATAATTGATACATATACGTAACACTCTGTTTGAGAATGGTTATCACGGTTATCACATAAATATTGGTTAGCATTTGAACCTCTTATATATATATATATATATATATATATTAAACTTACCAATTATTTTTGGAGAGATCACCGGTTTTCCAAGCTTGATTTCCCCATATATGACAAGCTGAGTTAACTAGAAAAGTCACGTGATATCCCCATGTGGTTGCTAATCCCTACATATATCATGAGCAAGTCGATCAATAACTAATTATCATTACTCTGCTATACACGAAGTTGGAAAATAAAATAATCAAACAACGTACTCATACCACAACCCAAACAAGGTAGGTAAATCCACCAAAAGCATAAACGAGGGCAGAAAATGCAAATATATGCAATAGATAGCTTCTTTGAATGAATTTATAGAATACTTGATTCTTTAAATCTTCCACGTTCTTACGCTCTTGATACTGCAAATCGATCATATATCAACTTAAACCGGATAATTATTAGCCACTAGAAACAGTTTCCTTTTCGGAACATGAACCTATAGTACCTTTTCAAGAATGTAGCCGCTATCAAAGAGCCAACCCATATGACTAAACCAAAATCCGAAGGTTGGAGAGTGTGGATCTTTCTCTGAATCAACATACTGATGGTGATATCTATGCATGCTCACCCAATATATGGGATCCCTCTGTATACATATATTATCGTTAAGAATTTGACACTGGTACAATAAAGTTTTTTTTTAAAGCAGTCAATAGTTTTTATTTAAACGGTTTTTATTTAAAACCGTTACAAAAAACAAGAAAACCACTCCAAATAATGTGTTCCTAAGGGGTTTAAATTGAACTGCTTTATTTAAAAAAAAATTACAATGGGTCTCCGGTACCATTTACAGTAGTTTATAATGTGGACCACCTTACTCATTTACTAAACCGCCATATTTGAAGTTATTTACATCGGTTTTTCACAATTATTTTATTTGTATTTATTAAATCAATATATATTTTAGATGTCATTTAAAACGTTTATTTAAAATCTCATTTGAACCGCTTTGTTTTTAATCACCTTTTAACATCATATCGGTTATTTTTAAAACCGCTCTAAATAGTTTAACCAAATTACATACATCAATCAACGACCTTCTCTTTTTCTCTATCAATTTATCTGCTTAACTTACAATGGCCGTCACTCAAACTCAGATTCATTCTTGGGCATTATTAGAGCAAACTGAAATTTATTATTGTTCGATCATTACAAAAAAAAAAAACTCGGATTTTATTCTTGGTGATTATTAGAGCAAATATACGTTTTCTGTTGGGTGACATTAAAGCATTTTTTTTTGTTAAGAGCAAACCGGATACTTCCTTAAAGAATTCTTCATTAGAACATTTATTGTTGGGTGATCATTATTTCTATATATTTGCATCTATAGATTTGTAAGGATGAAGGGGAACAATCCTCATCAAAAAACTACCCTAACAAAAATACTCAATAAAATATCACATCATTTTTACCCAAATCCAATCCTAATACCCTAAAGTGTTAGGGGCACAACCCTAATACCCTATATATATATATATATATATATATATATATATATATTTAAGTTAAAACTAATATATATATTGATTCACTCTAGAATTCATATGAAACCCTAAAACAAAATCAAGCCCTGAATGTCAAGCTCTAAATAAAAAATCAAGCCCTGAATGCATTAATTGATTCACCACCTGAATATTAATTCACTACCTGCATGAGGGTATATTTACCCGAAGTTTTTTATTTTTTGAAAGGCTAATTTCTTAATTCCTGTTGAGAGTGAGACTTGAACCCATGACCTCCCCAAATCTTGGTGTTCCTAAAGGATTTTTCCTCTACCATTGGGCCACCAACCCCAATGTTATTTACCCGAAGTTGCCTACCCGATTTGCTACCCGCACCAACGGCGGCGGTGTACCCGCGTCTACCCGCAGGGACTACCTTAATAATCAATGTAGACTTGGAAACTTTTTAGATTACCCATCTGCAATTAATCTAACACAAAATAATTTTGGATTGTCCCATTTTAGTACTTCTTTTTTTATTATTCTATCTTTTATATATATATATATAAATATATATATAGAGGAAGTTTTAAATACAAAGGGCTTTTATGATGCGAAGGGTACGAAGGATTATGGATTATTAATCTACCAATTCAAGGGTTGAGATGAAATGTGTGCCTAGTCAGCTTGTTTTTAAACGTGAAAAGAGTTTGAAAGGGTAAAATGGGTATAGTATACATTTGTTGACTTTTTTCAAGTTCGCCATTTTTTTAAAACAAGTATAACTTTTTTATACGACGTACATTATTTAGTAATTAGTAATATTTGATTTTTTTTTTAAATTTGGAAAACTTAAATAAATAAATAAAAGATGTGGCAACATTCTAACGGAGAAGGTAGTATTCAGTGGGGTTGTAGTTTAAACTTAGTTAGTATTGTGAATGTATAGAAATATGAGAATCAATTTAGTTCATTTATTCAATAGTACATATACATATATACATGGATGAAAATGTAACCGTCAAAAACGGTTTCTAACGGGAGATATATCTGGTTTACAACACTCCCCCTCAGATATATATATATATATATATATATATATATATACACATTTATATTTATGTTCATTATACACTATTAACAACATGCTTCAGGACGCTATTAAATCGGTACTTCAGGACCTAAAGATAAAACTGATTCTACTGGACCAGTTATGCTACCTCGTTAAAAACCTTACTAAGAAAACTCAGTGAGACAAAACTTAGTCAAGGAAAAAAGAGTATAGCGTGTATAATGCTCCCCCTCAATTTAACTAACGTCTTTTAATCTACGAAGTCCGATCTTTTGTGATAGATGCTCGAAACTGCTTCTTGGTAAAGATTTTGTGAACAGGTCAGCTAGATTGTCATTTGACTTGATTTGATGAACATCGATTTCTCCTTCTTTCTGCAAGTCATATGTTGAGAAAACTTTGGTGAAATATGTTTTGTTATGTCACCTTTGATGTAGCCTTCTTTTATCTGAGCTATGTAAGCAACATTGTCTTCATAGGTAATTGTTAAGTCCTTCTGGATCTGCACTAATCCACATGCTTCTTGTATTCGATTAAACATTGATCTCAACCACACACATTGTCGACCGGCATCATATAGTACTATAAATTCAGCATGATTTGATGACGTTGTTTTAAGTGTTTGCTTTGTCGACTTCCAAGGAATTGTTATGCCATCAAATATGAATATGTAACCTGTTTGAGAACGTGATTTATGTGGATCTGATAGATATCCAGCATCAACATACCTAACAAGCTGGGACTTTTTATCTCTTTGGTAAAAAAGACCTAAGTCTTGCGTCCCACAAATATACCGAAATATATGTTTTATTTCATTCCAATGTCTACATGTTGGATTCGAACTATATCTTGCTAGTACATGTACCGAGAATGCAATATCAGGTCTCATGTTATTTGCAAGATACATAAGGGCACCGATCGCACTTAAGTACGGTACTTCTGGACCAAGTACTTCTTCGCCCTCTTCTTGAGGTCGGTAAGGATCCTTATGTGGGATCTAGCGGCCGTACAACCATAGGGACGCTAAACGGATGAGCTTTATCCATATTGAAACGTACTAACATCTTCTGAATGTAGTTTGATTGATGAACAAATGTGCCATTACACAGGTACTCAAATTGAAGACCAAGACATAATTTTGTCATACCAAGATCTTTCATTTCAGATTTACTATTTAACAATTTAGCATGTTTCTCTATCTCTTCAGAAGATCCAATGATATTTATATCATCAACATAAACTGCTATTATGATGAATTTTTGAGTGTGATCTTTTTATAATGACACATGGTCTAAATATATCAAGATTTGTATCTTCTTTTTCGAGATATTCACTAAGTCGGTTGTACCACATACGACCATATTTCTCGAGACTATATAAAATTTCTTGAGATTTATAATACACATCTCGGGATACTAATTATAATGCTTCAGGCATTTCTAACCATTCAGAAATTTCCATGTAGCTGTCACTTTCAAGTTTTCCACACAAGTATGCAGTAACAACAACCATAAGTTTTCTTAAGTCCTTTTGAGATTGCGAGGCAGACTAACATCTAAAGGTTATCGCATCCACTACAGGGGAACACGTTTCCTCACAATCAACTTCGAGGATTTAGGAAAAACCTTAATGTTACAAGTCGTGCCTACATCGCATAATCTCATAATTTTCGTTTCTTTTTATTTAAAGACATCCATTTATAACCTACTGGTTTGACGTCTATGGGTGTTCGGACTACACGTCCGAAAACATTTCACTTGCCATTCAAATTTAATTAAGCCTTTTAGGCGTCTTGCCATTACAACCAGTCATCTCTGTGTATATTCTTACAGAGTTTTATGTACGCAATCTTTTTCATTGATTACATCTATTGCTATAGCATATGCAAATATTTCAAACACGTGTTTAATTTTGGTTCCATACTGTCCTGCGTTGTACATAATTTTAATTGAGATCTCATATTTGTTTGGTATATGAGGTTCTTCTAGAACTCATTTTCCTCTTCTCGGGCATTATAGATTTCTTCTGGAATCATATTAGTCTCTTCTAGGACATTTACTTCTTCTGGGCTTTATCGCTTCTTTCTGCGATTTCATTAATCTCTTCTAGGATTTTATCTATAACCTCTTCTAGGGTTCTGTATATAGGGTTGGACCAACTGCCTTATTCTGCTCTTATTCTTGTGGATTTTTATGTTTGGAACCGATTTATTTCCCATGTTTCCTGTGTATGGTAATCTTTTTATGATTACTTCAGTTTGAGCTGGTGAAGTTTATGCTGGTATATGTGACTTTGTCACTTTGTTTGTGTGTGTGGATATGCATCATATAGTTCATTTACTATTCTTTGCAATAGCATGACATATTAGACTTCAGACATATAATAACCACTTCAGGGGTGATGATGATGCATTCGATGATTATGTTTTAATGTATTACCGGTCTTTCCTTATTTAGTCTCCCCCTAAGACTGAGAATATTGTCTCATTAAGATGATAGTCAACATACGATGTTGTAAACATGGCCCATTGTGGTAAGTTATGGCGGTACTGATACATATATCACATAACCAAATTGGGACACACTTGGTTCTCTTCCCGAGACTAGTTGTATAGGGAGTATTTGATCAGCAGTTGGTTTTAAACTGATTAGTGCAATGATATGCAGAATAGCATGCCCTCACATAATAATTTATATCTCTTTAGGAGCGATCTAGTTATTAACTTTAATCATTACTTAATGATTCAAGTAAACCATTTTTATATGTGAACATGAGCTTCTGGGTGTTCAACATTTATCACGATAGATATACAATAAGCGGGAAAATTCTACATATAAGGTAGCTAAAAGATCCACATGTGACCATATATAGATGTATCTCTTAAGATTGTAAAATACTGAAAATGGTCCACATGGCGATTAACATACCCGCATATATCCTCTTGAGTTCTTCCCAAATATAAAAGGGATTCTTTATAAGAGTTTGTATTCAAAGAGCTTAAATATTGATTTGCTGAAAGAATTCAGTACACATGTTGGTAGCAAAAAATTAAATTGTTGAGAGGGTGCTTGTTGGCACCTTTGATCATTCACCTCAACACGATGCTACCTCAATGACCTATTTGGTCATGCCATAAGTTGTATCTAATAACTTCTGGTTACTAGCCATGTATGATTCGATAGGATTGATATTAGTACAATATAATCCAAATAATATAGTTTGTAGTTTTTCGATAATCGTCTCCTGGCCATTTTTGTTTGAGGTAAGTTGAAGTTATTCAACATTATTATTATTATTTTTTTTTAGAAATTGTTCTGAGGTGGTAACCATTTTGTCTAATATCTTTGAAACCAAGTAAACTTCGTCGTGGTTTACTAGAGTATAATGCATTATTGAGAATCAGTGTGGTACTCGAAGATAAGATTATATGTCATCTGCCAGAGCCTTCAATAAGGTTACTCACACCAGAGATATTACCAACAGATATCTCTATCAGAGACAACCCAGAGAAAAAATTTCTTATGTTTGATAATAGTGTTGGTACTACCACTATCAACTAGATATTCATCACCAGTAATAGCTCTGCTGGAGCTGGTAAACATGTTTCTTCATGAAACAGATAAATAAAATAAATATAAATTTAGACATCACGAACATTCTCTATGAAATCACATGTATCTAAATGAGTGTGTGATAGTGGGGCAAGAGACGAGAAGGTAGATGCATTCTCAATCAGATTAATCTCAACCTTTTTTTTTCTTTATCTTTCATCTTGTTTTGATAAGTTTCAACGAGGTATTTGGGGATACGACACGTGCGGTACGAGTGATTTGTCATCCCACATCTATAACATATATAGCTTTGGTTCCCGCTAGTTCTCCCCCTAGAAGGTCGCCTCGTATTTTTTCGACTTAATTCGCCACTACTGGGTTGAGGTTTATGAGACTCCCGATGCCAAGTATTGCTCCGTTCACGTCCACGGCCTCTACTGGAGCCGCGGCTTCTCCCTCTCCCACGCCCGCTCTTATAAGTTCCCGCATTCGCTTCTGGGAATGGGCTAGCACCGATAGGTCGCGATTGATGATTTTGAAGTAGAAGCTTGTTATTTTGCTCAGCGACCGGAATAGATGATATCAATTTGGAATATTCAGTAAATTTTCGTTCCCTATACTGCTGCGACAGGAGCATATTTGAGGCATGGAACGTTGAAAACATCTTTTCAAGCATGTCTTCTTCGGTTATATTTTCTCCACACAATTTCAGTTCAGAGATTGTGGAAAAGAGCAGAGTTGTAATCGCTAACAGTCTTATAGTCTTGTAGCCTCAGATGTAGTCACTCGTAGCGATCTTTTGGGAGTAAGACCAACTTCTGTTGGTCAAATCGTTCATGAATGTTTTTCCATAATTCAAGAGGGTCCTCAATAGTAAGGTATTCTCTTTTCAGGTCGTTGGGAAGATGATGATGGAAAAATATCATAGCTTTGGCTTTGTCTTGAAGGGATGTTTGATTCTCATTATTCAAGAGGGTCCTCAATAGTAAGGTATTCTCTCCCTCTACTGGAGATTAAATATGTAATAATAATAGAAAAAATAAAAACATTATAATAAATAATTGGAAAATTCGATGCAATCTTGAAATACAATCCAATTATACTAACTAGGTGATCTCTAAAGCACATATCAGAAAACCAAATCTTTATGTTTTTCTTTCGGGCCAAAATGATGGGCTGGCTGGGTATTATTCAGATATTAAATGATGGGCTGGGTGTTATTTAGATTTTGGATGTGGGTCCCATTAATATAGAAGCGAGTAATTAGGCGAGTAATTAGATGCGAAGACGAGGATGCGTATTTGTCGAAAGTAAAGAATCAACATCTCCATTCGTGTAAACTATATCATTGAGTCTTGTCAATTTCTCCCGTTTATACAATCGGTTACGGGTGTCTCTTGACGGTAATTTATCTTGGTTGTGGCGGCTAAACGCTATTGCAGATTCCTCTCAGCCTTTATCGACGACGGAGATCGATTGTAAGTAATTGATTTCGTACGTTTTTTTTTTCTTTTCGTATGGAAAACGGCAGTAACCATAAATGTTAAAATGAAATAATTTATTTTAATTATAAATAACCGTTGTATTTAATTGTTTAGATACGCTTTAAATGGTATAAATTTTTTGACAGGTATTTCCTTTACAGTGGCTTTGAACTGCTATATATAAGTTATTATTGGTGGTTTATTTTTTCTTTTAAGATTTTCTTTTGTTTGTTTTTTAAAGCGGTTTTCAAACCGTAAAAAAGGGGCAATTACATATATTCCCTTAAAAACTTCAGTAATTGTATATATACTCAGCTCATAATTTTATTTACGTATATCCCTTCATAATTATAAATATACCCAACTGAATGATAGAATCGATCAGAAGCGACCCTGTTTGTTGGAATCGATCGAAAGCGGGAATCACAAGGTACACTGGATATTGTAATCGATCGGAAGCGGGAATCACAAGGTTATGGTTGGGATCGATCAATGGAATAAGAATAATCGTATTTTTTGTAAGGTTAAATGGCTAATTTTATAGAAGAGGGGGACATATGTAATTTAAGTTTTGGGTTGGATATATATGTAATTAGGGGTGATCAAAGGGTCCGACTCTTCAGGAACCGACCCGACCCGACCCGGAATCGGAACCTTGAAATCGAAAAGTCTGGAACCCCGACCCCTATAAGGAGGGTCCGGGTAAGGGTCTAAAGGGTCGGGTCTAAAGGGTTTAAGGGTCCAACCCTTCAGTGTGTCACTTTTCATTTTTTGGCTTGTGTTTTATCAAGGTTCCTAAGGTTCTTAAGGTTCTGACCCACGGTTCTACCCGGAACCGACCCGGACCCTTTAAAACTGAAATCTCAGAACCTTGAATCGGCCCTTTTTGCTAGAAAGGTTCTAACTCACGGTTCTAAGGGTCGGGTTCGTGGTTCTTAAGGGTCAGAACCGTTTTTTGCTCACCCCTAGGGTTGAAAAATTAAGGATATGTATAATTTTAGCTAAAAATATATATGATTTTTTTAGGGCGAATAATACATTTAATGCGGTTCTTTAACCGCTATAATAAATCAATATAAGTGCTCCAAAAGATTCTTTTTTTTTTTAACTAGTGTAACTATAAGAAAACTGTTAGTGACACAAGAAAAGAGCACGTGGGTTTTCATTTGTTCCTTAATAAAACACAAAATTAAGTATAAAGAATGCATATATGAAAGAAACAAATGAGAGAACCTGAAAAGATAGGACACCAAGATAAGCAAAGGTGTACTCAAGCCACTTGGGCAGCTTGAGACTGTGGTGTGCTAGGTTACGGTGATACGACAGAGTTACACCAAAAATTCCACGCAACACGTAGGATGAAAAGCCCGCCCAGAATGCACCCCAAGTAAAAGTAAATGGCGCGAAAAGCGCAAGCAAGTGAATAGCTAATATCCCTACACCCATCTTCACATCAAGAGTCCTCCATGTACGACCAATGAAGAGGTTTCTCTTCCTTGTAACCGTCACATTAGAGAGCAGTATTTTGCCAGAGTCCTTTACACCTTGGGAAACTGTGATCAAATTGCTCATTTTGAATGGTGAGAAAAATGTGTGTAACATTTAGTATTTTGATATATGCTTAACGTGTATGTATTTATAAAGAGGTAGCCTCCTATGAGGCATGGCTGAGGGTAGTTGAAAGATGAAATATCCTGCAATTATGACCTGCCATTTGCCAGGCTGCCTGACTTTGCAGAGGGAATTAACTTTGAAAAAATATATTATTTCTTACCTTTTTC
This sequence comes from Smallanthus sonchifolius, assembly GCA_023525975.1. NCBI lineage: Eukaryota > Viridiplantae > Streptophyta > Magnoliopsida > Asterales > Asteraceae > Smallanthus > Smallanthus sonchifolius. The sequence continues at coordinate 84,146,029 of CM042034.1, read as the reverse complement.
AAAAAAAAAAAAAAAAAATCTAATAGAATCTATTGTTTTAGTTTTTACTTGATACAAACTAATAATAAGTTTTTTGAAAGGACTCAAACCGGGAAGTTTTCATAGTTGGCAAACATAGTTTTTAAACTTTGAATTAAACATTTAAGTAAACAACGGAAGTCTATTACATAAATCAGGGTCAATTTAAACTTTGAAATAATAACTGTTCAACAATCATAAACTAGATAGTGGGGATGTCAGTCTGTAACATCCCAAAATAAATAAAAACCCAAATAAAAGAAAAAGGAAGGTGGGCTTGGCTAGGGGCCGGCCCATGGGCCCGAAAACTGAGAAGAACCCTTCTAATCAGTAGCCATTTCCTCCTGTGTCCTTCATTTTCTTCCTGCGCAAGAACCTTAGAGAGAGAGAGAGAGATCGTCTAGAGAGAGAAAGCTCGGATCAAGCTCAAAGTCTCGAGGATTGTTGCTCAACATCTCTGGAGCATAAAGGAACGAGAAGGAAGCTATAACAGGTAATTATTATGCCTAAATCTGAGTTTTTGTAACTTTCGGGTTTCGGGTTAATAATCGAGTAAAGGTTTAGATTTTTACGTGTGAAACTGGAAACAAACCACGGGTTTGGGTTCATGGGGGAAAATGGAGCATTTCGAACGTAAAAAGTTCATAGCTTGATCGATTAGAACAAAGGGACCAGATCTAGGGTTCTGTTTGGGGAAGAAGACTGCACAGTCGAAACTACTAGTTTCGATATGGACGCATCTATCGAAACTACCTAGTTTCGACAGGGACAGACCCATCGAAACTACCATAGTTTCGATATAGACCCAAGACCTTAACTAAGAATTTATATAAGTCATACGACTCGAAACTACTTAGTTTCGATAAGAAGCAGTGACTCGAAACTACTTAGTTTCGATAAGAAGCAGTGACTCGAAACTACTTAGTTTCGATAAGAAACAGTGACTCGAAACTACTTAGTTTCGATAAGAAGCAGTGACTCGAAACTACTTAGTTTCGATAAGAAACAGTGACTCGAAACTACTTAGTTTCGATAAGAAGCAGTGACTCGAAACTACTTAGTTTCGATAAGAAGCCAGGGCTCGAAACTACATAGTTTCGATAAGGAGCCAGGACTCGAAACTACCTAGTTTCGATAATGAAACCATGACCCGAAACATCTGAGTCAAGCCTAGTAATGTCTAAGTGTCCCCTAGGAACACAGCCTTACGCCTATGACTTGATTATACAGATTGTGGGTGACCATAGTGACATTCAGGAACCGGCTAGGTGTAAACAGAAACGATTCATCTGGTGAGTTCTTATTGCCCTTTTTCCTAATGGTTTTGGGCTGGCATGCATACTGGTATAGTATTTTATAAAAATGTTATTTTTATAAAATGAAAGGCAAAGTATAGTATTTTATAAAAATGTTATTTTTATAAAATGAAAGGCAAAGTATAGTATTTTATAAAAATATGATTTTTATAAAATGAAAGATAAAGAACAAAAGAGCATAGTATTATCTTTTAAACAAGTTTTTGAAAGATAACAATGAGCTAAAGAAAGAACGATAAAGGAGCCGTACTTCGGTACAGCTCGACAGTGACAGTGACAGTGACAAATACCATGTTATATGCTTATGTGTTAATATGTGTTATTTGTCTATATGAAAGTTATGTGATTGCATTTCTATTTGTGTAATAGTGTACTTGCATTGCATAGTAGTTGCATAGTAGAAAGTCCTGCAGGCATGCTAAAGTAGAAGTCTCACCCTGAGGTGTGAGCAATGCTAAAGGAGTCTTACACTTCGGTGTAAGCAATGCTAAAGGAGTCTTACACTTCGGTGTAAGCAATGCTAAAGGAGTCTTCACTTCGGTGTAAGCGAGAAAGTCTCACCCTGAGGTGTGAGCAATTGCTAAAGGAGTCTTGCACTAACGTGCAAGCGAGAAAGAAAGTCCCACCCTGAGGTGTGGGCAGCGCTAAAGTAAAAGTCTTACCCTAAGGTGTAAGCAAGATAGGGATCTGGTCCTCGGACCACGATCCATATGTGATAGTTAAAGTATGATAAAGTCACTTGTCAAGTATAAGTGAAATGATAGACAGAGTACAGTGGGACACCCTAACGGGTTTCCTTAAAGATAAAGTTTTAATGACAGATAGTAACGTAACAGATTTATAATTGTAACGTTGTGAAGTTTTAAAGTAATAGTTAAAAGTTTATTTCAAAGAAAGTGAAAGTAAAGCTTATTTTATTTTAATAAAACTAAGCTACCAAAGATAAAGTTTACAGTTTAAAGTAAAGAGAGAACTCACCAGCGTTAGCTGACTTTTAGTATGCATGACAGGTAAAAAGGGTAAAGCTAAAGAAAAGTGAAAGAGCCATGTGGGCTGGATAGCATGGACATCGGGCTGCGGTATTGAAGACTGACATTTCCAATCCTGATAGTTCATGTTATAGACAATATTTCATGTTATAGTTTGATGAATGATTTGAATTAAAGACTTCCGCTGTAATAGATTCTGATTTCCGGTTTAAGAACTATGTTTGTTATGTTGTGTGCCAACTATGAGATGTACCCGTTTTGGGGCGTTTCAAGTTGGTATCAGAGCCGTAGTTTGAGAGATTCAGACATTTGCGATAATGTCTGAACTTAAACTGAGAATGGGACAAAGCAAAGGAAGGAAAGGAATGTCAGTCGGAGCAGCCCGTCCATGGAAAGATAGTAGACAGAAGGTAGTCAATGTCCTTACATAGAACATAGACAATAACGCCTTAGTACAGATAGCAGAAAGTAGATGCTTTAGCATAAATAGTACATAGTACATGCCTTAGCACAGACAGTAGACAGTAGATAGTACGTGCCTTATAGTAGAAACTCTGAACTTGGATGCAAATGTTACTCGGAAAGGAAATGTTCAGAACCCGAGTAGTAAAGTAAATTAGTAATTTCATACCGGTCTCTGTAATTAGTAATTTACAGTACCCGAGGTGTTCTAAATTGTTACCTATCTTGATAACACGAGCTATCTTTGTTCACAGTAGACACTAAATGGCTAGAGCAAAGAGAGGAGGTCGCACTGGGGGTCGTACTGGTCGTCGAGGCCGACCTCCAGGTAACCGGAACCGTCCTGAAGAAAGTGAGCACTCCCGCAACAAAGCTGAATCGGTGCATGTGGAGCATAATGATAGTGGGAACCATGTGTCGGCTCCTAACGATGCCCCTAATGAGGCGCTTGAGTTGGAACCGATTGTGAAAGAAGCTATAGCGGCAGAGGTTACTTCAATCTTGAAGAAAGTTCTACCAGAAGCATTGGGCGAGGCCCTTAAAGAGTTTAATATAGGGAAGAAAGAAACGAAAGAGGAAAGCAGCAAGAGACTTGGAGTCACTGACAGTGATGATTCTGATTATGAAATGGCAACCCGGGGTTGCAACTATAAGTCCTTTCGGGGGTGTGACCCGCCGAAGTATGATGGACGGAAAGATGTTGTTGCCACTTTTGAGTGGATAGAGAGAATGAATGGGGTGATCAACATTAGTGAGTGCCGTGATGATCAAGCGGTCAAGTTTGCCGCTCACTCATTCACTAATGAGGCATTAAGCTGGTGGAGATCGATCGAAAGAATCAAGTCTTCTGCTGAGATGAAAAAGATGAAATGGGACGACATGAAAAAGCTGCTAATCACTAAGTTCTGCCCGCAGAACGAGATTGACAGAGTTGAGAGGGAATTTCTGGGGCTCTGTGCTGGTAGTATGACTCATCGCCAGTATACCTCCAAATATCAAGAGTTGGCTCAGCTGGTTCCACATCTGGTGGACACTGAGGAAAAGAGGATTAAGTACTACATCAAGGGACTACCACAGAAAGTCCGTGTGCACGTGAAAGCTAATGCTCCCACGAGTTTTGAATCTGTGGTATCACTTGCTGGGATAGTTTATGATGACTTCGAATCCGCAGACCCACTGCCTACTGAGAAGAAAGTGACCAATGCCGTTAAACGGCCAGCTAAAGAGTGGGCGGGGCCGGAGACGAAGAAACTGAGGATTGAAGATGGGGTTGAATGTGCTAAGTGTGGCAGGAAGCACTCGGGCGAGTGCCGAGTTGGGTTAAATATGTGCTATAGGTGCGGAAAGACCGGACACTACTCTCGAGAGTGTCCCGGGGCACAGTCTTGTTATAACTGCGGGATACCTGGCCACATGGCCAAAGACTGTCGGAAACCCAAGGCTACTGGCACCGAGAAGGGTAAAGAACCTGAGAAGCCGAAGGCAAGGACCCGGGCGTATGCACTGACACAGGAGGAGGCTAGGGGAGACCCAGATGTTGTGTCAGGTACGTTCATCCTTGACCACACTTATGTTTCAGTATTATTTGATTCGGGTGCCAGTAGGAGTTTTATATCATCTTCTAGGTGTAAAAGAATGAAATGCAAAGTTACTAGAGTAGAGCAGGCCTTTAATGTGGAAACCGCAGTGGGCAAGACCACGATAGTAAGTGAATTGGTAGATAATTGCACGATAAAGATTCATGGCCATAGATTCCCAGTTAGGTTGTATGTTATGACCTTGGGAGGATTCGATATAGTTTTGGGTATGGATTGGTTAGCTGCCAACGAAGCCCGGATAATATGTAGACGAAAGATAGTTCAGCTCAAAGCTCCAGACGGTGGCGAGGTTTTGGTGTACGGGGATCGCGACGGTTCATTAACGAACGTCATATCAATGATAAAGGCAGAGAAGTATATAGGGCGCGGATGCGAGGCCTACCTGGCCTATGTGATAGACAATGATGTAAAGGTGAGAGAGTTAAAAGACGTACCAGTTGTATGTAATTTTCCGGGGGTGTTTCCTGAGGAGTTGCCTGGGTTACCACCTGACCGGGAGACAGAGTTCCAGATAGACTTAGTGCCAGGTGCCCAGCCCGTGGCTAAAGCACCGTACCGACTTGCACCTCTGGAGATGAAAGAGCTGATGTTACAATTGGAAGAACTTTTGGATAGAGGATTTATCAGACCGAGCATTTCTCCATGGGGTGCTCCGGTTCTGTTCGTAAAGAAGAAAGATGGTGCCATGAGAATGTGCATCGACTACAGAGAGTTGAACAAGCGTACAGTAAAGAACAAATATCCGCTACCAAGGATCGATGATCTGTTCGACCAACTACAGGGCGCCAGATGGTTCTCCAAGATCGATCTGCGGTCGGGATATCATCAGTTAAAGGTAAGAGAAGAGGACATACCTAAGACAGCGTTTCGCACGCGTTATGGGCATTACGAGTTTCGCGTGATGTCTTTCGGCTTGACGAACGCTCCGGCAACATTCATGAGTATGATGAACCAGGTGTGTAGACCGATGCTAGATAGGTCGGTGATAGTGTTTATAGACGACATACTCATTTATTCGAAAAGTGAAGGTGATCATGCTTGTCATCTTCGAGAAGTACTAGAGACGCTACAAAAAGAAAAGTTGTATGCCAAGTTCTCCAAATGCGCGTTCTGGCTTAAGGAAGTCCAATTCTTAGGTCACGTTATCAACGCAGACGGCATTATGGTTGACCCGGCTAAGATAGAGGCAGTACAGGAATGGGAAACCCCGAAGACGCCAACCGAGATTCGGAGTTTTCTGGGATTGGCAGGTTACTATCGAAGGTTCATTCAGGACTTCTCGAGAATAGCTTCGCCACTGACAAAGTTGACACGTAAAGAAGTAAAGTACGAATGGGGTCAGGCTCAGTCCAAAGCATTTGAAGAGTTAAAGAAGAAGTTGACCCAAGCCCCAGTGTTAGCACTACCCGACGGTAACGAGGACCTGGTGGTATATTCTGACGCATCGGGACAAGGGTTAGGGTGTGTTTTGATGCAGAGGGGAAAGGTGATCGCGTATGCGTCACGACAGCTAAAGATCCACGAAATTAACTACCCGACTCACGATTTGGAGCTCGCGGCAGTTGTTTTTGCGTTAAAGATTTGGAGGCATTACCTCTACGGGGTGAAATGCACGATTTATTCGGATCACAAGAGCTTGAAGTATTTCTTCGAGCAGAAAGACCTGAATATGCGACAGAGGCGGTGGTTAGAATTGCTGAAAGACTATGACTGTGAAATCCTATACCACCCGGGAAAGGCGAATGTGGTCGCTGATGCCCTAAGTCGTAAGGAGAATCATTCTCCTATTAGGGTAAAAGCGTACCAGTTAGTGATAACCCCAGATTTTATGACAGAGCTAGAAACAGCACAGACTGAAGCACTAAAGGAAGAGAACGTAAAGAAAGAAAGAATGGTCGGTCAACAGACAAAGTTAGAGTTAAACACTCATGGAGTAAGGACCAGGTGTGGTCGCATGTGGGTACCGAAGGGCAGAGAGCTTAGGGCCAAAGTACTTGACGAGGCCCATAAGTCTCGATATTCCATCCACCCAGGAACCACGAAAATGTACCAGGATTTGAAGAAAGAGTATTGGTGGCCTAACATGAAGAATGATGTGACCGGATATGTAAGCAAGTGTCTGACTTGCTCACAAGTTAAAGAAGAGCATCAGAAACCGTACGGGAAGATCCAGCCTCTGGAAATACCCGAATGGAAGTGGGAGCGTATCACCATGGACTTTATTACCAAGCTGCCCCGCACAGCTAAAGGCCATGATACGATTTGGGTTATAGTGGATCGTCTGACAAAGAGTGCACATTTCTTGCCGATTCGTGAAACGTATTCATCTGAGAAGTTGGCAGAAGTATTTATCAATGAAATTGTCTCTCGACATGGCGTACCGTTATCAATTGTATCTGACCGGGACACGCGATTTACATCGAGATTCTGGAAAAGATTTCATGAGTCAATGGGTACGAGGTTAAACATCAGCACGGCTTATCACCCACAGACGGATGGGCAATCAGAAAGGACCATCCAGACGTTGGAGGATATGCTCCGCGCATGCATTATAGACTTTGGTGGCAGTTGGGATAGTCACCTACCATTGGCAGAGTTCTCCTACAACAACAGCCACCACACCACTATTGGTATGCCGCGTTACGAAATGTTGTATGGTAGAAGATGTCGAACCCCGGTCTGTTGGGGGGAGGTAGGACAGAAAGAATTGGGAAGTTTAGAGGTAGTCACAGCAACCTCTGTAAAGTTTGACCAGATCAAGGCCAGAATGAAAGCTGCACAGGACCGTCAAAAGTCCTACGCAGATAGGAGGCGGAGACCAATCAAATTCAATGTCGGGGATCAAGTACTATTGAAGGTATCTCCCTGGAAGGGGATCATACGATTCAGAAAGAGAGGGAAGTTAAGCCCAAGATTCGTCGGACCCTTCAAAATACTAGCGCGAGTTGGTGAAGTCGCTTACCGGTTAGAATTACCGGATGAGCTTAGTGGAATTCACCCAACCTTCCACGTGTCGCACTTGCGCAAGTGCTTGGCCGACGAATCAGCGCATGTGACACTTGACGACATCGAGATAGATAATAGCCTCAATTACATCGAGGAACCCGTCGCCATACTAGACAGGAAAGAAAAGCGGTTACGGAATAAAGTGATACAGTTAGTCAAAGTACAATGGAAGCATCGTAAAGGGTCGGAAGCTACATGGGAAACCGAGACAGAAATGAAAGAGTCGTACCCGCACCTGTTTGACTTATAACAGGTTTCGAGGACGAAACCTTTCGTAAGAGGGGTAGACTTGTAACATCCCAAAATAAATAAAAACCCAAATAAAAGAAAAAGGAAGGTGGGCTTGGCTAGGGGCCGGCCCATGGGCCCGAAAACTGAGAAGAACCCTTCTAATCAGTAGCCATTTCCTCCTGTGTCCTTCATTTTCTTCCTGCGCAAGAACCTTAGAGAGAGAGAGAGAGATCGTCTAGAGAGAGAAAGCTCGGATCAAGCTCAAAGTCTCGAGGATTGTTGCTCAACATCTCTGGAGCATAAAGGAACGAGAAGGAAGCTATAACAGGTAATTATTATGCCTAAATCTGAGTTTTTGTAACTTTCGGGTTTCGGGTTAATAATCGAGTAAAGGTTTAGATTTTTACGTGTGAAACTGGAAACAAACCACGGGTTTGGGTTCATGGGGGAAAATGGAGCATTTCGAACGTAAAAAGTTCATAGCTTGATCGATTAGAACAAAGGGACCAGATCTAGGGTTCTGTTTGGGGAAGAAGACTGCACAGTCGAAACTACTAGTTTCGATATGGACGCATCTATCGAAACTACCTAGTTTCGACAGGGACAGACCCATCGAAACTACCATAGTTTCGATATAGACCCAAGACCTTAACTAAGAATTTATATAAGTCATACGACTCGAAACTACTTAGTTTCGATAAGAAGCAGTGACTCGAAACTACTTAGTTTCGATAAGAAGCAGTGACTCGAAACTACTTAGTTTCGATAAGAAACAGTGACTCGAAACTACTTAGTTTCGATAAGAAGCAGTGACTCGAAACTACTTAGTTTCGATAAGAAACAGTGACTCGAAACTACTTAGTTTCGATAAGAAGCAGTGACTCGAAACTACTTAGTTTCGATAAGAAGCCAGGGCTCGAAACTACATAGTTTCGATAAGGAGCCAGGACTCGAAACTACCTAGTTTCGATAATGAAACCATGACCCGAAACATCTGAGTCAAGCCTAGTAATGTCTAAGTGTCCCCTAGGAACACAGCCTTACGCCTATGACTTGATTATACAGATTGTGGGTGACCATAGTGACATTCAGGAACCGGCTAGGTGTAAACAGAAACGATTCATCTGGTGAGTTCTTATTGCCCTTTTTCCTAATGGTTTTGGGCTGGCATGCATACTGGTATAGTATTTTATAAAAATGTTATTTTTATAAAATGAAAGGCAAAGTATAGTATTTTATAAAAATGTTATTTTTATAAAATGAAAGGCAAAGTATAGTATTTTATAAAAATATGATTTTTATAAAATGAAAGATAAAGAACAAAAGAGCATAGTATTATCTTTTAAACAAGTTTTTGAAAGATAACAATGAGCTAAAGAAAGAACGATAAAGGAGCCGTACTTCGGTACAGCTCGACAGTGACAGTGACAGTGACAAATACCATGTTATATGCTTATGTGTTAATATGTGTTATTTGTCTATATGAAAGTTATGTGATTGCATTTCTATTTGTGTAATAGTGTACTTGCATTGCATAGTAGTTGCATAGTAGAAAGTCCTGCAGGCATGCTAAAGTAGAAGTCTCACCCTGAGGTGTGAGCAATGCTAAAGGAGTCTTACACTTCGGTGTAAGCAATGCTAAAGGAGTCTTACACTTCGGTGTAAGCAATGCTAAAGGAGTCTTCACTTCGGTGTAAGCGAGAAAGTCTCACCCTGAGGTGTGAGCAATTGCTAAAGGAGTCTTGCACTAACGTGCAAGCGAGAAAGAAAGTCCCACCCTGAGGTGTGGGCAGCGCTAAAGTAAAAGTCTTACCCTAAGGTGTAAGCAAGATAGGGATCTGGTCCTCGGACCACGATCCATATGTGATAGTTAAAGTATGATAAAGTCACTTGTCAAGTATAAGTGAAATGATAGACAGAGTACAGTGGGACACCCTAACGGGTTTCCTTAAAGATAAAGTTTTAATGACAGATAGTAACGTAACAGATTTATAATTGTAACGTTGTGAAGTTTTAAAGTAATAGTTAAAAGTTTATTTCAAAGAAAGTGAAAGTAAAGCTTATTTTATTTTAATAAAACTAAGCTACCAAAGATAAAGTTTACAGTTTAAAGTAAAGAGAGAACTCACCAGCGTTAGCTGACTTTTAGTATGCATGACAGGTAAAAAGGGTAAAGCTAAAGAAAAGTGAAAGAGCCATGTGGGCTGGATAGCATGGACATCGGGCTGCGGTATTGAAGACTGACATTTCCAATCCTGATAGTTCATGTTATAGACAATATTTCATGTTATAGTTTGATGAATGATTTGAATTAAAGACTTCCGCTGTAATAGATTCTGATTTCCGGTTTAAGAACTATGTTTGTTATGTTGTGTGCCAACTATGAGATGTACCCGTTTTGGGGCGTTTCACAGTCTTGATCAACAGTAGCCAAAAGCCATCATTTTCCAAGCTATCAGAGCTTCATATCTTTTTCTTTCCTTTGCTACCTGATTTGCATACTAAAATAGTCAGCTAACGTCGGTAAGTTCTAAGTTTCAATCATTTAATAAGTAACTAATTATTCACATGTTATTCATATAAAACTTGCTCTTAGAAAACATACTTAAACTACTAAGTAAAAACGTATTACAATACACATGTAATCCTTTACTTAGCCATTTCTCTTTACATTGTTACTTATTTCATACATCATTTACATTCGTTATAGTCCACGAAAGACACTTTACAACCACGAAGGATCACTTTTCATTTGGTGAGATTCCCTAAGGCTCTACGTCCGAAGGCTACTCTCACCGGATTTCCACGAAGGACATTCTATTACTTTGGTGACCGTCATCACCTAATGTGATAAACATCAACCTAATGTGATAAGAGCATTTTGTTCAATAATTGTCAACCAAAATCTGTGTTCATGTCTACGTCTAATGAAATCAGCATATCCAGAGATATCTTTGGAGGACCGGTGATTGCTTGTATTCTCAAAGAGACTCCTAAGGCTTTGGAGCATTTGCATGAACATGGACATCCACTATTAATGTTAAGGTCACTAGATTTACTCTTTTTTTGTTATTATTATTACCTTTTTTTATTATTATCATTGACTTCTTTTCAATCTCATTAAAGTGAGTTAAAGTTCATGACTTGATTAATTTTTTTTTTGAAAGGCGAACATTGAATGTGTGACGTCGCACCCCCCGTCACATGGGAGAGCCTCGTCCAACTCCGGCCAATATGTTGTCTTAACCGGGCCCACTTGGCATCAGAGTTGGAGAGCTTTCAAGGAAAAACCCCACCCAATACGGCCCCTTCCGGGCTTGAGGGAGAGCCGAGGCTCCAACCCTGGATCGGCGTGGGTAAAACCCTTGTGCATCAGCCTAAAAGGTCTCATTTGCGATGCCGCAGAAATTAATGGTGGTGGCAGGGATTGAACCCGGGTCCCTTGGGACTTCAGGCCTCACCTCAACCACTAAATATTAAAACTTTGACAGATTTAATAGTGAAAGTTCTGATTTTTGACAGATATAATAAACGAAATCTGGGATCTTTGTTAATCTTTCTTGGTAATTTTGCTACTAAATTTTTTAAAATGAAATTTGACTCTATATTGATTTGTGCTTTAGAGCCCTTTTTAGTATTTTAGTACTTGCAAAGAGAGAAAGGAATAGGCTTCATCTAAAGTGAATTATTCATTTTTTTACATAATTCTTGAAATATCATTCTTATTTCTGGTAGTCGATGCAGTGTTCGTATGATGATATAGTGAGCAATGTGTAAACTATACTTCTAATGATGCAGTGTCGTTTATGTATATGTGCAACTTGCGAGGCTGTTACTAACCTCTGTAGCTTATTCGATGTTTAGTTTACACTCAGTTTTTCCCATCAACATACATTCTCATCTTTTGTATTTTTAAAACTTAAAAGCATATAACCGTTGCACAAGCAATCGTTGTTGTCCTCTGGTAATGAATACTTAATTCGGTTTATGTTATTTTTTTTATTTATCAAAGGTTAAAATCGATAATAAATAGTTAATTCCATTTCTTATGCACGGGACACTTTGTTTAATGTAGTATCTTTAACGCGTCAAAAGTAAAAAAATGAAACGTGTTATGACCCATTTCGTGAATAAGTAATGGAAATAAATCAATAATAGTAAAAGTAAAGCTAATTAACAAGGTTTTTGTCTGCTCAAACAAAAAAAATAATTGAAAAGTTTACTAGAATTACTTACATCTACTAGATGGGTTAAAGTACTATTTTGATTAATTGATTTATTGTGATGCAGTTCATAGGATTTTCATGGCCCGCATACATGGAATTAAATGTGCATTTACATATAGGTAATTAAAGGTGTTAATCAGTTTTGCATAATTCTGTGTTGATCAGTTTTTGTATATTTGCGTTGAATTTATATATTTTGGGTTCCCTTAGGATGTGATGACGAACGTTATATCTTATATGTATATGTTAGTGATAGAAAAAGCAAAGATAGGTTCATAGTTAATTGATCAACGATTGTTTTAGCAATTATGTTACTAAATAAACAAACAACTCTTATTACAAACGTCATACCCGCCGCGAAGCGCTGAGAGTACTCACTAGTTATATACATACATATATAGCAGGGTATGATCACTTGAACTTGTTAACAGAAGCAAACGACTTCTTAAGTTTGTGATCCTCAGTTGGTAATTTGACATGGGTGGCTAACCCTACTATTTCAAGAAACCTTATCATATACCAACAAAAGTCAATTTGCCACCATTCTAACCCATGCCGAGCTGAATACTCAAAAGCATGGTGATTATTATGCCATCCTTCACCAAAAGTAATCAATGCTACCCACCTACATGCATGCATACATAAATAATTAACATGTAAATACAAAACAAATACTAAATTCTGAAAATGAATATTACTATATTTATTTATTTATTTTGTAAACTCACCAATTATTCTTGGAGAGATCACCGGTGTTCCAAGCTTGGTTTCCCCATATATGACAAGCTGAGTTAACTAGAAAAGTCGAATGATATCCCCATGTGGTTGCAACTCCCTATATTGCACGACCACATCAATTACATTCCAATTGCTATAAAATTTGTTTACATCAAAATAGAAGACAAACGGGCAACAAGTTGCATCGCAAACCCTTTTTGGATAACAAAACCAAGTTTTTTAAAAATTACATTGTTAGATCTTGGGGTCTTAATTAACATAACTACACAAATTGAAAAATAATCAAACAATTTCTTACCACAACCCAAACAAGGTATGTAAATCCACCAAGAACATAAACGAGGGTAGCAAATGCAAATGGATGCAGTAGATAGCTTCTTTTAATGAATCTATAGAATAATTGATTCTTTAAGTCCTCCACATTTTTACGCTCTTGATACTGCAAAATCATATATGGTCAACTTAAACAAGATAATTAGCCAAGAGATCGAAATATTTTTCTATTTCTTACACGAACATACACGGTACCTTTTCAAGAATGTAGCCGCTATCAAAGAGCCAACCCATATGACTAAACCAAAATCCGAAGGTTGGAGAGTGTGGGTCTTTCTCCGAATCAACATACTGATGGTGATATCTATGTATGCTCACCCAGTATATGGGATCCCTCTATATACATATATAATTAAATTCATTAGAGTGTGAATAAGTCACTATAAGAAAATTTGTGTCGATGAGATACCAATGTGTTATTAAAAATCAAACATAAGTAATGAAATGTATCATTTGGTGTTTTACCTACACATGAAAAATGGAGCATACAATGTACAATCGGTGAATACAAATAAACAAACATACCCATATGGTGATATGAGAGCAAATCTTACCTCTATCTCAATGAATAGAGAGGCTAATCCTAGAGAGACCCTTCGGCTCGGATTCAGTACATTATGACACAAAAAGGGTGGCCTCTTATGAGATACAATTTGTCTAATTTTCTTATAAATCTTAGTAAAACCCCAAATTAATACTACCAGAGGAATGAAAATACCGTAATATTATGCATTACTAATGAACTATATAAAGGAATACAATATATATAATTACAAAGAAAACCAAATCTCATATCATCTTCTAGTTATGATAAAGATATATACAATATGTCCATGGCATGACAAGGGTAAATAAGAAATTTGTCAAACAAGGGGAAGAGAAAAATAATTAAGGGAATCAAATATAGGCCGTTGAAGGGAATCAAATATAGGCCGTCGACCCACCAATATTAAGGGGGGAAGAGTAAAAAAACAATAGGCCACGACCAATCAATATTTGGCAGCAAATGTGTGGAGAGAGATAGAAAGAGAAACAAAAACTAAGGCAACATCCGTACGACTTTGATTCCAGGTAAAAATACCAAGAACCTTTGAGGTATTCTTAACAACCACTAGCTTAGTATAGTGGCAAAGGTGTATACTAAGACTTCATTAAAATGAAGAGGGCTTGGGTTCAAGTCCCACTTATGACAAAAATTAAAGGGTGGTCCAAGTTGGCCAGTGAGTTTTCTCACCTATGGTGGGTTTCCTCATGTGGGGGTAGAGATGATCGGGTGGGCCAGTGGCCTGTCAGTGATCCAAATTACCGTTCAAAAAAGGTATTCTTAACAACCACAATTGGAAAGGTCGGCCATCGACCAAATTTTCACAACAGCCACTCACTATTACAAAATTTACACTTTAGACCCTATATTTTTTTTAAATTTCAGATTTACTCCTGGACATATTTTTCAACTCTATCTTTCAAATTTATAAAGTTCGAGTTTACCCCTGTAATATATTTTTAATAGACGCTTATCACTTAAATTTTTAAACTCTCAAGTTTATCCCATAATTTTTTTTCTTTTTTCTTTTACTTTTTTATATTCGTTTGTAAAAAATATTTCTTTTTTCTATTTTTTTTTACTTGATTACTACTTTCTTTAAGGAAGTTGTCGTTTCAATGTTAGACTTTATTCGCGTCGCATTTTATCTATTTTTTCGATCTTCATGACCGAGTCGTGGCAACCTCATACGTTTCTTTTATGTGATTACTCACGTTATTGTCGTCTCTGCAATGCGCCTAACCTCTGACTGTAACATCCCGAAAATAGTAACTAAGTAAATAATAATACGATGGAGATTTAAACGTTATAAAATGAAATAAGAACGGATGGGCTTGGGCTCGGCTCCAACGGGCCGAGTGAAGCCCAGGTATAAAAGGGGCAAGGCAGCCCACTAGCTCATTTCACCTTCATTTTCACCATCTTAGAGAGAGAAAGGGAGCTCGGGTCTAGAGAGAGAAAGTCGACGGATCGTCACGAGATTAGAGGAGCACGTTACAACTGAGCTCGTGAGCAAAACCTCCGAATCAGAACTTCAATCCAGGTAATGATTCAACCATAATCTGAGTTTTTGTTCATGTTGGGGTTTCTCGAGTTTTAGCTAAATAGATGATGTTTTTACGGATGAAACTTGATAATAAGCTTAGAAATAGCATCTAGAATGAAAACCGCACGTTTTGATCAAAGAAAATTGTAAGATTGGCATGATCGGGTTTACATGCAAGAACTTCGGATTTTTGGTCCAAGAACCAGGTACTGCGTACTTACCAAGTGCGCAGGAAGGAATTCCTGCGTACTTACCAAGTACGCAGGAGGAAGCCCCTGCGTACTTACTGCGTACTTACCAAGTACGCAGGAGGAAGACTCCTGCACACTTACCAAGTGCGCATGAGCAAGTCCCTGCGCACTTACTAAGTGCGCAGGCAGCAGACAGCAGGCAGCAGACAGCAGACAGCAGGCAGCAGGCAGCAGGTTGATTAAGTAAAGTCAGTAAGTTTAGAATGATTAAACCATTAGAGTCGGGGTTGGGTCTAATGTGTATTTAACTACCTAATCCAGATCGGAAGTGACGCTGTTGGACCTTTGTTTAGGGCAACCTAGAGTAGCTCATCAGGTGAGTTCTATATGCCCCTTCTATGTTATGTGCAAATGTTTTCAAATGTTTTGGGGCTGAAATGTATACACTAAGTGAATAAATGTTATGAATGTCAATGTGATCATACGTGGTATACAAGTATATATATACCTATACACGAAAAAGAATTTATGAATAAAGAATGAAAAGCATGATTATAAAGAATGAATGAAAGTATAACACAATAAGTAAGAATGAAATCCTGCTTTATATCCATGTATATATTGCTTGCAAAGAATGAAATGAATGAATGGCATAACATGTAAGAATGAAATCCTGCTTTATATCCATGTATATATTGCTTGCAAAGAATGTAATGAATGAATGGCATAACATGTAAGAATGAAATCCTGCTTTATATCCATGTATATATTGCTTGCCAAGTACAGAAAATGTTATGGACGCTTCTATGATAACGGCTACTTCGGTAGACGGACGACCATATGACTATTTTACAACCGGGACAAGTGCGTTCCTTCATCAGCTAGGACGTACGAATGCCATTAATGGACGGTCGAAGCAATTGGCATATTATAGTAGAACGGTTGTATAAATAATAGTCGCATGGGAAACGGATACCTTCGGGTAGACGGGCGAATTACGGCCTACGACGGTAGGACGGTTGTAAGTCATGACGGACGAACAAAGGTTGCCGGACGGTTGTAATAATAAAATGACGGACGGCACTTGTTGCCGGACGGTTGTAAGTATAGGTGGGCCATGACGATGGACCGCGGCGATTGTCTTTGTGACCTTCGTAACCAAAAGACGGGTTGATCACCCTTAAGAGTATTACCCATGAATGCAAAGAAAAGAAAAGAAAAGGTGAATGCATATATATATGTAATCACAAAATACAGAAGAAAGAGAACCAAAAGTTATGAAAATAAATGAGACCAATGATGTAAATATATATCTATATGTATTTGCGAAGAATGATAAATGAGAAGCAATTCAAGTCAATGTGTACTTATATAAACGTATATATATAATTATGCATACTTATAAAGAAAAGAATGTTTATACCTAATTGCATTAAACTAGAACTCACCAGCGTTAGCTGACTTTAGTATACATTTCAGGTAAAGGAAGATGAGGTCGTGCGGCGGCGTGGAGGTTACCCGGCACGAGACTGACATCCCTCTTTTGTTTTATATGTCTTCGAACAATGTTATGTTTTTAATTGTAAAGACTTCCGCTGTTATGATTATGTAATTGGATGACGAATGTTTTAAATATAAGTTTAGTATTTATGACTATGTTTATGAGTAAATCCAACAAGTGAGGTTACCCGGGAAAGGGGCCTTACACTGACGCATCGTGTGTGCTTTAATTATGTATTTAAATACGTTAATATCAACGTACGATCCCGCCGCAACGCTCGGGTTCATATTTTCTAGTTGTATATTATGAATCAAATATATAAAATTTATTATGTTTATCTGCGTAACAAACCATAACTAATATATTTTTTTATGTACTTTTTATCTAACCTAATAAACCAATATCTCTGAAAACACATGACAGCACCACATTCCTCCTCACAAAAATTTTCCCGCCTAAATGATACCACCATTTTTTATATCAATTAATCTTAAATTTTTTTTATTATATTTATTATACATAGTTCACTATTTATTAATGTTGTATAAATATAATCTATATATATATATATATATCTATACATACTAATAAATAAAGGTTTTAGAGTGGCACATGTCATTTCCATATGCATCGTGAACATTTTTTTCCGCCTCTCTCTCCTATTTAATGATACAAGTTTCTATAAAAAAAAATTATAACGTTTGTTTCTCACCTCTCTTCTATTAAATAGTAATGATTTCTATAACTATTTTTATAAAATATTTTTTAATTAAAAAATTAGCTTTGTTCATAAAACATTTTTATAGTTTGAACATTTTTTCATTCTTTTTATAAAACACTAGCTTTAACCCCGTGTGTTACACGGGGTGAAACGCTAAGATTATATTGATTAATATCTTAACAAATCTTTTATAGAAATTTAATATTGTATTTGTAACTTTTTTTTATTTTGTTACATGCTAAGATTATATGGATAAGAGTAATCAAAACATCAAAAAATAAATTAAAATACATTTTATAAGTTGTGTACTTTAATTTTTATAATACATTAAATTAAATGTTAAATGAAACCTTACAATAATTATTTACAAATTTGAAAATACTTCATTGTATTAAACACTAGGTTAAAATCACGTGTATTACACGGGTTGAATAAATATAATAATATATATTAAGTCATAAAAACATTATTTTTTAAAAACTCGTGTTTTACACGGGTTGAATAAACACGTGGAATACAATATAATCTGTTAACACCTACATTCGTCAAAATATGTCTGGAGATTTATTAATATAAAGATTAGTATTGTATTTAAAAATATATTATTATTAAAAATAAAGGTGTATTTAATAAGAGAGAGAGCCGGAAAAAAAATGATGAGATTTAATATGGAGGCGACACGTGGCATCTCAAACCTTTATTTATTATATAGTATATATATAGATATAGATTTTACGTGGTATTGGTAATCTTTTCATGTTTACCAAAGAATAATAGCTTTAGTCCATCTCTATTTTTAACTTTTGATAATGCAACATACAGTTGATTATTAATAAACCATGTATCTTTCAATACAAACAAACATTTGAAAGTGATTGACCTAAACTTTTATTCATGGTCATTGCAAAATATACAACAATTGTATATCTTTTCTTTTTTGAAGTTTTAATAAAATTCTTTTGTCTGAATATGTTAACCCAATTATAGGGATAAAATTGTGATGACCAATGTTTGTTCCAAATATAATATTTTCTTCTATAACGCGATTACCTAGTGATTTGAGCTGAAATCTTGTTACATTACCTAAACCATTTTTTCTTCAATATTTCTTAATACCATAACTGAAACACCGACACTTAAAACTAATTTATGTTTTTACAAACCTGATAATATAAGTACATTTGGAAAATCAGGAGATTATAAACTTTCATCAAAATCATTATCAAGATGCTCTGATTGACGGATACTATTTGTACTTATATGTGAAAAATCTCGCTAAACTTTTAATACTAAATCTCTCATTAAAAAAATAATAAAAATATAAACATAAAATTTAATTTTCAACAATATATCATCTTTTAAATTCAAATTTTAAAACTCCAAATTTTAAAAATTTTCACTCCTTAATATTTTGACACAATTAAATTTAAAATTCCAAAATTAAAACTAATAAATTAGAATTGAAATTTGTAAACATATTTTTTGAAAAAAAATTCTAGTCATTTAAAAAAATTAAAGTTTAAATATCAAAACAAAAAAATTATTTATAAATATCAAATTTAAAAAAAAACTACTAAATTAAATATCAGTAAACTTTATTCTAACACATATTTATTTAAAATACAAACATAGTATTTTCAAAACTTATATGTAAAATTAAAAAATCTTGTATTTTGATAATAAATTTTAAAAAAATCTTTTTTTTAATAATAAAATTTTAAAAACTCACTTTTTTTTAAAATAACCTATTTTTTAATTCTTGATTTGTTTAACTTTTGATGATAATTTAAAAAATAAATATGAGCTAATAGTAATAATGATAAATTGATTTGGTAAAATGTTTATTTATGTAATTTTCTAAAAATAAAGGCTAAATATGAAAATATTAAATGTAGGATATAAATGTGGTTTTGGGGGGAAAAATTTGTGAGATTTAATGTGGTGATGACAAGTGGCAAAAGCATTTAGTTTTTTATTAGAAGAGGGATTTTTAAAATTAACTATATAACGTTTCTAAAATTTGTATTAAAAATTATGTAATATGTCAAAAATATGTAGTAATGATTTTTATAACTATTTTTATAAAACATTTTTTAATTAAAAAAAGTAGCTTTGTTCATAAAACATTTTTATAGTTTGAACATTTTTTTCATTCTTTTTATAAAACATTTTTAAAATTAACTGTATAATGTTTCTAAAATTTGTATTAAAAATTATGTAATGTGTCAAAAATATGTAATATTAGATCCTTACATTGGTTTTTCCGCCTCTCTCTCCTAATAAATGTGTCACTATCTCATTAAATAATAATGGTATTATAAATAAATTATTAAAGAAAAGCACTAATTATATTAAATAAAATCTATACTAATAAATAAAGGTTTTTAATGACACTTGTCACTTTCCCGTGCCTCCTTACATTGGTTTTCCCGCCTCTCTCTCCTAATAAATGTGTCACTATCTTATTAAATAATAATGATATTATAAATAAATTATTAAAGAAAAGCACTAATTATATTAAATAAAAATATATAATAGGATATCAAAATATAACTAATTAAAGAAAAATATTAATTTATTATATGCACACATTTTCACTTGATATATCTCGAGACGATCATAATAGTCTGATAAGTTATGACGTATCTACAAATTTATAAGTTATATCGTTTTTAATAAACAACCCGTGTAATACACGTGATTCTAACCTAGTTATATAATAAATAAAGGTTTTCATGCCACGTGTCGCTTCCATATTCAATCTAATCATTTTTTCCCCGTCTCTCTCTCTTATTAAATACACCTTTATCTTTTAATAACAATATATTTTTAAAGAAAATACTAATCTTTATATTAATAAATCTCCTAACATATTTTGACGAGTGTATGTGTCAACACATTATATTGTATTTCACGGGTTTATTCAACCCGTGTAAAACATGAGTTTTTAAAAAATAAATTTTTTATTGCTTAATATATAATATTATATTTATTCAACCTGTGTAATACACGGGATTTTAACCTATATTGTATAAATGATTGCATGATTGTATTTCAAAATTCAAAACTCAATTGGCTATCAAAATCTAAAGGATTTAATATCTTACTACTCTAATAAATGAAAATCTATTCAGGACACGTGTTACTCTCTGGTTACTCCTCATCTTTATTTTCCCGCCTCTCTCTCCTATTAAATATTAGATTTTCTATTCGTCTCTCCTATTAAATAATAATCTTTATATTAATAAATCTAATTACAAATACTTGTTATTTAATTATAAATAGTTATTATATAATCAATCAAATGAACTTAATATTAACTAACATTTATCAATTAAATTAAAAAATTAATACTTAGTTGAAAAAATGTTTTAAAAACTAACTTAACAGACCTTATAACTGTCATGAAAAATTACATTTTTTAAAAACATATTTTGACAAATGTGTTTGTTAAAAAATTACATTATATTTTTTCAACCGATGTAATATACTGGTTTATTCAACCCGTGTATTACACGGGTTTTTAAAAATATAAAATTTTTGTTACTAAATATATAACATTTTATTTATTTAACCCGTGTAATACACGGGATTTTAACCTAGTCTAATAATATTTAATAATCATATTAACCCATTTTCTTTTGTAACGTACAATCTCAAAATAACTTTTCCCCGGTAAACTAGCTTTATTTTTTAATCAATACTTGAATGTCAATCAAATTAAATTTGTATGGTCCGTTTCATGATCTTCAAAAATGGAAAAAATAAAAACAAGAATCTCAATTCTTATTTTCATATCTTCATATTTATCGATTTATATTTAAATGTCATAAACACAAAACTTTCTCTCTCTATTTAACACAATCGGATTTTATCGGTCTTCTCCGTTTAACATCAAAGAACTTTCGCACCTTCGCCATCAACAAATAATTCGATCACCTTTTCAAAATTTCAAATCAACACGAGTAAGTTCATCATTCTTTTTTCTCTTATAAATTAATCTTTTGAATTCGTTTTTAATCATAGAGAATAAAAAATTTGATTTTGATTTTTCTAACCTGATGAAATTCTCAATATATACACTATTATGTTGAGACATATAAATATTCGGCTCAAAAGCATATAAACATGGCCCGACTTTAATAATATAAGCAATATAGGTATCAAATGTCTCACACGAACATCAAATACACATAATTCAAAGATCATAAGCCAACTTATCCGACCAAATTATATAATTGTTTATTTTTTACATGTACACTTATACAATTACACTTGTTTAATTGTTGAATACATATGACAATGAGAAATGAAAAATTTGTTTAAAATTTTCAATAACCTTGAGTGGATACATATTTCCGCCATTAGGAACTCATTTTTGCATGATTTTTGCCATAATTTAAATGGGTAGAAATTTAAGATATTTAGTTTAACAAACACATGTAATGTGCAATAATTCAATTTGGTTTTATCATTTTACTTATATAAACAATATTAGATAAGTAATTGAATTTTAAATAAACGAATTTTGTTTACATTTATATTAGACTAGGTTAAAATCCCGTGTATTACACGGGTTAAATAATTAAAATGTTATATATTTAGTAATAAAAAATTTATATTTTTAAAAACCCGTGTAATACACGGGTTGAATAAACCAGTATATTACATCGGTTGAATAAAATATAATGTAATTTGTTAACAAACACATTTGTCGAAATATGTTTTAAAAAAATGTAATTTGTCGTGACAGTTATATGGTCTGTTAAGTTAGTTTTTAAAACATTTTTTTTTCAACTGAGTATTAATTTTTTAATTTAATTGATAAATATTAGTTCATATTAAGTTCATTTGATTGCTGATATAATAATTATTTATAATTAAATAATAAGTATTCGTAATTAGATTTATTAATATAAAGATTATTATTTAATAGGAGAGAGAAATAGAAAATCTAATATTTAATAGGAGAGAGAGGCGGAAAAATAAAGATGGGAGTAACCAGAGAGTGACACGTGTCCTGAAGAGATTTTCATCTATTAGAGTAGTAAGATAAGATTATAAACCGTGTTATTTAAAAAAAAATTATATATCGTGTTCAACGATTTTATATTGTCACTTTTATGTTACACTAAAGGTTATGATTAGAAGATTAAACCCACATCCAAATTCTACCTCGAATGATTCCTACAACATCCATAATTCAAATTGGAAGATCTTCAAATATATTATTATGTATTTCCATTTCTTTTATATATATCTTATCGTATTGTAATATAATTTATCATTATACATGATTAATAACTTATTTGGTCCTTTTTGTAGCAGATATCTTTAGAATTTCATTATATGTCATTTTAAATGGTACGTAGCATATTACATTTTAAAGATATTATTATATTTATTTTATCTATTTATTTATTATACAATGGATACTAAATATCTAAGACATTTAATACAATAACCTTTCAAAATTTCAACGTCTTTTTTTTTTATCTTACAATTATCATTTTTAGAGTGTGTACTACCAACATTGAAAATATTGACAGTTAATAAGAGCTAAGGACAATCATTATCAAATGTTGGTTTTTTTAGACAACTGATTTTCACACATGTTCAATTGTATGTGTCATTATCCAGAGTTAAAATAGAGCCAGAGTAAAACTAATATTGTTATGTATAGATAGTCATTCTATAAATAAAACATTAAATGTTGTATACAAATTTTTGTTAGAGATTCATGAATTATATAAACACTTTTTCATTTTTTCATTGTCATATGTATTGGTCCAATTTAGTGACCTACTTATTAATATAAAAATGATTCAAATTCTAGATTTATGAATTATGTACATAATTTATCATTTTTTTTTGTTTTCAACCCGTGCTCCATCCTTTAGTTGTTACTACTCCAAAACAGTGTAGTGTATGTAGCTAAAGTGACACGACAATGATAGATTTTTTTTTTTGAAATAGCGTTGAGAATTTTAATGAAAATTAGTGATGTCTTGTATTTATTTTGGTTTTTGGTTGTTATGTGATTCCCATTCCCGGAACCATCCTACGTGGCATCCACATCATCTAGTTCTGTGAGTGGCATTCCAGGAAGTAATTGTTATGTGAATGGGGATCCCGGAACTTCATGAATACGTGAATGGCATTCCCGGAACTCCTTTGTTACGTGAATGGCAATCCCGGAACTCCCTTCTCCGTTAACCGGCGTTAGGGTTCCTCACTTCCTTTTACGGAGAAGGGAGAAGGGAGTTCCGGGATTGCCATTCACGTAACAAAGGAGTTCCGGGAATGCCATTCACGCACTCATGAAGTTCCGGGATCCCCATTCACATAACAATTACTTCCGGGAATGCCATTCACGGAACTAGATGAGGTGGATGCCACATAGGATGGTTCCGGGAATGGGAATCACATAACAACCAAAAAAACCAAAATAAATACAAGATATCACTAATTTCCATTAAAATTCCCCATAAACACTATTTCAAAAAAAAATTCGACAATAATACCTCCATCACTTGGTGACGTTTTCATCGTTGCGAGTAAAGCAGACATGCATATTTAAAAGAAATAAAGATAACGAACCTGCAAATATAGGACTCCTAGATAAGCAAAGGTATACTCAAGCCATTTAGGCAGCTTGAGACTGTGGTGTGCTAGGTTACGATGATACGACAGAGTTATACCAAAAACTGTAGGTCCAGATTTAATCGAAATTCACTGATATGATCGATTTAACACATACACAGGCGGAAACTGTGTATATAGAGGTGAAACTGATAAACGAAACAGTGATGGTGAAGATAACCAGCTAACCACAGTATGAATCAACAATCAAAGGGTATGAAAATGTAAGAACACAGTGAATAAACAACTGCAGATTGTATTGATTCAAGCAAAAATGTGAAAGAGAAAGTTCAGGGTTACAGCCGCTACTCTCGCCCTAAACAATCTCAAACTAGGCTATTTATAGTAGTGAATGGTATCGAAACTATGGTCAATCGAAACTACTAGTTTCGATTGACCATTTACAAATGATACTTAGACCTGTCGAAACTACCATCTATCGAAACTACTAGTTTCGATTGAACAGACTCAATCGAAACTAAGTAGTTTCGATGGCCCAGACTTAACTAATTAGAAAACTGAAATTACAATAATGAAATGACAGAAAGTAAACTAGTCTAAAAGTGTTTAATCATACAATAAATGACAACAGCTTATACAAAAATATATAACTCTACAATCTCCCCCTAAGCTGTTGCATTACTGTCTTCAGCTCTTCTTCAAGCAGCTGGTCTTTCAGATGTCCTTGGAATGAAAGGTTTGATATGGAGAGAGACAATCCTTTGATAGGCCTTCGCATCAGCTTCATCTTCATCGCTGTAAGCCTGAATGTGATTCTGGAAAAGTACTTCCAGATCTTCCGGTTGAAATTTTAACAGCTCCATTGGATCAAAGATGGTGATGTCTTCCTTGCCCTCACATTCAATAACTGCACTGCCAATGACTGGGTTATAGAACCACTTTCTGAAAGTTTGTAGCTGGACAGGTACAGATTTTGGAATAGTGATAGTCTTGTGTGTTTGGGCAGGCTTGTATCTTAGGAACACATATGGCTTTTTAGTTTTAGGATGAAACCTAGTCTTTGAAATCTTCTTCTGAGTTTTCCTAGGCTTCATTCCTTTGAACTCATTGTTGACTTGAGAATGCAGAAATTTCTCAAAGTCATAAGCCATCATGACCTTCCCAGGGTTTTGAAGTGTAAGTTTTGCTAAATCCCTGAGGTCATAGAAAGGAAGGGTTTGGAAGTCAGTCATATTTTTGAAGTGCTGAACTCCCCCTCTAAATCTCCTGATGATAAAGAGCTTCCTTTCTGCATCGTATTTCCATCCAATTGGAGGCCTTTTCAGTTCTTGATGCTCGGCTATCCACTCATAGGTTTGAGGAGTCTCTTCCTGAATGATCTTTTTAAACCAAGACTTCCTTGAAACAGGAGGTTCAGGTGCAGTTGAAGATTGATCTTGTGCTGGAGTTGTTTCAGATACTGGAATGGTTGGTTCAGGAATGATATCTTTGATGAGGTTAATCTGAACATCTTCTTCATCTGATAGTGTTTGAATCTCATCACCTTCTTCAGTAAAATATCTTATTCGTTCAGTCTCTTTTTCTTCAGTGGTTAGAATTTCTGGATGAAGGTCATTATAGCCAAAGTTTTCAATGTCATCTAGAAGAGCATTCAGCTCATCATCAGATGGTATATCTTCTTCATCCAGAATGACAGTTTCAATATCAGGCATAGCTCCCTTCCCTCTTTTCCTTGCTTCTCTTCTTTCACTAGCTGAGGGAAGGTCAGACTCTATCTCCTCAACCTTTACTTCAACAGACTCCATTGTCTTGGTACCGTGACCGGTATACATAGTTAATGCAGATTCAGGATTAGTGACAAAGGCAGGAGACGATGGTTCAACTTCTGATGTAGTCTCCCCCTGTCCTGTTGAGGTGGTTGTCTGTTGAGGTGTAGGTTTGAGTATTGAGTCTTTGAGCTGCTTAACTGTTTCAGCTAAGGCTTTGAAATCTTCTTTTTGCTTTGTTATCAGCCTTTGTTGAGTTTCCAGCTGAGTCTGCTGAATATCTATTTGAGTATGTAAGCCTCCAACCTCCGGCTTTAAGTCTTTGATTTCCTCCTTAACTTCATTCAAATTGGACTACAATCCTTCAATCTCTGTATCTTTCTTTTGAAGATTATCTTGAAGTCTTTTCATTTCAATACTTAGAGTCTTGACTCTCGGTAAAGGAGAGGTTGAACCATGAAGTGGTGATGTGGGAGGGGTATGGATAGGTGATTGTTGTGGAGAAGTAGGAGGTGTAGGTATGGGTGCCTGTTGTGGAGAGGTAGGTGGAGTTGGATGTGGGGATGGTTCTGGAGTAGTGAATGATGAATCTGACGAGGATGACAAATCCTCCAATCCAGTCTTTATCCTTTTAGCTCTAGGCTCCTCCTCTTCAAAATCAGACCCTGATTCAATTTGCCTTTTAGAGGAAGATGCAAGTTGCTCTTTTCTATCATCTGAATCAGACTTGTAATAGTCTGATCCATAGATCCCTGCATCAAGAGTCCCACTTGACTCTGCAGCTTCTACTTCAACCTCCTGTACATCAGCTTCAGCAATGACTGCTGGCTCTTGAACTACTTGTATTTCTTCAACAAAGGGGGCCTCTATCACAGGCTCAAGAATTTGCTGTTCTTCTTCTTGTACAACAGGAATGTCTATTTCAATTTCAGCTTCCAGCTCTTCATCTGATGATAAGTTTTCTTCTTCAAGGTCAGGATCAATGTCAGGGATGAACTCTTCTTCTTCTTCTCCAATGACATGACCAAACAGGGGAATGTCAGCTATCGCCCTGTTGGTCCTTTTGCTGGTGCTTTTCATGTAGCTGAGAGTTTTGGCTATCATGTTATCAAAAACAAAAGTGTTTCCACCTTGTTGAATCTATGGAAGAAGATGATTGATGATAATTTGTAGAAACCTAGGATATGCTAGAAATTTCTCCTTTACTGCTCCTGTTAAGTTATACTTCAGCTGAGTGAATATGAAACCAGAAAAGTTGTAGTCTCTTCCCTTTGTTAATCCCAAAATAGCTGATCCCAGAGTACTGTTAGCTGAATCAAAACCCCCCTTTCCTTATTGATAGGCAGTGAATAAACACATGCACTATATATCTCCAATGGCTAGGTAAAGAGTTCTTGATTATTTGACCATTCTTAAACTCATCAGGATGACCCATTCTTCTAAAGCATTCTTTCACATAGAAGATTGGGAACTCAACGGGTGCTTCTGGATTGTCATTTAACTGCAGTGCTTCTCTAACTGTGTCTTCAGAAAATAATACTTCTTGGCCATGTACGGTTGCCCTAATGTGCTGCACATTATCAACTGTTATTATCTCAGCAGTTTCCTAGAATTGTCTTATAGTTGCTTCAAAAACCGGCAGGTTGTGGCTGATGGCAAAACTTATGTTGGAGTTTGCCAGAAAGTTTAAGACAGGAATAAATTCAGCAGCTTTCGGATCATTGCTATTAAGGAATGCACATACATTGTGCCTCTTCACGAATACGAGATCCATACCTGTAAAATTCATCAATAAGTAAAGGTTCTGAATATGGTCAATCGAAACTAAGTATTTCAACACTTAGGAAAACTCATAAATCCTTACTGTCGAAACTAAGTAGTTTCGATAGAGATGAACTTATCGAAACTAACTAGTTTCGATAGAAGCAATAAGCTTTGATCAACACTTGTAGAAACTCTGAAATCAACACTGTCGAAACTAAGTAGTTTCGATAGAGATGAATTTATCAAAACTAACTAGTTTCGATAGGGTCAATGAGCTTTGATCAACACTTATAAAATTTCTGAAATCAACAATGTCGAAACTAAGTAGTTTCGATAGAGATGAACTTATCGAAACTAACTAGTTTCGATAGAAGCAATAAGCTTTGATCAACACTTGTAGAAACTCTGAAATCAACACTGTCGAAACTAAGTAGTTTCGATAGAGATGAATTTATCGAAACTAACTAGTTTCGATAGGGTCAATGAGCTTTGATCAACACTTATAAAATTTCTGAAATCAACAATATCGAAACTAAGTAGTTTCGATAGAGATGAACTTATCGAAACTAGTAGTTTCGATAGAGAGATTAGGTCAAGTTTGGGTGTCGAAACCAGTAGTTTCGATTAAAAACCTTTTTTTTTTTTTTTTTTGAAGGAGTTGAACTCCTTTATCGAAACTAACTAGTTTTGAAACCCAAACCCCCTATTAATTCATTATACTCAGACAATATAAACAATTAAATGAAAGGTTTTAGAGTGGCCTGTGAATGACGGATATTCGTCTTACCGAAAGCGAGTATGATTTCTGCAAGAATACACATAAAAAGTGAGTTCTCAGATGATAAAGATGTATGCAGACACGGATACGACTGAGATTATGAAGATTCAGTCGAACAATTTGAACTTTTGAAACCCTAGGTCTGTTGATTCGCAAGAATCATTCAAATGAAATAGTGAGACGTTACCTGATGGTGAAGACGATGGTGACAACGGGGGTAATCAGGTGATTAACCCTGATTATTTGCAACTCAGACCAAGGCTTGATAGGTTTGTGAGAGACGGAGAAGATGAATAGGTTTTGCGAAAAAGACGAGTGAATAAGAAGTGAAGGGAGGGATTCATTTATGCAGGCGTTTAAATTGCGAGGAACAAAAGACAAAAATGCCCCTGTCGAAACAACTAGTTTCGATAGGGCAAACAAGTTTCTATATGAACATAGTAGTTTCGATATGTCAAAAAGTTTCGATATGTACAAAGTAGTTTCGATATCAAAGTAGTTTCGATATCAAAGTAATTTCGATATTTACAGAGTAGCAGAAATAAGACTAACATATATACACAAGATATTTACACTTTTTCTTCTTGAAAAAGATCCAACATGAGATCAGATCTGGTCAGTCTCTTGAAACACTTCCTTTTGCAATTAACTACTGTGAGACCCTGAAGATAGCTGATATTTGTGCAAAGTAAACCCGAACATTTGTTTATACATAGATTTCATGTGTTTATTAGGTACCATTTAAGCAAAATACAAGGTGTACCCCACATATTGAAATAAAATGGTTTTGAAAACCTATCAATCCTCAAGAAATACCTATCTTCATCCTATCATCTCTTTCTGATTAACCAAGGTACCGTCTTAGTAATTTCAAAGTACCACCAAGATAAAATAAGAAATCCAAGTGGATTAGAGAATTTAAAATGAAAAATATCCAAGTAGATATTAAAAGGTACGATCATTCTAGATCTTTGCGTAAGCAAAACAGAAGAAGTCGTAATATTATCCAAGCGGATAGAAAAAGGTTGAACACCCGAGATCTTTGCGTAAGCAAAACAGACGGGGTCAAATCATCCAAGTGGATGGTAAAAGGATGAACACCCGAGATCTTTGCGTAAGCAAAACAAACGGGGTCATCGGCGGTAAATGTCGTTACTTTGACGGTCACTTGGCGTATGAATATGAATTCAATACGTAAGACTGTATCTGATTGAATCGGTTTTCTTAGATATAAAAATGGGTTAGAAGTTTCAATAATGGGTTCAAACACACAAGTATGAGATATATTTTTTAGGTTTTCACACTACTTAAAAGTTTTAACCATATGCCGGGCCTACCGGCTATACCTCAGTAAACACCATCGCTTTTGGTCCATTCCATGTCCAAGAGATGAGATCAGACACTATCATTTCTCAAAGGTCAGATTCAATTCTTCCTGCAACTCAAAACCACTTGTAAGATTATATTCACAGCAATTCTTTTCAATATTATATTTCTCCCCCAAAAGATTTGCATATAAACTGTACGGAAAAATAAAATATTTTTAGAATTTTCATTGACAAGCAAACAGAATACAAAAATAAAACAAAAAAAATAAAAAATAAAAAATAAAATAAAAAATATTCACACAATTTACTGAAAGTTGATCATTCCAAGCATCTCCACCAGTTGGGCGAATCTGGTAGAGTCAAAAGCCTTTGTGAAGATGTCTGCGGTTTGCTTATGGGTTTTGACTTCAATAATTTGAACATGCTTCTTTTCTACACAATCACGGATAAAATGATGTTTGATTTCAATGTGTTTGGTTTTGGAATGCTGAACGGGGTTTTTGGTGATATAGGGAACAACGGTGTTGTCACATAGAATGGGTGTCTCATGGAATGTGATCCCATAGTCAAGCATCTGATGGTGTATCCATCTGACTTGGGAACAACAGAGGGCTGCGGCAATGTATATTTTTTTTATTTTTTATTTTTTATTTTTTTTTTTGAAAGCATAAAACGTATGATTCTTTGATTGAAAAGAAGGCAAAAGTTGATCAAGTGTTCGAGAATGTCAAGAATCCTTGTAGAAAGATGGTTATTTACTGCTAAATACTTGGGATTCAAACCTTTATCAATTGCCTACAAGATAGGAGGGTCTACACTTGAGGGGGAGAATCACAACGAAAGGCTTTGGATCATCAGTCATTCTATGAAGACGAAAGACAGAGTCGAAAAAGATTTGATAGCATTAGTCGAGGGGGAGATTGTTGGGTATAATTTTGAGACTGATGCTGTCAATCGAAATTACAGTATCGAAACTACTAGTTTCGGTTGAACTTTTGTTCAATCGAAACTACTAGTTTCGGTTAAACATTTGTTCAATCGAAACTAGGTAGTTTCTATACCTGTTTTTCAGGCCCATTAGGCGGTGGCTTGGAAAACAAGGCATATGTGCTTGGCCTCCTATATAAATATCAGATTATCTCATAGGAGGAGTGTGTGTGTCTGTAGAGGGAATCACCACCCCAGGGGGAGCTCACCCTGGGGTGAGACTAATTGTTAGTGTATGATCGAGCGTTTATTTTCATTTCAATCAAAGAATCATACGTTTTATGCTTTAAAAAAAAAACTTGGAGATAACCTTTTCGGGTTTTCGAAAATTTCGTATCTTCGGCAATATACACGATGTTCTGCCTGATTCAGCCGTAATTTCTTTAATCAAAGTTCAAGTTTGGGCAGCGGGTAGAAAAGTTAAGCATATTTGTCACAAACCGGATCATTAGTTGTTGATTACATGGTGATTCGATCCTTATCTTTTGCCTAGATGTAACATCCCAAAATAAATAAAAACCCAAATAAAAGAAAAAGGAAGGTGGGCTTGGCTAGGGGCCGGCCCATGGGCCCGAAAACTGAGAAGAACCCTTCTAATCAGTAGCCATTTCCTCCTGTGTCCTTCATTTTCTTCCTGCGCAAGAACCTTAGAGAGAGAGAGAGAGATCGTCTAGAGAGAGAAAGCTCGGATCAAGCTCAAAGTCTCGAGGATTGTTGCTCAACATCTCTGGAGCATAAAGGAACGAGAAGGAAGCTATAACAGGTAATTATTATGCCTAAATCTGAGTTTTTGTAACTTTCGGGTTTCGGGTTAATAATCGAGTAAAGGTTTAGATTTTTACGTGTGAAACTGGAAACAAACCACGGGTTTGGGTTCATGGGGGAAAATGGAACATTTCGAACGTAAAAAGTTCATAGCTTGATCGATTAGAACAAAGGGACCAGATCTAGGGTTCTGTTTGGGGAAGAAGACTGCACAGTCGAAACTACTAGTTTCGATATGGACGCATCTATCGAAACTACCTAGTTTCGACAGGGGCAGACCCATCGAAACTACCATAGTTTCGATATAGACTCAAGACCTTAACTATTAATTTATATAAGTCATACGACTCGAAACTACTTAGTTTCGATAAGAAGCAGTGACTCGAAACTACTTAGTTTCGATAAGAAGCAGTGACTCGAAACTACTTAGTTTCGATAAGGAGCCAGGACTCGAAACTACCTAGTTTCGATAATGAAACCATGACCCGAAACATCTGAGTCAAGCCTAGTAATGTCTAAGTGTCCCCTAGGAACACAGCCTTACGCCTATGACTTGATTATACAGATTGTGGGTGACCATAGTGACATTCAGGAACCGGCTAGGTGTAAACAGAAACGATTCATCTGGTGAGTTCTTATTGCCCTTTTTCCTAATGGTTTTGGGCTGGCATGCATACTGGTATAGTATTTTATAAAAATGTTATTGTTATAAAATGAAAGGCAAAGTATCGTATTTTATAAAAATGTTATTTTTATAAAATGAAAGGCAAAGTATAGTATTTTATAAAAATGTTATTTTTATAAAATGAAAGGCAAAGTATAGTATTTTATAAAAATATGATTTTTATAAAATGAAAGATAAAGAACAAAAGAGCATAGTATTATCTTTTAAACAAGTTTTTGAAAGATAACAATGAGCTAAAGAAAGAACGATAAAGGAGCCGTACTTCGGTACAGCTCGACAGTGACAGTGACAGTGACAAATACCATGTTATATGCTTATGTGTTAATATGTGTTATTTGTCTATATGAAAGTTATGTGATTGCATTTCTATTTGTGTAATAGTGTACTTGCATTGCATAGTAGTTGCATAGTAGAAAGTCCTGCAGGCATGCTAAAGTAGAAGTCTCACCCTGAGGTGTGAGCAATGCTAAAGGAGTCTTACACTTCGGTGTAAGCAATGCTAAAGGAGTCTTACACTTCGGTGTAAGCAATGCTAAAGGAGTCTTCACTTCGGTGTAAGCGAGAAAGTCTCACCCTGAGGTGTGAGCAATGCTAAAGGAGTCTTGCACTAACGTGCAAGCGAGAAAGAAAGTCCCACCCTGAGGTGTGGGCAGCGCTAAAGTAAAAGTCTTACCCTAAGGTGTAAGCAAGATAGGGATCTGGTCCTCGGACCACGATCCATATGTGATAGTTAAAGTATGATAAAGTCACTTGTCAAGTATAAGTGAAATGATAGACAGAGTACAGTGGGACACCCTAACGGGTTTCCTTAAAGATAAAGTTTTAATGACAGATAGTAACGTAACAGATTTATAATTGTAACGTTGTAAAGTTTTAAAGTAATAGTTAAAAGTTTATTTCAAAGAAAGTGAAAGTAAAGCTTATTTTATTTTAATAAAACTAAGCTACCAAAGATAAAGTTTACAGTTTAAAGTAAAGAGAGAACTCACCAGCGTTAGCTGACTTTTAGTATGCATGACAGGAAAAAAGGGTAAAGCTAAAGAAAAGTGAAAGAGCCATGTGGGCTGGATAGCATGGACATCGGGCTGCGGTATTGAAGACTGACATTTCCAATCCTGATAGTTCATGTTATAGACAATATTTCATGTTATAGTTTGATGAATGATTTGAATTAAAGACTTCCGCTGTAATAGATTCTGATTTCCGGTTTAAGAACTATGTTTGTTATGTTGTGTGCCAACTATGAGATGTACCCGTTTTGGGGCGTTTCAAGTTGGTATCAGAGCCATAGTTTGAGAGATTCAGACATTTGCGATAATGTCTGAACTTAAACTGAGAATGGGACAAAGCAAAGGAAGGAAAGGAATGTCAGTCGGAGCAGCCCGTCCATGGAAAGATATTAGACAGAAGGTAGTCAATGTCCTTACATAGAACATAGACAATAACGCCTTAGTACAGATAGCAGAAAGTAGATGCTTTAGCATAAATAGTACATAGTACATGCCTTAGCACAGACAGTAGACAGTAGATAGTACGTGCCTTATAGTAGAAACTCTGAACTTGGATGCAAATGTTACTCGGAAAGGAAATGTTCAGAACCCGAGTAGTAAAGTAAATTAGTAATTTCATACCGGTCTCTGTAATTAGTAATTTACAGTACTCGAGGTGTTCTAAATTGTTACCTATCTTGATAACACGAGCTATCTTTGTTCACAGTAGACACTAAATGGCTAGAGCAAAGAGAGGAGGTCGCACTGGGGGTCGTACTGGTCGTCGAGGCCGACCTCCAGGTAACCGGAACCGTCCTGAAGAAAGTGAGCACTCCCGCAACGAAGCTGAATCGGTGCATGTGGAGCATAATGATAGTGGGAACCATGTGTCGGCTCCTAACGATGCCCCTAATGAGGCGCTTGAGTTGGAACCGATTGTGAAAGAAGCTATAGCGGCAGAGGTTACTTCAATCTTGAAGAAAGTTCTACCAGAAGCATTGGGCGAGGCCCTTAAAGAGTTTAATATAGGGAAGAAAGAAATGAAAGAGGAAAGCAGCAAGAGACTTGGAGTCACTGACAGTGATGATTCTGATTATGAAATGGCAACCCGGGGTTGCAACTATAAGTCCTTTCGGGGGTGTGACCCGCCGAAGTATGATGGACGGAAAGATGCTGTTGCCACTTTTGAGTGGATAGAGAGAATGAATGGGGTGATCAACATTAGTGAGTGCCGTGATGATCAAGCGGTCAAGTTTGCCGCTCACTCATTCACTAATGAGGCATTAAGCTGGTGGAGATCGATCGAAAGAATCAAGTCTTCTGCTGAGATGAAAAAGATGAAATGGGACGACATGAAAAAGCTGCTAATCACTAAGTTCTGCCCGCAGAACGAGATTGACAGAGTTGAGAGGGAATTTCTGGGGCTCTGTGCTGGTAGTATGACTCATCGCC
Organism: Smallanthus sonchifolius; assembly: GCA_023525975.1. Lineage (NCBI taxonomy): Eukaryota > Viridiplantae > Streptophyta > Magnoliopsida > Asterales > Asteraceae > Smallanthus > Smallanthus sonchifolius. Next base: position 84,111,492 of record CM042034.1, on the reverse strand, counting down.
AGTATACCTCTAAATATCAAGAGTTGGCTCAGCTGGTTCCACATCTGGTGGACACTGAGGAAAAGAGGATTAAGTACTACATCAAGGGACTACCACAGAAAGTCCGTGTGCACGTGAAAGCTAATGCTCCCACGAGTTTTGAATCTGTGGTATCACTTGCTGGGATAGTTTATGATGACTTCGAATCCGCAGACCCACTGCCTACTGAGAAGAAAGTGACCAATGCCGTTAAACGGCCAGCTAAAGAGTGGGCGGGGCCGGAGACGAAGAAACTGAGGATTGAAGATGGGGTTGAATGTGCTAAGTGTGGCAGGAAGCACTCGGGCGAGTGCCGAGTTGGGTTAAATATGTGCTATAGGTGCGGAAAGACCGGACACTACTCTCGAGAGTGTCCCGGGGCACAGTCTTGTTATAACTGCGGGATACCTGGCCACATGGCCAAAGACTGTCGGAAACCCAAGGCTACTGGCACCGAGAAGGGTAAAGAACCTGAGAAGCCGAAGGCAAGGACCCGGGCGTATGCACTGACACAGGAGGAGGCTAGGGGAGACCCAGATGTTGTGTCAGGTACGTTCATCCTTGACCACACTTATGTTTCAGTATTATTTGATTCGGGTGCCAGTAGGAGTTTTATATCATCTTCTAGGTGTAAAAGAATGAAATGCAAAGTTACTAGAGTAGAGCAGGAATTTAATGTGGAAACCGCAGTGGGCAAGACCACGATAGTAAGTGAATTGGTAGATAATTGCACGATAAAGATTCATGGCCATAGATTCCCAGTTAGGTTGTATGTTATGACCTTGGGAGGATTCGATATAGTTTTGGGTATGGATTGGTTAGCTGCCAACGAAGCCCGGATAATATGTAGACGAAAGATAGTTCAGCTCAAAGCTCCAGACGGTGGCGAGGTTTTGGTGTACGGGGATCGCGACGGTTCATTAACGAACGTCATATCAATGATAAAGGCAGAGAAGTATATAGGGCGCGGATGCGAGGCCTACCTGGCCTATGTGATAGACAATGATGTAAAGGTGAGAGAGTTAAAAGACGTACCAGTTGTATGTAATTTTTCGGGGGTGTTTCCTGAGGAGTTGCCTGGGTTACCACCTGACCGGGAGACAGAGTTCCAGATAGACTTAGTGCCAGGTGCCCAGCCCGTGGCTAAAGCACCGTACCGACTTGCACCTCTGGAGATGAAAGAGCTGATGTTACAGTTGGAAGAACTTTTGGATAGAGGATTTATTCAGACCGAGCATTTCTCCATGGGGTGCTCCGGTTCTGTTCGTAAAGAAGAAAGATGGTGCCATGAGAATGTGCATCGACTACAGAGAGTTGAACAAGCGTACAGTAAAGAACAAATATCCGCTACCAAGGATCGATGATCTGTTCGACCAACTACAGGGCGCCAGATGGTTCTCCAAGATCGATCTGCGGTCGGGATATCATCAGTTAAAGGTAAGAGAAGAGGACATACCTAAGACAGCGTTTCGCACGCGTTATGGGCATTACGAGTTTCGCATGATGTCTTTCGGCTTGACGAACGCTCCGGCAGCATTCATGAGTATGATGAACCAGGTGTGTAGACCGATGCTAGATAGGTCGGTGATAGTGTTTATAGACGACATACTCATTTATTCGAAAAGTGAAGGTGATCATGCTTGTCATCTTCGAGAAGTACTAGAGACGCTACAAAAAGAAAAGTTGTATGCCAAGTTCTCCAAATGCGCGTTCTGGCTTAAGGAAGTCCAATTCTTAGGTCACGTTATCAACGCAGACGGCATTATGGTTGACCCGGCTAAGATAGAGGCAGTACAGGAATGGGAAACCCCGAAGACGCCAACCGAGATTCGGAGTTTTCTGGGATTGGCAGGTTACTATCGAAGGTTCATTCAGGACTTCTCGAGAATAGCTTCGCCACTGACAAAGTTGACACGTAAAGAAGTAAAGTACGAATGGGGTCAGGCTCAGTCCAAAGCATTTGAAGAGTTAAAGAAGAAGTTGACCCAAGCCCCAGTGTTAGCACTACCCGACGGTAACGAGGACCTGGTGGTATATTCTGACGCATCGGGACAAGGGTTAGGGTGTGTTTTGATGCAGAGGGGAAAGGTGATCGCGTATGCGTCACGACAGCTAAAGATCCACGAAATTAACTACCCGACTCACGATTTGGAGCTCGCGGCAGTTGTTTTTGCGTTAAAGATTTGGAGGCATTACCTCTACGGGGTGAAATGCACGATTTATTCGGATCACAAGAGCTTGAAGTATTTCTTCGAGCAGAAAGACCTGAGTATGCGACAAAGGCGGTGGTTAGAACTGCTGAAAGACTATGACTGTGAAATCCTATACCACCCGGGAAAGGCGAATGTGGTCGCTGATGCCCTAAGTCGTAAGGAGAATCATTCTCCTATTAGGGTAAAAGCGTACCAGTTAGTGATAACCCCAGATTTTATGACAGAGCTAGAAACAGCACAGACTGAAGCACTAAAGGAAGAGAACGTAAAGAAAGAAAGAATGGTCGGTCAACAGACAAAGTTAGAGTTAAACACTCATGGAGTAAGGACCAGGTGTGGTCGCATGTGGGTACCGAAGGGCAGAGAGCTTAGGGCCAAAGTACTTGACGAGGCCCATAAGTCTCGATATTCCATCCACCCAGGAACCACGAAAATGTACCAGGATTTGAAGAAAGAGTATTGGTGGCCTAACATGAAGAATGATGTGACCGGATATGTAAGCAAGTGTCTGACTTGCTCACAAGTTAAAGCAGAGCATCAGAAACCGTACGGGAAGATCCAGCCTCTGGAAATACCCGAATGGAAGTGGGAGCGTATCACCATGGACTTTATTACCAAGCTGCCCCGCACAGCTAAAGGCCATGATACGATTTGGGTTATAGTGGATCGTCTGACAAAGAGTGCACATTTCTTGCCGATTCGTGAAACGTATTCATCTGAGAAGTTGGCAGAAGTATTTATCAATGAAATTGTCTCTCGACATGGCGTACCGTTATCAATTGTATCTGACCGGGACACGCGATTTACATCGAGATTCTGGAAAAGATTTCATGAGTCAATGGGTACGAGGTTAAACATCAGCACGGCTTATCACCCGCAGACGGATGGGCAATCAGAAAGGACCATCCAGACGTTGGAGGATATGCTCCGCGCATGCATTATAGACTTTGGTGGCAGTTGGGATAGTCACCTACCATTGGCAGAGTTCTCCTACAACAACAGCCACCACACCACTATTGGTATGCCGCCTTACGAAATGTTGTATGGTAGAAGATGTCGAACCCCGGTCTGTTGGGGGGAGGTAGGACAGAAAGAATTGGGAAGTTTAGAGGTAGTCACAGCAACCTCTGTAAAGTTTGACCAGATCAAGGCCAGAATGAAAGCTGCACAGGACCGTCAAAAGTCCTACGCAGATAGGAGGCGGAGACCAATCAAATTCAATGTCGGGGATCAAGTACTATTGAAGGTATCTCCCTGGAAGGGGATCATACGATTCAGAAAGAGAGGGAAGTTAAGCCCAAGATTCGTCGGACCCTTCAAAATACTAGCGCGAGTTGGTGAAGTCGCTTACCGGTTAGAATTACCGGATGAGCTTAGTGGAATTCACCCAACCTTCCACGTGTCGCACTTGCGCAAGTGCTTGGCCGACGAATCAGCGCATGTGACACTTGACGACATCGAGATAGATAATAGCCTCAATTACATCGAGGAACCCGTCGCCATACTAGACAGGAAAGAAAAGCGGTTACGGAATAAAGTGATACAGTTAGTCAAAGTACAATGGAAGCATCGTAAAGGGTCGGAAGCTACATGGGAAACCGAGACAGAAATGAAAGAGTCGTACCCGCACCTGTTTGACTTATAACAGGTTTCGAGGACGAAACCTTTCGTAAGAGGGGTAGACTTGTAACATCCCAAAATAAATAAAAACCCAAATAAAAGAAAAAGGAAGGTGGGCTTGGCTAGGGGCCGGCCCATGGGCCCGAAAACTGAGAAGAACCCTTCTAATCAGTAGCCATTTCCTCCTGTGTCCTTCATTTTCTTCCTGCGCAAGAACCTTAGAGAGAGAGAGAGAGATCGTCTAGAGAGAGAAAGCTCGGATCAAGCTCAAAGTCTCGAGGATTGTTGCTCAACATCTCTGGAGCATAAAGGAACGAGAAGGAAGCTATAACAGGTAATTATTATGCCTAAATCTGAGTTTTTGTAACTTTCGGGTTTCGGGTTAATAATCGAGTAAAGGTTTAGATTTTTACGTGTGAAACTGGAAACAAACCACGGGTTTGGGTTCATGGGGGAAAATGGAACATTTCGAACGTAAAAAGTTCATAGCTTGATCGATTAGAACAAAGGGACCAGATCTAGGGTTCTGTTTGGGGAAGAAGACTGCACAGTCGAAACTACTAGTTTCGATATGGACGCATCTATCGAAACTACCTAGTTTCGACAGGGGCAGACCCATCGAAACTACCATAGTTTCGATATAGACCCAAGACCTTAACTAAGAATTTATATAAGTCATACGACTCGAAACTACTTAGTTTCGATAAGAAGCAGTGACTCGAAACTACTTAGTTTCGATAAGAAGCAGTGACTCGAAACTACTTAGTTTCGATAAGAAGCAGTGACTCGAAACTACTTAGTTTCGATAAGGAGCCAGGACTCGAAACTACCTAGTTTCGATAATGAAACCATGACCCGAAACATCTGAGTCAAGCCTAGTAATGTCTAAGTGTCCCCTAGGAACACAGCCTTACGCCTATGACTTGATTATACAGATTGTGGGTGACCATAGTGACATTCAGGAACCGGCTAGGTGTAAACAGAAACGATTCATCTGGTGAGTTCTTATTGCCCTTTTTCCTAATGGTTTTGGGCTGGCATGCATACTGGTATAGTATTTTATAAAAATGTTATTGTTATAAAATGAAAGGCAAAGTATCGTATTTTATAAAAATGTTATTTTTATAAAATGAAAGGCAAAGTATAGTATTTTATAAAAATGTTATTTTTATAAAATGAAAGGCAAAGTATAGTATTTTATAAAAATATGATTTTTATAAAATGAAAGATAAAGAACAAAAGAGCATAGTATTATCTTTTAAACAAGTTTTTGAAAGATAACAATGAGCTAAAGAAAGAACGATAAAGGAGCCGTACTTCGGTACAGCTCGACAGTGACAGTGACAGTGACAAATACCATGTTATATGCTTATGTGTTAATATGTGTTATTTGTCTATATGAAAGTTATGTGATTGCATTTCTATTTGTGTAATAGTGTACTTGCATTGCATAGTAGTTGCATAGTAGAAAGTCCTGCAGGCATGCTAAAGTAGAAGTCTCACCCTGAGGTGTGAGTAATGCTAAAGGAGTCTTACACTTCGGTGTAAGCAATGCTAAAGGAGTCTTACACTTCGGTGTAAGCAATGCTAAAGGAGTCTTCACTTCGGTGTAAGCGAGAAAGTCTCACCCTGAGGTGTGAGCAATGCTAAAGGAGTCTTGCACTAACGTGCAAGCGAGAAAGAAAGTCCCACCCTGAGGTGTGGGCAGCGCTAAAGTAAAAGTCTTACCCTAAGGTGTAAGCAAGATAGGGATCTGGTCCTCGGACCACGATCCATATGTGATAGTTAAAGTATGATAAAGTCACTTGTCAAGTATAAGTGAAATGATAGACAGAGTACAGTGGGACACCCTAACGGGTTTCCTTAAAGATAAAGTTTTAATGACAGATAGTAACGTAACAGATTTATAATTGTAACGTTGTAAAGTTTTAAAGTAATAGTTAAAAGTTTATTTCAAAGAAAGTGAAAGTAAAGCTTATTTTATTTTAATAAAACTAAGCTACCAAAGATAAAGTTTACAGTTTAAAGTAAAGAGAGAACTCACCAGCGTTAGCTGACTTTTAGTATGCATGACAGGTAAAAAGGGTAAAGCTAAAGAAAAGTGAAAGAGCCATGTGGGCTGGATAGCATGGACATCGGGCTGCGGTATTGAAGACTGACATTTCCAATCCTGATAGTTCATGTTATAGACAATATTTCATGTTATAGTTTGATGAATGATTTGAATTAAAGACTTCCGCTGTAATAGATTCTGATTTCCGGTTTAAGAACTATGTTTGTTATGTTGTGTGCCAACTATGAGATGTACCCGTTTTGGGGCGTTTCACTAGAAATAGGAGGGTCTACACTTTCAGGGGGAGATTTACCACGAAAGACTTCAAATTATCAGCTGAGTTATGAAGATGCAAGACAAAGTGAGCCTTTGCTTGAAATTGACCTTTTTTTAGGGGGAGAGAAGGCAAAAGTTGATCAAGTGTTCGAGAATGTCAAGAATCCTTGTAGAAAGATGGTTATTTACTGCTAAATACTTGGGATTCAAACCTTTATCAATTGCCTACAAGATAGGAGGGTCTACACTTGAGGGGGAGAATCACAACGAAAGGCTTTGGATCATCAGTCATTCTATGAAGACGAAAGACAGAGTCGAACAAGATTTGATAGCATCAGTCTAGGGGGAGATTGTTAGGTATAGAATTGAGACTGATGCTGTCAATAGAAACTACAGTATCGAAACTAGTAGTTTCGGTTGAACTTTTGTTCAATCGAAACTAGTAGTTTCGGTTGAACATTTGTTCAATCGAAACTACCTAGTTTCGATGCATGTTTTTCAGGCCTGTTTGGCAGGTGGCTTGGAAAACAAGGCACATGTGCTTGGCCTCCTATATATAACAGATTATGTCCTAGGAGTGAGAGTGTGTCTGTAGAGGGAATCACCACCCCAGGGGGAGCTCACCCTGGGTGAGACTAATTGTTAGTGTATGATCGAGCGTTTATTTTCATTTCAATCAAAGAATCATACGTTTTATGCTTTCAATTATCTGTTCTTTTTCATTTTCATATGTTTCTGTTCGTGTATGTGATTCCCGCACCCGTCGCTACCCATTTGTGATTCGAGAGTGATACCGGATCAATGGATTCCGCCCCTTGATTCGGACCGGTTGAAGATTTTCTCCGCAGATCTGTATTTACGGATCTGCTCAGGACCTACAAAAACTCCACACAACACGTACGTGGAAAAGCCCGCCCCAAACGCACCCCAAGTAAACGTAAATGGTGCGAAAAATGCAAGCAAATGAACAGCTAACATCCCTACACCCATTTTGACATCAAGAGTCCTCCATGTACGACCCATGAACAGGTTTCTCTTCCTCGTAACCGTCACATTAGAGAACAATATTTTGCCATATTTGGTGTCCTTTACATCTTCGGAAACCATGATCAAATTTCTCAATTTTGGAGTCTAATAGTATACTGATAGTTTTGATATATGCTTAACGTGTATAGTATGTATAATAAATAGGTCGCCTTCCTTTTATGAGGTCTGGCTGTGGGTAGTTGTAACAACATCATGCAAGGATAAGTGTCATGGGCCAAGGTTTTGCTAATTATTGCACTCCTCTAATGTTGTAAGTGATTTTTCAAACATCGGACTCACATGCAAAGCACGTGACCAGACATAACGGTAAAATTTAACGGTCTTTATGCTAAAGGATGTAACGTGTAAGAAGTTTTAAACATAAAAGGACATGCACTGTAATTTTCTTAGTTAAATGACGTATACTGAAATATGGGTAAAACTTAAAGTAATTTATAATTTGCTCTTATTTTTTTTAGTCTTATGTCTATTACAGTTATTATATTTATTATTATTCCTATATTTTTATTAGAAAGACACTTGCAAATATAAGTAAAATCTATAAATATTGTTACTATTAAATGTAACATTTTACATTTTATCTCATACATGAACTTATATATTTTTATGTGAAATCACATTTCTTACACGTATTCTTTTATTTAATATAAATATATTTTTTTTTTATTTATATATATATATTGTGTTTAAAAATAAACGCTTTTAGTAACAAATAATAAAAAAAACGAGATTTAAAAGAATGTGTTTTAGAATCTCTATTAGGTTAATTTACTAGATCCAACATAAACCAACCAAACCCCCCCCCCCCCCCCCCTCTCTCATAATGGACCCTTCTATAAAAGTTTCGAGATGTTACAATATATATCCATTTAAGTACATCGTGTAATAGTCGTGTTAAGAATTTTAGATAAATATATAAATAAATGGATATTTCAGATTGGTACATTAGTTCTCCCATTATTTATGTTTTTATTTCACATTCAAGATTGCATACTCATCTTATGTTAAATGTTTTCGTTGTTTTTGCTCGACATCCTCCAACTCCAAAGTGCAAGCTAGTGGTATTAAATAAAATACATAATTAAAACAATATTATTGTAGTTAGTATATTTATATCTTATCAACAACTTAACATTCATAACTCATAAACACACTAAAGGAAAGTTATGATTGACCTCACATCTCTTTTATGGGGTAAAAAAGATCGTTATCAAGGGAAATGGAGACCCCGAAAAATGTTTATTTGTTATACAAGAAAAAAAAACTGACAAAATTAAGAAGGTTTTATCTTCATAGTTAAGTCCAGCCATTACTATATATTCACCCCACAGTAGGACCAATTTCTGAAACGGGTCGTGGGTGGATGAAACCCATCATTGCAGTTACCCTACGTTGTATTTGATAGAATCAAAATGTGTTTGATTAAACTCTTTTTTATAGAAAAATACATATATAATTTATAGTAAATAAATAGTAACCATATATCTTTTGTTTCAATTTAATACTGTTGCACTTTTTAATTGATATAATAATTAAAAAACAGTAGTTTTTTTCTTGAGAAGCAAAAAAAAAAAAACAGTAGTTTGAACAGGGTTAGGGGTTGGCGATTTTGGATGGATGCCACTCAGGACATAAACCCTAATCTTTGCTTGTTAAACATTTTTTGAACTAGGGTTAGGGGTTGGCGATTTTGAAGGCTAAAGCAGACCCATCTGCAGCAGTAAGAGGCCCTAGATCATTGGTTGATTGAGGAATCAAAGATATGGTCATCCGGTTTGCGTATTCATGCGTAGATCGGCTCGGTTTGCTTTTCGTTTCATTTTTTGTCAGTCTTTTGATCATGTTTACTTCTGAGTTTTGTTTGTCTTACTTTTATATGTTTGGCTAAACATTTGTAACCGTTTTGATAAGATGACTCTTAGTGGTTTGATGATTGGGTTTTATAACATGTGATTGTGTGATTTTAGTAAAGTGTGTTACTTTGAACTTATGGTGTGTATGATTACATAGTGGTATTGGGTTTGGATCTGATATGTGTGGATTAATTGATCTTTCTATGAAGTTATGCATGTTAGTTTCACTTAACTATGTTTTTCGGTTATATAGTCGACCATTAACCTGAGGCTTGCTACTTTAATCGGTAATAGACAACTTGATAACAAATCTGGTAAAAGTTGTGGGCTAATTAGGAATAGATCTGAAAAAAGGGTCTAAAAACTAATTAGGGTTTTCTATATTAGTCTAACCACATATTGGAACTCGCCAAGGTTCTTAATTGTCTAGTTTAATATAGAAATCCTAATTCATAACGAATTGGCAATAAATTTTCTTCACTTGATTAGGGTATTAGTGTGTGTCTATAACACTATCTCTCTGGTTATGTGGGATTAACCGTAATGGACTCTAATCTGTTCTAGCACTTTACACACCGTTTGATTTTAATTATAATTCTTTTAAAACAGTTTTCACGTACATTTAAAGCATGTACTCTGTCATTCATTCTTTGATAATTCATGTTTGAACGGTTATCTCTAAACTCTGGTTTCATTAAGCTTTACAAACTCGTTAGTTATTTCCTTTCATCATTATTCATTAAATAAAAAATATTTTCATTGATTAGATATTGATAGCGGATTCAGTTGTAGGAGTTGTTAGGTTTGATATATGGTTCTTAGCATTTTACTGTACCGCTACGATATGTATACTTGCCTATATGTGTGTAGTTTAGTCCAGTGGTGATTATAGGTTTTAAACTAAACATGTGCAAGGATTTTCTAATTAATTTTATGTTACTAATTGCACACGTCAATTGTGTGTTTTAGTTTCATAGTTTATCTTTTGTCTAGTTTAAATAGGATTTGGATTGTTTAGTTTTCTTAGTTTTTGGTTAAATTAACATTGGAAGCTTTAAGCTTGTCGACTAAATCATTTGATTCAGGCATTTGATTAAAACCTTGTTCTTGATTAATCCATTTGAATATGCTCCCAGGTGTACTTCAAGTAGCGTCAAAGCTTCGGTTCTTCAAATAGCTTGTGAGAGGATCGTTATTCTAAAGAGGAAGCAGTGGTCGAGAGACGTTCGAATCACAAGGTTACAGGTTTCAAGGAACCGACTCGGTGGTGTTCTTGGGAGGCACATACTTTGAGAAGGAAGGACGTCCCGGAGACTGTAACAACATTTATCTGACACTGCCATATTTTGATGTTTTCCCGAAAGATAAGGTAAGCAAAGGAGAATTGGAATGAGTTATGGAGGCCTTAGACAAGTCAGGTTGTCTCGGTGACGAACCGTTGTAGGAGGTAACATTAAGGTTAATTCCCATATGGAGTCAACGGGTAAGGTCACATGCATGGCTACTAGGGTGGTCCTAGGGGCTTGCATTATGGTAATGAGAAAACCAGGTATGGAAAGTCACCGAATTCGTGATAGGCTAGGAAGTCATGAGATGAGACAAGCAAAAAGAAACCTAGTGGAACTCGGGTTGATTAGGGTGGACGCTAGACATAAGGTTAGGATGAGTCCAAGTCCTGTTTGGATGGGCCTTAGAGTTGAGAAAGGAGGTCCATTTCCGGGAGGGACATCAAAGAGATAAACTGGATAGGATGACTTGTAAATACGACGGGTCTAGTGGTCCGGATAAAAGAACGTAGGTTGGTTGGGCTTGTAGTGATCTGGGTGCGCAAAAAAAGGGAAGCTTCACATTGACCCATGGGGCGTTAGGCCAATACTAGGAGGTGGGAAGGCCTTTTTAGGCGGACCCATTAAGTTTTTAGTCCGGTATGCGGGGCAGGTTAACGGATCACGCAACGATCACGCATGGTCGGGGTCGATGACCGATTCTATAAGAGGCGAGGAGGCACTTTGAGATACGTTCCAGGGTTTTTTATAAATCATGATGGTGAGGATTTTAAAGCCTGAGTTTAGTGCCCGTTCACTATCACGTCTTCCAACCCAACGAGTGTTAGGGTTTTCAAGTGAGAGTCGGGCTACGAGCAACTCATCTACTGCGATAGTTATGATTGTGAAGTTGTCGCCGGTGGCAATATAGGAGGTCGGGTACTCCTTTGAATTCCTTGCATGATTCAAGAGCACGAGGAGGCATTTCGGTGTTCTAGCTACTATCGAGTTACCCGACGAGAATCAAGAGGTAGGGTTTTTTTTTTGGTGGGGGGGGGGAGGATATCACACTAAAGCCCTGGGTTGGAGCAACATGGCGGAGGTGATGTCACTAAGAATATTAGCTTGTCAGTTCACGTGGACTGGTTAACGGTGGAACGTTGTAGGTTTGCTGAGAATTCATTTGGTCGGGAGAGGGGAGTCCGTATGGGCCGGGTTTAAGGCTGTCGGGAGATTTGGAAGTAGTTGGGTTAGTCCTAGATGGCATCATTGCGTCTGTATTGGTTGGGCTGATCTACAGAGTAGTCTCAAGTGGAATAATGGTAAGATATCCAAGTCGTCACGTCGACACTTCAACAACAAGACATTTTTTTTCCGTTTCGGTTGTACCGAGGATCTCCCACCACACTGGTTTGGTTATTTTATCATGGCGGAGGATGGAGATGTTTGTCTGTACTCGTACTAGTGGAAGTTGGGATATTTCCTTTACATGCAATCCATGTAGACTTTATTCGTCCTTAGAAGAAGAAGTGGCTGACATACCGAGGGACTATTACACAGTGCATGCCCTCCAAGCTTGACATTGATCTTAAGAATAAAATTGGTCAAATACTGATCATTGCCTTGTATAGGTTGTCTACCATGGTAATTTAGGTCGACGGGAGTATGCCAGAAAGCATTAGTAGTCCTCCAAGCGTTGATGTTTATGTCGTGTGTCTTCACGGGCCTAGGGGTGTTTTAGGACTTTCCATGTACAGCTGGGCTCACAAGGGAAGGACAGCGTACCAGACTTGGGGTTATGTTCTAATTAACTTGAGTGAGATTTTAGATCTCAGTTGGATTAGCCTTTCTGGGCTTGACATCCTCGGGGAGTCCAATGGGACATGTGCCTTGCTGTTGAGCTATACAAGACTCGAGATCGAGTATTTTTCTAACCCGGTGGGTATGATTCAAGAGCATCCACGAGCCGATATGGGAATATTCGGTAATTGGCTCGAGTGTTGGGTTTTTGGCCTTTGTATTTGGAGATTAGTCTGGTTGTATGATTTGGGTTCAGTTTTAGTCCATGAGTTCGATGGTGGAGGCGTGAAGGAGTAGGATGACTTCACGTTCATCATGATCTTTTAATAGTTCATTTTATTCAAAGTTTGAATTGCGTGATTTATTTTTCTAGTTTATCTTTTGTCTAGTTTAAATAACATTTGGATTGTTTAGTTTTCTTATTTTTTTGGTTGATAATTAATAAACAATAGAAGCTTTAAAGTTCTTGAATGAATCATTCGCTTCAGTTATTTGATTAAAACCTTGTTATTGTTTAAGCCATTTAAATACACTCTCGAGAATCATTCGATTCAGGTATTTGATTAAAACCTTGTTATTGATTAAGCCATTTAAATTCACTCCTGAGTATGGCAATCACATTATGTTATAAAACTAGTAATTTTACCCGCCGTGCGTTGCGGCGGTGTCAACGTAGCCTAATTTGAATTTTCGTTATCCGCGGCGTGAAGCGGATCTTAGACTGTTGAGACGGTTAAAAAAGAAACGTAGTTAGGTACATAAAAAACATATGAGGTTATAGCTATTTAGTTTAACTCTGAAGTAAAATGTAAAAAACAAACGAAAACGCGTTGACACTAACGTATTCAAGTACATAAAAGTAACGTACAAATTTGAGATGGATTGATTTTGAAGATAGAACCATAGATACAATGTCTCTAACATTGTGCGTAATAATTAAAAAATAATAATTAAAATAAATAAAAAATAAAGAAAAAAAATGTCATGGGTTTCGAACCCATGACATCAAGTATAATAACACCTCTATTTGTGTAACTGATGAGAAAGCTAATATATATATATATATATATATATATATATATATGTATATATATTTGTTTGGAATTCTTGGGTCCCAAAAAAGGTTGGAATGGTAGCTTGGAGGGCGGAGAAAGATAGGCTTCCGACAGCGGAGGCTCTAAGAAAAAGAAATATCCAAGTTCCAGACCCTTGGTGCGCCTTCTGCGGGAATCATATGGAGACAGCAGAACATGTATTACTATCGTGTGCTTTCGCACAAGACGTTTGGCAAGTGATCTCGTCATGGTGTAAGACACTGCCTTTCTATGCTGTTGATGTTAGAGACCTCCTAGAACTGTGGAAATTTACGCATGGATAGCTCCGGCAAAAGAGAGTGGTGCACGTGGTGACGCTCATAACTGTTTGGAGCATTCGGAAACTACGGAATGCTCTCAGGTTTGGAAACGGGGTGATCTCTCTAAGTAACACGATTGAGGAGATAAAGATTCAGGGATTCCTATGGGTGAGCAATCGGTCACGGATGGCGTCAATATCTTGGCTCCAATGGCGGAGCTTCGATGCGTCGGCATTTGGTTAACTGTTTTATCTTGATGTTTTGGTCGGGTCGATGTGGTTGTTTCCTTGTATTATTACTCATGTAATTCTGGACTTTGGTGTGTTTGGCTAGTTACTGACTACCCTTGATGGTAATAATAAAGGGGTATTTGTTGGTCGTTAAAAAAAAAAAAAACTGTGGGCGGCAACTTATGAAATAAGGTTTAGTAATACCTTATCGTTACTCGTTTTCCATTAATGCTAAAGGGTAGTCAGGAATATGCTTGGAATACATAAATATCACATAAAAAGGAAAGTATTCAGTACTATATAACAGATCATTTTTATCGATGTTTAATATATGGGTCATCATCCAACTAACCACGAATTTACCAAGGAATAGAAAAACATAAATTACAACAATAAATAATGCCAATGAAACATGACAACCTCCAAATAAATGCAAAATGCAACATAAAAGTCAATAAAATGTTCACATATCATCAACATGAGTTGTTGAACAACTCAAACCACTTCCTCAGAATATCTCTAAAGGTTAAATATAAGTTTCCAATTTATAAAGCTATATCTTTTAAGAAACAGGTAATTTTGGTTCCTTAGGCCAAGGGTTTGGTTTTACATTTCTACACCCCTACACATTAGCGTCACATCAGATTTTACAGCTTTTCCACATTCTCCACATTAGAGGTAAATAGTTTCACATTTCCACACTGTCATGTCATTTTCTTTTTCTAATTTAATTAAATATTAATTTGTTATAATAATTTAAAAAGTAAATAATAATAAAAAAGAAAATAACATTAATAATAAAAAACTAAAATAACATTAATAATAAAAAAAGGAAAAATACATTAAAAAACTTAATAATAAAAATAGATTTTAATTGTTGCCCGAGTTGAGATGGAGCAACAAATCTTGACGAAGATTGTTGTGTATCTCACGGTTGCGTTTATATTGTTCGTTTACACTTTGTTGGGTCTCACTAACTTACTCTAATCCAAGTGTCGCTTCAAATTCTTCTTCGTTGAACTCGCAAATTGCCCGACCATCCTTCAATGATCATGTTATGTAAGATGATGCAAGTGTACATTACACGTCTTATTCTTTCGAGCTTCCACGCACGTGCCGGGTTTTTCACTATCTGAAATCTTTGTTTTAGTACACCAAAATGTAAGACCCTAACCCGGGCATCCTACAGTTGGTTCTCATAACGGGTCATTCTCATTAAAAACACATTTATTGTAATTCAAACTACAGCGGAAGTCTTTCTAAAACCATTTATTAGCATTTAATGTTATTAAGTCTACCTCATGAATGCCTGCACACCAATCCGAGTAGCACCGCTCCCAGGCCAAGATACGTCGACGCAACGCTTACCTGCAAAACAATCTATCGCACACACAAAGTCAGCTACGCTGAGTGAGTTCTATTAGTTTAATTTAAATGAAAGCTAACTCATCATAACGGTTATTTAAAGTTTACATCGGGACCCACGGTCCTTGTAAAGTAGTTTGCCAAAACGTTAAGAAATAGATAACCCATGTATCACACGGTATCCCATACCTGTTCATTACCCCAGACTCTTACCAATCAGCTGACACAACGGTTAACAACACCGCTTCGCAATCCTGACACAACGGTCAATCTAACTCTACCTGTCACATTTGTTGATGCATGTTTTGTGACAGACACTCTGGATCGAGTTGAAGCTTTTGTTATTATCTAGTTCAGTCTTGTATGTATTTAGTATTTGTTGTACTTTGCTTATCGAGTTGTATTATGTATGTTTATGTCTGAACGTGTTGTATTTTGATATTGTACTAAACAAATACGCAAGGATGTGTTCCTGCTTATTTGTCAAGTACAATGGTCATGCGTACTTAGCAAGTACGCATGAAGGATGGTCATGCGTACTTACTAAGTGCGCATGGACCAGGTCTATAAATAGCATAGAGTTGTTTCATTTTGTCACAGATGTAATTGCACACACAAGTACGCACAGATCAGTATTGTATCAGTCCAGAAGTCATTCAATCTGTTTCTGTACTTGTTTGAAACACTATGAAATCAATAGACCGAGTATTTATTAGTATCATCTCGTGTTGATTGTCATACGATCATTCTTACATTGTTCCACCTAGTAACGGGCATTCCGCACCTGTTTACTAGGCTACATTCTTACACGATATCGATCCGAAACACCCACCCGGAGGGACCTACAAGTGGTATCAGAGCTGCCAAATCTACCTCAAATAGGTCAGCAGCTACAAGTCATGCGCACTTAATTAAGTACGCATGAAGTAATTCATGCGCACTTAATTAAGTACGCATGAAGTAATTCATGCGCACTTAATTAAGTACGCACGAGCTGAAACGCGAGGTATATAAAACGGCACTTAAGCATTTACTCCTCATTCAAACACCCGCTCTTCACTGTTAAGCCCTGATCATTTTCGCTCGAAATTTTTTGAGTTACCAAACCGATTTTTTGTCACGATTTCTGTTACAACATTACTCAAGGATCATTTGGTGAGAATATGGACCGATTTCAACCATTAAAACATCCAAAATTCAGAGATTTTCTTGGTGTTTTTGAAGCTAGGGTTGGATGAACAAATTTTTTAAGATCAAATGGTGTTTGCATGTGAAATTGAGCAACCATTCAAGTTTCTAATCATCATTCTAAGTCGTTTAATATAAAATCTATCATTTTAACATGAAAATTTTGATTTTTTGATCTGGGGTTTACGCTAGAGTAGCGTTCGGCCCCTGTTTGATCAAAATGAGTTATGTGTTGAATGGTACCAACTTCAAACCAAGTCACATTGAGCTTCTATGCCATTTTTGACACTATTGGGACAGGAATTACAGGCATTCAGCAATGATTTTGGTTTTCGGACGTGTAGAAAAATGACCACTCACAAGTACACCGGCGTACTTAGCAAGTACGCATGAAGTGTTTTCTTCATGCGTACATACTAAGTACGCATGACCATTTATGTATGTGCGTATTTAGCTAAGTATCTTCATGCGTACTTGCTAAGTACGCATGACCATTTATGTATGTGCGTATTTAGCTAAGTACGCATAAGGCAGACTTGTGAATTTTTCTAAGTCATTGTCTATAATACTTACTATTATACGTAATCCGTTCTAATCTTGTTGTGTTTTGTTTTGCAGGTATGGCTAGACGTGAGTTCACTTCTGACTTCAATCTTTTAGCACTAACAGACCCGGAATGGCGAGGTGCTGCTCTTAACTATCAGGAGATAGTCACATTCTTAAACCGATCAAAGATTTCATATGCTGTCTCAGCCGACCCAGTAGTATCACGACCTTACTTGGAAAAAATTTGGGATACTGCTGAGTTGGATTGCAGACAAAATCCTAATGTGATTATTGCTACCGTTGCTGATCATCGAATAGCAATCTCAGAGGATACTATAAGACAAGTGTTGCAATTTAATGATAGATCCACCGATCCAGTCCAATATCCGGAATACGTAATAGATGGATGTTGGCGACAGAGAATGGGGTATGTTGGGCGAAGAGATTATCCATCATATAAGAAAATGTGGCTCTTAGATCAATGGAGGTATCTCGCACATGTTATGATCATGTGCATCTCAGCAAGAAAGGCAGGAAAGGATGCTATGGGGCACTACTTAGCATCAGCTATGGTTGGATTGTCGTTGAACAAGGGTTACAACTTCTCACGATATGTCTACAACGCAATCCGTGATCAGATAAATGTTGCTCCCAGACACAGCTTCCTCATATACCCCCGCTTCATTCAAATGCTAATCAATCATTTCCTGCCAAATCTACCTCAAATAGGTCAGCAGCTACAAGTCAAACGAATAGCGAAAAGAGTGTTTGTGCAGTTTCTTACTGCTGGTATTGATGAACCAATTCCCATGCACACACCTTTATTTGGCCACTTGATTAATGAAGCATACGTTGCACCACATGGAGATAGGTGGTACCATCCTGAGAGTGAACATGAGTTAAGTGAACACTCAGATGAAGGGGACGAAGGTGATAATGATGATAGTGATGATGGAGATGATGATGAAGATAGTGATGGTGATGATGATGATGACGGTAATGAGGGTGATGGTGGTGCTGGCTATGCTCAAAGGCAAGATAACAGTGAATCAGAACGAACTGTAACTGATTCATCTGATTCTGAACCCACACCAGACCAGCGACATCCAAGAAAGCATTTTCAGGAATCACTTCCTGAGTCATCGTCTAGGCGAAGACGAAGAGAGAGTTCAGACTCGGACTTTCAACTAGAAAGTTCAGACACAGAGGCACCTCAAGTGACTGAACGAAGACAGAAGACCAAGCATGATCGCCCGTGGCAGGAAATAATGGATGAAATAAATTGCAGGGTATAAGCACAACAAGCTACCGATCAATAAACACAAGCTCCCAATCAACAAACACAGCTGTATAGCCGACGAAGATGCAGAAAGCTAACACCTGTTATTATTCCAACCTATGAAGCACCTATTCCAACAGTCGTCACACTCCCAGCTATATCAGTTCCACTCACAACTTCCACAGATCTTCCCATCTTGACTGAATCAGTCCTTGTTTCCACAACCATAGCACCCACAGGTCTCCAAACGACAACCTTACCATTCACTGTCACGGCTGGTACTCTACCACCAATGACACACTCACTTGAGTTTGGAGACATGGGACATCACTTTGACCTGTCAGAACTGTTTGCCAATACTATTCATGAAACTAGAGAACCCTCTACAACTAGGGTAGTTGATCCTAGGGATCAAAGGATTGCATCCTTTGAGACACAGGTTGCCACACAACAAACGCAGATTAATCTGCTTGTTGAGTCTAACACGAGATTAACACATCAGTGGCAGGCCATGGAGGAACAA
Organism: Smallanthus sonchifolius; assembly: GCA_023525975.1. Taxonomy (NCBI): domain Eukaryota; kingdom Viridiplantae; phylum Streptophyta; class Magnoliopsida; order Asterales; family Asteraceae; genus Smallanthus; species Smallanthus sonchifolius. The sequence continues at coordinate 84,092,862 of CM042034.1, read as the reverse complement.
ATGAAGTCATCCTTTGAGCTTCAAAAGATGCAATTCAATCTCAATGAGTCCTTCTTCACCGCCCGTACAACCATGGAGAACCAAATGTTGATACAAAGGGGTGACCATCTGGTGTTGGTAGACATGGTGGCTAAGTTGACAAAGCAGCTTGAGTCTCAGGGGGAGACAAGCAAGAAAGTTCAAGAAGAAACTTGCCACCATGTCGACCTTACAAAAGATAAAGACCAGGACGATGATCTAAATGTTGGGCCTTCAGGAGCTGGTGGTGGTGAGACCCAAGTTGTCTTGCCAACACAAGCCACACCTATGGCTCAGGGGGATTCCACCCAGCAACAACAACAGGGCGGTGGTGCTGATAAGGGAAAAACACCTGCCGAGGTGTTAGAAGATTTGGCTACAAGTCCCAACCTAAACGATGAAATCATGATAGGGGCTTTAGCAGAGATTGAAGAAGGAGAGATAGATAGCGGTGATGATTGAGATGAATACGCGAATGATGTTATTGTGGAATTCCCTAAAGGAGATGGAGAGGGTATTTATGAGCCGGAAGATGGTGAAATTTTCGAGGCCCCATCCCTTAAGGAACAAACTGAACAGAGCATTCAGGCTGAAGATGTCAACAAGTCTTCAGCCAAAGTTCCTGAAGCAGGCACGAGTGGTACTTCCTCGAGGAAGATTCCTCAAGAATGGTTGATCAAGGAAGCTAAAGCGCCTTGGTACAAACCTCAGTATACAGACCAACATGGGGCTGCTAGGATGATTTTGTCGGTACGTTTCGAAGACGACAAAGGATTATTTGCTATCAAAAGATCAGGGGGAGTTCAATACCTGAAGCCAAAAACAGGAGCATTTAATTCCTTACCCAAATACGACTTAGTCAACCTTGCACACCGTGAGTTATGTAGTGAAACATCAAACGGAATTGCTAGAGGTTTGTGGGGAGTGCTGCAGCGAGAAGGCAGATCGGGCAAGTTTGAGATCTTTCGGCCTCAAGTTCCGAGGTGTGTCAAGGACAAAATAATGATACATCCGTTGACACGCAAGTTCTTGAAAAGACTCATTTATGAACCAGTTCTATGTGAAACTCGGATACCCTTGAGGAAAATACCTCAAGATATCCTGGGAAACATGTGGTACTGGTACATAGATCCACTAACCGGAGAGGCTGTCATGATTGAGAAGGAGAGCTTGAAGGAGATCATTAGGGTATTTGTTGAGATTGTGTTCATCAACTTTTCTGTCAAAGACTTGGAGGTTCTCGTCAACAAGAACTGTTTGCATACTGACGAGTGGACGAAACTGCTTGCCACCAAATACGACAGGTTAGTGAAATTCTGTCATGGATACAAGTCCAAGATTAGTGGTGGTAGTCAAGCAGGAAGCTCATAAAGACTGAAGATATCCAGAGATGCTGTCAAGGGGGAGTCTGTTGATGCATGTTTTGTGACAGGCACTCTGGATCGAGCTGAAGCTTTTGTTATTATCTAGTTCAGTCTTGTATGTATTTAGTATTTGTTTTATTTTGCTTATCGAGTTGTATTATGTATGTTTATGTTTGAACGTATTGTATTTTGATATTGTACTAAACAAATACGCAAGGATGTGTTCCGACTTATTTGTCAAGTACAATGGTCATGCGTACTTAGCAAGTACGCATGAAGGATCGTCATGCGTACTTACTAAGTGCGCATGGACCAGGTCTATAAATAGCATAGAGTTGTTTCATTTTGTCACAGATGTAATTGCACACACAAGTACGCACATATTAGTATTGTATCAGTCCAGAAGTCATTCAATCTGTTTCTGTACTTGTTTGAAACACTATGAAATCAATAGACCGTGTATTTATTAGTATCATCTCGTGTTGATTGTCATACGATCATTCTTACATTGTTCCACCTAGTTACGGGCATTCCACACCTGTTTACTAGGCTACATTCTTACACGATATCGATCCGAAACACTCACCCGGAGGGACCTACAACATTACTACCATCGACACATCACATTAACACTATATCACACACAATAAACATAAATCATTACTAGCATGCAAATTTACACATATATAAGCATGCAAACACATACCTTATCACTGCACCCTCGTCGGGGCGTTCAACACACCCGAGCTCATCATTAACCTGTTAAATACATGTCACTGTTGGTGACTTCCCGAAGGACCTCATCCTTCACAATCCCGTTTGCTATGCCATAATGACAACGATGCAAACACGACACATAATATCACACATCATTTACATGACTCATTAACTACACTTGTACTTCACGCATAACCCTAGAACAACATATTTACTATCATGAATTCATAAGCATTTAATATAAGGCACGACTCTTCCCGTTCGGCCCTTAACATGTCACGAATTAACGACCCTTACCCTTAGCTCACACATTTCCATGAACCCAACCTAAACCCTACGATTCCTTAATAGTTATTTTATATTCAAAACGCATCGGGTTAGAACCCGAAACGCTTAACACATTTGATAAAGTAAACTTATTTCATAAGTATGTACGATAGCCCCAAAACGTTAAAAACATTTAAAAGAGTGGATTAGAAACTCACCGGTTTGACGATCCCTCACAAGTACTACCACACCTCCTTGTACGAGCCCGAACCTGTTAACGTATGATCACGTAGTCAGTGAACACCCTAAACATGTGTTGATTCTATTTAAATATAAATGATCACGACGCACGTATCGCCCGCTCGTCCCTTCGTCCATGCAAAACCCTCAACCACGTCCCCGCTTGATTCGGGTCCTCCTGAACTCGTTTAGAACCCGCATGCGTGCACGTGTATACAAAAATCCTAACCTCCCTGGTCATATGTGCACGAACCGAGATTTCCGTGCACGTCCGACTACTACCATGCAAACCCTTTGCTCGCAAAACCCTCATCGGGTGTAACCCGGCTCCACCTTCTTCCTCGTCCATTCATGTGAGCCACCATGTTACTCGTCAACACGCACCACCTCTTAGCACCACCATCTTGCATCACCCTAGCCGAGTCGTTGCTACCGTGCACCACCGAATCCTACCACCGCCCGTTGCCGAGTAGTCCTCCCCAACATCTTTCGGCGGCTGCCGAGGGCCACCACCCGCCGCCATCGTCCTCTCCGCGATCCTCAACGCCATCACCCCTCTCTGTCCTCCATTTCGCGCTGCTGTCGACCGGTCACAACCTTCACCGGGCATCTCCGGTGCTCCGCCACGCACCACAACCGTCCCTGTGGTGGTCGTATCCTCCCTGTCGCACCCCCTACCGGTCTACTTTCTCCCCCTCTCTCTCCTTCTCTACGGAAGCCGACCACCAATCCAACCGATCAACACCACACCCCACACTCATCGCCTGCCATTGTCACCATCACCCACGGCCGCCCTCGAGTACCACTGATGCCGTCGAACCCCACCATGACTCGAAGACCTAACCCTACGCCCGCATGCAGAATCGGTACAAAAACAAAAATCATGAAAAGAGTAAGGATTACCTTTGAGAATTTGGAAGCCGTTGACGTAACTCCGTCGTTAAACCGTCGTCGCTTGCTCCCGTCCGGTCACCCTCCTGTCGCCGGCCTCTTTCTTCTCTCTGCCTTTGCCGCATGCGCACCTAGGTCAAGAATGACCTAGGGTTGCAATTTAAGTGATATATATATATATATCCTCACATTTTACGCTTCGGGTCCCTCTACTTCCACCTCGTATATTTAAATCTTGAGTTAGCTCTAGAATGACTAACTGTGACATTCATCAATGTAACAATCGCTCCGTTGCGACTACCCTTGCCCATTATTAATTTAGTAGAGATTCGGGTTGTTCCCTGGTCCAACCCGTTAACTTACGGATTATCGGGATGTTACACAAAAGCGCGTTCAATGTCTTTTCTTGCCGATTCTTGTCGGCGTTTGAAATATTTTCCAGGTTCATCTTCCGGATACGAAAACGATTTCACAAAAGTAGACCATTCGGGATAAATACCATCAACGAGGTAATACCCGTGCTTGTATCTTGTACCTCTAAGATCAAAAGAACTATCGGATGCGGTTCCATTAACCAAGGTGTTGAATAGTGGGGATTGGTTAAGCACATTTATGTCGTTGTTTGAACCCGCAACACTAAAGAAAGCATGCCAAAACCAAAGATCTTGTGATGCGACAACCTCGAGCATTTTTGAATGGGGTGAAACCTCTACGACCTCTTGCATCCCATCTTAATTTGAAATAATCCATCTCTCGTTCCAAATCGTTAACAATGCGTAAAAATATATTTCTACGCATACGAAAACGATTTCATAATGTCTCCGCGTTATAAACCGGCTCGTCACAAAAGTAATCCTTTATTAAACCCTCGTGAGCGGCTTCACGGTCTCGGTTAACAGTGGCTCTTCGTGTGAACGTACGCGTGTTCGAACTTTCGGCATCGTCTCTAATTATTTCAACGAGAGTAGCGGAAACCGTTTGAAAAAAAAAAGTGGAGCGACACCTTCGGATTCGAAAGAGGGTGAATTGAGGGAATCCATTTGAGAGTTTGGTTGGAATGTTTTGGAGAGAATTGTCTGATTTTTATAAGTTTCAATTTCTAAAATGTATATATATAGAAGTGATTAAATTTGAAAAAAAAATATTTAATGTTTTAACCGTTGGGCAACGGCTCAATGCCACCCAAAAGCTATTTATGAATACCCCCGAGCATACTAATCTCCACGGTGAAGACCCACGAGTGTGGACCACGCCACCCATGCCGCCACGTCACCTTTCACGGCTGGATCAATCATCCACTCCCCTTGGCCTTATAAATATGGAAAGCGGATAAACTCAACGTTTCGGATCCAGAGAAGAAAAACCATGCTGAGAATAATAATGAAACAATTAATGCAGGTAGCAGTCCCAAAGCAAAGTTGTCGGTGAATAAAAATTTTGTGGATTCCCCTGATGGGCCTAACCTGGGTTGTAATGGGCCTACCTAAAAAAAGGCACCACTTATGGAATTATCCTCTAGACTTGGATCCGGCCCAGCCTTTTGTAGGTTTACTTACTCATGTCATCACTCTCCGACTTAAATTCTCCCATAGATAATCAGATGCCTACGAAACAATTTAAACAAAAAACGTAGGAATCACTTTCAATGGCAACAGGTATTGAACTGAACAACCATGAAGACCTAATAATCAAAGCAATCGAGGGAGAAGGTGCTAAAGTTGTTGATAAATGAATCTCTTATCAATAAATACCAGGGGGATCCGCGAAGAGTGGATCAGGGAAATGAAACGTGAATGTAACATTCAATTCATAGGTATTAAGGAAACTCAACTTTTAGAAATTTGCTCTACCCCTTTTTCACAAATTTGAGGGGATCACGAATTTGATAGTGCTTCAGTCCAATCAATTGGAAAATCATGATAAAGGTTTTTTTTTTTTTTTCCAAAAACAAGGTAATCCTAAACACTAACTTCACTATATTATCAGGCACCTGGGTTAGGGTTCCGGGGTCTATTAATATTGCAAATATTTATGCCCCAAACGAAGCTCTAGCAACGATATATATGTGGAGGGATCTTCTTTGGATAAAAAACTCAATCCTAGGAATGTGGATTATACTTGGTGATTTTAATGAAGTACGTTGCAAAGAAGAAAAGGTCAGCTGGAATTCTAAGCGAAAAAGATGTGCAGGATTTTAATCGATTCCTAGTCTGTAATGAATTTTTTGCTTAAGTGGCCATTTACGTCTGCCAGAATTCTTGATAGACTATGGTCGGATCATAACCCTATTATGTTAATTACTAGTCATGGGACTTTGGGCCTTGTCCTTTCCGGTTTTATAACTCGTGGTTATTCGACCCAAGCCTTACGGCTTTAGTTGATAAATCATGGAGCAATTTCACGATCCTCGGAAACCTGACTTTGTGTTGCCAAAAAACTCAAACTCCTTACATAAATGGCAATAAAAAAAAGGAATAGGCTGTTGGGTATGGTTACCGGTGGCACTTGGCAAAATTGCCTTTTTATTATTAAAGACGAAGTTTCTAAGTTCTTCTCATCAAAATTCAATGAGCCATCACGTTCCTTGCCCGAAATTTCATTCCCCTTATGTTAAGAGGCTGTCAGGTTCAGATGCCTCTCTATTGGAGGACCATTTACTTCAGATGAGGTAAAAGATGCCATCTGGGGCTGGGGGAGAGGGGAATCCCCGGGCCCAGATGGATATACATCGCTTTTATCAGGAAATATTGGGAAGTTCTAAAGGAAGATTTTATCCTCTTCCTCAAGGGATATGAACGCATGTCTCATTTCACGAAAGGTTGCAAATATGAATTCTCCATCAAGTTCAAAGCTTCCTGATCAGAATCATTCTAATTTGGATCAAAATGTAAAATGTATTTGGAAATGTTCAAGAAGGGGTTAGAACAAGAAGTAAATCTGGAACCATCAATGAATGCTTGTATTCTTATTTTCTATCTCAAATTGAGCCCAAGAATGTAGACATGGCTCTAAAAGAATATGAGAAATCAAAGGGGTTTAATAAAGGCCCTGGTTGTAAGGCCCCGTTCTCGGGTAACCTCACGAGTTGGATTTACTCATTTACAACATTGTTTGATAGCTGAAATTCATTCAATTGGCAGCGAAAACATTGTCATATAGATCGTTAATGAAACATCAAATAACATTGTCTAAAATTTAAAACATAGAAACGGGATGTCAGTCTTGGATCAAATAGGCTTCAAGTGCTAGTCCAGTACATCCCTAGGTGCATACTAAAAGTCACTAACACTTGTGAGTTTTAGTTTTAAAGCAATCATGCATTTACATCATTCATATAGCATATGCACATATATAATCCTACCATAGAGGTTCAATTCAGAACACTAAATATTGTGAGCACACTAAACGAAACGAATCATTCATTTTTTCAATGTTAAAAAGTTTTAAATATAGAAAAATGATATAAATGTAATGTTTATTCATTTTTCATGAAATTCAAACAAAAAATATGAACAAATTTCGTTTATATACATACCTACACATGTGTAATTCATGTTTAGGTATTTTACCTACACATGTGTAGGAAACTTTTTAATATATAAAAACATGTGAAAAAAACTAGTTTAATGGTTTCTTATGTATATAAACATACATATTTGAATGTAAGAAATATAAATTTAAAAAAATTATCATGGATCAAAAAATTAAACGATTTAGGTTTGTTCCCTCTGTTCTCACATAGTTTCCTTATTTTGAAATTAACTACCTTCTAATTCTATATATAACTATTTAATATATTAAGTCGTAGCTCCTAAAAATACATCAAATTTAGTCGTAGCTCCCAGTCACACATCATGTCGAGTCGTAGCTCATGGTCATTCATCATATTGAGTAGTAACTCATGAAAAACATCATACACTTTAGCTTAACACACATGGGGAAATTGAAACTTGAATTAATGAAAACGGAATTTCTTAGTGTTCTTTCGGATGAAAAACAAGCTTAATCTTTTTGTTAATGCATTAACATTTGTTAAACATATTCTTATGGTTTATGGCATAAGAATTACATTAAGAAATCTAAAACCTTAACTACTTTTTATTGTAAATATATTTCATATGCTTATCATTACACTTGTGTCATAGTAACTAGTAATAAAATGCAATATTCATTTCACGTTTTGGTTATTCACAACCATTAATATGAAATACATTGCATGCTGAACTCTACTTCCTACATACTATATATAACCTGTTCATTCACAGATGAAGATATCACTACAAGAAAACGAGTCAATAGCGGCGACACTATTAGCGACGACACCTAGAAACGTCGCCGCTAATGCTCATGATCCGCGTTATATAGATATGACGGTGGAGTGGATTTTAATCGGACGGTCACTGTTTTAAAAGCAATAGCGGCGACTGTCGCCGCTATTAGTATTAGCGGCGACATTTGGTAGCATTAGCGACGACAAATGTCGCCAGTATTGAGTATATTTTTTGTAGTGTATTTTATAAGTCATAGAAAATGTCTTTAGATAGTAGAATATACAAAAGACTCAGTAATGATGACACAAGCCGACTGCACATTGTTTTACCCAAGCAAAGTGTTGAAAACAGTTTTATAGCATGTATAGGTGATAGTGTGGTGCAAGCTAGTGTTCGTGAAGGAAATAAGGAAGTTCCGGTTATTTTGGCCCATGATACACATGGACACACTTTCAATGTACAATTTACTTAGGAAAAATCATCAGGGGACTACTTTTTCAGAAATTTCTATCCAGTTATTAGTACTTATAAGTTAAAAACCGGTGATTTTATTGAGTTGATCGATCCTAGGTGTTTTGATGAAAAACTGTTTATTGGTTTCAGATTTATTACCGCGCGTGAATCTCCTATTATACCACGACAATGAACGTGATTTACAACATCAAAAGTACGTGCCTACTATCTCAAGATCGAAGTCATGGATATAATAATGCATACATATATTGATCATAACTTTCTATTTAAATTGATCATAACAATTGTATAAGAGCTAAAGTGTATGATGTTGTCTATAATAATACAACATAATGAAGGTATCGTTTGATTTGAGAGTTTATCTCCTTCTTTTCTGTGTTTCTTTCTCTATCTTTAAATTGATCATAACAATTGTATAAGAGCTATTCGGTTCTTTCGGACGCTCTTGATCGGCATACTCGTTAATCGAAGTGATTGACGATTAATACCAGCGATTAACAACCAAACATCAGCGATTAGAGTTACAACAACTCACGGCAACCTGTAAGCACTTTAAGACACTCAACCAGAACATCTAATAATGCAACTGTTGAGGAAGGAGTTTGATGTAGTTCACTTGGTATTTGAATTGGGGTCAATGCAAATGAAAGTCAACAAGTTGGTGTTCAATGGGTTTTGGATTAAGATGTAAATGGAGAGCATTCCCAAAGAAAATCAATATAGTGCTTCTGTATGGTTATTATTTGAGTTTCAAAAGAATGGGAAATGGAGTTGATGAATTAAAACTAAAGGTGGGGACAAAACTTGATGTTGTCCAAGGACTAGTAATTGGCAAACAGGCAAAGGAAAGTTGATTCAGATTGGTGTTGAAAGTGGTGCTATGTAGGGTTAATTTTGATCAGGTAATTAAGTCGGGTTACGGGTTAATGGGTATGAGTCAGCAGGATGGTAATTAGTCACATGTTTATTGAGTCAAGTTGTGGGCTAGTGGGGTCATTGTTCCTGTTATGTAGGAGTATGAGTAGTAACCCACGTTTTCTAATTTTGTTTTTTTAGAAAAGCGACTTTTAGAATGACTGGGTGGTCGCAGGTCGGCTTGCGAGACCGACCCCGGTTCGACAACCCATAGGGTTTCTCCATAAAGGGCATAACACATGCTTGTTACCATAACCATAACCACTGATACCATTTGATACTAGTTGGCTACCACAAGAGTCGAAACTCTCTGGTGTAACGCAGGTTGGACAAAACCTCCGTGTGACTTGGATTTGAACTTGTGGCGTCCGAAGAGGCCTAGTTCTTATCTTCATTGTCAATGCCAACTCCATCAAGTGAAGAAGACATTTTTTTCTAATTTTGTTACTAAGCTATTTAATTACGTGCTTTGTATTCAATTAATGAGAGATATGCAAGAGTTTGAGAGCAACGAGTTTCAAGCGTTTCAAGCAGTCAAATCGAGAGCTTTGTGTGTGTTTTTATAAGACAATACAATTTTTATTTACGTTTCGATATATATTTTATTAATAACCAAGTTGTGTCAAATGAAATATATTTTAGAGTAAACTGCAGTTTTCGTCCCTGAGGTTTGACCCGATTCACAGGTTCAGTCCCTCCTTAACAGTATGGGTCCTTTAAGTTACATTTCCTAACAGTTTTCGTTCAATTTCGTTAACTTCGTTAAGTTTTTCAGTTAAATAACGTTAAATCACCAAAATACCCTCCACCACCACCAGCCACCACCACTTGCACTCTATTCTTCCGCATATCGCCGGAAAAAACGAATGAAAACCACATACCTGGAAATATGGACCTCGTCGGAACCCTAGCGCTACCGCTAGAACTCGTCGGAATTGCGTTCCCAACCCGAAAATACGACGTCCGCTTGTTTCCTTGAAACCCTAACCACCTCCGCCGACTGCGGCTTCTGATTAGCCGGAAAATCGGGCAAATCACCGAGGCCATTCATCTTTTTCTTCTCGTCGGAACCCTAAGACCACCACCATTTCACGATCTGGGCCGCTAGGGGTTAGACCCGTAATTCCCGTCGTTAGTTTTTGTAATGTCCGAGATTTTCCGACTTATCTTTTGCACGTGTTATAAAAATCAAAACTCGATTTCATGATAAGACTATTTCCTTAAATCAATAAATATTAATTTTAAATTAATATATAAAGGATGTATTCTTGAAACATGCAAATATATATATATGTATTTATATAAGAATCCTTAAAACTTCGTAAATTTATAAATAAAATGAGTTTATTTTAACTACCTAAAATTTTAACAAAACTCATAAATCATTAAGCTTAGAAATTGTTTTATAATTTTATAAAACAATAAAATTTATAAAAACAATCTAAGTTTTATAAAAATAAAACATATACACTTTTACATAAAGTTGAGGGACTAAAATTGCTATTCTGAAAACTTATTTTGAATTTTAATCTAAACTTACGCATAAAATGATAAAAGAGGGAAACTACAGGGACCAAATCTGTAATTTATCCAAACCTGCAGTTTGGAAACAGGTTCCAAGTTCGAGTCCCGCGCAGTCCCGGTTCCACCATTCTTTTTCGCGAAATCGCGATTCTCGACCAGGTTCGATGAACCTCGAACTCGCCTCTCGCATGCGACCTGTTCCCAACAACAATCAATGCCAAATCTCGAGTCTATCAACCGCGTGGGTTCGAATTGAGTCCGACATTTACAACCGTGAACTTCCCACCTGTTTCGTCATTAATTGATGAAATCACCTATAAAAACTAGTTGCAGTCGACCTGCGAAATCACACTCAAACTACTCAAACCCTCAATTGCTCCAAATCGAACTTGCAGTAGCTATTCAAACTCACGAACCGCCGAGGTCCAACCCAGAACCTTTCTCGCTTGATTCTCCATCATTTAAGGTAAATCTTGTATCATTGTAATCGTCTCAGGCCATAGATCGAAAGCCCTCTGTTTAATCCCATTAACAGAGGGAAATTCGATGTATATTGTAGGGATTTCGTTTCTAGGGTTCTTGGGGGATTAGGGCAGATTCGAGGTTCTGTTTAAAAGATTTGTGTTTCAGATTATACACTAACGAACCCGTAGTCGGGATGGTTAGTATGTGTTTGTGTGTTGGAGACCCGGCCCCAGACCCGAGTTCGAGTCCAGGGAACCCGGTTTTGCCCCTCCTTATTCTTTTAGCCTTTTAAAACAGTTTTAACAGTTTTATTAATTTTTATAAATTCTGTAAAGTTTTTATAAACTTAAAAATAAATTTTATTTACACTGGTTATATTCGGAGATATTTTAATTAATTTAATTTAGTTAAACTTGTAATGATATATTCTTTAAAAATAGTTTTAATCCCTTGAAAATTATAAAAGAAAGATAATTATAAACTTTATAAAAATTATACTTTAATTAGAAGTTAATTTATCATACTCCCGACAATAAATAGATTTATTTGTTTTAAAACTTTAAATAGAAAATTTATATGAATTTTCTTTAGAAAAGGTTATATAACTTTCATATTAATTAGAAAACATAAACTTATGAGTCTTTACATGTTCATAAAATTTATACCTATTAATTTAAGACGTATTGTTTATAAACTTTTATAAAAGTATAAATCTTTAAAAAGAAATCAGAAACTTAAAATTTTATATATATATATATATATATATATACACATACATATTTAAAACAAGAGAAGCAACTATACTTTACTTTTCTAAATAGTTATAGATTTTTAAACTCTATAAATTAGAAACTTTAAAACATTGTAAACCCGTAAACCTTATAAACTTATAAACCAATAAAATCTCTATTTAAAAACCTTATAAACTTATGGTTTGCTTTTAGACTTTGAAAATATTTATAGACTATTAATTAAGATATAACCATTAAAGGGAATGCTATTTAATATCTTATAAGCTTGTAAGCGTTACTATTTATTTAAACTTATTTATTTACAAGTTAATTTGTAAATGTTAATACTTAGAAACTCAAATAAATCTAAAATGATTTATGTTAAATTATAACTAGTCTAAAACTATAAATTCATTAAACTTTGAGATACAAGTCTTGTGTCATTTATTCAAAACCTTTATTTTAAACTTGATTTAAACTCCATAAACACAATTAATCTCATCTCCCATTGGAACCCTAGTCAAATCTTGAATCCTAGATCCTTTATCTTAGACTCTTTATTTGGAACTTTAGACTTATATTCCTAGGGTTATTGTGAGGATACTCTCCCTCTCCAAGTCTTGCAAACACTTAGTCTTGTCGATACTCGTCATCATCCAAGTGAGTATACTTAGCCCCTTTTTTCCTTTCTATACTTTTGGGGTGAAACATGTTCAAAACATTAAACTTATGCAATTCTTGTACAACTATGACTAGATGCTTATTCTTATGCTAAACTTGAGACTTGTATGCTTAGATTAAACTTAAAACTAGCATATTCATTAACTTTGATCAAGCCTATGGTAACAATGATAGATCTATTGTATTTGACCAATCCACCTTGATTGATTGACCCCTTCGGGGGGGAGCCCTTGGTGATTGTTACTGAATTAAACTTTAAACTTGAGACTTATAAGGGTAACATGCGGGTTATGCCTAAACTTGGTTGGAGGGTTGATGTGCACAATGTTTAAGATACTTGTTTTCTCATACTTACATTATAGAATGCATAAGTCATAGTGAATTGTAATTCTTTCCAAATCTTTGTTAAACTGTGTCAAAACCTTTGTATCTCACCAACTATTTTGTAGTTGACAGATTCTTTCACATGTTTCAGGTTTACATCATGAGACTTATTCGTGATCACATAGGATGCTTTGGACCTAGACTATTTATAAATTAAATGTTGTATTTCTTGTTATGTTCCTTGTAATGAATCTTAATTTATTATTTAATAAAATATCGAAACTTTAATAGTCAACCTTGTGCTGTAGAACAACCGCGTCCGCCCCGACGTATAATCCGCCGTCGGTTGGGGTGTGACAGATTGGTATCAGAGCCTTGGTTATAGGGAATTAGGTTATTAGACACATGACCTAGACTATAACTTAGGAGACCCAAACATGGGTTATCTCATGTCCTTTACTAGGAATTCTCTCCTCATTCTATTCTTAAATCTTATACGTGAACGCTTGGAGATTCTACGATTCTACTTACCTACGTACTACAAGAGGCTACTACATCGAGGACACGTTCTTAGGCTTCAAGTCTAAGCCACCACTAAACTCTCGTCAAGAATATTTAAGTTCTAAATAATGTGTGAGAACTTGTGCGGACCGGAAGGGTGGATACCTGTATTCTGAGAAATTCTGTCAAGGAAAGCATTTCGTATAAATCCAAATCAACCGTTGGACCCGTATGCTTTTCTGGGAATTCTTGGGATGAGTATCCACTTATAGGAATGCATGACTTCTCTAAACATTAGTGAACTCAAATTTCTCTTGATATGTCAAAATACTCACTTAGTGATATGCACTAAATGAGTGCCATCTCAAATACTTTACGCTTCATAAATTCATGATTCAAAGACTTTCCTCTATAACCTTTATTCTATGATTCTTAAGTCCCGTCTTGTCACATGACAGCATGCTTACTCGTCATGACCTAACGGAGTTACCTTCAAGAAGAAATTCTTACGAGATTATACTTAAAAACTATATACATAAACTTATACTTATAGATACTACCCAATAAACTTCATGATCGTTGTAATACAACCCTTAAAACTATGTATTACTCTACAAATTATTCTATAAAGCTTCATTATTTTATAAATATGACACCTAGGAGGTAACCCTTGTATTTTTACCTTACCTCCTTAGCACTTAACCAAGCTTCATTTAATAACTAACTCAAAACTTTCGTTACACTTTTATACATCTCAAAGTTTTCATACGTCCTTAAACTTCATGATCCTTGAAATAACAGCCCATTAAAAACTATGTATTGTCCTACAAGTCCTTTTACAAACTTCATTGTTTTATAAACTTGACACTTAAGGGGAAACCCTTGTGTTTTCATTTTATCACTCAAAACTTCATTTGATGATTTACTCAAACTATGTCACACTTTTACATCTCAAAACTTTCATACGAATTTAAAAACTTACGCATCGCCGTTCTTGTAAACAAAACTTAACGTCTTTTAAAATCTAAAGTACATTAACAAAGAAATTCGTAACCTAAGTGTTTTCCTCGTAAGAAAAGAAGCCTACTATAGAGTAAACAAGATTCACGCTTAAGACTCTAAGCCCATAATGAACCTTGACTTAGTACCATAAACCCAAACATCGGTGACAACAACTAAAAGAAGTTGTAGGCCCATGAGGAAGTTCTGGCTAGGGAAATAGGGTACTTAAGTGAGTCCTTGTGACCACCCCCTTCTTCTGGGAATTCTCCTTGTTAGCCCATCAACTTCCAATTAAAACTATTTTTTGAAAACATTACTGTGATAACTCAGTATTATGTATGACAACTTTTGAATATATTAAATCAACTTACTTACAACCTTTCTTTCTACCCTCTCTCTTACTAGGTAATGGACTCACACTCACACTCATCACCAGTGTATCGTCCAAGAGGAGAGTCCGACCGTGAAGAGAGTAGCGAGTCACCGGTGTATCAGCCAAGTCCCTACCCTAATGCTAGGGCAAGAGCTGAGCTCAACACCAATTGGATCAGAAACCCTAGGACGTCACCACCAAGGAATCCTTATCAACCACCCCATCTTCACCACCGGTTCTCATCACCACCAAGGGACCCGTATCTAGCACCTACCCCTACCCTAAGGGCTAGACATGCCGGGGCGCCTGCCGTGGCAATGGGAATCCCAATGCCTAACATTCCTACGTTCGTGGAAACCGCGGAATTTATGAGGCGGGAGATGGAGCATAGGGCTCGACAAGACCTGTTAAACCAAAGGATCGAAGACCTGGCCAATCAAATCTGGATCCAGGAAGAAAAGATCACGACTTTGGAGGAGGACAGAGAAATCCTCGAAGACCGCACCGAGACCACTAGAGTAGAGGCTAGGTTTGCTATCCGAGTAACCCTAGCAGTACTTGTGATAGTACTAATCTGTTTCCTAGTGGAAAGCTACCTAAGGCGTGCATGAAGCCTCTATTCCCATTAAATTTTAAATTTTGCCTTATGTAAGGGCTAGAAGCCCAAATTTTGAAAGCATCTAATGGAAATCATTTTGAAATTTCATCTTGTTATCATTTGTTAGTTTGGCTTTTCTTTCATCATTACAAACTTAATAAACTCTTTCATCAAAAGCAGCTCGCGTTAGTACCTAAGATAATTAACAACGTAGCATTAAACTATAAAAACCCTAAGTGATACGCATACTTGAAGAATAAACTTCGAACAAACCTTCTAGTTCGTAAGCACTCTTTTAAAACAACACGACTTACGAACCACTGCCGTAATCAACTATGATCCTTACCCCTTATATACACTTCACACTTCTAAACTTGACCAACTTTTCGTTTAACAATCATACATACCCGAAAAACCCAATACGAACACAAAAACTCAGATCTAGGCCAAATCGTTACCTGTATCGAGCTTCTGATCTGGAGGTTCTTCTCACGAGCTATGGAGCAACACACTTCTTCAATCTCGGATCGATCCGCCAACTTTCTCTCTCTACGATTTCTCTCTCTATATGTTGCAAATGAGAGAAAGGGTAGTGACTTAGGCTATTTATAGGGGAGGCTCCCCTATGTTCGCCCCTTCTAGCCCGCCGGCCCATCCGGCCCGGCCCGTCATGCCTCGCTCGTTTATTCCGTTATTATATCTGTCGTTTTATTTTTGGGATGTTACAAGTCTACCCCCCTTACAATAGGTTTCGTCCCCGAAACCTATCATAAGTCAAATAGTTGAGGGTACGACTCCCTCATTTCCGTCTCCGTTTCCCAAGTAGATTCCGATCCCTTTCGGTGCTTCCATTGGACTTTAACCAATTGAATAATCTTATTACACAAACGCTTTTCCTTTCTGTCTAAGATGGCCACGGGTTCTTCGATGTAGTTAAGGCTGTTGTCGACCTCGATGTCAGTAAGTGGTACGTGAGCCGATTCATCCGCCAAACACTTTCGCAAGTGCGATACATGGAAGGTAGGATGAATCCCACTTAACTCATCAGGCAACTCTAACCGATAAGCGACTTCACCAACCCGTGCCATTATCCTGAATGGTCCGACAAACCTCGGACTTAACTTTCCTCTCTTCCTGAATCGTATAATTCCCTTCCAGGGTGACACTTTCAACATTACTCTGTCCCCAACATCAAAATCAATAGGCCTTCGTCGTTTATCCGCATAGGATTTCGGACGATCTTGTGCGGCCTTCATTCGTGCTTTGATTTGATCAAACCTTTCCGACGTTTCTCTTACGACTTCAAGACTTTCTAATTCCTTCTGTTCAATCTCACCCCAACAAACCGGGGTCCTGCATCTTCTCCCATACAACATTTCGTAAGGCGGCATGCCTATCGTCGCGTGATAACTATTATTGTAGGAGAATTCGGCTAACGGCAGATGACTGTCCCAACTGCCGCCAAAATCGATAATACAAGCACGAAGCATATCCTCCAATGTCTGAATGGTCCTTTCGGACTGACCATACGTTTGTGGGTGGTATGCCGTGCTGATATTAAGCCTCGTGCCCATCGCCTTGTGAAATCTTTTCCAGAACCTCGATGTGAATCGTGTGTCCCGGTCAGATACGATCGTCAAAGGCATCCCATGCCGTGCTACTACTTCGTTTATAAATACCTCGGCTAACCTCTCCGACGAGAACGTCTCGCGAATAGGTAGGAAATGAGCACTCTTCGTTAAGCGGTCCACAATTACCCAAATGGTGTCATGACCTTTAGCTGTGCGAGGTAGCTTGGTTATGAAGTCCATGGTAATGTGTTCCCACTTCCATTCCGGTATATCAAGTGGTTGAATCTTCCCATTCGGTTTCTGGTGTTCGACCTTTACTTGTGAGCAAGTCAAGCACTTGCTTACATACTTTGTCACCTCATGTTTCATTCCAGGCCACCAGTATTCCTTCCTAAGATCTTGGTACATTTTATTGGTACCAGGATGGATAGAGTACCGAGACTTATGAGCCTCATCTAAGATTTTGGTTCTAAGCTCGCCACCCATAGGTATCCATACCCGTCCAAAACGTGTCCTAACACCAAGGGTGTTATATTCCAACTTGTCCAGTTGGCCAACCATCCTTTCCTTCTTTATGTTTTCTTCCTTAAGTGCTTCATCTTGAGCTCTTTCGATTTCCCTCATCACATCTGATGTTACCACCAACTGGCAAGCTTTCACTCTAATAGGAGTAGGCACATCCTTTCGGCTTAGAGCGTCAGCCACCACGTTTGCCTTTCCAGGATGGTATATGACTTCACAGTCATAATCTTTCAGGAGTTCCAACCATCGCCTCTGCCTCATATTAAGCTCTCTTTGTTCGAAGAAGTACTTCAAACTTTTGTGGTCGGAGTAAATAGTAAACTTCACCCGGTAGAGGTAGTGCCTCCAGATTTTCAATGCAAATACGACAGCAGCGAGTTCCAAATCATGAGTCGGATAATTAGCTTCGTGAAACTTCAACTGCCGTGACGCATACGCGATCGCTCTCCCGCGTTGCATCAACACGCATCCCAATCCCTGACCCGAAGCGTCAGAGTATACCACTAAGTCTTCATTGCCCTCGGGAAGGGCCAAGACTGGAGCTTGGGTTAGCTTCTCCTTCAATTCCTTAAACGCCTCATCCTGGGTCGAACCCCATTCGTACTTTACCTCCTTCCGAATCAACTTTGTCAACGGCGAAGCTATTTTCGAGAAATCCTGGATGAATCTCCGATAGTAGCCTGCCAATCCCAAGAAACTGCGGATTTCAGTTGGCGTCTTAGGAATATTCCATTCCCTTACAGTCATTATCTTTGATGGGTCAACCATAATGCCGTTCGGGTTAATGACGTGACCTAGGAATTGGACTTCCCTAAGCCAGAACGCGCATTTGGAGAACTTAGCATACAACTTTTCCTTCTTTAGAGCCTCCAACACCTCCTTTAAGTGACATGCGTGATCACCCTCATTCTTGGAGTGGATGAGGATATCATCGATGAACACGATTACCGATCGGTCCAGCATCGGTCGACACACCCTATTCATCAAATCCATGAATGCTGCGGGGGCGTTCGTCAACCCAAAAGACATTACGCGGAACTCGAAATGTCCATAACATGTGCGAAATGCCGTTTTCGGTATGTCTTCTTCCCTCACCTTCAACTGATGGTACCCGGACCGAAGGTCGATTTTTGAGAACCAACTTGCGCCTTGTAATTGATCGAACAGGTCGTCGATCCTTGGTAAAGGGTACTTGTTCTTCACCGTACGTTTGTTCAACTCGCGATAATCAATACACATTCTCATCGAACCATCCTTCTTCTTCACAAACAACACCGGAGCTCCCCAAGGCGAGATGCTCGGTTGTATAAATCCCTTCTCAAGTAGTTCGTCTAATTGGGCCATAAGTTCTTTCATCTCCACTGGTGCTAGTCGATATGGAGCCTTAGCCACGGGCTGGGCATCTGGTACTAAGTCAATTCGGAACTCAATTTCTCTATCGGGTGGTATCCCAGGCAAGTCCTCTGGAAACACCTCCGGGTACTCGCGTACCACGGGTACATCGTCTAGTTCCTTCACTTCCTTACACTTGTCAATCACGTACACCAGATAAGCCTCGCATCCGCGCCTCAAGTAATCTGTTGCCTTAATCATCGAGATGACGTTTGGCATCGGGGCGTCGCGATCTCCAAAAACCTCGACTTTGCTAGCATCCGGAGCCTTGAGTCGGATTATCTTTCGTTTACATATGATTTGTGCTTCGTTGGCAGTTAACCAATCCATACCCAACACGACATCAAACCCTCCCAAAACCATAACAAACAATCTGACAGGGAACCTATGACTTTCTATTTTTATCGTGGAGTTGTCAACTACATCGGTCACTCTCGCAGTTCTACCCTCAGCGGTTTCTACGCTAAAGGCCCTTTCTAGCTTACTGACAGTGTACTTCACTCGTTTACAAAAAGTCACAGATATAAAACTCTTACTGGCACCCGAATCAAATAACACAGATACAAAAGTGTTGTCAAGGATAAACGTACCTGACGCCACATCGGGGTCTGCCCTGGCTTGGTCTTGCGTCAGCGCGTACGCACGAGTCTTTGCTCGGGGCCTCTCTTCTTTCTTCTCCGGGCCTTTCCCCTTCCCGACTTCACCCATTCTTGGTTTGGTGCATTCCCGGCTCATGTGGCCGCTTTCACCACAATTATAACATTTAATGCCTTACATGCATTCACGGGAGTAGTGCCCAGTCTTGCTACATTTGTAGCACAGATTTGTCCCTAGCCGACACTCACCCACATGTCTTACCCCACATTTTCCACAGACTGCCGTCTCACCTACCCTAGCATGTTTGTCCCGAGCCCCAAACAACTTCCCACCCGATCGCTTAGCGGGAAAACTCAGCTTCTTCTTAGGCTCTTCAATGGCAACGACATTCAGCACCAGATCATCAAATACCACGCCGCTCAGTTCTACTACCGAATCGTAGGTAGTAGGGGCGTTTGCTTTAACATAGGTGCGGACCTTGTCCGGCAACCCCTGAATGTAACAGGCGATCTTTCTCTCTTCAGTAGTGACAAGATGTGGCACCAGACGTGCCAGTTCATTGAATCGGGTTGTATACTGCCGGTGCGTCATGCTCCCGGCCTTCAAACCCAGAAATTCCCTCTCTACCTTCTCAATCTCGTTCCTCGGATAGAAGTTCTTGATTACCAGAGTTTTCAAGTCATTCCACATCATCGAGTCAACAACCTCATCCCCCTTAGCCTGACATACACCTTCCCACCAGTGGGATGCTTCCTCCCTCAAGGAGTTAGCAGCAAATTTCATAACTTGATTTGCTCGACACTCGCTCAGACGGATGGCGGCTTCCATACGTATCACCCAGTCAAAAGTAGCCACCGCGTCCTTCTTCCCAGTCAGGACCGGCGGGTCACATGCCTTAAAGGACTTATAGTCGCAACCACGGTTAAGCGGTGCGTTGATTGCCTCAGTGTTCGGGGTACCAACCGCCGTGTTAGACCCACCCGTCTCACTAGCCTTCTTTAACGCTTCTGCCAACAGTCCTGGCAAAGAAACCTTCATCAACTTAGTGAACTCGCGTGCCAGAGCCGTTCTCACTTCCGGTTCAAAAGTGAATTGTTGTTCTTCGACATGAGTCGGCTCAGTCCCGTGCATACTAACTTCTGGCTCAGTGTGAACACTTCCTTCTTCACTGTACCCTTGGCGTGCAAGGGTCCTGCCGTGACCACCGTTACGACCACCGGTATGGCCCCCACCACGCCTTCCGTTTCCTCTCCTTGCCATTTCGTTCTATAAGACAAGGAATCTAATGTCATCACGCTAGTTAACAAATAGAATTCAACAAGCATTGTATGATGTTAATATACACTGGCCATCTGCAATTAACCATTACACTACCTTTCGATTTCTATTTGACCACCTTTGTGATTACATCAGAACACAAGTCCTTACCTAACCCTTTCTAAGGCATACTATATATGTAAATATATACTACCTTCTACCTGATGCTGTGGCTCGAGTTACCCGTACTGGCATCCGCTTTCGGTCCCATTCACAGTTTAAGTTCAGACACTGGGAGTGTCCGAATCTCTCAAACAATGCTCTGATACCAACTTGTAAGGCCCCAAACCCGGGAGGCCTCACTTGTTGGATTTACTCATTCACAAACAGTTCTTAAACTTGAATATCAAATAACGCAGCGGAAAATTTCATTAAAAATATAATCATAACATTGTCCAACATGCGGAAGCGTAACATAGTCTAATACATAAACATAACCTAAGCTAATCATAACGGGATGCCATTCTTCATAACATCCGGGTAACTCATCAAGCCGCCCAGCATCACCGTCCATCATCATAACCTGCCTTAACCTGAATGTGCATACTAAAAAAAGACAGCTACGCTGGTGAGTTCTAGCATTACATAAAACCTTAACATAAACATTTTGCCAAAAACATAACATACATTTGTTTAACAAAAGCGTACGTAAAACATGCAATAACTTAACATCATCAAAACATCGTAACATAGCATCATAACATAAGTCAAGATGAACCGAATCTGTACCTTCTCGTAACCGTCAATTCCATACCTCGCATACCAGCGGATGAACTTAAGGCTCGTTACCTCTAAGTCATCCGTCACACAGGTCTCCTAAGGCTCGTTACCTCTAGGTGGACCAAACATATGTCTCCTAAGGCTCGTTACCTCTAGGTAGACCAAACATATGTCTCCTAAGGCTCGTTACCTCTAGGTAGACAGAACATAACTTAGGAACTATTTTCCCCGCAAGGAATAGTACCCTCCATCGGGATCCCGGTAATCCCATGGGTGACCGTCGTCACCCCATCATCAACCAGTTGTACAACCGTTAGCCAGCCACAAAGGCCCCCCGTAAGGGTGAGGCCAATACATACATACATACCTTAGCTCCCGTAGGAACTCGTGGCAGATTCGTTCATTCGTGACTTTCATAAAACCTTTACCTCATTTTAGTTAAAGCATTCGTACGTTTTATTAAACAAAACATCATCTCTTTCGTAAACTTCATTTGGCAAAACATTTCATAAACATCATCTCGTAAACATCATTTCGTAAACATCATTTCGTAAACCTCATTTTAAAAACATCATTCCGTATGTATGCACACAAGCCCAAAAACATTAATTAAAACATTTAAAGAAGGGCTTCTAGAACTCACCGGATAAGCTAATCTGGTTGTCCTAAACAAAGGTCCAACAACGTCACTTCCGATCTGAATTGATTAGTTAATTACACATCAGACCAAATCCCGACTCTAACGGTTTAACCATTCTAAACATACTGACTTTACTTAACCAGCCTGATGCCTGCGCACTTAGCAAGTGCGCAGGGCCTTGTTCTTGCGTACTTAATAAGTGCGCAGACTTCGCTTCATGCGTACTTGATAAGTACGCAGGCTTTGCTTCATGCGTACTTGATAAGTACGCATGACCTGCTTCATGCGTACTTGATAAGTACGCAGAACCTTCTTCATGCGTACTTGATAAGTACGCAGAACCTTTTTCTTGCGTACTTGATAAGTACGCAGGATCTGCTTCCCCGCAAAACCCTAACTTTCGCATGCGGGTCTGATCACGTCAAGATTCCGAACTTGTTTACATTCAAAACGTTTGCTTTTCTTTTAAGAACTCAAATCCATGTTTTTTATCCAGTTTTATCCGTAAAAACGTTACCTTTTCATCCAAAACCCGAAAAACCCCAATACGAACAAAAAACTCAGATCTAGGCCAAATCGTTACCTGTATCGAGCTTCTGATCCGGAGGTTCTTCTCACGAGCTCTGGAGCAACACACTTCTTCAATCTCGGGTCGATCCGCCAACTTTCTCTCTCTACGGTTTCTCTCTCTAGATGTTGCAAATGAGAGAAAGGGTGGTGACTTAGGCTATTTATAGGGGAGGCTCCCCTATGTTCGCCCCTTCTAGCCCGCTGGCCCATCCGGCCCGGCCCGTCATGCCTCGCTCGTTTATTCCGTTATTATATCTGTCGTTTTATTTTTGGGATGTTACAAGTTATATATAATATCATCCTATTTTAAAAACGGTCAAACCAGTAAACCGGTAAAAAGACCGATTCGATCATCGGTCCGGTTTTAAAAACATTGCTTTTATGTAGGGGTGAGCAAATAACCGAATTAACCGAACCGTAACCGAATTAACCGACTTAACCGAACAATTAACCGATGGTTCGGTTAAGCTATAACTGATTAACCAAAACTTGTGGGTCGGTTTTGGTTATGATGTGTGTCATAACCGAACCGAACCGAATGTAATCAATTTGAAATAAATTTAAACTACCAATCATATTCTTTAATAAGTATTGGTTTTTTCATCTTTAAACCTCTGTAAATTTGATTATAATCACAACTACAGTTTCAATTTAATTGTTTTTTTAAGCTTCAATTTCAGTTTAACTCACTAACTCGTAATCACTTCAACCATTTTTGTAAACTTTTCAACAACTTCAATTACAGTTTTTTTTGTCAGCCATTAACACAAAGCCAAAATTAGTCAACTACTATTGCATGCAGCATGTGTGTGACTTCCTATCATTTTCTTCTGTTCTACTCAGGGCCAAAGTTTGCTATTAAATGAATTAGCAATAAAAAAGCTTCAAAATTACAACTAAGGAAAATGATAGGAGGTAGTGTTGGGCTAGATCAAATATTCAGAATGATTTTAACTTTTGATAATATGGTTTGATGCCTCTAGCATGAAACTCCGGAACAACTACCAAAACTTTTCGTCCTGACTCTCCTTAAATATAAGCTCCGGATCTGCACTTCCGTACCAAGACATCATTGTAACTAGACAAACTTAAGACAGTCATGTGGAACTATAGAAGCATTTAGTGTGATCTGATTACATTTGACCAGTTGACTTTTCTAAAATGGACATGCATTTTTAGTCGTCTAAAACATGGTTATCAAGACCGGTAGTCGGCTAAGCCGGCTAAAAATTCCGTGCCTAAAAGGAATCTGTCAGATGCAACACCAATCAGAATTTGACACGTGGTATCACATAAATTTTAGCCGGCTATAGCTGTCTATTTAAACGGCTTAGCCGACACTTTTTTTCTGACTTGGCTCGATTTTAGCCGGCTATTTGACTTTCCTTAGCCGGCTATTTGAATGTACATAGCCGGATATTTGAATGTAAATAGCCGGCTATTTGAATGTTCATAGCCGGCTATTTGTCTTAAAATAAACACAACAATCATATAATAAGTAGTCAAATACAATATAAGTTTAATATCTTAAAATAAACACAATAGTCATATAAAAAGTAGTGCTTAAATACAATATTAAAATAATGTCTTACACAACAATTAGTTTAAGACATTAGTTTAATATTGTATTTGATCACTACTTTTTATATGATTGTTGTGTTTATTTTAAAACATTAAACTTATATTGTATTTGACTACTTATTATATGATTGTTATGTTTATTTCAAAACAAATAGCCGGTTATGAACATTCAAATAACCGGCTATGTACATTCAAATAGCCGTCTAAGGAAAGTTAAATAGCTGGCTAAAATCGAGCCAAGCTAAAAAAAAGCGTCGGCTAAGCCATCTAAATAGACTGCTATAGCCGGCTAAAATTTCCGTGATGCCACGTGTCAAATTCTGATTGGTGTTGCGTCTGACAGATTCCTTTTAGGCACAGAATTTTTAGGCGTCTATTGGTCTTGATGAACGTGTTTTAAACGGCTAAAAATGCATGTCCATTTTGGAAACGTCAACCGGTGAAATGTCTATTTTGATAATTTTCCATTTATATTTGTGTTTTTGGAGTTCCAAATAAAAAAAACAGAAAAAAACATGTTGTGTGTGGGTTATTAATTGTGTCGTACGGAGAAAAAAAAGAAGGGATTATGCGTTTTCTTTGTTTTGAACAGTGAGTTTGTAGCATAAAGAAAGTTTTGAACAGTGAGTTTGTAGCATAAAGAAATGACAGGAAAGAAAGATGGCGGTGGAGAAATTTTAAACCAAGCAATCAAAACAACATCCCGTTGCAATGCCCGAAATAATCACCTACTAACTACACGAGTTGGTCAATAATGGTGGAATCAATTCTATAAGCATACTGTTTGTGGGAAGCTATTAACCCGGTAACGGGAAGAGCGATCGCGGCTAGAAAGGATTTAATGGCAAGAGCATTCGTGTTCCAGACTCTTACCCAAGGATGTGTTACTTCAAGTGACAAAGCATGAAAATGCAAAGGTTGTGTGGGAGGCGCTTCGTGTGATGTATTTGGGAGCCGATAGAGTGCAAAAGGCGAGAATTCAAGCTCTTAGAACCGAGCTAAAGATGTTGAAGATGAAAGAAAGTGAAATAATTGATGAGTTTTTGGGCAAACTTAGTGGGATTGCTACACAGCTCAAGAGTCTTGGATCAAACTTGAAAGATGAGATTATGGTTAGAAAATTACTAAATTATGTTCCAAAGAAATTTTTGCAGAGTGTAGCTTCTATTGAGCAATACTTCTGGAAGCCTTGGGAAGGTTGAAGGCGTATGAAGATAGGATCAAAGTGCTTAATAAGGAAGATAATGATCAAGGAAAGTTGTTGCTTTCAAAGCAGGATTGGGAAGGGAGAACCAAGCGTGGTGAGTTTGATCAAGATCAATATGGACAAGGACAAGGTCGTGGTCAAGGAAGGGGTCGCGGTTTTGGTAGGGGTCGAGGAGGCTGGTTCCAACCTAATGAAAACCGAAGAGAACAAGGCATGTATCAAGATAAACGACATATCAAATGCTACAATTAATGTCAAGAATATGGACGCGGTGTTGCTGAGTCATGTCCTAAGCATGAACCAAAGGAAGAAGTAACTAATTTGACTCGAGAGGATGATGAGCCGGCTCTACTTTGATGAATGCACTGGGCCAATATTAAGATTAAAGGGGTGAATGTTGGGTTAATCTTGACAAGTCAACGTGGTACGGGTCCTAGAGTCATTTGTCAAGTCGGGTTGCGGGTTTTAACGGGTCAAACCATCATATTGCAGCGGTTAGTATTTTAGGTTGTTTTAATTTAGTTGTTTGTGGTTGAACAAATAAAAACGTGGAGTTTGACCGAGTTTGTGAAGAGAACGTTGGGTAGATGAATGGGTTGCTCTTTGTACCGGGTGTTTAGGTACTAATTGCTAAAGGGAAAACTTCATAAAAATGTAACCAACTTTTCAAACTGTTTCAATTAAGTCACTCAAACTTTTTTTGTCCCGATTTAGTCACTCAACTTTCAGGTAACCTACTAATCATATACTTTTTACCTGTTTAACAGGTTTCCACACTGATGTGGCATTTAACATGCTGACGTGGCATTTATTTTTCGTTTTTTTTCTTTTAATATGTTAGCGTGGAATTAATATATTTTTTAAAGAAAATCTTTCTTATTCTTTCATACACTCACCACTCACGTGATGTTTCAAAAAAAATTCTTTCAAAAAATAATTTTTTTAAAATTAAAAAAAATATATTAATTCCACGCTAGCATATTAAATAAAAATAGATAACGAAAAATAAATTATACGTCAGCATGGTAAATGTCACGTCAACATGGAAACTTGTTAAACAGGTAAAAGGTATCTGATTAGTAGGTTACCTGAAAGTTGAGTGATTAAATCGGGATAAAAAAAGTTTAAGTGACTTAATTGGGAACAGTTTAAAAAGTTGGTTACATTTCTACGAAGTTCCCCCATTGCTAAAATAAAGCTAAGTAATATATAAATGTAAATAAATAATTAAGCTAAGAACATGGCCAACACAAATCCACATATTATACACTAGATAAGAAAATAAGTTGTGCAAACAAATAACACTGCATACATTTATTCATAATATATAGGTCCTAAAAGTTTATATATATTTAGCTTATGATCACCTGAACTTGTTCTGAGCACTGAACGACTTCTTAAGTTTGTGATCCTCAGTTGGAATTTTGACATTGGTGGCTAACCCTACTACTTCTAGAAACCTTATCATATACCAACAAAAGTCAACTTGCCACCATTCTATTCCATGTCCAGCTGAATACTCAAATGCATGGTGATTATTATGCCATCCTTCTCCAAAAGTAATCAATGCTACCATCCTACTTATATACACACATATATAAATTAAAATGGAAATAAAAAACACATGCTAAATATTATTCAAATGAATATATAAGGAATTAATCATTTGAGCACTCCTAAATATTTTGAGAACTCACGAGTACTCGTCAAAAAATCAATCAAAATCATTTTTTTTGTTTTAGTCACCTTTATTACTAGAAAACAACATAAAAAATGAATTTATATATTTAAATTTACATGTATTCATATAGTAAAAAATATATACACATGTGTAAGTTTACCATTTACACATATGCATAAATTTTTTTAAGAATAATTTAGAGAGAATAGATGTATTAATTGGAGAGATAAATCATGTTTTATGTTGTATTTTAATAATAAATGTAGTGAAAAGAAAAAAAAATGGGTTTAATTGGTTTTTTGACGAGTTCTTATTTAAACCTAACCATATATATACATATATATATATATATATATATATATAGAGTTGAGTTCATGAGAGAATGCACTTTAATGAGAGAATTAGAGAACCACTAAGAAAAGAAGGGTGGAATTTTAAAGATAAACGGTAAAATTGGAACTTAAAATATATAAATTTTTAAACATTTCTATCTTTTGCATACATTATTTTTTTTTTTTAAATTGCACCATTAAATCAAGAATTTCTTTATCTTTCATTTGAGTATAAATAACGTTATAAAAAATAAGAATTAACTCGTCGTTTTTTTTTCTTATTATTTTCAATATTGCATATGTGTAGTATCACCCAAAAACCTAACACACTCTCCAAAAACCTAAACCCCCACCCCACCCCCACCCAAAAACCTAAACCTCCACCCCACCCCCACCCAAAAACCTAAACCCCCACCCCACCCAAAAACCTACACCCCCCACACCCACCCCCGCCCAAAAACCTAAACCCCCACCCACCCTCGCCCAAAAACCTAAACCCACCCACCCCCACCCAAAAACCTAAACCCACCGCACCCACCCCTTACCCTAAAAAATCTAACCCTAAACGTAATACTGCATATGTGTAGTACCACCCTAAAAACCTAAACCCCTCACCCCACCCCCACCCAAAAACCTAACCCCACCCCACCCACCCCCCAAAAACTTAAACCCCCAACCCACCCCAAAAATCCTAACCCCCCCCCCCCCACCCACCCCCCTCCAAAAACCTAACCTAAAATCTAAACTTAACCCAAAAGCTAAACCGACTATTTTTTCGAGGTTTTTTTTTTTTTGAGCGAGGACGACGTGGGAAACAAGGTCTCCGAACAACTTTTTTAGTTTTTGATTTAAATTTTGAGTTATGATTTTTTTTATTATTATTTTTTACCTTTAAAGAGGAGTTATCTAGTTCTCTCCCTAAATGTTAGTTTTCTTATGAACTTCACCTATATATATATATATATATATATATATATATATATATATATATATATATATATATATAGGGAAGGGTTCAAATGCTAACCAACTTTTTATGCGATAACCTTGCTAACCACTATAAAACAATAACATAATTTATAAATTATTTTTTCTTTTAATTGTTAAAATAGTATTTAAGTATCTTGAATAGATATTTTGAACGTATATATGAAAATGATGAGTTTTACGTATACATACCAAATAATGTTACATATACGTGACATATAGTGTTTACATATATGTAACTTAACATAATGATAATTGATACATATACGTAACACTCTGTTTGAGAATGGTTATCACGGTTATCACATAAATATTGGTTAGCATTTGAACCTCACCCTATATATATATATATATATATATATATTAAACTTACCAATTATTTTTGGAGAGATCACCGGTTTTCCAAGCTTGATTTCCCCATATATGACAAGCTGAGTTAACTAGAAAAGTCACGTGATATCCCCATGTGGTTGCTAATCCCTACATATATCATGAGCAAGTCGATCAATAACTAATTATCATTACTCTGCTATACACGAAGTTGGAAAATAAAATAATCAAACAACGTACTCATACCACAACCCAAACAAGGTAGGTAAATCCACCAAAAGCATAAACGAGGGCAGAAAATGCAAATATATGCAATAGATAGCTTCTTTGAATGATTTTATAGAATACTTGATTCTTTAAATCTTCCACGTTCTTACGCTCTTGATACTGCAAATCGATCATATATCAACTTAAACCGGATAATTATTAGCCACTAGAAACAGTTTCCTTTTCGGAACATGAACCTATAGTACCTTTTCAAGAATGTAGCCGCTATCAAAGAGCCAACCCATATGACTAAACCAAAATCCGAAGGTTGGAGAGTGTGGATCTTTCTCTGAATCAACATACTGATGGTGATATCTATGCATGCTCACCCAATATATGGGATCCCTCTGTATACATATATTATCGTTAAGAATTTGACACTGCTATAATAAAGTTTTTTTTTAAAGCAGTCAATAGTTTTTATTTAAACGGTTTTTATTTAAAACCGTTACAAAAATCAAGAAAACCACTCCAAATAATGTGTTCCTAAGGGGTTTAAATTGAACTGCTTTATTTAAAAAAAAATTACAATGGGTCTCCAGTACCATTTACAGTAGTTTATAATGTGGACCACCTTACTCATTTACTAAACCGCCATATTTGAAGTTATTTACATCGGTTTTTCACAATTATTTTATTTGTATTTATTAAATCAATATATATTTTAGATGTCATTTAAAACGTTTATTTAAAATCTCATTTGAACCGCTTTGTTTTTAATCACCTTTTAACATCATATCGGTTATTTTTAAAACCGCTCTAAATAGTTTAACCAAATTACATACATCAATCAACGACCTTCTCTTTTTCTCTATCTATTTCTCTGCTTAACTTACAATGGCCGTCACTCAAACTCAGATTCATTCTTGGGCATTATTAGAGCAAACTGAAATTTATTATTGTTCGATCATTACAAAAAAAAAACTTGGATTTTATTCTTGGTGATTATTAGAGCAAATATACGTTTTCTGTTGGGTGACATTAAAGCATTTTTTTTGTTAAGAGCAAACCGGATACTTCCTTAAAGAATTCTTCATTAGAACATTTATTGTTGGGTGATCATTATTTCTATATATTTGCATCTATAGATTTATAAGGATGAAGGGGAACAATCCTCATCAAAAAACTACCCTAACAAAAATACTCAATAAAATATCACATCATTTTTACCCAAATCCAATCCTAATACCCTAAAGTGTTAGGGGCACAACCCTAATACACTATATATATATATATATATATATATATTTAAGTTAAAACTAATATATATATTGATTCACTCTAGAATTCATATGAAACCCTAAAACAAAATCAAGCCCTGAATGTCAAGCTCTAAATAAAAAATCAAGCCCTGAATGCATTAATTGATTCACCACCTGAATATTAATTCACTACCTGCATGAGGGTATATTTACCCGAAGTTTTTTATTTTTTATTTTTTGAAAGGCTAATTTCTTAATTCCTGTTGAGAGTGAGACTTGAACCCATGACCTCCCCAAATCTTGGTGTTCCTAAAGGATTTTTCCTCTACCATTGGGCCACCAACCCCAATGTTATTTACCCGAAGTTGCCTACCCGATTTGCTACCCGCACCAACGGCGGCGGTGTACCCGCGTCTACCCGCAGGGACTACCCTAATAATCAATGTAGACTTGGAAACTTTTTAGATTACCCATCTGCAATTAATCTAACACAAAATAATTTTGGATTGTCCCATTTTAGTACTTTTTTTATTATTCTATCTTTTATATATATATATATGTAAATATATATATAGAGGAAGTTTTAAATACAAAGAGCTTTTATGATGCGAAGGGTACGAAGGATTATGGATTATTAATCTACCAATTCAAGGGTTGAGATGAAATGTGTGCCTAGTCAGCTTGTTTTTAAACGTGAAAAGAGTTTGAAAGGGTAAAATGGGTATAGTATACATTTGTTGACTTTTTTCAAGTTCGCCATTTTTTTAAAACAAGTATAACTTTTTTATACGACGTACATTATTTAGTAATTAGTAATATTTGATTTTTTTTTTAAATTTGGAAAACTTAAATAAATAAATAAAAGATGTGGCAACATTCTAACGGAGAAGGTAGTATTCACTGGGGTTGTAGTTTAAACTTAGTTAGTATTGTGAATGTATAGAAATATGAGAATCAATTTAGTTTTTTTATTCAATAGTACATATACATATATACATGGATGAAAATGTAACCGTCAAAAACGGTTTCTAACGGGAGATATATCTGGTTTACAACACTCCCCCTCACATATATATATATATATATATATATACACATTTATATTTATGTTCATTATACATTATTAACAACATGCTTCAGGACGCTATTAAATCGGTACTTCAGGACCTAAAGATAAAACTGATTCTACTGGACCAGTTATGCTACCTCGTTAAAAACCTTACTAAGAAAACCCAGTGGGACAAAACTTAGTCAAGGAAAAAAGAGTATAGCGTGTATAATGCTCCCCCTCAATTTAACTAACGTCTTTTAATCTACGAAGTCCGATCTTTTGTGATAGATGCTCGAAACTGCTTCTTGGTAAAGATTTTGTGAACAGGTCAGCTAGATTGTCATTTGACTTGATTTGATGAACATCGATTTCTCCTTCTTTCTGCAAGTCATATGTTGAGAAAACTTTGGTGAAATATGTTTTGTTCTGTCACCTTTGATGTAGCCTTCTTTTATCTGAGCTATGTAAGCAACATTGTCTTCATAGGTAATTGTTAAGTCCTTCTGGATCTGCACTAATCCACATGCTTCTTGTATTCGATTAAACATTGATCTCAACCACACACATTGTCGACCGGCATCATATAGCACTATAAATTCAGCATGATTTGATGACGTTGTTTTAAGTGTTTGCTTTGTCGACTTCCAAGGAATTGTTATGCCATCAAATATGAATATGTAACCTGTTTGAGAACGTGATTTATGTGGATCTGATAGATATCCAGCATCAACATACCTAACAAGCTGGGACTTATTATCTCTTTGGTAAAAAAGACCTAAGTCTTGCGTCCCACAAATATACCGAAATATATGTTTTATTTCATTCCAATGTCTACATGTTGGAGTCGAACTATATCTTGCTAGTACATGTACCGAGAATGCAATATCAGGTCTCGTGTTATTAGCAAGATACATAAGGGCACCGATCGCACTTAAGTACGGTACTTCTGGACCAAGTACTTCTTCGCCCTCTTCTTGAGGTCGGTAAGGATCCTTATGTGGGATCTAGCGGCCGTACAACCGGAGGGACGCTAAACGGATGAGCTTTATCCATATTGAAACGTACTAACATCTTCTGAATGTAGTTTGATTGATGAACAAATGTGCCATTACACAGGTACTCAAATTGAAGACCAAGACATAATTTTGTCATACCAAGATCTTTCATTTCAGATTCACTATTTAACAATTTAGCATGTTTCTCTATCTCTTCAGAAGATCCAATGATATTTATATCATCAACATAAACTGCTATTATGATGAATTTTTGAGTGTGATCTTTTTATAATGACACATGGTCTAAATATATCAAGATTTGTATCTTCTTTTTCGAGATATTCACTAAGTCGGTTGTACCACATACGACCATATTTCTCGAGACTATATAAAATTTCTTGAGATTTATAATACACATCTCGGGATACTAATTATAATGCTTCAGGCATTTCTAACCATTCAGAAATTTCCATGTAGTTGTCACTTTCAAGTTTTCCACACAAGTATTTAGTAACAACAACCATAAGTTTTCTTAAGTCCTTTTGAGATTGCGAGGCAGACTAACATCTAAAGGTTATCGCATCCACTACAGGGGAACACGTTTCCTCACAATCAACTTCGAGGATTTAGGAAAAACCTTAATGTTACAAGTCGTGCCTACATCGCATAATCTCATAATTTTCGTTTCTTTTTATTTAAAGACATCCATTTATAACCTACTGGTTTGACGTCTATGGGTGTTCGGACTACACGTCCAAAAACGATTCACTTGCCATTCAAATTTAATTAATCCTTTTAGGCGTCTTGCCATTACAGCCAGTCATCTCTGTGTATATTCTTACAGAGTTTTATGTACGCAATCTTTTTCATTGATTACATCTATTGCTATAGCATATGCAAATATTTCAAACACGTGTTTAATTTTGGTTCCATACTGTCCTGCGTTGTACATAATTTTAATTGAGATCTCATATTTGTTTGGTATATGAGGTTCTTCTAGAACTCATTTTCCTCTTCTCGGGCATTATAGATTTCTTCTGGAATCATATTAGTCTCTTCTAGGACATTTACCTCTTCTGGGCTTTATCGCTTCTTTCTGTGATTTCATTAATCTCTTCTAGGATTTTATCTATAACCTCTTCTAGGGTTCTGTATATAGGGTTGGACCAACTGCCTTATTCTGCTCTTATTCTTGTGGATTTTTATGTTTGGAACCGATTTATTTCCCATGTTTCCTGTGTATGGTAATCTTTTTATGATTACTTCAGTTTGAGCTGGTGAAGTTTATGCTGGTATATGTGACTTTGTCACTCTGTTTGTGTGTGTGGATATGCATCATATAGTTCATTTACTATTCTTTGCAATAGCATGACATATTAGACTTCAGACATATAATAACCACTTCAGGGGTGATGATGATGCATTCGATGATTATGTTTTAATGTATTACCCGTCTTTCCTTATTTAGTCTCCCCCTAAGACTGAGAATATTGTCTCATTAAGATGATAGTCAACATACGATGTTGTAAACATGTCCCATTGTGGTAAGTTATGGCGGTACTGATACATATATCACATAACCAAATTGGGACACACTTGGTTCTCTTCCAGAGACTAGTTGTATAGGGAGTATTTGATCAGCAGTTGGTTTTAAACTGATTAGTGCAATGATATGCAGAATAGCATGCCCTCACATAATAATTTATATCTCTTTAGGAGCGATCTAGTTATTAACTTTAATCATTACTTAATGATTCAAGTAAACCATTTTTATATGTGAACATGAGCTTCTGGGTGTTCAACATTTATCACAATAGATATACAATAAGCGGGAAAATTCTACATATAAGGTAGCTAAAAGATCCACATGTGACCATATATAGATGTATCTCTTAAGATTGTAAAATACTGAAAATGGTCCACATGGCGATTAACATACCCGCATATATCCTCTTGAGTTCTTCCCAAATATAAGAGGGATTCTTTATAAGAGTTTGTATTCAAAGAGCTTAAATATTGATTTGCTGAAAGAATTCAGTACACATGTTGGTAGCAAAAAATTAAATTGTTGAGAGGGTGCTTGTTGGCACATTTGATCATTCACCTCAACACGATGCTACCTCAATGACCTATTTGGTCATGCCATAAGTTGTATCTAATAACTTCTGGTTACTAGCCATGTATGATTCGATAGGATTGATATTAGTACAATATAATCCAAATAATATAGTTTGTAGTTTTTCGATAATGGTCTCCTGGCCATTTTTGTTTGAGGTAAGTTGAAGTTATTCAACATTATTATTATTATTATTATTTTTTAGAAATTGTTCTGAGGTGGTAACCATTTTGTCTAATATCTTTGAAACCAAGTAAACTTCGTCGTGATTTACTAGAGTATAATGCATTATTGAGAATCAGTGTGGTACTCGAAGATAAGATTATATGTCATCTGCCAGAGCCTTCAATAAGGTTACTCACACCAGAGATAGTACCAACAGATATCTCTATTAGAGACAACCCAGAGAAAAAATTTCTTATGTTTGATAATAGTGTTGGTACTACCACTATCAACTAGATATTCATCACCAATAATAGCTCTGCTGGAGCTGGTAAACATGTTTCTTCATGAAACAGATAAATAAAATAAATATAAATTTAGACATCACGAACATTCTCTATGAAATCACATGTATCTAAATGAGTGTGTGATAGTGGGGCAAGAGATGAGAAGGTAGATGCATTCTCAATCAGATTAATCTCAACCTTTTTTTTTCTTTATCTTTCATCTTGTTTTGATAAGTTTCAACGAGGTATTTGGGGATACGACACGTGCGGTACGAGTGATTTGTCATCCCACATCTATAACATATATAGCTTTGGTTCCCGCTAGTTCTCCCCCTAGAAGGTCGCCTCGTATTTTTTCGACTTAATTCGCCACTACTGGGTTGAGGTTTATGAGACTCCCGATGCCAAGTATTGCTCCGTTCACGTCCACGGCCTCTACTGGAGCCGCGACTTCTCCCTCTCCCACGCCCGCTCTTATAAGTTCCCGCATTCGCTTCTGGGAATGGGCTAGCACCGATAGGTCGCGATTGATGATTTTGAAGTAGAAGCTTGTTATTTTGCTCAGCGACCAGAATAGATGATATCAATTTGGAATATTCAGTAAATTTTTGTTCCCTATACTGCTGTGACAGGAGCATATTTGAGGCATGGAACGTTGAAAACATCTTTTCAAGCATGTCTTCTTTGGTTATCTTTTCTCCACACAATTTCAGTTCAGAGATTGTGGAAAAGAGCAGAGTTGTAATCGCTAACAGTCTTATAGTCTTGTAGCCTCAGATGTAGTCACTCGTAGCGATCTTTTGGGAGTAAGACCAACTTATGATGGTCAAATCGTTCATGAATGTTTTTCAATAATTCAAGAGGGTCCTCAATAGTAAGGTATTCTCTTTTCAGGTCGTTGGGAAGATGATGATGGAAAAATATCATAGCTTTGGCTTTGTCTTGAAGGGATGTTTGATTCTCATTATTGATCGTCTCTCCCAAACTCTTTGCTGTTAAATGAATTTTAGCATCAAGAGTCCATGGGAGGTAGTTGTTACTCGATATATCAAGTTCAACGAATTCTAGTGTTGACAAGTTCGACATTATATCCACAAATGAAAGGTTTGGGTATTAAAAACGAGTCTGTATATATATGAAATTATATACGCTAAAAGAACTTCGGGTTCTTGTTGGTTAGAACTGCAGGTTCTATACTGTCAGACCGTTTTTAATATAATGGAGAAGGAATTTCAAAACGTGTATGTTTTTGGTTGTCTTTAGTGTACTTGTATTTGCGTTGTTGTGTGTGTGAGATTAAATATGTAATAATAATAGAAAAAATAAAAACATTATAATAAATAATTGGAAAATTCGATGCAATCTTGAAATACAATCCAATTATACTAACTAGGTGATCTCTAAAGCACATATCAGAAAACCAAATCTTTATGTTTTTCTTTCGGGCCAAAATGATGGGCTGGCTGGGTATTATTCAGATATTAAATGATGGGCTGGGTGTTATTTAGATTTTGGATGTGGGTCCCATTAATATAGAAGCGAGTAATTAGGCGAGTAATTAGATGCGAAGACGAGGATGCGTATTTGTCGAAAGTAAAGAATCAACATCTCCATTCGTGTAAACTATATCATTGAGTCTTGTCAATTTCTCCCGTTTATACAATCGGTTACGGGTGTCTCTTGACGGTAATTTATCTTGGTTGTGGCGGCTAAACGCTATTGCAGATTCCTCTCAGCCTTTATCGACGACGGAGATCGATTGTAAGTAATTGATTTCGTACGTTTTTTTTTCTTTTCGTATGGAAAACGGCAGTAACCATAAATGGTAAAATGAAATAATTTATTTTAATTTTAAATAACCGTTGTATTTAATTGTTTACATACGCTTTAAATGGTATAAATATTTTGACAGGTATTTCCTTTAAAGTGGCTTTGAACTGCTATATATAAGTTATTATTGGTGGTTTATTTTTTCTTTTAAGATTTTCTTTTGTTTGTTTTTTAAAGCGGTTTTCAAACCGTAAAAAAGGGGCAATTACATATATTCCCTTAAAAACTTCAGTAATTGTATATATACTCAGCTCATAATTTTATTTACGTATATCCCTTCATAATTACAAATATACCCAACTGGATGATAGAATCGATCAGAAACGACCCTGTTTGTTGGAATCGATCGAAAGCGGGAATCACAAGGTACACTGGATATTGTAATCGATCGGAAGCGGGAATCACAAGGTTATGGTTGGGATCGATCAATGGAATAAGAATAATCGTATTTTTTGTAAGGTTAAATGGCTAATTTTATAGAAGAGGGGGACATATGTAATTTAAGTTTTGGGTTGGATATATATGTAATTAGGGGTGATCAAAGGGTCCGACTCTTCAGGAACCGACCCGACCCGACCCGGAATCGGAACCTTGAAATCGAAAAGTCTAGAACCCCGACCCCTATAAGGAGGGTCCGGGTAAGGGTCTAAAGGGTCGGGTCTAAAGGGTTTAAGGGTCCAACCCTTCAGTGTGTCACTTTTCATTTTTTGGCTTGTGTTTTATCAAGGTTCCTAAGGTTCTTAAGGTTCTGACCCACGGTTCTACCCGGAACCGACCCGGACCCTTTAAAACTGAAATCTCAGAACCTTGAATCGACCCTTTTTGCTAGAAAGGTTCTAACTCACGGTTCTAAGGGTCGGGTTCGTGGTTCTTAAGGGTCAGAACCGTTTTTTGCTCACCCCTAGGGTTGAAAAAATAAGGATATGTATAATTTTAGCTAAAAATATATATGATTTTTTTAGGGCGAATAATACATTTAATGCGGTTCTTTAACCGCTATAATAAATCAATATAAGTGCTCCAAAAGATTCTTTTTTTTTTTAACTAGTGTAACTATAAGAAAACTGTTAGTGACACAAGAAAAGAGCACGTGGGTTTTCATTTGTTCCTTAATAAAACACAAAATTAAGTATAAAGAATGCATATATGAAAGAAACAAATGAGAGAACCTGAAAAGATAGGACACCAAGATAAGCAAAGGTGTACTCAAGCCACTTGGGCAGCTTGAGACTGTGGTGTGCTAGGTTACGGTGATACGACAGAGTTACACCAAAAATTCCACGCAACACGTAGGATGAAAAGCCCGCCCAGAATGCACCCCAAGTAAAAGTAAATGGTGCGAAAAGCGCAAGCAAGTGAATAGCTAATATCCCTACACCCATCTTCACATCAAGAGTCCTCCATGTACGACCAATGAAGAGGTTTCTCTTCCTTGTAACCGTCACATTAGAGAGCAGTATTTTGCCAGAGTCCTTTACACCTTGGGAAACTGTGATCAAATTGCTCATTTTGAATGGTGAGAAAAATGTGTGTAACATTTAGTATTTTGATATATGCTTAACGTGTATGTATTTATAAAGAGGTAGCCTCCTATGAGGCATGGCTGAGGGTAGTTGAAAGATGAAATATCCTGCAATTATGACCTGCCATTTGCCAGGCTGCCTGACTTTGCAGAGGGAATTAACTTTGAAAAAATATATTATTTCTTACCTTTTTCAAAAAAAAAAAAAAAAAAATCTAATAGAATCTATTGTTTTAGTTTTTACTTGATACAAACTAATAATAAGTTTTTTGAAAGGACTCAAACCGGGAAGTTTTCATAGTTGGCAAACATAGTTTTTAAACTTTGAATTAAACATTTAAGTAAACAACGGAAGTCTATTACATAAATCAGGGTTAATTTAAACTTTGAAATAATAATTGTTCAACAATCATAAACTAGATAGTGGGGATGTCAGTCTTGATCAACAGTAGCCAAAAGCCATCATTTTCCAAGCTATCAGAGCTTCATATATTTTTCTTTCCTTTGCTACCTGATTTGCATACTAAAATAGTCAGCTAACGTTGGTAAGTTCTAGGTTTCAATCATTTAATAAGTAACTAATTATTCACATGTTATTCATATAAAACTTGCTCTTAGAAAACATACTTAAACTACTAAGTAAAAACGTATTACAATACACATGTAATCCTTTACTTAGCCATTTCTCTTTACATTGTTACTTATTTCATACATCATTTACATTCGTTATAGTCCACGAAAGACACTTTACAACCACGAAGGATCACTTTTCATTTGGTGAGATTCCCTAAGGCTCTACGTCCGAAGGCTACTCTCACCGGATTTCCACGAAGGACATTCTATTACTTTGGTGACCGTCATCACCTAATGTGATAAACATCAACCTAATGTGATAAGAGCATTTTGTTCAATAATTGTCAACCAAAATCTGTGTTCATGTCTACGTCTAATGAAATCAGCATATCCAGAGATATCTTTGGAGGACCGGTGATTGCTTGTATTCTCAAAGAGACTCCTAAGGCTTTGGAGCATTTGCATGAACATGGACATCCACTATTAATGTTAAGGTCACTAGATTTACTCTTTTTTTGTTATTATTATTACCTTTTTTTATTATTATCATTGACTTCTTTTCAATCTCATTAAAGTGAGTTAAAGTTCATGACTTGATTAATTTTTTTTTTGAAAGGCGAACATTGAATGTGTGACGTCGCACCCCCCGTCACATGGGAGAGCCTCGTCCAACTCCGGCCAATATGTTGTCTTAACCGGGCCCACTTGGCATCAGAGTTGGAGAGCTTTCAAGGAAAAACCCCACCCAATACGGCCCCTTCCGGGCTTGAGGGAGAGCCGAGGCTCCAACCCTGGATCGGCGTGGGTAAAACCCTTGTGCATCAGCCTAAAAGGTCTCATTTGCGATGCCGCAGAAATTAATGGTGGTGGCAGGGATTGAACCCGGGTCCCTTGGGACTTCAGGCCTCACCTCAACCACTAAATATTAAAACTTTGACAGATTTAATAGTGAAAGTTCTGATTTTTGACAGATATAATAAACGAAATCTGGGATCTTTGTTAATCTTTCTTGGTAATTTTGCTACTAAATTTTTTAAAATGAAATTTGACTCTATATTGATTTGTGCTTTAGAGCCCTTTTTAGTATTTTAGTACTTGCAAAGAGAGAAAGGAATAGGCTTCATCTAAAGTGAATTATTCATTTTTTTACATAATTCTTGAAATATCATTCTTATTTCTGGTAGTCGATGCAGTGTTCGTATGATGATATAGTGAGCAATGTGTAAACTATACTTCTAATGATGCAGTGTCGTTTATGTATATGTGCAACTTGCGAGGCTGTTACTAACCTCTGTAGCTTATTCGATGTTTAGTTTACACTCAGTTTTTCCCATCAACATACATTCTCATCTTTTGTATTTTTAAAACTTAAAAGCATATAACCGTTGCACAAGCAATCGTTGTTGTCCTCTGGTAATGAATACTTAATTCGGTTTATGTTATTTTTTTTATTTATCAAAGGTTAAAATCGATAATAAATAGTTAATTCCATTTCTTATGCACGGGACACTTTGTTTAATGTAGTATCTTTAACGCGTCA
Organism: Smallanthus sonchifolius; assembly: GCA_023525975.1. Lineage (NCBI taxonomy): Eukaryota > Viridiplantae > Streptophyta > Magnoliopsida > Asterales > Asteraceae > Smallanthus > Smallanthus sonchifolius. The sequence goes on along the minus strand of CM042034.1, from coordinate 84,052,514 downwards.
AAAGTAAAAAAATGAAACGTGTTATGACCCATTTCGTGAATAAGTAATGGAAATAAATCAATAATAGTAAAAGTAAAGCTAATTAACAAGGTTTTTGTCTGCTCAAACAAAAAAAATAATTGAAAAGTTTACTAGAATTACTTACATCTACTAGATGGGTTAAAGTACTATTTTGATTAATTGATTTATTGTGATGCAGTTCATAGGATTTTCATGGCCCGCATACATGGAATTAAATGTGCATTTACATATAGGTAATTAAAGGTGTTAATCAGTTTTGCATAATTCTGTGTTGATCAGTTTTTTGTATATTTGCGTTGAATTTATATATTTTGGGTTCCCTTAGGATGTGATGACGAACGTTATATCTTATATGTATATGTTAGTGATAGAAAAAGCAAAGATAGGTTCATAGTTAATTGATCAACGATTGTTTTAGCAATTATGTTACTAAATAAACAAACAACTCTTATTACAAACGTCATACCCGCCGCGAAGCGCTGAGAGTACTCACTAGTTATATACATACATATATAGCAGGGTATGATCACTTGAACTTGTTAACAGAAGCAAACGACTTCTTAAGTTTGTGATCCTCAGTTGGTAATTTGACATGGGTGGCTAACCCTACTATTTCAAGAAACCTTATCATATACCAACAAAAGTCAATTTGCCACCATTCTAACCCATGCCGAGCTGAATACTCAAAAGCATGGTGATTATTATGCCATCCTTCACCAAAAGTAATCAATGCTACCCACCTACATGCATGCATACATAAATAATTAACATGTAAATACAAAACAAATACTAAATTCTGAAAATGAATATTACTATATTTATTTATTTATTTTGTAAACTCACCAATTATTCTTGGAGAGATCACCGGTGTTCCAAGCTTGGTTTCCCCATATATGACAAGCTGAGTTAACTAGAAAAGTCGAATGATATCCCCATGTGGTTGCAACTCCCTATATTGCACGACCACATCAATTACATTCCAATTGCTATAAAATTTGTTTACATCAAAATAGAAGACAAACGGGCAACAAGTTGCGTCGCAAACCCTTTTTGGATAACAAAACCAAGTTTTTTAAAAATTACATTGTTAGATCTTGGGGTCATAATTAACATAACTACACAAATTGAAAAATAATCAAACAATTTCTTACCACAACCCAAACAAGGTATGTAAATCCACCAAGAACATAAACGAGGGTAGCAAATGCAAATGGATGCAGTAGATAGCTTCTTTTAATGAATCTATAGAATAATTGATTCTTTAAGTCCTCCACATTTTTACGCTCTTGATACTGCAAAATCATATATGGTCAACTTAAACAAGATAATTAGCCAAGAGATCGAAATATTTTTCTATTTCTTACACGAACATACACGGTACCTTTTCAAGAATGTAGCCGCTATCAAAGAGCCAACCCATATGACTAAACCAAAATCCGAAGGTTGGAGAGTGTGGGTCTTTCTCCGAATCAACATACTGATGGTGATATCTATGTATGCTCACCCAGTATATGGGATCCCTCTATATACATATATAATTAAATTCATTAGAGTGTGAATAAGTCACTATAAGAAAATTTGTGTCGATGAGATACCAATGTGTTATTAAAAATCAAACATAAGTAATGAAATGTATCATTTGGTGTTTTACCTACACATGAAAAATGGAGCATACAATGTACAATCGGTGAATACAAATAAACAAACATACCCATATGGTGATATGAGAGCAAATCTTACCTCTATCTCAATGAATAGAGAGGCTAATCCTAGAGAGACCCTTCGGCTCGGATTCAGTACATTATGACACAAAAAGGGTGGCCTCTTATGAGATACAATTTGTCTAATTTTCTTATAAATCTTAGTAAAACCCCAAATTAATACTACCAAAGGAATGAAAATACCGTAATATTATGCATTACTAATGAACTATATAAAGGAATACAATATATATAATTACAAAGAAAACCAAATCTCATATCATCTTCTAGTTATGATAAAGATATATACAATATGTCCATGGCATGACAAGGGTAAGTAAGAAATTTGTCAAACAAGGGGAAGAGAAAAATAATTAAGGGAATCAAATATAGGCCGTTGAAGGGAATCAAATATAGGCCGTCGACCAACCAATATTAAGGGGGGAAGAGTAAAAACACAATAGGCCACGACCAATCAATATTTGGCAGCAAATGTGTGGAGAGAGATAGAAAGAGAAACAAAAACTAAGGCAACATCCGTACGACTTTGATTCCAGGTAAAAATACCAAGAACCTTTGAGGTATTCTTAACAACCACTAGCTTAGTATAGTGGCAAAGGTGTATACCAAGACTTCATTAAAATGAAGAGGGCTTGGGTTCAAGTCCCACTTATGACAAAAATTAAAGGGTGGTACAAGTTGGCCAGTGAGTTTTCTCACCTATGGTGGGTTTCCTCATGTGGGGGTGGAGATGATCGGGTGGGCCAGTGGCCAGTCAGTGATCCAAATTAACGTTCAAAAAAGGTATTCTTAACAACCACAATTGGAAAGGTCGGCCATCGACCAAATTTTCACAACAGCCACTCACTATTACAAAATTTACACTTTAGACCCTATATTTTTTTTAAATTTCAGATTTACTCCTGGACATATTTTTCAACTCTATCTTTCAAATTTATAAAGTTCGAGTTTACCCCTGTAATATATTTTTAATAGACGCTTATCACTTAAATTTTTAAACTCTCAAGTTTATCCCATAATTTTTTTTCTTTTTTCTTTTACTTTTTTATATTCGTTTGTAAAAAATATTTCTTTTTTCTATTTTTTTTTTACTTGATTACTACTTTCTTTAAGGAAGTTGTCGTTTCAATGTTAGACTTTATTCGCGTCGCATTTTATCTATTTTTTCGATCTTCATGACCGAGTCGTGGCAACCTCATACGTTTCTTTTATGTGATTACTCACGTTATTGTCGTCTCTGCAATGCGCCTAACCTCTGACGCATCGTGTGTGCTTTAATTATGTATTTAAATACGTTAATATCAACGTACGATCCCGCCGCAACGCTCGGGTTCATATTTTCTAGTTGTATATTATGAATCAAATATATAAAATTTATTATGTTTATCTGCGTAACAAACCATAACTAATATATTTTTTTATGTACTTTTTATCTAACCTAATAAACCAATATCTCTGAAAACACGTGACAGCACCACATTTCTCCTCACAAAAATTTTCCCGCCTAAATGATACCACCATTTTTTATATCAATTAATCTTAAACAATTTTTATTATATTTATTATACATAGTTCACTATTTATTAATGTTGTATAAATATAATCTATATATATATATATATCTATACATACTAATAAATAAAGGTTTTAGAGTGGCACATTTCATTTCCATATGCATCGTGAACATTTTTTTCCGCCTCTCTCTCCTATTTAATGATACAAGTTTCTATAAAAAAAAATTATAACGTTTGTTTCTCACCTCTCTTCTATTAAATAGTAATGATTTCTATAACTATTTTTATAAAATATTTTTTAATTAAAAAATTAGCTTTGTTCATAAAACATTTTTATCGTTTGAACATTTTTTCATTCTTTTTATAAAACACTAGCTTTAACCCCGTGTGTTACACGGGGTGAAACGCTAAGATTATATTCATTAATATCTTAACAAATCTTTTATACAAATTTAATATTGTATTTGTAACTTTTTTTCATTTTGTTACATGCTAAGATTATATGGATAAGAGTAATCAAAACATCAAAAAATAAATTAAAATACATTTTATAAGTTGTGTACTTTAATTTTTATAATACATTAAATTAAATGTTAAATGAAACCTTACAATAATTATTTACAAATTTGAAAATACTTCATTGTATTAAACACTAGGTTAAAATCACGTGTATTACACGGGTTGAATAAATATAATAATATATATTAAGTCATAAAAACATTATTTTTTAAAAACTCGTGTTTTACACGGGTTGAATAAACACGTGGAATACAATATAATCTGTTAACACCTACACTCGTCAAAATATGTCAGGAGATTTATTAATATAAAGATTAGTATTGTATTTAAAAATATATTGTTATTAAAAATAAAGGTGTATTTAATAAGAGAGAGAGCCGGAAAAAAAATGATGAGATTTAATATGGAGGCGACACGTGGCATCTCAAACCTTTATTTATTATATAGTATATATATAGATATAGATTTTACGTGGTATTGGTAATCTTTTCATGTTTACCAAAGAATAATAGCTTGAGTCCATCTCTATTTTTAACTTTTGATAATGCAACATACAGTTGATTATTAATAAACCATGTATCTTTCAATACAAACAAACATTTGAAAGTGATTGACCTAAACTTTTATTCATGGTCATTGCAAAATATACAACAATTGTATATCTTTTCTTTTTTGAAGTTTTAATAAAATTCTTTTGTCTGAATATGTTAACCCAATTATAGGGATAAAATTGTGATGACCAATGTTTGTTCCAAATATAATATTTTCTTCTATAACGCGATTACCTAGTGATTTGAGCTGAAATCTTGTTACATTACCTAAACCATTTTTTCTTCAATATTTCTTAATACCATAACTGAAACACCGACACTTAAAACTAATTTATGTTTTTACAAACCTGATAATATAAGTACATTTGGAAAATCAGGAGATTATAAACTTTCATCAAAATCATTATCAAGATGCTCTGATTGACGGATACTATTTGTACTTATATGTGGAAAATCTCGCTAAACTTTTAATACTAAATCTCTCATTAAAAAAATAATAAAAATATAAACATAAAATTTAAATTTCAACAATATATCATCTTTTAAATTCAAATTTTAAAACTCCAAGTTTTAAAAATTTTCACTCCTTAATATTTTGACACAATTAAATTTAAAATTCCAAAATTAAAACTAATAAATTAGAATTGAAATTTGTAAGCATATTTTTTGAAAAAAAATTCTAGTCATTTAAAAAAATTAAAGTTTAAATATCAAAACAAAAAAATTATTTATAAATATCAAATTTAAAAAAAAACTACTAAATTAAATATCAGTAAACTTTATTTTAACACATATTTATTTAAAATACAAACATAGTATTTTCAAAACTTATATGTAAAATTAAAAAATCTTGTATTTTGATAATAAATTTTAAAAAAATCTTTTTTTTAATAATAAAATTTTAAAAACTCACTTTTTTTTAAAATAACCTATTTTTTAATTCTTGATTTTTTTTAACTTTTGATGATAATTTAAAAAATAAATATGAGCTAATAGTAATAATGATAAATTGATTTGGTAAAATGTTTATTTATGTAATTTTCTAAAAATAAAGGCTAAATATGAAAATATTAAATGTAGAATATAAATGTGGTTTTGGGGGGAAAAATTTGTGAGATTTAATGTGGTGATGACAAGTGGCAAAAGCATTTAGTTTTTTATTAGAAGAGGGATTTTTAAAATTAACTATATAACGTTTCTAAAATTTGTATTAAAAATTATGTAATATGTCAAAAATATGTAGTAATGATTTTTATAACTATTTTTATAAAACATTTTTTAATTAAAAAAAGTAGCTTTGTTCATAAAACATTTTTATAGTTTGAAATTTTTTTCATTCTTTTTATAAAACATTTTTAAAATTAACTGTATAATGTTTCTAAAATTTGTATTAAAAATTATGTAATGTGTCAAAAATATGTAATATTAGATCTTTATTATTAAGTATATATATAACACTGCATTTATCAACTCTGTATAATATGCAGGGTTTCTAAACTATATTATAATAAATAATAACTATACTTGCTACGTGTCGACTTCTGATGAAATCTAGATCTTTGTTTTTCGTCTTTCTCTCCTATTAAATAATGATGATGTTAAATAATTAAATATCTAACATATATTATAATATTTTATTAAAAATTACTAAATCATAAGAAAATTTCAATTATTTCTTATTTCACAGATGACTAATAAAACCAAACATACAAATCTTAATAAAAATATTGTTTTATAACAAGTTGTATTTATTCAACCGATTTAACACATGGGCTTTAACCTATCTATACTAATAAATAAAGGTTTTTAATGACACTTGTCACTTTCTCGTGCCTCCTTACATTGGTTTTTCCGCCTCTCTCTCCTAATAAATGTGTCACTATCTCATTAAATAATAATGATATTATAAATAAATTATTAAAGAAAAGCACTAATTATATTAAATAAAATCTATACTAATAAATAAAGGTTTTTAATGACACTTGTCACTTCCCCGTGCCTCCTTACATTGGTTTTCCCGCCTCTCTCTCCTAATAAATGTGTCACTATCTTATTAAATAATAATGATATTATAAATAAATTATTAAAGAAAAGCACTAATTATATTAAATAAAAATATATAATAGGATATCAAAATATAACTAATTAAAGAAAAATATTAATTTATTATATGCACACATTTTCACTTGATATATCTCGAGACGATCATAATAGTCTGATAAGTTATGACGTATCTACAAATTTATAAGTTATATCGTTTTTAATATACAACCCGTGTAATACACGTGATTCTAACCTAGTTATATAATAAATAAAGGTTTTCATGCCACGTGTCGCTTCCATATTCAATCTAATCATTTTTTCCCCGTCTCTCTCTCTTATTAAATACACCTTTATCTTTTAATAACAATATATTTTTAAAGAAAATACTAATCTTTATATTAATAAATCTCCTAACATATTTTGACGAGTGTATGTGTCAACAGATTATATTGTATTTCACGGGTTTATTCAACCCGTGTAAAACATGAGTTTTTAAAAAATAAATTTTTTATTGCTTAATATATAATATTATATTTATTCAACCTGTGTAATACACGGGTTTACTCCCTTCTCCGTTAACCGGCGTTAGGGTTCCTCACCTCCTTTTACGGAGAAGGGAGAAGGGAGTTCCGGGATTGCCATTCACGTAACAAAGGAGTTCCGGGAATGCCATTCACGCACTCATGAAGTTCCGGGATCCCCATTCACATAACAATTACTTCCGGGAATGCCATTCACGGAACTAGATGAGGTGGATGCCACATAGGATGGTTCCGGGAATGGGAATCACATAACAACCAAAAACCAAAATAAATACAAGATATCACTAATTTCCATTAAAATTCTCCATAAACACTATTTCAAAAAAAAATTCGACAATAATACCTCCATCACTTGGTGACGTTTTCATCGTTGCGAGTAAAGCAGACATGCATATTTAAAAGAAATAAAGATAACGAACCTGCAAATATAGGACTCCTAGATAAGCAAAGGTATACTCAAGCCATTTAGGCAGCTTGAGACTGTGGTGTGCTAGGTTACGATGATACGACAGAGTTATACCAAAAACTGTAGGTCCATATTTAATCGAAATTCACTGATATGATCGATTTAACACATACACAGGCGGAAACTGTGTATATAGAGGTGAAACTGATAAACGAAACAGTGATGGTGAAGATAACCAGCTAACCACAGTATGAATCAACAATCAAAGGGTATGAAAATGTAAGAACACAGTGAATAAACAACTGCAGATTGTATTGATTCAAGCAAAAATGTGAAAGAGAAAGTTCAGGGTTACAGCCGCTACTCTCGCCCTAAACAATCTCAAACTAGGCTATTTATAGTAGTGACAGGTATCGAAACTATGGTCAATCGAAACTACTAGTTTCGATTGACCATTTACAAATGATACTTAGACCTGTCGAAACTACCATCTATCGAAACTACTAGTTTCGATTGAACAGACTCAATCGAAACTAAGTAGTTTCGATGGCCCAGACTTAACTAATTAGAAAACTGAAATTACAATAATGAAATGACAGAAAGTAAACTAGTCTAAAAGTGTTTAAACATACAATAAATGACAACAGCTTATACAAAAATATATAACTCTACAATCTCCCCCTAAGCTGTTGCATTACTGTCTTCAGCTCTTCTTCAAGCAGCTGGTCTTTCAGATGTCCTTGGAATGAAAGGTTTGACATGGAGAGAGACAATCCTTTGATAGGCCTTCGCATCAGCTTCATCTTCATCGCTGTAAGCCTGAATGTGATTCTGGAAAAGTACTTCCAGATCTTCCGGTTGAAATTTTAACAGCTCCATTGGATCAAAGATGGTGATGTCTTCCTTGCCCTCACATTCAATAACTGCACTGCCAATGACTGGGTTATAGAACCACTTTCTGAAAGTTTGTAGCTGGACAGGTACAGATTTTGGAATAGTGATAGTCTTTTGTGTTTGGGCAGGCTTGTATCTTAGGAACACATATGGCTTTTTAGTTTTAGGATGAAACCTAGTCTTTGAAATCTTCTTCTGAGTTTTCCTAGGCTTCATTCCTTTGAAATCATTGTTGACTTGAGAATGCAGAAATTTCTCAAAGTCATAAGCCATCATGACCTTCCTAGGGTTTTGAAGTGTAAGTTTTGCTAAATCCCTGAGGTCATAGAAAGGAAGGGTTTGGAAGTCAGTCATATTTTTGAAGTGCTGAACTCTCCCTCTAAATCTCCTGATGATAAAGAGCTTCCTTTCTGCATCGTATTTCCATCCAATTGGAGGCCTTTTCAGTTCTTGATGCTCGGCTATCCACTCATAGGTTTGAGGAGTCTCTTCCTGAATGATCTTTTTAAACCAAGACTTCCTTGAAACAGGAGGTTCAGGTGCAGTTGAAGATTGATCTTGTGCTGGAGTTGTTTCAGATACTGGAATGGTTGGTTCAGGAATGATATCTTTGATGAGGTTAATCTGAACATCTTCTTCATCTGATAGTGTTTGAATCTCATCACCTTCTTCAGTAAAATATCTTGTTCGTTCAGTCTCTTTTTCTTCAGTGGTTAGAATTTCTGGATGAAGGTCATTATAGCCAAAGTTTTCAATGTCATCTAGAAGAGCATTCAGCTCATCATCAGATGGTATATCTTCTTCATCCAGAATGACAGTTTCAATATCAGGCATAGCTCCCTTCCCTCTTTTCCTTGCTTCTCTTCTTTCACTAGCTGAGGGAAGGTCAGACTCTATCTCCTCAACCTTTACTTCAACAGACTCCTTTGTCTTGGTACCGTGACCGGTATACATAGTTAATGCAGATTCAGGATTAGTGACAAAGGCAGGAGACGATGGTTCAACTTCTGATGTAGTCTCCCCCTGTCCTGTTGAGGTGGTTGGCTGTTGAGGTGTAGGTTTGAGTATTGAGTCTTTGAGCTGCTTAACTGTTTCAGCTAAGGCTTTGAAATCTTCTTTTTGCTTTGTTATCAGCCTTTGTTGAGTTTCCAGCTGAGTCTGCTGAATATCTATTTGAGTATGTAAGCCTCCAACCTCCAGCTTTAAGTCTTTGACTTCCTCCTTAACTTCATTCAATTTGGACTTCAATCCTTCAATCTCTGTATCTTTCTTTTGAAGATTATCTTGAAGTCTTTTCATTTCAAGACTTAGAGTCTTGACTCTCGGTAAAGGAGAGGTTGAACCATGAAGTGGTGATGTGGGAGGGGTATGGATAGGTGATTGTTGTGGAGAAGTAGGAGGTGTAGGTATGGGTGCCTGTTGTGGAGAGGTAGGTGGAGTTGGATGTGGGGATGGTTCTGGAGTAGTGAATGATGAATCTGACGAGGATGACAAATCCTCCAATCCAGTCTTTATCCTTTTAGCTCTAGGCTCCTCCTCTTCAAAATCAGACCCTGATTCAATTTGCCTTTTAGAGGAAGATGCAAGTTGCTCTTTTCTATCATCTGAATCAGACTTGTAATAGTCTGATCCATAGATCCCTGCATCAAGAGTCCCACTTGACTCTGCAGCTTCTACTTCAACCTCCTGTACATCAGCTTCAGCAATGACTGCTGGCTCTTGAACTACTTGTATTTCTTCAACAAAGGGGGCCTCTATCACAGGCTCAAGAATTTGCTGTTCTTCTTCTTGTACAACAGGAATGTCTATTTCAATTTCAGCTTCCAGCTCTTCATCTGATGATAAGTTTTCTTCTTCAAGGTCAGGATCAATGTCAGGGATGAACTCTTCTTCTTCTCCAATGACATGACCAAACAGGGGAATGTCAGATATCGCCCTGTTGGTCCTTTTGCTGGTGCTTTTCATGTAGCTGAGAGTTTTGGCTATCATGTTATAAAAAACAAAAGTGTTTCCACCTTGTTGAATCTCTGGAAGAAGATGATTGATGATAATTTGTAGAAACCTAGGATATGCTAGAAATTTCTCCTTTACTGCTCCTGTTAAGTTATACTTCAGCTGAGTGAATATGAAACCAGAAAAGTTGTAGTCTCTTCCCTTTGTTAATCCCAAAATAGCTGATCCCAGAGTACTGTTAGCTGAATCAAAACCCCCTTTCCTTATTGATAGGCAGTGAATAAACACATGCACTATATATCTCCAATGGCTAGGTAAAGAGTTCTTGATTATTTGACCATTCTTAAACTCATCAGGATGACCCATTCTTCTAAAGCATTCTTTCACATAGAAGATTGGGAACTCAACGGGTGCTTCTGGATTGTCATTTAACTGCAGTGCTTCTCTAACTGTGTCTTCAGAAAATAATACTTCTTGGCCATGTACGGTTGCCCTAATGTGCTGCACATTATCAACTGTTATTATCTCAGCAGTTTCCCAGAATTGTCTTATAGTTGCTTCAAAAACCGGCAGGTTGTGGCTGATGGCAAAACTTATGTTGGAGTTTGCCAGAAAGTTTAAGACAGGAATAAATTCAGCAGCTTTCGGATCATTGCTATTAAGGAATGCACAGACATTGTGCCTCTTCACGAATACGAGATCCATACCTGTAAAATTCATCAATAAGTAAAGGTTCTGAATATGGTCAATCGAAACTAAGTATTTCAACACTTAGGAAAAATCATAAATCCTTACTGTCGAAACTAAGTAGTTTCGATAGAGATGAACTTATCGAAACTAACTAGTTTCGATAGAAGCAATAAGCTTTGATCAACACTTGTAGAAACTCTGAAATCAACACTGTCGAAACTAAGTAGTTTCGATAGAGATGAATTTATCGAAACTAACTAGTTTCGATAGGGTCAATGAGCTTTGATCAACACTTATAAAATTTCTGAAATCAACAATGTCGAAACTAAGTAGTTTCGATAGAGATGAACTTATCGAAACTAGTAGTTTCGATAGAGAGATTAGGTCAAGTTTGGGTGTCGAAACCAGTAGTTTCGATTAAAAACCTTTTGAATTTTTTTTTTTTTTTTTTTTTTTGAAGGAGTTGAACTCCTTTATCGAAACTAACTAGTTTTGAAACCCAAACCCCCTATTAATTCATTATACTCAGACAATATAAACAATTAAATGAAAGGTTTTAGAGTGGCCTGTGAATGACGGATATTCGTCTTACCGAAAACGAGTATGATTTCTGCAAGAATATACATAAAAAGTGAGTTCTCAGATGATAAAGATGTATGCAGACACGGATACGACTGAGATTATGAAGATTCAGTCGAACAATTTGAACTTTTGAAACCCTAGGTCTGTTGATTCGCAAGAATCATTCAAATGAAATGGTGAGACGTTACCTGATGGTGAAGACGATGGTGACAACGGGGGTAATCAGGTGATTAACCTTGATAATTTGCAACTCAGACCAAGGCTTGATAGGTTTGTGAGAGACGGAGAAAATGAATAGGTTTTGCGAAAAAGACGAGTGAATAAGAAGTGAAGGGAGGGATTCATTTATGCAGGCGTTTAAATTGCGAGGAACAAAAGACAAAAATGCCCCCGTCGAAACAACTAGTTTCGATAGGGCAAACAAGTTTCTATATGAACATAGTAGTTTCGATATGTCAAAAAGTTTCGATATGTACAAAGTAGTTTCGATATCAAAGTAGTTTCGATATCAAAGTAATTTCGATATTTACAGAGTAGCAGAAATAAGACTAACATATATACACAAGATATTTACACTTTTTCTTCTTGAAAAAGATCCAACATGAGATCAGATCTGGTCAGTCTCTTGAAACACTTCCTTTTGCAATTAACTACTGTGAGTCCCTGAAGATAGCTGATATTTGTGCAAAGTAAACCCGAACATTTGTTTATACATAGATTTCATGTGTTTATTAGGTACCATTTAAGCAAAATACAAGGTGTACCCCACATATTGAAATAAAATGGTTTTGAAAACCTATCAATCCTCAAGAAATAACTATCTTCATCCTATCATCTCTTTCTGATTAACCAAGGTACCGTCTTAGTAATTTCAAAGTACCACCAAGATAAAATAAGAAATCCAAGTGGATTAGAGAATTTAAAATGAAAAATATCCAAGTAGATATTAAAAGGTACGATCATTCTAGATCTTTGCGTAAGCAAAACAGAAGAAGTCGTAAAATTATCCAAGCGGATAGAAAAATGTTGAACACCCGAGATCTTTGCGTAAGCAAAACAGACGGGGTCAAATCATCCAAGTGGATGGGAAAAGGATGAACACCCGAGATCTTTGCGTAAGCAAAACATACGGGGTCATCAGCGGTAAATGTCGTTACTTTGACGGTCACTTGGCGTATGAATATGAATTCAATACGTAAGACTGTATCTGATTGAATCGGTTTTCTTAGATATAAAAATGGGTTAGAAGTTTCAATAATGGGTTCAAACACACAAGTATGAGATATATTTTTTAGGTTTTCACACTACTTAAAAGTTTTAACCATATGCCGGGCCTACCAGCTATACCTCAGTAAACACCATCGCTTTTGGTCCATTCCATGTCCAAGAGATGAGATCAGACACTATCATTTCTCAAAGGTCAGATTCAATTCTTCCTGCAACTCAAAACCACTTGTAAGATTATATTCACAGAAATTCTTTTCAATATTATATTTCTCCCCCAAAAGATTTGCATATAAACTGTACGGAAAAATAAAATCTTTTTGGAATTTTCATTGACAAGCAAACATAATACAAAAATAAAACAAAAAAAAATAAAAAATAAAAAATAAAATAAAAAATATTCACACAATTTACTGAAAGTTGATCATTCCAAGCATCTCCACCAGTTGGGCGAATCTGGTAGAGTCAAAAGCCTTTATGGGTTTTGACTTCAACAATTTGAACATGCTTCTTTTCTACACAATCACGGATAAAATGATGTTTGATTTCAATGTGTTTGGTTTTGGAATGTTGAACGGGGTTTTTGGTGATATGGGGAACAGCGATGTTGTCACATAGAATGGGTGTCTCATGGAATGTGATCCCATAGTCAAGCATCTGATGGTGTATCCATCTGACTTGGGAACAACAGAGGGCTGCGGCAATGTATATATATATATATATATTTTTTTGAAAGCATAAAACGTATGATTCTTTGATTGAAAAGAAGGCAAAAATTGATCAAGTGTTCGAGAATGTCAAGAATGCTTGTAGAAAGATGGTTATTTACTGCTAAATACTTGGGATTCAAACCTTTATCAATTGCCTACAAGATAGGAGGGTCTACACTTGAGGGGGAGAATCACAACGAAAGGCTTTGGATCATCAGTCATTCTATGAAGACGAAAGACAGAGTCGAACAAGATTTGAAAGCATCAGTCTAGGGGGAGATTGTTAGGTATAGAATTGAGACTGATGCTGTCAATAGAAACTACAGTATCGAAACTAGTAGTTTCGGTTGAACTTTTGTTCAATCGAAACTAGTAGTTTCGGTTGAACATTTGTTCAATCGAAACTACCTAGTTTCAATGCTTGTTTTTCAGGCCTGTTTGGCAGGTGGCTTGGAAAACAAGGCACATGTGCTTGGCCTCCTATATATAGCAGATTATGTCCTAGGAGTGAGAGTGTGTCTGTAGAGGGAATCACCACCCCAGGGGGAGCTCACCCTGGGGTGAGACTAATTGTTAGTGTATGATCGAGCGTTTATTTTCATTTCAATCAAAGAATCATACGTTTTATGCTTTCAATTATCTGTTCTTTTTCATTTTCATATGTTTCTGTTCGTGTATGTGATTCCCGCACCCGTCGCTACCCATTTGTGATTCGAGAGTGATACCGGATCAATGGATTCCGCCCCTTGATTCGGACCGGTTGAAGATTTTCTCCGCAGATCTGTATTTGCGGATCTGCTCAGGACCTACAAAAACTCCACACAACACGTACGTGGAAAAGCCCGCCCCAAACGCACCCCAAGTAAACGTAAATGGTGCGAAAAATGCAAGCAAATGAACAGCTAACATCCCTACACCCATTTTGACATCAAGAGTCCTCCATGTACGACCCATGAACAGGTTTCTCTTCCTCGTAACCGTCACATTAGAGAACAATATTTTGCCATATTTGGTGTCCTTTACATCTTCGGAAACCATGATCAAATTTCTCAATTTTGGAGTCTAATAGTATACTGATAGTTTTGATATATGCTTAACGTGTATAGTATGTATAATAAATAGGTCGCCTTCCTTTTATGAGGTCTGGCTGTGGGTAGTTGTAACAACATCATGCAAGGATAAGTGTCATGGGCCAAGGTTTTGCTAATTATTGCACTCCTCTATTGTTGTAAGTGATTTTTCAAACATCAGACTCACATGCAAAGCACGTGACCAGACATAACGGTAAAATTTAACGGTCTTTATGCCAAAGGATGTAACGTGTAAGAAGTTTTAAACATAAAAGGACATGCACTGTAATTTTCTTAGTTAAATGACGTATACTGAAATATGGGTAAAACTTAAAGTAATTTATAATTTGCTCTTATTTTTTTTAGTCTTATGTCTATTACAGTTATTATATTTATTATTATTCCTATATTTTTATTAGAAAGACACTTGCAAATATAAGTAAAATCTATAAATATTGTTACTATTAAATGTAACATTTTACATTTTATCTCATACATGAACTTATATATTTTTATGTGAAATCACATTTCTTACACGTATTCTTTTATTTAATATAAATATTTTTTTTTGTTATTTATATATATATATATTGTGTTTAAAAATAAACGCTTTTAGTAACAAATAATAAAAAAAACGAGATTTAAAAGAATGTGTTTTAGAATCTCTATTAGGTTAATTTACTAGATCCAACATAAACCAACCAAACCCCCCCCCCCCCCCCCCCCCTCTCTCATAATGGACCCTTCTATAAAAGTTTCGAGATGTTACAATATATATCCATTTAAGTACATCGTGTAATAGTCGTGTTAAGAATTTTAGATAAATATATAAATAAATGGATATTTCAGATTGGTACATTAGTTCTCCCATTATTTATGTTTTTATTTCACATTCAAGATTGCATACTCATCTTATGTTAAATGTTTTCGTTGTTTTTGCTCGACATCCTCCAACTCCAAAGTGCAAGCTAGTGGTATTAAATAAAATACATAATTAAAACAATATTATTGTATTTAGTATATTTATATCTTATCAACAACTTAACATTCATAACTCATAAACACACTAAAGGAAAGTTATGATTGACCTCACATCTCTTTTATGGGGTAAAAAAGATCGTTATCAAGGGAAATGGAGACCCCGAAAAATGTTTATTTGTTATGCAAGAAAAAAAAACTGACAAAATTAAGAAGGTTTTATCTTCATAGTTAAGTCCAGCCATTACTATATATTCACCCCACAGTAGGACCAATTTCTGAAACGGGTCGTGGGTGGATGAAACCCATCATTGCAGTTACCCTACGTTGTATTTGATAGAATCAAAATGTGTTTGATTAAACTCTTTTTTATAGAAAAATACATATATAATTTCTAGTAAATAAATAGTAACCATATATCTTTTGTTTCAATTTAATACTGTTGCCCTTTTTAATTGATATAATAATTAAAAAACAGTAGTTTTTTTCTTGAGAAGCAAAAAAAAAAAAACAGTAGTTTGAACAGGGTTAGGGGTTGGCGATTTTGGATGGATGCCACTCAGGACATAAACCCTAATCTTTGCTTGTTAAACATTTTTTGAACTAGGGTTAGGGGTTGGCGATTTTGAAGGCTAAAGCAGACCCATCTGCAGCAGTAAGAGGCCCTAGATCATTGGTTGATTGAGGAATCAAAGATATGGTCATCCGGTTTGCGTATTCATGCGTAGATCGGCTCGGTTTGCTTTTCGTTTCATTTTTTGTCAGTCTTTTGATCATGTTTACTTCTGAGTTTTGTTTGTCTTACTTTTATATGTTTGGCTAAACATTTGTAACCGTTTTGATAAGATGACTCTTAGTGGTTTGATGATTGGGTTTTATAACATGTGATTTTAGTAAAGTGTGTTACTTTGAACTTATGGTGTGTATGATTACATAGTGGTATTGGGTTTGGATCTGATATGTGTGGATTAATTGATCTTTCTATGAAGTTATGCATGTTACACTACTAGAAAATATACCTTTAATGACACGCATTGCGTGTCATAAAAGGGGGTAGATGACATGCAGAAGCGTGTCAAGGATAGCCCTGTCAAGAATGAAGATGACATGCATTTTGCGTGTCATCTGTTTATGACACGCATTTATGACATGCTTTTACGAAACGCATTTATGACACGCCTTTACGACACGCAATGCGTGTCAAGGAAGGCCTTGTCAAGAATGAAGATGACCCGCATTTTGTGTGTCATCTATTTATGACGCGCATTTGTGTGTCATAAATGTGTGTCATGGTTTTAGCTTTTTTAAAAAAATATATATTTTTTTTATACAATTACTAATTTTCACATTAATAATTAATATCTAATAATACAAAATAAAGTACATACATAGCAAAACAATCCGTTTTGTAACATACTAACAAACATTACAAAAGTTAACAATATTTCATACAATATTTCCTAAACTAATGTTTACATACAAAATTTCCTCAACATCCCTAATCTTTTCTCTAAATGTTCAGCAGGATGCATCTTTGCTATCGTGAAACCTGTTGAATAATTGGACATTGATGAAAGCGAAAATCTGTGTGAACACTTGGCGAATCAAAAATGGTGGCACCTACAAAGATGTATATTTGATGGAAATTAGCAAAGTTCTAAGCATTTGGATTACTATCATATTCAGAAAATGAAATTTATCATACATAATTAGCCTTCAACGTGTTAAACAAGCATCCAACAAAAAAAGAGTTAATGCATTACCTAAGTATTGACAGAAAACTGAATTGTTTGTCGATCCCAGCGCAAAGGAGTTGAACTTGGAGTCATGCAGATCAAAGGCTTGTAAGTAGAAGTAGCTTGAGTCATGTTCTGAGCATATAAACTCAGTCAAACCAGAACATGAAAACGGGTCAAAAATACCACCTCTAAACAGACGTGATACTAACAAGCTTTATAGGTAAAGGATGAGAATGAGGTTGTTTACAATTAAAAGCATACATGGAAGCTTCTTCATTTTTGGATTTTGATGACTTGTCAGGCCTTCTGGCTGGGGCATTAGGTTCATAATCATGTTGAGCATCAATTATGCAAACATCGGTTGGCTGGCTGAGGCAAGGAGAACTTCTTTGTTCCATTTATATGATGAATATCATAGTTAATATTCTTCATAAGTATAGCTTTATGGTGTAGGTCAATACCAACTGCATGAACCGAAAAAGTAAAATGAATAAAATTACATAAATAAAGAAGTTGAATTAGAATATAAAACTTACTGAATTCTTCAAAAATCAAATCTGCCTTAACAGTCAGCTTTCCTTGTAGAGGGCATGTAACTAGTATTGTTGCACTATATGGGCTGCACTAAGAGGATCAAAAAACTAATTTATAAAAAAAATGATGATGAAAAATAATAACTGTTAACAAAAAATCTAAAAGCAGCCAAGAAAATTGTTAAAACATAACTTTTTAACATGTTTTTTGCAGTTAGATCGTCTTACACTGTGCTTAGCTAGTCTAACAATACTTCAGACTCGATATTTTATTTGGTGCCTTGGTGGAAAGAAACATCATCTACTTACCTTGTAAATTCTTCCACTCTGCAGAAACAAAATAGGGAAATGTTGTCAAGTCTAATCTAATACAACATAATGATTTTAAATCTGGATAGGCGCAGTTTCAGGCGACCGGGCGCGTTTTCCGGCCAAATTCTAGCCAAAAACCATCTGAACCTGTTTTGACATGTCTAAAACCCCTAAACAAGCCTAAAACATGTCTAATATCCCTAAAAATGGTGTTTTTGTACTACGCGTCTAGCTTAAAAAAGCCCTCGCTTTTTAAGTGTCTTGTGCCTAGCTTAGGGCGAGGCCTATGCACCTTGACAATTATGGTACAAGCTACTGTCTACGACTCTTCGTTAATTCCATGAGGCACATTACTACAAAGCAAATTCAAAGGCTAAGAATTTCAAATGCTGATTCTAAAAGGCCAAAAAGTAACATCTAATTTTCATAAACATTAAACAAAGACCTTTCTTAACAAAAATTCAAGACAACCGGACCACTAAATCATTGCCAGTTAAATATCCTTATAATAAAAAAGTATATAGCAAAAGCATATACCTTCTTGGTCAATGAATGCATTTTCTTCTGGCAGCACATCTGTATTCATCCTTCTTTGCCTTTCGTCTAGGCATCCGAAATGCATAAAAGTTGCTCACAACACAGCTTAGCTGAACTCAAATACAGCAACTAATATAAATTATAGTATCAGGGGTAATGAAGTAATAATAAGCATTGTCACATTGCAATCTCCTTTCCCTACATTAAGAAAAATTATTGCCCAATCAATTAGAGCTCTACTAGAAAAGAAGCAACACCGCAATTAACCGGCCATAAAAGAAGTTCTCTGTTCGTTAATATAAGAGGCAAAGACAGAACGAAACATGCAGCCTTATGTGGCAATAGATCTAAGATGGTTGTTTTTATTTTTAAGTTCATCTATTTCTTTAGAAGAAAATAAATAAGCACATTTGAACAAATCATCAAGCACCTAGTGTGCTTCCACATACTAGCCTAATTATATCATATAATAAAAATACATGACAAAAGAAGTAATCTTGTTTATGCAAGAACTAAAACTGAAAGCAAATGAAAACTAGGTGCTTAAAGTGAAAGCAAATCATACATGTGTGGGCAACAACCCTAAATCTGTTATGAAGACCAAACAATAAACCAAGAGGAACGAGGATTGGAAGGCAAAACGAGGATCAATACAGATGTCTAAGAACCGAGAAGTGTTTAGGGATTCACGAGAACAAATTTAGGGCAATCTTTCAGGGCAATGGTTCAGAGATTCATGAAGAGAAAGCTGCCTTGAAGGGGCCTAGCAAATATGTGAGAAGGGGCCGGCAAACAAAAAGTGTAATTCGATTCAAAACCTAACAAATCAGAAACAAACTTGATCGAGCATATATAACGAATTCAAAACCTAACAAATCAGAAACAAAGCAGCTTACATTGAGACAACATCAGAGTGATTCGAACCCTAACACTCGTCGTCCACCACTTCAGGGTCGGAGACCACCACCGTCTCCCGCCATTCGTCGCCGTGGCTGTGAGGGGTGCGGCTGAGCCGTAGGGACCGCCGGACTCGTCGGAGGAGTTGGAGCCCGCCAGAGGTGGCTGATCCTCTCGATCTCTCTTTCTCTGGATACACGTATATGTGTGTTTGCAATGAAAACGGGGATAAAAGATGGAGATGAATATATTGAAAAAATGTGGGCGCTAGAAAGGGACGGGATTTAGAAAACATAACATTAAACTGAAAGATGACACACAAAAATGTGTGTCAATGTTTTTAGTAAAAATGACATTTTTTTATGACACACACAGTGCGTGTCATAATTCGCGTGTCATTAAAGGTCTGTTTTCTAGTAGTGTTAGTTTCACTTAACTATGTTTTTCGGTTATATACTCGACCATTAACCTGAGGCTTGCTACTTAATCGGTAATAGACAACTTGATAACAAATCTGGTAAAAGTTGTGGGCTAATTAGGAATAGATCTGAAAAAAGGGTCTAAAAACTAATTAGGGTTTTCTATATTAGTCTAACCACATATTGGAACTCGCCAAGGTTCTTAATTGTCTAGTTTAATATAGAAATCCTAATTCATAACGAATTGGCAATAAATTTTCTTCACTTGATTAGGGTATTAGTGTGTGTCTATAACACTATCTCTCTGGTTATGTGGGATTAACCGTAATGGACTCTAATCTGTTCTAGCACTTTACACACCGTTTGATTTTAATTATAATTCTTTTAAAACAGTTTTCACGTACATTTAAAGCATGTACTCTGTCATTCATTCTTTGATAATTGATGTTTGAACGGTTATCTCTAAACTCTGGTTTCATTAAGCTTTACAAACTCGTTAGTTATTTCCTTTCATCATTATTCATTAAATAAAAAATATTTTCATTGATTAGATATTGATAGCGGATTCAGTTGTAGGAGTTGTTAGGTTTGATATATGGTTCTTAGCATTTTACTGTACCGCTACGATATGTATACTTGCCTATATGTGTGTAGTTTAGTCCAGTGGTGATTATAGGTTTTAAACTAAACATGTGCAAGGATTTTCTAATTAATTTTATGTTACTAATTGCACACGTCAATTGTGTGTTTTAGTTTCATAGTTTATCTTTTGTCTAGTTTATATAGGATTTGGATTGTTTAGTTTTCTTAGTTTTTGGTTAAATTAACATTGGAAGCTTTAAGCTTGTCGACTAAATCATTTGATTCAGGCATTTGATTAAAACCTTGTTCTTGATTAATCCATTTGAATATGCTCCCAGGTGTACTTCAAGTAGCGTCAAAGCTTCGGTTCTTCAAATAGCTTGTGAGAGGATCGTTATTCTAAAGAGGAAGCAGTGGTCGAGAGACGTTCGAATCACAAGGTTACAGGTTTCAAGGAACCGACTCGGTGGTGTTCTTGGGAGGCACATACTTTGAGAAGGAAGGACGTCCCGGAGACTGTAACAACATTTATCTGACATTGCCATATTTTGATGTTTTCCCGAAAGATAAGGTAAGCAAAGGAGAATTGGAATGAGTTATGGAGGCCTTAGACAAGTCAAGTTGTCTCGGTGACGAACCGTTGTAGGAGGTAACATTAAGGTTAATTCCCATATGGAGTCAACGGGTAAGGTCACATGCATGGCTACTAGGGTGGTCCTAGGGGCTTGCATTATGGTAATGAGAAAACCAGGTATGGAAAGTCACCGAATTCGTGATAGGCTAGGAAGTCATGAGATGAGACAAGCAAAAAGAAACCTAGTGGAACTCGGGTTGATTAGGGTGGACGCTAGACATAAGGTCAGGATGAGTCCAAGTCCTGTTTGGATGGGCCTTAGAGTTGAGAAAGGAGGTCCATTTCCGGGAGGGACATCAAAGAGATAAACTGGATAGGATGACTTGTAAATACGACGGGTCTAGTGGTCCGGATAAAAGAACGTAGGTTGGTTGGGCTTGTAGTGATCTGGGTGCGCAAAAAAAGGGAAGCTTCACATTGACCCATGGGGCGTTAGGCCAATACTAGGAGGTGGGAAGGCCTTTTTAGGCGGACCCATTAAGTTTTTAGTCCGGTATGCGGGGCGGGTTAACGGATCACGCAACGATCACGCATGGTCGGGGTCGATGACCGATTCTATAAGAGGCGAGGAGGCACTTTGAGATACGTTCCAGGGTTTTTTATAAATCATGATGGTGAGGATTTTAAAGCCTGAGTTTAGTGCCCGTTCACTATCACGTCTTCCAACCCAACGAGTGTTAGGGTTTTCAAGTGAGAGTCGGGCTACGAGCAACTCATCTACTGCGATAGTTATGATTGTGAAGTTGTCGCCGGTGGCAATATAGGAGGTCGGGTACTCCTTTGAATTCCTTGCATGATTCAAGAGCACGAGGAGGCATTTCGGTGTTCTAGCTACTATCGAGTTACCCGACGAGAATCAAGAGGTAGGGTTTTTTTTTGGTGGGGGGGGGGGGGAGGATATCACACTAAAGCCCTGGGTTGGAGCAACATGGCGGAGGTGATGTCACTAAGAATATTAGCTTGTCAGTTCACGTGGACTGGTTAACGGTGGAACGTTGTAGGTTTGCTGAGAATTCATTTGGTCGGGAGAGGGGAGTCCGTATGGGCCGGGTTTAAGGCTGTCGGGAGATTTGGAAGTAGTTGGGTTAGTCCTAGATGGCATCATTGCGTCTGTATTGGTTGGGCTGATCTACAGAGTAGTCTCAAGTGGAATAATGGTAAGATATCCAAGTCGTCACGTCGACACTTCAACAACAAGACATTTTTTTTCCGTTTCGGTTGTACCGAGGATCTCCCACCACACTGGTTTGGTTATTTTATCATGGCGGAGGATGGAGATGTTTGTCTGTACTCGTACTAGTGGAAGTTGGGATATTTCCTTTACATGCAATCCATGTAGACTTTATTCGTCCTTAGAAGAAGAAGTGGCTGACATACCGAGGGACTATTACACAGTGCATGCCCTCCAAGCTTGACATTGATCTTAAGAATAAAATTGGTCAAATACTGATCATTGCCTTGTATAGGTTGTCTACCATGGTAATTTAGGTCGACGGGAGTATGCCAGAAAGCATTAGTAGTCCTCCAAGCGTTGATGTTTATGTCGTGTGTCTTCACGGGCCTAGGGGTGTTTTAGGACTTTCCATGTACAGCTGGGCTCACAAGGGAAGGACAGCGTACCAGACTTGGGGTTATGTTCTAATTAACTTGAGTGAGATTTTAGATCTCAGTTGGATTAGCCTTTCTGGGCTTGACATCCTCGGGGATTCCAATGGGACATGTGCCTTGCTGTTGAGCTATACAAGACTCGAGATCGAGTATTTTTCTAACCCGGTGGGTATGATTCAAGAGCATCCACGAGCCGATATGGGAATATTCGGTAATTGGCTCGAGTGTTGGGTTTTTGGCCGTTGTATTTGGAGATTAGTCTGGTTGTATGGTTTGGGTTCAGTTTTAGTCCATGAGTTCGACGGTGGAGGCGTGAAGGAGTAGGATGACTTCACGTTCATCATGATCTTTTAATAGTTCATTTTATTCAAAGTTTGAATTGCGTGATTTATTTTTCTAGTTTATCTTTTGTCTAGTTTAAATAACATTTGGATTGTTTAGTTTTCTTATTTTTTTGGTTGATAATTAATAAACAATAGAAGCTTTAAAGTTCTTGAATGAATCATTCGCTTCAGTTATTTGATTAAAACCTTGTTATTGTTTAAGCCATTTAAATACACTCTCGAGAATCATTCGATTCAGGTATTTGATTAAAACCTTGTTATTGATTAAGCCATTTAAATTCACTCCTGAGTATGGCAATCACATTATGTTATAAAACTAGTAATTTTACCCGCCGTGCATTGCGGCGGTGTCAACGTAGCCTAATTTGAATTTTCGTTATCCGCGGCGTGAAGCGGATCTTAGACTATTGAGACGGTTAAAAAAGAAACGTAGTTAGGTACATAAAAAACATATGAGGTTATGACTATTTAGTTTAACTCTGAAGTAAAATGTAAAAAACAAACGAAAACGCGTTGACACTAACGTATTCAAGTACATAAAAGTAACGTACAAATTTGAGATTGATTGATTTTGAAGATAGAACCATAGATACAATGTCTCTAACATTGTGCGTAATAATTAAAATAAATAAAAAATAAAGAAAAAAAATGTCATGGGTTTCGAACCCATGACATCAAGTATAATAACACCTCTATTTGTGTAACTGATGAGAAAGCTAATATATATATATATATATATATATATATATATATATATTTATATATATTTGTTTGGAATTCTTGGGTCCCAAAAAAGGTTGGAATGGTAGCTTGGAGGGCGGAGAAAGATAGGCTTCCGACAGCGGAGGCTCTAAGAAAAAGAAACATCCAAGTTCCAGACCCTTGGTGCGCCTTCTGCGGGAATCATATGGAGACAGCAGAACATTTATTACTATCGTGTGCTTTCGCACAAGACGTTTGGCAAGTGATCTCGTCGTGGTGTAAGACACTGCCTTTCTATGCTGTTGATGTTAGAGACCTCCTAGAACTATGGAAATTTACGCATGGATAGCTCCGGCAAAAGAGAGTGGTGCACGTGGTGACGCTCATAACTGTTTGGAGCATTCGGAAACTACGGAATGCTCTCAGGTTTGGAAACGGGGTGATCTCTCTAAGTAACACGATTGAGGAGATAAAGATTCAGGGATTCCTATGGGTGAGCAATCGGTCACGGATGGCGTCAATATCTTGGCTCTAATGGCGGAGCTTCGATGCGTCGGCATTTGGTTAACTGTTTTATCTTGATGTTTTGGTCGGGTCGATGTGGTTGTTTCCTTGTATTATTACTCATGTAATTCTGGACTTTGGTGTGTTTGGCTAGTTACTGACTACCCTTGATGGTAATAATAAAGGGGTATTTGTTGGTCGTTAAAAAAAAAAAAAAAAAACTGTTGGCGGCAACTTATGAAATAAGGTTTAGTAATACCTTATCGTTACTCGTTTTCCATTAATGCTAAAGGGTAGTCAGGAATATGCTTGGAATACATAAATATCACATAAAAAGGAAAGTATTCAGTACTATATAACAGATCATTTTTATCGATGTTTAATATATGGGTCATCATCCAACCAACCACGAATTTACCAAGGAATAGAAAAACATAAATTACAACAATAAATAATGCCAATGAAACATGACAACCTCCAAATAAATGCAAAATGCAACATAAAAGTCAATAAAATGTTCACATATCATCAACATGAGTTGTTGAACAACTCAAACCACTTCCTCAGAATATCTCTAAAGGTTAAATATAAGTTTCCAATTTATAAAGCTATATCTTTTAAGAAACAGGTAATTTTGGTTCCTTAGGCCAAGGGGTTTGGTTTTACATTTCTACACCCCTACACATTAGCGTCACATCAGATTTTATAGCTTTTCCACATTCTCCACATTAGAGGTAAATAGTTTCACATTTCCACACTGTCATGTCATTTTCTTTTTCTAATTTAATTAAATATTAATTTGTTATAATAATTTAAAAAGTAAATAATAATAAAAAAGAAAATAACATTAATAATAAAAAAATAAAATAACATTAATAATAAAAAAAGGAAAAATACATTAAAAAACTTAATAATAAAAATAGATTTTAATTGTTGCCCGAGTTGAGATGGAGCAACAAATCTTGACGAAGATTGTTGTGTATCTCACGGTTGCGTTTATATTGTTCGTTTACACTTTGTTGGGTCTCACTAACTTACTCTAATCCAAGTGTCGCTTCAAATTCTTCTTCGTTGAACTCGCAAATTGCCCGACCATCCTTCAATGATCATGTTATGTAGGATGATGCAAGTGTACATTACACGTCTTATTCTTTCGAGCTTCCACGCACGTGCCGGGTTTTTCACTATCTGAAATCTTTGTTTTAGTACACCAAAATGTAAGACCCCAACCCGGGCATCCTACAGTTGGTTCTCATAACGGGTCATTCTCATTAAAAACACATTTATTGTAATTCAAACTACAGCGGAAGTCTTTCTAAAACCATTTATTAGCATTTAATGTTATTAAGTCTACCTCACGAATGCCTGCACACCAATCCGAGTAGCACCGCTCCCAGGCCAAGATACGTCGACGCAACGCTTACCTGCAAAACAATCTATCGCACACACAAAGTCAGCTACGCTGAGTGAGTTCTATTAGTTTAATTTAAATGAAAGCTAACTCATCATAACGGTTATTTAAAGTTTACATCGGGACCCACGGTCCTTGTAAAGTAGTTTGCCAAAACGTTAAGAAATAGATAACCCCTGTATCACACGGTATCCCATACCTGTTCATTACCCCAGACTCTTACCAATCAGCTGACACAACGGTTAACAACACCGCTTCGCAATCCTGACACAACGATCAATCTAACTCTACCTGTCACATTTGTTGATGCATGTTTTGTGACAGGCACTCTGGATCGAGTTGAAGCTTTTGTTATTATCTAGTTCAGTCTTGTATGTATTTAGTATTTGTTGTATTTTGCTTATCGAGTTGTATTATGTATGTTTATGTCTGAACGTGTTGTATTTTGATATTGTACTAAACAAATACGCAAGGATGTGTTCCTGCTTATTTGTCAAGTACAATGGTCATGCGTACTTAGCAAGTACGCATGAAGGATGGTCATGCGTACTTACTAAGTGCGCATGGACCAGGTCTATAAATAGCATAGAGTTGTTTCATTTTGTCACAGATGTAATTGCACACACAAGTACGCACAGATCAGTATTGTATCAGTCCAGAAGTCATTCAATCTGTTTCTGTACTTGTTTGAAACACTATGAAATCAATAGACCGAGTATTTATTAGTATCATCTCGTGTTGATTGTCATACGATCATTCTTACATTGTTCCACCTAGTAACGGGCATTCCGCACCTGTTTACTAGGCTACATTCTTACACGATATCGATCCGAAACACCCACCCGGAGGGACCTACAAGTGGTATCAGAGCTGTCAAATCTACCTCAAATAGGTCAGCAGCTACAAGTCATGCGCACTTAATTAAGTACGCATGAAGTAATTCATGCGCACTTAATTAAGTACGTATGAAGTAATTCATGCGCACTTAATTAAGTACGCACGAGCTGAAACGCGGGGTATATAAAACGGCACTTAAGCATTTACTCCTCATTCAAACACCCGCTCTTCACTGTTAAGCCCTGATCATTTTCGCTCGAAATTTTTTGAGTTACCAAACCGATTTTTTGTCACGATTTCTGTTAAAACATTACTCAAGGATCATTTGGTGAGAATATGGACCGATTTCAACCATTAAAACATCCAAAATTCAGAGATTTTCTTGGTGTTTTTGAAGCTAGGGTTGGATGAACAAATTTTTTAAGATCAAATGGTGTTTGCATGTGAAATTGAGCAACCATTCAAGTTTCTAATCATCATTCTAAGTCGTTTAATATAAAATCTATCATTTTAACATGAAATTTTTGATTTTTTGATCTGGGGTTTACGCTAGAGTAGCGTTCGGCCCCTGTTTGATCAAAATGAGTTATGTGTTGAATGGTACCAACTTCAAACCAAGTCACATTGAGCTTCTATGCCATTTTTGACACTATTGGGACAGGAATTACAGGCATTCAGCAATGATTTTGGTTTTCGGACGTGTAGAAAAATGACCACTCACAAGTACACAGGCGTACTTAGCAAGTACGCATGAAGTGTTTTCTTCATGCGTACATACTAAGTACGCATGACCATTTATGTATGTGCGTATTTAGCTAAGTATCTTCATGCGTACTTGCTAAGTACGCATGACCATTTATGTATGTGCGTATTTAGCTAAGTACGCATAAGGCAGACTTGTGAATTTTTCTAAGTCATTGTCTATAATACTTACTATTATACGTAATCCGTTCTAATCTTGTTGTGTTTTGTTTTGCAGGTATGGCTAGACGTGAGTTCACTTCTGACTTCAATCTTTTAGCACTAACAGACCCGGAATGGCGAGGTGCTGCTCTTAACTATCAGGAGATAGTCACATTCTTAAACCGATCAAAGATTTCATATGCTGTCTCAGCCGACCCAGTAGTATCACGACCTTACTTGGAAAAATTTTGGGATACTGCTGAGTTGGATTGCAGACAAAATCCTAATGTGATTATTGCTACCGTTGCTGATCATCGAATAGCAATCTCAGAGGATACTATAAGACAAGTGTTGCAATTTAATGATAGATCCACCGATCCAGTCCAATATCCGGAATACGTAATAGATGGATGTTGGCGACAGAGAATGGGGTATGTTGGGCGAAGAGATTATCCATCATATAAGAAAATGTGGCTCTTAGATCAATGGAGGTATCTCGCACATGTTATGATCATGTGCATCTCAGCAAGAAAGGCAGGAAAGGATGCTATGGGGCACTACTTAGCATCAGCTATGGTTGGATTGTCGTTGAACAAGGGTTACAACTTCTCACGATATGTCTACAACGCAATCCGTGATCAGATAAATGTTGCTCCCAGACACAGCTTCCTCCTATACCCCCGCTTCATTCAACTGCTAATCAATCATTTCCTGCCAAATCTACCTCAAATAGGTCAGCAGCTATAAGTCAAACGAATAGCGAAAAGAGTGTTTGTGCAGTTTCTTACTGCTGGTATTGATGAACCAATTCCCATGCACACACCTTTATTTGGCCACTTGATTAATGAAGCATACGTTGCACCACATGGAGATAGGTGGTACCATCCTGAGAGTGAACATGAGTTAAGTGAACACTCAGATGAAGGGGACGAAGGTGATAATGATGATAGTGATGATGGATATGATGATGAAGATAGTGATGGTGATGATGATGACGGTAATGAGGGTGATGGTGGTGCTGGCTATGCTCAAAGGCAAGATAACAGTGAATCAGAACGAACTGTAACTGATTCATCTGATTCTGAACCCACACCAGACCAGCGACATCCAAGAAAGCATTTTCAGGAATCACTTCCTGAGTCATCGTCTAGGCGAAGACGAAGAGAGAGTTCAGACTCGGACTTTCAACTAGAAAGTTCAGACACAGAGGCACCTCAAGTGACTGAACGAAGACAGAAGACCAAGCATGATCGCCCGTGGCAGGAAATAATGGATGAAATAAATTCTAGGGTATAAGCACAACAAGCTACCGATCAAGAAACACAAGCTCCCAATCAACAAACACAGCTGTATAGCCGACGAAGATGCAGAAAGCTAACACCTGTTATTATTCCAACCTATGAAGCACCTATTCCAACAGTCGTCACTCTCCCAGCTATATCAGTTCCACTCACAACTTCCACAGATCTTCCCATCTTGACTGAATCAGTCCTTGTTTCCACAACCATAGCACCCACAGGTCTCCAAACAACAACCTTACCATTCACTGTCACGGCTGGTACTCTACCACCAATGACACACTCACTTGAGTTTGGAGACATGGGACATCACTTTGACCTGTCAGAAGTGTTTGCCGATACTATTCATGAAACTAGAGAACCCTCTACAACTAGGGTAGTTGATCCTAGGGATCAAAGGATTGCATCCTTGGAGACACAGGTTGCCACACAACAAACGCAGATTAATCTGCTTGTTGAGTCTAACACGAGATTAACACATCAGTGGCAGGCCATGGAGGAACAAATGAAGTCATCCTTTGAGCTTCAAAATATGCAATTCAATCTCAATGAGTCCTTCTTCACCGCCCGTACAGCCATGGAGAACCAAATGTTGATACAAAGGGGTGACCATCTGGTGTTGGTAGACATGGTGGCTAAGTTGACAAAGCAGCTTGAGTCTCAGGGGGAGACAAGCAAGAAAGTTCAAGAAGAAACTTGCCACCATGTCGACCTTACAAAAGATAAAGACCAGGACGATGATCTAAATGTTGGGCCTTCAGGAGCTGGTGGTGGTGAGACCCAAGCTGTCTTGCCAACACAAGCCACACCTATGGCTCAGGGGGATTCCACCCAGCAACAACAACAGGGCGGTGGTGCTGATAAGGGAAAAACACCTGCCGAGGTGTTAGAAGATTTGGCTACAAGTCCCAACCTAAACGATGAAATCATGATAGGGGCTTTAGTAGAGATTGAAGAAGGAGAGATAGATAGCGGTGATGATTGAGATGAATACGGGAATGATGTTATTGTGGAATTCCCTAAAGGAGATGGAGAGGGTATTTATGAGCTGGAAGATGGTGAAATTTTCGAGGCCCCATCCCTTAAGGAACAAACTGAACAGAGCATTCAGGCTGAAGATGTCAACAAGTCTTAAGCCAAAGTTCCTGAAGCAGGCATGAGTGGTACTTCCTCGAGGAAGATTCCTCAAGAATGGTTGAACAAGGAAGCTAAAGCGCCTTGGTACAAACCTCAGTATACAGACCAACATGGGGCTGCTAGGATGATTTTGTCGGTACGTTTCGAAGACGACAAAGGATTATTTGCTATCAAAAGATCAGGGGGAGTTCAATACCTGAAGCCAACAACAGGAGCATTTAATTCCTTACCCAATACGACTTAGTCAACCTTGCACACCGTGAGTTATGTAGTGAAACATCAAACGGAATTGCTAGAGGTTTGTGGGGAGTGCTGCAGCGAGAAGGCAGATCGGGCAAGTTTGAGATCTTTCGGCCTCAAGTTCCTAGGTGTGTCAAGGACAAAACAATTATACATCCGTTGACACGCAAGTTCTTGAAAAGACTCATTTATGAACCAGTTCTCTGTGAAACTCGGATACCCTTGAGGAAAATACCTCAAGATATCCTGGGAAACATGTGGTACTGGTACATGGATCCACTAACCGGAGAGGCTGTCATGATTGAGAAGGAGAGCTTGAAGGAGATCATTAGGGTATTTGTTGAGATTGTGTTCATCAACTTTTCTGTCAAATACAAGGAGGTTCTCGTCAACAAGAACTGTTTGCATACTGACGAGTGGACGAAACTGCTTGCCACCAAATACGACAGGTTAGTGAAATTCTGTCATGGATACAAGTCCAAGATTAGTGGTGGTAGTCAAGCAGGAAGCTCATAAAGACTGAAGATATCCAGAGATGCTGTCAAGGGGGAGTCTGTTGATGCATGTTTTGTGACAGGCACTCTGGATCGAGCTGAAGCTTTTGTTATTATCTAGTTCAGTCTTGTATGTATTTAGTATTTGTTTTATTTTGCTTATCGAGTTGTATTATGTATGTTTATGTTTGAACGTATTGTATTTTGATATTGTACTAAACAAATACGCAAGGATGTGTTCCTGCTTATTTGTCAAGTACAATGGCCATGCGTACTTAGCAAGTACGCATGAAGGATGGTCATGCGTACATACTAAGTGCACATGGACCAGGTCTATAAATAGCATAGAGTTGTTTCATTTTGTCACAGATGTAATTGCACACACAAGTACGCACAGATTAGTATTGTATCAGTCCAGAAGTCATTCAATCTGTTTCTGTACTTGTTTGAAACACTATGAAATCAATAGACCGTGTATTTATTAGTATCATCTCGTGTTGATTGTCATACGATCATTCTTACATTGTTCCACCTAGTTACGGGCATTCCACACCTGTTTACTAGGCTACATTCTTACACGATATCGATCCGAAACACTCACCCGGAGGGACCTACAACATTACTACCATCGACACATCACATTAACACTATATCACACACAATAAACATAACTCATTACTAGCATGCAAATTTACACATATATAAGCATGCAAACACATACCTTATCACTGCACCCTCGTCGGGGCGTTCAACACACCCCGAGCTCATCATTAACCTGTTAAATACATGTCACTATTGGTGACTTCCCGAAGGACCTCATCGTTCACAATCCCGTTTGCTATGCCATAATGACAACGATGCAAACACGACACATAATATCACACATCATTTACATGACTCATTAACTACACTTGTACTTCACGCATAACCCTAGAACAACATATTTACTATCATGAATTCATAAGCATTTAATATAAGGCATGACTCTTCCCGTTCGGCCCTTAACATGTCACGCATTAACGACCCTTACCCTTAGCTCACACATTTCCATGAACCCAACGTAAACCCTACGATTCCTTAATAGTTATTTTATATTCAAAACGCATCGGGTTAGAACCCGAAACCCTTAACACATTTTATAAAGTAAACTTATTTCATAAGTATGTACGATAGCCCCAAAACGTTAAAAACATTTAAAAGAGTGGATTAGAAACTCATCGGTTTGACGATCCCTCACAAGTACTACCACACCTCCTTGTACGAGCCCGAACCTGTTAACGTATGATCACGTAGTCAGTGAACACCCTAAACATGTGTTGATTCTATTTAAATATAAATGATCACGACGCACGTATCGCCCGCTCGTCCCTTCGTCCATGCAAAACCCTCAACCACGTCCCCGCTTGATTCGGGTCCTCTTGAACTCGTTTAGAACCCGCATGCGTGCACGTGTATACAAAAATCCTAACCTCCCTGGTCATATGTGCACGAGCCGAGATTTCCGTGCACGTCCGACTACTACCATGCAAACCCTTTGCTCGCAAAACCCTCATCGGGTGTAACCCGGCTCCACCTTCTTCCTCGTCCATTCATGTGAGCCACCATGTTACTCGTCAACACGCACCACCTCTTAGCACCACCATCTTTCATCACCCTAGCCGAGTCGTTGCTACCGTGCACCACCAAATACTACCACCGCCCGTTGCCGAGTACTCCTCCCCAACATCTTTCGGCGGCTGCCGAGGGCCACCATCCGCCGCCGTCGTCCTCTCCGCGATCCTCAATGCCATCACCCCTCTCTGTCCTCCATTTCGCGCTGCTGTGGACCGGTCACAACCTTCACCGGGCATCTCCGGTGCTCCGCCACGCACCACAACCGTCCCTGTGGTGGTCGTATCCTTCATGTCGCACCCCCTACCGGTCTACTTTCTCCCCCTCTCTCTCCTTCTCTACGGAAGCCGACCACCAATCCAACCGATCAACACCACACCCCACACTCATCGCCTGCCATTGTCACCATCACCCACGGCCGCCCTCGAGTACCACTGATGCCGTCGAACCCCACCATGACTCGAAGACCTAACCCTACGCCCGCATGCAGAATCGGTACAAAAACAAAAATCATGAAAAGAGTGAGGATTACCTTTGAGAATTTGGAAGCAGTTGACGTAACTCCGTCGTCGCTTGCTCCCGTCCGGTCACCCTCCTGTCGCCGGCCTCTTTCTTCTCTCTGCCTTTGCCGCATGCGCACCTAGGTCAAGAATGACCTAGGGTTGCAATTTAAGTGATATATATATATATATATATGTATATATATATATATATATATATATATATATCCTCACATTTTACGCTTCGGGTCCCTCTACTTCCACCTCGTATATTTAAATCTTGAGTTAGCTCTAGAATGACTAACTGTGACATTCATCAATATAACAATCGCTCTGTTGCGACTACCCTTGCCCATTATTAATTTAGTAGAGATTCGGGTTGTTCCCTGGTCCAACCCGTTAACTTACGGATTATCGGGATGTTACACAAAAGCGCGTTCAATGTCTTTTCTTGCCGATTCTTGTCGGCGTTTGAAATATTTTCCAGGTTCATCTTCCGGATACGAAAACGATTTCACAAAAGTAGACCATTCGGGATAAATACCATCAACGAGGTAATACCCGTGCTTGTATCTTGTACCTCTAAGATCAAAAGAACTATCGGATGCGGTTCCATTAACCAAGGTGTTGAATAGTGGGGATTGGTTTAAGCACATTTATGTCGTTGTTTGAACCCGCAACACTAAAGAAAGCATGCCAAAACCAAAGATCTTGTGATGCGACAACCTCGAGCATTTTTGAATGGGGGTGAAACCTCTACGACCTCTTGCATCCCATCTTAATTTGAAATAATCCATCTCTCGTTCCAAATCGTTAACAATGCGTAAAAATATATTTCTACGCATACGAAAACGATTTCATAATGTCTCTGCGTTATAAACCGGCTCGTCACAAAAGTAATCCTTTATTAAACCCTCGTGAGCGGCTTCACGGTCTCGGTTAACAGCGGCTCTTCGTGTGAACGTACGCGTGTTCGAACTTTCGGCATCGTCTCTAATTATTTCAACGAGAGTAGCGGAAACCGTTTGAAAAAAAAAAGTGGAGCGACACCTTCGGATTCGAAAGAGGGTGAATTGAGGGAATCCATTTGAGAGTTTGGTTGGAATGTTTTGGAGAGAATTGTCTGATTTTTATAAGTTTCAATTTCTAAAATGTATATATATAGAAGTGATTAAATTTGAAAAAAAAATATTTAATGTTTTAACCGTTGGGCAACGGCTCAATGCCACCCAAAAGCTATTTATGAATACCCCCGAGCATACTAATCTCCACGGTGAAGACCCACGAGTGTGGACCACGCCACCCACGCCGCCACGTCACCTTTCACGGCTGGATCAATCACCCACTCCCCTTGGCCTTATAAATATGGAAAGCGGATAAAGTCAACGTTTCGGATCCAGAGAAGAAAAACCATGCTGAGAATAATAATGAAACAATTAATGCAGGTAGCAGTCCCAAATCAAAGTTGTCGGTGAATAAAAATTTTATGGATTCCCCTGATGGGCCTAACCTGGGTTGTAATGGGCCTACCTAAAAAAAGGCACCACTTATGGAATTATCCTCTAGACTTGGATCCGGCCCAGCCTTTTGCAGGTTTACTTACTCATGTCATCACTCTCCGACTTAAATTCTCCCACAGATAATCAGATGCCTACGAAACAATTTAAACAAAAAACGTAGGAATCACTTTCAATGGCAACGGGTATTGAACTGAACAACCATGAAGACCTAATAATCAAGGCAATCGAGGGAGAAGGTGCTAAAGTTGTTGATAAATGAATCTCTTATCAATAAATACCAGGGGGATCCGCGAAGAGTGGATCAGGGAAATGAAACGTGAATGTAACATTCAATTCATAGGTATTAAGGAAACTCAACTTTTAGAAATTTGCTCTACCCCTTTTTCACAAATTTGAGGGGATCACGAATTTGATAGTGCTTCAGTCCAATCAATTGGAAAATCATGATAAAGGTTTTTTTTTTTTTTCCAAAAACAAGGTAATCCTAAACACTAACTTCACTATATTATCAGGCACCTGGGTTAGGGTTCCGGGGTCTATTAATATTGCAAATATTTATGCCCCAAACGAAGCTCTAGCAACGATATATATGTGGAGGGATCTTCTTTGGATAAAAACCTCAATCCTAGGAATGTGGATTATACTTGGTGATTTTAATGAAGTACGTTGCAAAGAAGAAAAGGTCAGCTGGAATTCTAAGCGAAAAAGATGTGTAGGATTTTAATCGATTCCTAGTCTGTAATGATTTTTTTGCTTAAGTGGCCATTTACGTCTGCCAGAATTCTTGATAGACTATGGTCGGATCATAACCCTATTATGTTAATTACTAGTCATGGGACTTTGGGCCTTGTCCTTTCCGGTTTTATAACTCGTGGTTATCCGACCCAAGCCTTACGACTTTAGTTGATAAATCATGGAGCAATTTCACGATCCTCGGGAAACCTGACTTTGTGTTGCCAAAAAACTCAAACTCCTTACATAAATGGCAATAAAAAAAGGAACAGGCTGTTGGGTATGGTTACCGGTGGCACTTGGCAAAATTGCCTTTTTATTATTAAAGACGAAGTTTCTAAGTTCTTCTCATCAAAATTCAATGAGCCATCACGTTCCTTGCCCGAAATTTCATTCCCCTTATGTTAAGAGGCTGTCAGGTTCAGATGCCTCTCTATTGGAGGACCATTTACTTCAGATGAGGTAAAAGATACCATCTGGGGCTGGGGGAGAGGGGAATCCCCGGGCCCAGATGGATATACATCGCTTTTATCAGGAAATATTGGGAAGTTCTAAAGGAAGATTTTATCCTCTTCCTCAAGGGATATGAACGCATGTCTCATTTCACGAAAGGTTGCAAATATGAATTCTCCATCAAGTTCAAAGCTTCCTGATCAGAATCATTCTAATTTGGATCAAAATGTAAAATGTATTTGGAAATGTTCAAGAAGGGGTTAGAACAAGAAGTAAATCTGGAACCATCAATGAATGCTTGTATTCTTATTTTCTATCTCAAATTGAGCCCAAGAATGTAGACATGGCTCTAAAAGAATATGAGAAATCAAAGGGGTTTAATAAAGGCCCCGGTTGTAAGGCCCCGTTCTCGGGTAACCTCACGAGTTGGATTTACTCATTTACAACATTGTTTGATAGCTGAAATTCATTCAATTGGCAGCGAAAACATTGTCATACAGATCGTTAATGAAACATCAAATAACATTGTCTAAAATTTAAAACATAGAAACGAGATGTCAGTCTTGGATCGAATAGGCTTCAAGTGCTAGTCCAGTACATCCCTAGGTGCATACTAAAAGTCACTAACACTTGTGAGTTTTAGTTTTAAAGCAATCATGCATTTACATCATTCATATAGCATATGCACATATATAATCCTACCATAGAGGTTCAATTCAGAACACTAAATATTGTGAGCACACTAAACGAAACGAATCATTCATTTTTTCAATGTTAAAAAGTTTTAAATATAGAATAATGATATAAATGTAATGTTTATTCATTTTTCATGAAATTCAAACAAAAAATATGAACAAATTTCGTTTATATACATACCTACACATGTGTAATTCATGTTTAGGTATTTTACCTACACATGTGTAGGAAACTTTTTAATATATAAAAACATGTGAAAAAAACTAGTTTAATGGTTTCTTATGTATATAAACATACATATTTGAATGTAAGAAATATAAATTTAAAAAATTATCATGGATCAAAAAATTAAACGATTTAGGTTTGTTCCCTCTGTTCTCACATAGTTTCCTTATTTTGAAATTAACTACCTTCTAATTCTATATATAACTATTTAATATATTAAGTCGTAGCTCCTAAAAATACATCAAATTTAGTCGTAGCTCCTAGTCACACATCATGTCGAGTCGTAGCTCATGGTCATTCAT
This sequence comes from Smallanthus sonchifolius, assembly GCA_023525975.1. Taxonomy (NCBI): domain Eukaryota; kingdom Viridiplantae; phylum Streptophyta; class Magnoliopsida; order Asterales; family Asteraceae; genus Smallanthus; species Smallanthus sonchifolius. The sequence continues at coordinate 84,015,926 of CM042034.1, read as the reverse complement.
CATATTGAGTAGTAACTCATGAAAAACATCATACACTTTAGCTTAACACACATGGGGAAATTGAAACTTGAATTAATGAAAACGGAATTTCTTAGTGTTCTTTCGGATGAAAAACAAGCTTAATCTTTTTGTTAATGCATTAACATTTGTTAAACATATTCTTATGGTTTATGGCATAAGAATTACATTAAGAAATCTAAAACCTTAACTACTTTTTATTGTAAATATATTTCATATGCTTATCATTACACTTGTGTCATAGTAACTAGTAATAAAATGCAATATTCATTTCACGTTTTGGTTATTCACAACCATTAATATGAAATACATTGCATGCTGAACTCTACTTCCTACATACTATATATAACCTGTTCATTCACAGATGAAGATATCACTACAAGAAAACGAGTCAATAGCGGCGACACTATTAGCGACGACACCTAGAAACGTCGCCGCTAATGCTCATGATCCGCGTTATATAGATATGACGGTGGAGTGGATTTTAATCGGACGGTCACTGTTTTAAAGCAATAGCGGCGACTGTCGCCGCTATTAGTATTAGCGGCGACATTTGGTAGCATTAGCGGCGACAAATGTCGCCAGTATTGAGTATATTTTTTGTAGTGTATTTTATAAGTCATAGAAAATGTCTTTAGATAGTAGAATATACAAAAGACTCAGTAATGATGACACAAGCCGACTGCACATTGTTTTACCCAAGCAAAGTGTTGAAAACAGTTTTATAGCATGTATAGGTGATAGTGTGGTGCAAGCTAGTGTTCGTGAAGGAAATAAGGAAGTTCCGGTTATTTTGGCCCATGATACACATGGACACACTTTCAATGTACAATTTACTTAGGAAAAATCATCAGGGGACTACTTTTTCAGAAATTTCTATCCAGTTATTAGTACTTATAAGTTAAAAACCGGTGATTTTATTGAGTTGATCGATCCTAGGTGTTTCGATGAAAAACTGTTTATTGGTTTCAGATTTATTACCGCGCGTGAATCTCCTATTATACCACGACAATGAACGTGATTTACAACATCAAAAGTACGTGCCTACTATCTCAAGATCGAAGTCATGGATATAATAATGCATACATATATTGATCATAACTTTCTATGTAAATTGATCATAACAATTGTATAAGAGCTAAAGTGTATGATGTTGTCTATAATAATACAACATAATGAAGGTATCGTTTGATTTGAGAGTTTATCTCCTTCTTTTCTGTGTTTCTTTCTCTATCTTTAAATTGATCATAACAATTGTATAAGAGCTATTCGGTTCTTTCGGACGCTCTTGATCGGCATACTCGTTAATCGAAGTGATTGACGATTAATACCAGCGATTAACAACCAAACATCAGCGATTAGAGTTACAACAACTCACGGCAACCTGTAAGCACTTTAAGACACTCAACCAGAACATCTAATAATGCAACTGTTGAGGAAGGAGTTTGATGTAGTTCACTTGGTATTTGAATTGGGGTCAATGCAAATGAAAGTCAACAAGTTGGTGTTCAATGGGTTTTGGATTAAGATGTAAATGGAGAGCATTCCCAAAGAAAATCAATATAGTGCTTCTGTATGGTTATTATTTGAGTTTCAAAAGAATGGGAAATGGAGTTGATGAATTAAAACTAAAGGTGGGGACAAAACTTGATGTTGTCCAAGGACTAGTAATTGGCAAACAGGCAAAGGAAAGTTGATTCAGATTGGTGTTGAAAGTGGTGCTATGTAGGGTTAATTTTGATCAGGTAATTAAGTCGGGTTACGGGTTAATGGGTATGAGTCAGCAGGATGGTAATTAGTCACATGTTTATTGAGTCAAGTTGTGGGCTAGTGGGGTCATTGTTCCTGTTATGTAGGAGTATGAGTAGTAACCCACGTTTTCTAATTTTGTTTTTTTAGAAAAGCGACTTTTAGAATGACTGGGTGGTCGCAGGTCGGCTTGCGAGACCGACCCCGGTTCGACAACCCATAGGGTTTCTCCATAAAGGGCATAACACATGCTTGTTACCATAACCATAACCACTGATACCATTTGATACTAGTTGGCTACCACAAGAGTCGAAACTCTCTGGTGTAACGCAGGTTGGACAAAACCTCCGTGTGACTTGGATTTGAACTTGTGGCGTCCGAAGAGGCCTAGTTCTTATCTTCATTGTCAATGCCAACTCCATCAAGTGAAGAAGACATTTTTTTCTAATTTTGTTACTAAGCTATTTAATTACGTGCTTTGTATTCAATTAATGAGAGATATGCAAGAGTTTGAGAGCAACGAGTTTCAAGCGTTTCAAGCAGTCAAATCGAGAGCTTTGTGTGTGTTTTTATAAAACAATACAATTTTTATTTACGTTTCGATATATATTTTATTAATAACCAAGTTGTGTCAAATGAAATATATTTTAGAGTAAACTGCAGTTTTCGTCCCTGAGGTTTGACCCGATTCACAGGTTCAGTCCCTCCTTAACAATATGGGTCCTTTAAGTTACATTTCCTAACAGTTTTCGTTCAATTTCGTTAACTTCGTTAAGTTTTTCAGTTAAATAACGTTAAATCACCAAAATACCCTCCACCACCACCAGCCACCACCACCTGCACTCTATTCTTCCGCATATCGCCGGAAAAAATGAATGACAACCACATACCTGGAAATATGGACCTCGTCGGAACCCTAGCGCTACCGCTAGAACTCGTCGGAATTGCGTTCCCAACCCGAAAATACGACGTCCGCTTGTTTCCTTGAAACCCTAACCACCTCCGCCGACTGCGGCTTCTGATTAGCCGGAAAATCGGGCAAATCACCGAGGCCATTCATCTTTTTCTTCTCGTCGGAACCCTAAGACCACCACCATTTCACGATCTGGGCCGCTAGGGGTTAGACCCGTAATTCCCGTCGTTAGTTTTTGTAATGTCCGAGATTTTCCGATTTATCTTTTGCACGTGTTATAAAAATCAAAACTCGATTTCATGATAAGACTATTTCCTTAAATCAATAAATATTAATTTTAAATTAATATATAAAGGATGTATTCTTGAAACATGCAAATATATATATGTATTTATATAAGAATCCTTAAAACTTCGTAAATTTATAAATAAAATGAGTTTATTTTAACTACCTAAAATTTTAACAAAACTCATAAATCATTAAGCTTAGAAATTGTTTTATAATTTTATAAAACAATAAAATTTATAAAAACAATCTAAGTTTTATAAAAATAAAACATATACACTTTTACATAAAGTTGAGGGACTAAAATTGCTATTCTGAAAACTTATTTTGAATTTTAATCTAAACTTACGCATAAAATGATAAAAGAGGGAAACTACAGGGACCAAATCTGTAATTTATCTAAACCTGCAGTTTGGAAACAGGTTCCAAGTTCGAGTCCTGCGCAGTCCCGGTTCCACCATTCTTTTTCGCGAAATCGCGATTCTCGACCAGGTTCGATGAACCTCGAACTCGCCTCTCGCATGCGACCTGTTCCCAACAACAATCAATGCCAAATCTCGAGTCTATCAACCGCGTGGGTTCGAATTGAGTCCGACATTTACAACCGTGAACTTCCCACCTGTTTCGTCATTAATTGATGAAATCACCTATAAAAACTAGTCGCAGTCGACCTGCGAAATCACACTCAAACTACTCAAACCCTCAATTGCTCCAAATCGAACCTGCAGTGGCTATTCAAACTCACGAACCGCCGAGGTCCAACCCAGAACCTTTCTCGCTTGATTCTCCATCATTTAAGGTAAATCTTGTATCATTGTAATCGCCTCAGGCCATAGATCGAAAGCCCTCTGTTTAATCCCATTAACAGAGGGAAATTCGATTCATATTGTAGGGATTTCGTTTCTAGGGTTCTTGGGGGATTAGGGCAGATTCGAGGTTCTGTTTAAAAGATTTGTGTTTCAGATTATACATTAACGAACCCGTAGTCGGGATGGTTAGTATGTGTTTGTGTGTTGGAGACCCGGCCCCAGACCCGAGTTCGAGTCCAGGGAACCCGGTTTTGCCCCTCCTTATTCTTTTAGCCTTTTAAAACAGTTTTAACAGTTTTATTAATTTTTATAAATTCTGTAAAGTTTTTATAAACTTAAAAATAAATTTTATTTACACTGGTTATATTCGGAGATATTTTAATTAATTTAATTTAGTTAAACTTGTAATGATATATTTTTTAAAAATAGTTTTAATCCCTTGAAAATTATAAAAGAAAGATAATTATAAACTTTATAAAAATTATACTTTAATTAGAAGTTAATTTATCATACTCCCGACAATAAATAGATTTATTTGTTTTAAAACTTTAAATAGAAAATTTATATGAATTTTCTTTAGAAAAGGTTATATAACTTTCATATTAATTAGAAAACATAAACTTATGAGTCTTTACATGTTCATAAAATTTATACCTATTAATTTAAGACGTATTGTTTATAAACTTTTATAAAAGTATAAATCTTTAAAAAGAAATTAGAAACTTAAAATTTTATATATATATATATACACATACATATTTAAAACAAGAGAAGCAACTATACTTTACTTTTCTAAATAGTTATAGATTTTTAAACTCTATAAATTAGAAACTTTAAAACATTGTAAACCCGTAAACCTTATAAACTTATAAACCAATAAAATCTCTATTTAAAAACCTTATAAACTTATGGTTTGCTTTTAGACTTTGAAAATATTTATAGACTATTAATTAAGATATAACCATTAAAGGGAATGCTATTTAATATCTTATAAGCTTGTAAGCGTTACTATTTATTTAAACTTATTTATTTACAAGTTAATTTGTAAATGTTAATACTTAGAAACTCAAATAAATCTAAAATGATTTATGTTAAATTATAACTAGTCTAAAACTATAAATTCATTAAACTTTGAGATACAAGTCTTGTGTCATTTATTCAAAACCTTTATTTTAAACTTGATTTAAACTCCATAAACACAATTAATCTCATCTCCCATTGGAACCCTAGTCAAATCTTGAATCCTAGATCCTTTATCTTAGATTCTTTATTTGAAACTTTAGACTTATATTCCTATGCTTATTGTGAGAATACTCTCCCTCTCCAAGTCTTGCAAACACTTAGTCTTGTCGATACTCGTCATCATCCAAGTGAGTATACTTAGCCCCTTTTTCCTTTCTATACTTTTGGGGTGAAACATGTTCAAAACATTAAACTTATGCAATTCTTGTACAACTATGACTAGATGCTTATTCTTATGCTAAACTTGAGACTTGTATGCTTAGATTAAACTTAAAACTAGCATATTCATTAACTTTGATCAAGCCTATGGTAACAATGATAGATCTATTGTATTTGACCAATCCACCTTGATTGATTGACCCCTTCGGGGGGGAGCCCTTGGTGATTGTTACTGAATTAAACTTTAAACTTGAGACTTATAAGGGTAACCTGCGGGTTATGCCTAAACTTGGTTGGAGGGTTGATGTGCACAATGTTTAAGATACTTGTTTTCTCATACTTACATTATAGAATGCATAAGTCATAGTGAATTGTAATTCTTTCCAAATCTTTGTTAAACTGTGTCAAAACCTTTGTATCTCACCAACTATTTTGTAGTTGACAGATTCTTTCACATGTTTCAGGTTTACATCATGAGACTTATTCGTGATCACATAGGATGCTTTGGACCTAGACTATTTATAAATTAAATGTTGTATTTCTTGTTATGTTCCTTGTAATGAATCTTAATTTATTATTTAATAAAATATCGAAACTTTAATAGTCAACCTTGTGCTGTTGAACAACCGCGTCCGCCCCGACGTATAATCCGTCGTCGGTTGGGGTGTGACAGATTGGTATCAGAGCCTTGGTTATAGGGAATTAGGTTATTAGACACATGACCTAGACTACAACTTAGGAGACCCAAACATGGGTTATCTCATGTCCTTTACTAGGAATTCTCTCCTCATTCTATTCTTAAATCTTATACGTGAACGCTTGGAGATTCTACGATTCTACTTACCTACGTACTACAAGAGGCTACTACATCGAGGACACGTTCTTAGGTTTCAAGTCTAAGCCACCACTAAACTCTCGTCAAGAATATTTAAGTTCTAGATAATGTGTGAGAACTTGTGCGGACCGGAAGGGTGGATACCTATATTCTGAGAAATTCTGTCAAGGAAAGCATTTCGTATAAATCCAAATCAACCGTTGGACCCGTATGCTTTTCTGGGAATTCTTGGGATGAGTATCCACTTATAGGAATGCATGACTTCTCTAAACATTAGTGAACTCAAATTTCTCTTGATATGTCAAAATACTCACTTAGTGATATGCACTAAATGAGTGCCATCTCAAATACTTTACGCTTCATAAATTCATGATTCAAAGACTTTCCTCTATAACCTTTATTCTATGATTCTTAAGTCCCGTCTTGTCACATGACAGCATGCTTACTCGTCATGACCTAACGGAGTTACCTTCAAGAAGAAATTCTTACGAGATTATACTTAAAAACTATATACATAAACTTATACTAATAGATACTACCCAATAAACTTCATGATCGTTGTAATACAACCCTTAAAACTATGTATTACTCTACAAATTATTCTATAAAGCTTCATTATTTTATAAATATGACACCTAGGAGTTAACCCTTGTATTTTTACCTTACCTCCTTAGCACTTAACCAAGCTTCATTTAATAACTAACTCAAAACTTTCGTTACACTTTTATACATCTCAAAGTTTTCATACGTCCTTAAACTTCATGATCCTTGAAATAACAGCCCATTAAAAACTATGTATTGTCCTACAAGTCCTTTTACAAACTTCATTGTTTTATAAACTTGACACTTAAGGGGAAACCCTTGTGTTTTCATTTTATCACTCAAAACTTCATTTGATGATTTACTCAAACTATGTCACACTTTTACATCTCAAAACTTTCATACGAATTTAAAAACTTACGCATCGCCTTTCTTGTAAACAAAACTTAACGTCTTTTAAAATCTAAAGTACATTAACAAAGAAATTCGTAACCTAAGTGTTTTCCTCGTAAGAAAAGAAGCCTACTATAGAGTAAACAAGCTTCACGCTTAAGACTCTAAGCCCATAATGAACCTTGACTTAGTACCATAAACCCAAACATCGGTGACAACAACTAAAAGAAGTTGTAGGCCCATGAGGAAGTTCTGGCTAGGGAAATAGGGTACTTAAGTGAGTCCTTGTGACCACCCCCCTTCTTCTGGGAATTCTCCTTGTTAGCCCATCAACTTCCAATTAAAACTATTTTTTGAAAACATTACTGTGATAACTCAGTATTATGTATGACAACTTTTGAATATATTAAATCAACTTACTTACAACCTTTCTTTCTACCCTCTCTCTTACTAGGTAATGGACTCACACTCACACTCATCACCAGTGTATCTTCCAAGAGGAGAGTCCGACCGTGAAGAGAGTAGTGAGTCACCGGTGTATCAGCCAAGTCCCTACCCTAATGCTAGGGCAAGAGCTGAGCTCAACACCAATTGGATCAGAAACCCTAGGACGTCACCACCGAGGAATCCTTATCAACCACCCCATCTTCACCACCGGTTCTCATCACCACCAAGGGACCCGTATCTAGCACCTACCCCTACCCTAAGGGCTAGACATGCCGGGGCGCCTGCCGTGGCAATGGGAATCCCAATGCCTAACATTCCTAGGTTCGTGGAAACCGCGGAATTTATGAGGCGGGAGATGGAGCATAGGGCTCGACAAGACCTGTTAAACCAAAGGATCGACGACCTGGCCAATCAAATCTGGATCCAGGAAGAAAAGATCACGACTTTGGAGGAGGACAGAGAAATCCTCGAAGACCGCACCGAGACCACTAGAGCAGAGGCTAGGTTTGCTATCCGAGTAACCCTAGCAGTACTTGTGATAGTACTAATCTGTTTCCTAGTGGAAAGCTACCTAAGGCGTGAATGAAGCCTCTATTCCCATTAAATTTTAAATTTTGCCTTATGTAAGGGCTAGAAGCCCAAATTTTGAAAGCATCTAATGGAAATCATTTTGAAATTTCATCTTGTTATCATTTGTTAGTTTGGCTTTTCTTTCATCATTACAAACTCTTTCATCAAAAGCAGCTCGCGTTAGTACCTAAGATAATTAACAACGTAGCATTAAACTATAAAAACCCTAAGTGATACGCATACTTGAAGAATAAACTTCGAACAAACCTTCTAGTTCGTAAGCACTCTTTTAAAACAACACGACTTACGAACCACTGCCGTAATCAACTATGATCCTTACCCCTTATATAGACTTCACACTTCTAAACTTGACCAACTTTTCGTTTAACAATCATACATACCCGAAAAACCCAATACGAACAAAAAAACTCAGATCTAGGCCAAATCGTTACCTGTATCGAGCTTCTGATCTGGAGGTTCTTCTCACGAGCTATGGAGCAACACACTTCTTCAATCTCGGATCGATCCGCCAACTTTCTCTCTCTACGATTTCTCTCTCTATATGTTGCAAATGAGAGAAAGGGTGGTGACTTAGGCTATTTATAGGGGAGGCTACCCTATGTTCGCCCCTTCTAGCCCGCCGGCCCATCCGGCCCGGCCCGTCATTCCTCGCTCGTTTATTCCGTTATTATATCTGTCGTTTTATTTTTGGGATGTTACAAGTCTACCCCCCTTACAATAGGTTCGTCCCCGAAACCTATCATAAGTCAAATAGTTGAGGGTACGACTCCCTCATTTCCGTCTCCGTTTCCCAAGTAGATTCCGATCCCTTTCGGTGCTTCCATTGGACTTTAACCAATTGAATAATCTTATTACGCAAACGCTTCTCCTTTCTGTCTAAGATGGCCACGGGTTCTTCGATGTAGTTAAGGCTGTTGTCGACCTCGATGTCAGTAAGTGGTACGTGAGCCGATTCATCCGCCAAACACTTTCGCAAGTGCGATACATGGAAGGTAGGATGAATCCCACTTAACTCATCAGGCAACTCTAACCGATAAGCGACTTCACCAACCCGTGCCATTATCCTGAATGGTCCGACAAACCTCGGACTTAACTTTCCTCTCTTCCTGAATCGTATAATTCCCTTCCAGGGTGACACTTTCAACATTACTCTGTCCCAAACATCAAAATCAATAGGCCTTCGTCCTTTATCCGCATAGGATTTCTGACGATCTTGTGCGGCCTTCATTCGTGCTTTGATTTGATCAAACCTTTCCGACGTTTCTCTTACGACTTCAAGACTTCCTAATTCCTTCTGTTCAATCTCACCCCAACAAACCGGGGTCCTGCATCTTCTCTCATACAACATTTCGTAAGGCGGCATGCCTATCGTCGCGTGATAACTATTATTGTAGGAGAATTCGGCTAACGGCAGATGACTGTCCCAACTGCCGCCAAAATCGATAATACAAGCACGAAGCATATCCTCCAATGTCTGAATGGTCGTTTAGGACTGACCATCCGTTTGTGGGTGGTATGCCGTGCTGATATTAAGCCTCGTGCCCATCGCCTTGTGAAATCTTTTCCAGAACCTCGATGTGAATCGTGTGTCCCGGTCAGATACGATCGTCAAAGGCATCCCATGCCGTGCTACTACTTCGTTTATAAATACCTCGGCTAACCTCTCCGACGAGAACGTCTCGCGAATAGGTAGGAAATGAGCACTCTTCGTTAAGCGGTCCACAATTACCCAAATGGTGTCATGACCTTTAGCTGTGCGAGGTAGCTTGGTTATGAAGTCCATGGTAATGTGTTCCCACTTCCATTTCGGTATATCAAGTGGTTGAATCTTCCCATACGGTTTCTGGTGTTCGACCTTTACTTGTGAGCAAGTCAAGCACTTGCTTACATACTTTGTCACCTCATGTTTCATTCCAGGCCACCAGTATTCCTTCCTAAGATCTTGGTACATTTTATTGGTACCAGGATGGATAGAGTACCGAGACTTATGAGCCTCATCTAAGATTTTGGTTCTAAGCTCGCCACCCATAGGTATCCATACCCGTCCAAAACGTGTCCTAACACCAAGGGTGTTATATTCCAACTTGTCCAGTTGGCCAACCATCCTTTCCTTCTTTATGTTTTCTTCGTTAAGTGCTTCATCTTGAGCTCTTTCGATTTCCCTCATCACATCTGATGTTACCACCAACTGGCAAGCTTTCACTCTAATAGGAGTAGGCACATCCTTTCGGCTTAGAGCGTCAGCCACCACGTTTGCCTTTCCAGGATGGTATATGACTTCACAGTCATAATCTTTCAGGAGTTCCAACCATCGCCTCTGCCTCATATTAAGCTCTCTTTGTTCGAAGAAGTACTTCAAACTTTTGTGGTCGGAGTAAATAGTAAACTTCACCCCGTAGAGGTAGTGCCTCCGGATTTTCAATGCAAATACGACAGCAGCGAGTTCCAAATCATGAGTCGGATAATTAGCTTCGTGAAACTTCAACTGCCGTGACGCATACGCGATCGCTCTCCCGCGTTGCATCAACACGCATCCCAATCCCTGACCCGAAGCGTCAGAGTATACCACTAAGTCTTCATTGCCCTCGGGAAGGGCCAAGACTGGAGCTTGGGTTAGCTTCTCCTTCAATTCCTTAAACGCCTCATCCTGGGTCGAACCCCATTCATACTTTACCTCCTTCCGAATCAACTTTGTCAACGGCGAAGCTATTTTCGAGAAATCCTGGATGAATCTCCGATAGTAGCCTGCCAATCCCAAGAAACTGCGGATTTCAGTTGGCGTCTTAGGAATATTCCATTCCCTTACAGTCATTATCTTTGATGGGTCAACCATAATGCCGTTCGGGTTAATGACGTGACCTAGGAATTGGACTTCCCTAAGCCAGAACGCGCATTTGGAGAACTTAGCATACAACTTTTCCTTCTTTAGAGCCTCCAACACCTCTTTTAAGTGACATGCGTGATCACCCTCATTCTTGGAGTAGATGAGGATATCATCGATGAACACGATTACCGATCGGTCCAGCATCGGTCGACACACCCTATTCATCAAATCCATGAATGCTGCGGGGGCGTTCGTCAACCCAAAAGACATTACGCGGAACTCGAAATGTCCATAACATGTGCGAAATGCCGTTTTCGGTATGTCTTCTTCCCTCACCTTCAACTGATGGTACCCGGACCGAAGGTCGATTTTTGATAATCAACTTGCGCCTTGTAATTGATCGAACAGGTCGTCGATCCTTGGTAAAGGGTACTTGTTCTTCACCGTACGTTTGTTCAACTCGCGATAATAAATACACATTCTCATCGAACCATCCTTCTTCTTCACAAACAACACCGAAGCTCCCCAAGGCGAGATGCTCGGTTGTATAAATCCCTTCTCAAGTAGTTCGTCTAATTGGGCCATAAGTTCTTTCATCTCCACTGGTGCTAGTCGATATGGAGCCTTAGCCACGGGCTGGGCATCTGGTACTAAGTCAATTCGGAACTCAATTTCTCTGTCGGGTGGTATCCCAGGCAAGTCCTCTGGAAACACCTCCGGGTACTCGCGTACCACGGGTACATCGTCTAGTTCCTTCACTTCCTTACACTTGTCAATCACGTATACCAGATAAGCCTCGCATCCACGCCTCAAGTAATCTGTTGCCTTAATCATCGAGATGACGTTTGGCATCGGGGCGTCGCGATCTCCAAAAACCTCGACTTTGCTACCATCCGGAGCCTTGAGTCGGATTATCTTTTGTTTACATATGATTTGTGCTTCGTTGGCAGTTAACCAATCCATACCCAACACGACATCAAACCCTCCCAAAACCATAACAAACAATCTGGCAGGGAACCTATGACCTTCTATTTTTATCGTGGAGTTGTCAACTGCATCGGTCACTCTCGCAGTTCTACCCTCAGCGGTTTCTACGCTAAAGGCCCTTTCTAGCTTACTGACAGTGTACTTCACTCGTTTACAAAAAGTCACAGATATAAAACTCTTACTGGCACCCGAATCAAATAACACAGATACAAAAGTGTTGTCAAGGATAAACGTACCTGACGCCACATCGGGGTCTGCCCTGGCTTGGTCTTGCGTCAGCGCGTACGCACGAGTCTTTGCTCGGGGCCTCTCTTCTTTCTTCTCCGGGCCTTTCCCCTTCCCGACTTCACCCATTCTTGGTTTGGTGCATTCCCGGCTCATGTGGCCGCTTTCACCACAATTATAACATTTAATGCCTTACATGCATTCACGGGAGTAGTGCCCAGTCTTGCTACATTTGTAGCACAGATTTGTCCCTAGCCGACACTCACCCACATGTCTTACCCCACATTTTCCACAGACTGCCGTCTCACCTACCCTGGCCTGTTTGTTCTGAGCCCCAAACAACTTCCCACCCGATCGCTTAGCGGGAAAACTCAGCTTCTTCTTAGGCTCTTCAATGGCAACGACATTCAGCACCAGATCATCAAATACCACGCCGCTCAGTTCTACTACCGAATCGTAGGTAGTAGGGGCGTTTGCTTTAACATAGGTGCGGACCTTGTCCGGCAACCCCTGAATGTAACAGGCGATCTTTCTCTCTTCAGTAGTGACAAGATGTGGCACCAGACGTGCCAGTTCATTGAATCGGGTTGTATACTGCCGGTGCGTCATGCTCCCGGCCTTCAAACCCAGAAATTCCCTTTCTACCTTCTCAATCTCGTTCCTCGGATAGAAGTTCTTGATTACCAGAGTTTTCAAGTCATTCCACATCATCGAGTCAACAACCTCATCCCCCTTAGCCTGACATATACCTTCCCACCAGTGGGATGCTTCCTCCCTCAAGGAGTTAGCAGCAAATTTCATAACTTGATTTGCTCGACACTCGCTCAGACAGATGGCGGCTTCCATACGTATCACCCAGTCAAAAGTAGCCACCGCGTCCTTCTTCCCAGTCAGGACCGGCGGGTCACATGCCTTAAAGGACTTATAGTCGCAACCACGGTTAAGCGGTGCGTTGATTGCCTCAGTGTTCGGGGTACCAACCGCCGTGTTAGACCCACCCGTCTCACTAGCCTTCTTTAACGCTTCTGCCAACAGTCCTGGCAAAGAAACCTTCATCAACTTAGTGAACTCGCGTGCCAGAGCCGTTCTCACTTCCGGTTCAAAAGTGAATTGTTGTTCTTCGACATGAGTCGGCTCAGTCCCGTGCATACTAACTTCTGGCTCAGTGTGAACACTTCCTTCTTCACTGTACCCTTGGCGTGCAAGGGTCCTGCCGCGACCACCGTTACGACCACCGGTATGGCCCCCACCACGCCTTCCGTTTCCTCTCCTTGCCATTTCGTTCTATAAGACAAGGAATCCAATGTCATCACGCTAGTTAACAAATAGAAATTATAAGATGTTAATATACACTGGCCATCTGCAATTAACCATTACACTACCTTTCGATTTCTATTTGACCACCTTTGTGATTCCATCAGAACACAAGTCCTTACCTAACCCTTTCTAAGGCATACTATATATGTAAATATATACTACCTTCATACCTGATGCTGTGGCTCGAGTTACCCGTACTGGCATCCGCTTTCGGTCCCATTCACAGTTTAAGTTCAGACACTGGGAGTGTCCGAATCTCTCAAACTATGCTCTGATACCAACTTGTAAGGCCCCAAACCCGGGAGACCTCACTTGTTGGATTTACTCATTCACAAACAGTTCTTAAACTTGAATATCAAATAACGCAGCGGAAAATTTCATTAAAAATATAATCATAACATTGTCCAACATGCGGAAGCGTAACATAGTCTAATACATAAACATAACCTAAGCTAATCATAACGGGATGCCATTCTTCATAACATCCGGGTAACTCATCAAGCCGCCCAGCATCACCGTCCATCATCATAACCTGCCTTAACCTGAATGTGCATACTAAAAAAAGACAGCTACGCTGGTGAGTTCTAGCATTACATAAAACCTTAACATAAACATTTTGCCAAAAACATAACATACATTTGTTTAACAAAAGCGTACGTAAAACATGCAATAACTTAACATCATCAAAACATCGTAACATAGCATCATAACATAAGTCAACATGAACCGAATCTGCGCCTTCTCGTAACCGTCAATTCCATACCTCGCATACCAGCGGATGAACTTAAGGCTCGTTACCTCTAAGTCATCCGTCACACAGGTCTCCTAAGGCTCGTTACCTCTAGGTGGACCAAACATATGTCTCCTAAGGCTCGTTACCTCTAGGTAGACAAAACATATGTCTCCTAAGGCTCGTTACCTCTAGGTAGACAGAACATAACTTAGGAACTATTTTCCCCGCAAGGAATAGTACCCTCCATCGGGATCCCGGTAATCCCATGGGTGACCGTCTTCACCCCATCATCAACCAGTTGTACAACCGTTAGCCAGCCACAAAGGCCCCCCGTAAGGGTGAGGCCAATACATACATACATACCTTAGCTCCCGTAGGAACTCGTGGCAGATTCGTTCATTCGTGACTTTCATAAAACCTTTACCTCATTTTAGTTAAAGCATTCGTACGTTTTATTAAACAAAACATCATCTCTTTCGTAAACCTTTCGTAAACTTCATTTGGCAAAACATTTCATAAACATCATCTCGTAAACATCATTTCGTAAACATCATTTCGTAAACATCATTTCGTAAACCTCATTTTAAAAACATCATTCCGTATGTATGCACACAAGCCCAAAAACATTAATTAAAACATTTAAAGAAGGGCTTCTAGAACTCACCGGATAAGCTAATCTGGTTGTCCTAAACAAAGGTCCAACAACGTCACTTCCGATCTGAATTGATTAGTTAATTACACATCAGACCAAATCCCGACTCTAACGGTTTAACCATTCTAAACATACTGACTTTACTTAACCAGCCTGATGCCTGCGCACTTAGCAAGTGCGCAGGGCCTTGTTCTTGCGTACTTAATAAGTGCGCAGACTTCGCTTCATGCGTACTTGATAAGTACGCAGGCTTTGCTTCATGCGTACTTGATAAGTACGCAGGACCTGCTTCATGCGTACTTGATAAGTACGCAGAACCTTCTTCATGCGTACTTGATAAGTACGCAGAACCTTTCTTCTTGCGTACTTGATAAGTACGCAGGATCTGCTTCCTCGCAAAACCCTAACTTTCGCATGCGGGTCTGATCACGTCAAGATTCCGAACTTGTTTACATTCAAAACGTTTGCTTTTCTTTTAAGAACTCAAATCCTTGTTTTTCTTCCAATTTTATCCTTAAAAACGTTACCTTTTCATCCAAAACCCGAAAAACCCCAATACGAACAAAAAACTCAGATCTAGGCCAAATCGTTACCTGTATCGAGCTTCTGATCCGGAGGTTCTTCTCACGAGCTCTAGAGCAACACACTTCTTCAATCTCGGGTCGATCCGCCAACTTTCTCTCTCTACGGTTTCTCTCTCTAGATGTTGCAAATGAGAGAAAGGGTGGTGACTTAGGCTATTTATAGGGGAGGCTCCCCTATGTTCGCCCCTTCTAGCCCGCCGGCCCATCCGGCCTGGCCCGTCATGCCTCGCTCGTTTATTCCGTTATTATATCTGTCGTTTTATTTTTGGGATGTTACAAGTTATATATAATATCATCCTATTTTAAAAACGGTCAAACCAGTAAACCGGTAAAAAGACCGATTCGATCATCGGTCCGGTTTTAAAAACATTGCTTTTATGTAGGGGTGAGCAAATAACCGAATTAACCGAACCGTAACCGAATTAACCACTTAACCGAACAATTAACCGATGGTTCGGTTAAGCTATAACTGATTAACCGAAACTTGTGGGTCGGTTTTGGTTATGATGTGTGTCATAACCGAACCGAACCGAATGTAATCAATTTGAAATAAATTTAAACTACCAATCATATTCTTTAATAAGTATTGGTTTTTTCATCTTTAAACCTCTGTAAATTTGATTATAATCACAACTACAGTTTCAATTTAATTGTTTTTTTAAGCTTCAATTTCAGTTTAACTCACTAACTCGTAATCACTTCAACCACTTTTGTAAACTTTTCAACAACTTCAATTACAGTTTTTTTTGTCAGCCATTAACACAAAGCCAAAATTAGTCAACTACTATTGCATGCAGCATGTGTGTGACTTCCTATCATTTTCTTCTGTTCTACTCAGGGCCAAAGTTTGCTATTAAATGAATTAGCAATAAAAAAGCTTCAAAATTACAACTAAGGAAAATGATAGGAGGTAGTGTTGGGCTAGATCAAATATTCAGAATGATTTTAACTTTTGATAATATGGTTTGATGCCTCTAGCATGAAACTCCGGAACAACTACCAAAACTTTTCGTCCTGACTCTCCTTAAATATAAGCTCCCGATCTGCACTTCCGTACCAAGACATCATTGTAACTAGACAAACTTAAGACAGTCATGTGGAACTATAGAAGCATTTAGTGTGATCTGATTACATTTGACCAGTTGACTTTTCTAAAATGGACATGCATTTTTAGTCGTCTAAAACATGGTTATCAAGACCGGTAGTCGGCTAAGCCGGCTAAAAATTCTGTGCCTAAAAGGAATTTGTCAGATGCAACACCAATCAGAATTTGACACGTGGTATCACATAAATTTTAGCCGGCTATAGCTGTCTATTTAAACGGCTTAGCCGACACTTTTTTTCAGACTTGGCTCGATTTTAGCCGGCTATTTGACTTTCCTTAGCCGGCTATTTGAATGTACATAGCCGGATATTTGAATGTAAATAGCCGGCAATTTGAATGTTCATAGCCGGCTATTTGTCTTAAAATAAACACAACAATCATATAATAAGTAGTCAAATACAATATAAGTTTAATATATTAAAATAAACACAATAGTCATATAAAAAGTAGTGCTTAAATACAATATTAAAATAATGTCTTACACAACAATTAGTTTAATATTGTATTTGATCACTACTTTTTATATGATTGTTGTGTTTATTTTAAAACATTAAACTTATATTGTATTTGACTACTTATTATATGATTGTTATGTTTATTTCAAAACAAATAGCCGGTTATGAACATTCAAATAACCGGCTATGTACATTCAAATAGCCGTCTAAGGAAAGTTAAATAGCTGGCTAAAATCGAGCCAAGCTAAAAAAAAGCGCCGGCTAAGCCGTCTAAATAGACTGCTATAGCCGGCTAAAATTTCCGTGATGCCACGTGTCAAATTCTGATTGGTGTTGCGTCTGACAGATTCCATTTAGGCACAGAATTTTTAGGCGGCTATTGGTCTTGATGATCGTGTTTTAAACGGCTAAAAATGCATGTCCATTTTGGAAACGTCAACCGGTGAAATGTCTATTTTGATAATTTTCCATTTATATTTGTGTTTTTGGAGTTCCAAATAAAAAAAAACAGAAAAAAACATGTTGTGTGTGGGTTATTAATTGTGTCGTACGGAGAAAAAAAAAGAAGGGATTATGCGTTTTCTTTGTTTTGAACAGTGAGTTTGTAGCATAAAGAAAGTTTTGAACAGTGAGTTTGTAGCATAAAGAAATGACAGGAAAGAAAGATGGCGGTGGAGAAATTTTAAACCAAGCAATCAAAACAACATCCCGTTGCAATGCCCGAAATAATCACCTACTAACTACACGAGTTGGTCAATAATGGTGGAATCAATTCTATAAGCATACTGTTTGTGGGAAGCTATTAACCCGGTAACGGGAAGAGCGATCGCGGCTAGAAAGGATTTAATGGCAAGAGCATTCGTGTTCCAGACTCTTACCCAAGGATGTGTTACTTCAAGTGACAAAACATGAAAATGCAAAGGTTGTGTGGGAGGCGCTTCGTGTGATGTATTTGGGAGCCGATAGAGTGCAAAAGGCGAGAATTCAAGCTCTTAGAACCGAGCTAAAGATGTTGAAGATGAAAGAAAGTGAAATAATTGATGAGTTTTTGGGCAAACTTAGTGGGATTGCTACACAGTTCAAGAGTCTTGGATCAAACTTGAAAGATGAGATTATGGTTAGAAAATTACTAAATTATGTTCCAAAGAAATTTTTGCAGAGTGTAGCTTCTATTGAGCAATACTTCTGGAAGCCTTGGGAAGGTTGAAGGCGTATGAAGATAGGATCAAAGTGCTTAATAAGGAAGATAATGATCAAGGAAAGTTGTTGCTTTCAAAGCAGGATTGGGAAGGGAGAACCAAGCGTGGTGAGTTTGATCAAGATCAATATGGACAAGGACAAGGTCGTGGTCAAGGAAGGGGTCGCGGTTTTGGTAGGGGTCGAGGAGGCTGGTTCCATCCTAATGAAAACCGAAGAGAACAAGGCATGTATCAAGATAAACGACATATCAAATGCTACAATTAATGTCAAGAATATGGACGCGGTGTTGCTGAGTCATGTCCTAAGCATGAACCAAAGGAAGAAGTAACTAATTTGACTCGAGAGGATGATGAGCCGGCTCTACTTTGATGAATGCACTGGGCCAATATTAAGATTAAAGGGGTGAATGTTGGGTTAATCTTGACAAGTCAACGTGGTACGGGTCCTAGAGTCATTTGTCAAGTCGGGTTGCGGGTTTTAACGGGTCAAACCATCATATTGCAGCGGTTAGTATTTTAGGTTGTTTTAATTTAGTTGTTTGTGGTTGAACAAATAAAAACGTGGAGTTTGACCGAGTTTGTGAAGAGAACGTTGGGTAGATGAATGGGTTGCTCTTTGTACCGGGTGTTTAGGTACTAATTGCTAAAGGGAAAACTTCATAAAAATGTAACCAACTTTTCAAACTGTTTCAATTAAGTTACTCAAACTTTTTTTGTCCCGATTTAGTCACTCAACTTTCAGGTAACCTACTAATCAGATACTTTTTACCTGTTTAACAGGTTTCCACACTGATGTGGCATTTAACATGCTGACGTGGCATTTATTTTTCGTTTTTTTTCTTTTAATATGTTAGCGTGGAATTAATATAATTTTTAAAGAAAATCTTTCTTATTCTTTCATACACTCACCACTCACGTGATGTTTCAAAAAAAATTCTTTCAAAAAATAATTTTTTTAAAATTTTAAAATTAAAAAAAATATAATAATTCCACGCTAGCATATTAAATAAAAATAGATAACGAAAAATAAATTATACGTCGGCATGGTAAATGTCACGTCAACAAGGAAACTTGTTAAACAGGTAAAATGTATCTGATTAGTAGGTTACCTGAAAGTTGAGTGATTAAATCAGGATAAAAAAAGGTTTAAGTGACTTAATTGGGAACAGTTTAAAAAGTTGGTTACATTTCTACGAAGTTCCCCCATTGCTAAAATAAAGCTAAGTAATATATAAATGTAAATAAATAATTAAGCTAAGAACATGGCCAACACAAATCCACATATTATACACTAGATAAGAAAATAAGTTGTGCAAACAAATAACACTGCATACATTTATTCATAATATATAGGTCCTAAAAGTTTATATATATTTAGCTTATGATCACCTGAACTTGTTCTGAGCACTGAACAACTTCTTAAGTTTGTGATCCTCAGTTGGAATTTTGACATTGGTGGCTAACCCTACTACTTCTAGAAACCTTATCATATACCAATAAAAGTCAACTTGCCACCATTCTATTCCATGTAGAGCTGAATACTCAAATGCATGGTGATTATTATGCCATCCTTCTCCAAAAGTAATCAATGCTACCATCCTACATATATACACACATATATAAATTAAAATGGAAATAAAAAACACATGCTAAATATTATTCAAATGAATATATAAGGAATTAATCATTTGAGCACTCCTAAATATTTTGAGAACTCACGAGTACTCGTCAAAAAATCAATCAAAATCATTTTTTTTGTTTTAGTCACCTTTATTACTAGAAAACAACATAAAAAATTAATTTATATATTTAAATTTACATGTATTCATATAGTAAAAAATATATACACATGTGTAAGTTTACCATTTACACATATGCATAAATTTTTTTAAGAATAATTTAGAGAGAATAGATGTATTAATTGGAGAGATAAATCATGTTTTATGTTATATTTTAATAATAAATGTAGTGAAAAGAAAAAAAAATGGGTTTCATTGGTTTTTTGACGAGTTCTTATTTAAACCTAACCATATATATACATATATATATATATATATATATATATATAGAGTTGAGTTCATGAGAGAATGCACTTTAATGAGAGAATTAGAGAACCACTAAGAAAAGAAGGGTGGAATTTTAAAGATAAACGGTAAAATTGGAACTTAAAATATATAAATTTTTAAACATTTCTATCTTTTGCATACATTATTTTTTTTTTTAAATTGCACCATTAAATCAAGAATTTCTTTATCTTTCATTTGAGTATAAATAACGTTATAAAAAATAAGAATTAACTCGTCGTTTTTTTTCTTATTATTTTCAATATTGCATATGTGTAGTATCACCCAAAAACCTAACACACTCTCCAAAAACCTAAACCCCCACCACACCCCCACCCAAAAACCTAAACCTCCACCCCACCCCCACCCAAAAACCTAAACCCCCACCCCACCCAAAAACCTAAACCCCCCACACCCACCCCCGCCCAAAAACCTAAACCCCCACCCACCCTTGCCCAAAAACCTAAACCCACCCACCCCACCCACCCCCACCCAAAAACCTAAACCCACCGCACCCACCCCTTACCCTAAAAAATCTAACCCTAAACGTAATACTGCATATGTGTAGTACCACCCTAAAAACCTAAACCCCTCACCCCACCCCCACCCAAAAACCTAACCCCACCCCACCCACCCCCCAAAAACTTAAACCCCCAACCCACCCCAAAAATCCTAACCCCACCCCCCCCACCCACCCCCCTCCAAAAACCTAACCTAAAATCTAAACTTAACCCAAAAGCTAAACCGACTATTTTTTCGAGGTTTTTTTTGAGCGAGGACGACGTGGAAAACAAGGTCTCCGAACCACTTTTTTAGTTTTTGATTTAAATTTTGAGTTATGATTTTTTTTATTATTATTTTTTACCTTTAAAGAGGAGTTATCTAGTTCTCTCCCTAAATGTTAGTTTTCTTATGAACTTCACCCTATATATATATATATATATATATATATATATATATATATATATATATATATATATATATATATAGGGAAGGGTTCAAATGCTAACCAACTTTTTATGCGATAACCGTGCTAACCACTATAAAACAATAACATAATTTATAAATTATTTTTTCTTTTAATTGTTAAAATAGTATTTAAGTATCTTGAATAGATATTTTGAACGTATATATGAAAATGATGAGTTTTACGTATACATACCAAATAATGTTACATATACGTGACATATAGTGTTTACATATATGTAACTTAACATAATGATAATTGATACATATACGTAACACTCTGTTTGAGAATGGTTATCACGGTTATCACATAAATATTGGTTAGCATTTGAACCTGACCCTATATATATATATATATATATATATATATATATATATATATATATATATATATATATATATTAAACTTACCAATTATTTTTGGAGAGATCACCGGTTTTCCAAGCTTGATTTCCCCATATATGACAAGCTGAGTTAACTAGAAAAGTCACGTGATATCCCCATGTGGTTGCTAATCCCTACATATATCATGAGCAAGTCGATCAATAACTAATTATCATTACTCTGCTATACACGAAGTTGGAAAATAAAATAATCAAACAACGTACTCATACCACAACCCAAACAAGGTAGGTAAATCCACCAAAAGCATAAACGAGGGCAGAAAATGCAAATATATGCAATAGATAGCTTCTTTGAATGAATTTATAGAATACTTGATTCTTTAAATCTTCCACGTTCTTACGCTCTTGATACTGCAAATCGATCATATATCAACTTAAACCGGATAATTATTAGCCACTAGAAACAGTTTCCTTTTCGGAACATGAACCTATAGTACCTTTTCAAGAATGTAGCCGCTATCAAAGAGCCAACCCATATGACTAAACCAAAATCCGAAGGTTGGAGAGTGTGGATCTTTCTCTGAATCAACATACTGATGGTGATATCTATGCATGCTCACCCAATATATGGGATCCCTCTGTATACATATATTATCGTTAAGAATTTGACACCGGTACAATAAAGTTTTTTTTTAAAGCAGTCAATAGTTTTTATTCAAACGGTTTTTATTTAAAACCGTTACAAAAAACAAGAAAACCACTACAAATAATGTGTTCCTAAGGGGTTTAAATTGAACTGCTTTATTTAAAAAAAAATTACAATGGGTCTCCGGTACCATTTACAGTAGTTTATAATGTGGACCACCTTACTCATTTACTAAACCGCCATATTTGAAGTTATTTACATCGGTTTTTCACAATTATTTTATTTGTATTTATTAAATCAATATATATTTTAGATGTCATTTAAAACGTTTATTTAAAATCTCATTTGAACCGCTTTGTTTTTAATCACCTTTTAACATCATATCGGTTATTTTTATAACCGCTCTAAATAGTTTAACCAAATTACATACATCAATCAACGACCTTCTCTTTTTCTCTATCTATTTCTCTGCTTAACTTACAATGGCCGTCACTCAAACTCAGATTCATTCTTGGGCATTATTAGAGCAAACTGAAATTTATTATTGTTCGATCATTACAAAAAAAAAACTCGGATTTTATTCTTGGTGATTATTAGAGCAAATATACGTTTTCTGTTGGGTGACATTAAAGCATTTTTTTTTGTTAAGAGCAAACCGGATACTTAAAGAATTCTTCATTAGAACATTTATTGTTGGGTGATCATTATTTCTATATATTTGCATCTATAGATTTATAAGGATGAAGGGGAACAATCCTCATCAAAAAACTACCCTAACAAAAATACTCAATAAAATATCACATCATTTTTACCCAAATCCAATCCTAATACCCTAAAGTGTTAGGGGCACAACCCTAATACCCTATATATATATATATATATATATTTAAGTTAAAACTAATATATATATTGATTCACTCTAGAATTCATATGAAAACCTAAAACAAAATCAAGCCCTTAATGTCAAGCTCTAAATAAAAAATCAAGCCCTGAATGCATTAATTGATTCACCACCTGAATATTAATTCACTACCTGCATGAGGGTATATTTACCCGAAGTTTTTTATTTTTTATTTTTTGAAAGGCTAATTTCTTAATTCCTGTTGAGAGTGAGACTTGAACCCATGACCTCCCCAAATCTTGGTGTTCCTAAAGGATTTTTCCTCTACCATTGGGCCACCAACCCCAATGTTATTTACCCGAAGTTGCCTACCCGATTTGCTACCCGCACCAACGGCGGCGGTGTACCCGCGTCTACCCGCAGGGACTACCCTAATAATCAATGTAGACTTGGAAACTTTTTAGATTACCCATCTGCAATTAATCTAACACAAAATAATTTTGGATTGTCCCATTTTAGTACTTCTTTTTTTATTATTCTATCTTTTATATATATATATATAAATATATATATAGAGGAAGTTTTAAATACAAAGAGCTTTTATGATGCGAAGGGTACGAAGGATTATGGATTATTAATCTACCAATTCAAGGGTTGAGATGAAATGTGTGCCTAGTCAGCTTATTTTTAAACGTGAAAAAAGTTTGAAAGGGTAAAATGGGTATAGTATACATTTGTTGACTTTTTTCAAGTTCGCCATTTTTTTAAAACAAGTATAACTTTTTTATACGACGTACATTATTTAGTAATTAGTAATATTTGATTTTTTTTTTAAATTTGGAAAACTTAAATAAATAAATAAAAGATGTGGCAACATTCTAACGGAGAAGGTAGTATTCACTGGGGTTGTAGTTTAAACTTAGTTAGTATTGTGAATGTATAGAAATATGAGAATCAATTTAGTTCATTTATTCAATAGTACATATACATATATACATGGATGAAAATGTAACCGTCAAAAACGGTTTCTAACGGGAGATATATCTGGTTTACAACACTCCCCCTCATATATATATATATATATATATATATATATATATACACATTTATATTTATGTTCATTATACACTATTAACAACATGCTTCAGGACGCTATTAAATCGGTACTTCAGGACCTAAAGATAAAACTGATTCTACTGGACCAGTTATGCTACCTCGTTAAAAACCTTACTAAGAAAACCCAGTGGGACAAAACTTAGTCAAGGAAAAAAGAGTATAGCGTGTATAATGCTCCCCCTCAATTTAACTAACGTCTTTTAATCTACGAAGTCCGATCTTTTGTGATAGATGCTCGAAACTGCTTCTTGGTAAAGATTTTGTGAACAGGTCAGCTAGATTGTCATTTGACTTGATTTGATGAACATCGATTTCTCCTTCTTTCTGCAAGTCATATGTTGAGAAAACTTTGGTGAAATATGTTTTGTTCTGTCACCTTTGATGTAGCCTTCTTTTATCTGAGCTATGTAAGCAACATTGTCTTCATAGGTAATTGTTAAGTCCTTCTGGATCTACACTAATCCACATGCTTCTTGTATTCGATTAAACATTGATCTCAACCACACACATTGTCGACCGGCATCATATAGTACTATAAATTCAGCATGATTTGATGACGTTGTTTTAAGTGTTTGCTTTGTCGACTTCCAAGGAATTGTTATGCCATCAAATATGAATATGTAACCTGTTTGAGAACGTGATTTATGTGGATCTGATAGATATCCAGCATCAACATACCTAACAAGCTGGGACTTTTTATCTCTTTGGTAAAAAAGACCTAAGTCTTGCGTCCCACAAATATACCGAAATATATGTTTTATTTCATTCCAATGTCTACATGTTGGAGTCGAACTATATCTTGCTAGTACATGTACCGAGAATGCAATATCAGGTCTCGTGTTATTTGCAAGATACATAAGGGCACCGATCGCACTTAAGTACGGTACTTCTGGACCAAGTACTTCTTCGCCCTCTTCTTGAGGTCGGTAAGGATCCTTATGTGGGATCTAGCGGCCGTACAACCGTAGGGACGCTAAACGGATGAGCTTTATCCATATTGAAACGTACTAACATCTTCTGAATGTAGTTTGATTGATGAACAAATGTGCCATTACACAGGTACTCAAATTGAAGACCAAGACATAATTTTGTCATACCAAGATCTTTCATTTCAGATTCACTATTTAACAATTTAGCATGTTTCTCTATCTCTTCAGAAGATCCAATGATATTTATATCATCAACATAAACTGCTATTATGATGAATTTTTTAGTGTGATCTTTTTATAATGACACATGGTCTAAATATATCAAGATTTGTATCTTCTTTTTCGAGATATTCACTAAGTCGGTTGTACCACATACGACCATATTTCTCGAGACTATATAAAATTTCTTGAGATTTATAATACACATCTCGGGATACTAATTATAATGCTGCAGGCATTTCTAACCATTCAGAAATTTCCATGTAGTTGTCACTTTCAAGTTTTCCACACAAGTATGCAGTAACAACAACCATAAGTTTTCTTAAGTCCTTTTGAGATTGCGAGGCAGACTAACATCTAAAGGTTATCGCATCCACTACAGGGGAACACGTTTCCTCACAATCAACTTCAAGGATTTAGGAAAAACCTTAATGTTACAATTCGTGCCTACATCGCATAATCTTATAATTTTCGTTTCTTTTTATTTAAAGACATCCATTTATAACCTACTGGTTTGACGTCTATGGGTGTTCGGACTACACGTCCGAAAACGTTTCACTTGCCATTCAAATTTAATTAAGCCTTTTAGGCGTCTTGCCATTACAGCCAGTCATCTCTGTGTATATTCATACAGAGTTTTATGTACGCAATCTTTTTCATTGATTACATCTATTGCTATAGCATATGCAAATATTTCAAACACGTGTTTAATTTTGGTTCCATACTGTCCTGCGTTGTACATAATTTTAATTGAGATCTCATATTTGTTTGGTATATGAGGTTCTTCTAGAACTCATTTTCCTTTTCTCGGGCATTATAGATTTCTTCTGGAATCATATTAGTCTCTTCTAGGACATTTACCTCTTCTGGGCTTTATCGCTTCTTTCTGCGATTTCATTAATCTCTTCTAGGATTTTATCTATAACCTCTTCTAGGGTTCTGTATATAGGGTTGGACCAACTGCCTTATTCTGCTCTTATTCTTGTGGATTTTTATGTTTGGAACCGATTTATTTCCCATGTTTCCTGTGTATGGTAATCTTTTTATGATTACTTCAGTTTGAGCTGGTGAAGTTTATGCTGGTATATGTGACTTTGTCACTCTGTTTGTGTGTGTGGATATGCATCATATAGTTCATTTACTATTCTTTGCAATAGCATGACATATTAGACTTCAGACATATAATAACCACTTCAGGGGTGATGATGATGCATTCGATGATTATGTTTTAATGTATTACCGGTCTTTCCTTATTTAGTCTCCCCCTAAGACTGAGAATATTGTCTCATTAAGATGATAGTCAACATACGATGTTGTAAACATGTCCCATTGTGGTAAGTTATGGCGGTACTGATACATATATCACATAACCAAATTGGGACACACTTGGTTCTCTTCCAGAGACTAGTTGTATAGGGAGTATTTGATCAGCAGTTGGTTTTAAACTGATTAGTGCAATGATATGCAGAATAGCATGCCCTCACATAATAATTTATATCTCTTTAGGAGCGATCTAGTTATTAACTTTAATCATTACTTAATGATTCAAGTAAACCATTTTTATATGTGAACATGAGCTTCTGGGTGTTCAACATTTATCACGATAGATATACAATAAGCGGGAAAATTCTACATATAAGGTAGCTAAAAGATCCACATGTGACCATATATAGATGTATCTCTTAAGATTGTAAAATACTGAAAATGGTCCACATGGCGATTAACATACCCGCATATATCCTCTTGAGTTCTTCCCAAATATAAGAGGGATTCTTTATAAGAGTTTGTATTCAAAGAGCTTAAATATTGATTTGCTGAAAGAATTCAGTACACATGTTGGTAGCAAAAAATTAAATTGTTGAGAGGGTGCTTGTTGGCACCTTTGATCATTCACCTCAACACGATGCTACCTCAATGACCTATTTGGTCATGCCATAAGTTGTATCTAATAACTTCTGGTTACTAGCCATGTATGATTCGATAGGATTGATATTAGTACAATATAATCCAAATAATATAGTTTGTAGTTTTTCGATAATGGTCTCCTGGCCATTTTTGTTTGAGGTAAGTTGAAGTTATTCAACATTATTATTATTATTATTTTTTAGAAATTGTTCTGAGGTGGTAACCATTTTGTCTAATATCTTTGAAACCAAGTAAACTTCGTCGTGATTTACTAGAGTATAATGCATTATTGAGAATCAGTGTGGTACTCGAAGATAAGATTATATGTCATCTGCCAGAGCCTTCAATAAGGTTACTCACACCAGAGATAGTACCAACAGATATCTCTATCAGAGACAACCCAGAGAAAAAATTTCTTATGTTTGATAATAGTGTTGGTACTACCACTATCAACTAGATATTCATCACCAATAATAGCTCTGCTGGAGCTGGTAAACATGTTTCTTCATGAAACAGATAAATAAAATAAATATAAATTTAGACATCACGAACATTCTCTATGAAATCACATGTATCTAAATGAGTGTGTGATAGTGGGGCAAGAGATGAGAAGGTAGATGCATTCTCAATCAGATTAATCTCAACCTTTTTTTTTCTTTATCTTTCATCTTGTTTTGATAAGTTTCAACGAGGTATTTGGGGATACGACACGTGCGGTACGAGTGATTTGTCATCCCACATCTATAACATATATAGCTTTGGTTCCCGCTAGTTCTCCCCCTAGAAGGTCGCCTCGTATTTTTTCGACTTAATTCGCCACTACTGGGTTGAGGTTTATGAGACTCCCGATGCCAAGTATTGCTCCGTTCACGTCCACGGCCTCTACTGGAGCCGCGGCTTCTCCCTCTCCCACGCCCGCTCTTATAAGTTCCCGCATTCGCTTCTGGGAATGGGCTAGCACCGATAGGTCGCGATTGATGATTTAGAAGTAGAAGCTTGTTATTTTGCTCAGCGACCAGAATAGATGATATCAATTTGGAATATTCAGTAAATTTTCGTTCCCTATACTGCTGCGACAGGAGCATATTTGAGGCATGGAACGTTGAAAACATCTTTTCAAGCATGTCTTCTTCGGTTATCTTTTCTCCACACAATTTCAGTTCAGAGATTGTGGAAAAGAGCAGAGTTGTAATCGCTAACAGTCTTATAGTCTTGTAGCCTCAGATGTAGTCACTCGTAGCGATCTTTTGGGAGTAAGACCAACTTCTGTTGGTCAAATCGTTCATGAATGTTTTTCCATAATTCAAGAGGGTCCTCAATAGTAAGGTATTCTCTTTTCAGGTCGTTGGGAAGATGATGATGGAAAAATATCATAGCTTTGGCTTTGTCTTGAAGGGATGTTTGATTCTCATTATTGATCGTCTCTCCCAAACTCTTTGCTGTTAAATGAATTTTAGCATCAAGAGTCCATGGGAGGTAGTTGTTACTCGATATATCAAGTGCAACGAATTCTAGTGTTGACAAGTTCGACATTATATCCACA
Source organism: Smallanthus sonchifolius (assembly GCA_023525975.1). Classification (NCBI taxonomy): domain Eukaryota; kingdom Viridiplantae; phylum Streptophyta; class Magnoliopsida; order Asterales; family Asteraceae; genus Smallanthus; species Smallanthus sonchifolius. Next base: position 83,987,292 of record CM042034.1, on the reverse strand, counting down.
AATGAAAGGTTTGGGTATTAAAAACGAGTCTGTATATATATGAAATTATATACGCTAAAAGAACTTCGGGTTCTTGTTGGTTAGAACTACAGGTTCTATACTGTCAGACCGTTTTTAATATAATGGAGAAGGAATTTCAAAACGTGTATGTTTTTGGTTGTCTTTAGTGTACTTGTATTTGCGTTGTTGTGTGTGTGAGATTAAATATGTAATAATAATAGAAAAAATAAAAACATTATAATAAATAATTGGAAAATTCGATGCAATCTTGAAATACAATCCAATTATACTAACTAGGTGATCTCTAAAGCACATATCAGAAAACCAAATCTTTATGTTTTTCTTTCGGGCCAAAATGATGGGCTGGCTGGGTATTATTTAGATATTAAATGATGGGCTGGGTGTTATTTAGATTTTGGATGTGGGTCCCATTAATATAGAAGCGAGTAATTAGGCGAGTAATTAGATGCGAAGACGAGGATGCGTATTTGTCGAAAGTAAAGAATCAACATCTCCATTCGTGTAAACTATATCATTGAGTCTTGTCAATTTCTCCCGTTTATACAATCGGTTACGGGTGTCTCTTGACGGTAATTTATCTTGGTTGTGGCGGCTAAACGCTATTGCAGATTCCTCTCAGCCTTTATCGACGACGGAGATCGATTGTAAGTAATTGATTTCGTACGTTTTTTTTTCTTTTCGTATGGAAAACGGCAGTAACCATAAATGGTAAAATGAAATAATTTATTTTAATTTTAAATAACCGTTGTATTTAATTGTTTAGATACGCTTTAAATGGTATAAATATTTTGACAGGTATTTCCTTTAAAGTGGCTTTGAACTGCTATATATAAGTTATTATTGGTGGTTTATTTTTTCTTTTAAGATTTTCTTTTGTTTGTTTTTTAAAGCGGTTTTCAAACCGTAAAAAAGGGGAAATTACATATATTCCCTTAAAAACTTCAGTAATTGTATATATACTCAGCTCATAATTTTATTTACGTATATCCCTTCATAATTACAAATATACCCAACTGGATGATAGAATCGATCAGAAGCGACCCTGTTTGTTGGAATCGATCGAAAGCGGGAATCACAAGGTACACTGGATATTGTAATCGATCGGAAGCGGGAATCACAAGGTTATGGTTGGGATCGATCAATGGAATAAGAATAATCGTATTTTTTGTAAGGTTAAATGGCTAATTTTATAGAAGAGGGGTATATGTAATTTATGTTTTGGGTTGGATATATATGTAATTAGGGGTGATCAAAGGGTCCGACTCTTCAGGAACCGACCCGACCCGACCCGGAATCGGAACCTTGAAATCGAAAAGTCTGGAACCCCGACCCCTATAAGGAGGGTCCGGGTAAGGGTCTAAAGGGTCGGGTCTAAAGGGTTTAAGGGTCCAACCCTTCAGTGTGTTACTTTTCATTTTTTGGCTTGTGTTTTATCAAGGTTCCTAAGGTTCTTAAGGTTCTGACCCACGGTTCTACCCGGAACCGACCCGGACCCTTTAAAACTGAAATCTCAGAACCTTGAATCGACCCTTTTTGCTAGAAAGGTTCTAACTCACGGTTCTAAGGGTCGGGTTCGTGGTTCTTAAGGGTCAGAACCGTTTTTTTGCTCACCCCTAGGGTTGAAAAAATAAGGATATGTATAATTTTAGCTAAAAATATATATGATTTTTTTAGGGCGAATAATACATTTAATGCTGTTCTTTAACCGCTATAATAAATCAATATAAGTGCTCCAAAAGATTCTTTTTTTTTTAACTAGTGTAACTATAAGAAAACTGTTAGTGACACAAGAAAAGAGCACGTGGGTTTTCATTTGTTCCTTAATAAAACACAAAATTAAGTATAAAGAATGCATATATGAAAGAAACAAATGAGAGAACCTGAAAAGATAGGACACCAAGATAAGCAAAGGTGTACTCAAGCCACTTGGGCAGCTTGAGACTGTGGTGTGCTAGGTTACGGTGATACGACAGAGTTACACCAAAAATTCCACGCAACACGTAGGATGAAAAGCCCGCCCAGAATGCACCCCAAGTAAAAGTAAATGGCGCGAAAAGCGCAAGCAAGTGAATAGCTAATATCCCTACACCCATCTTCACATCAAGAGTCCTCCATGTACGACCAATGAAGAGGTTTCTCTTCCTTGTAACCGTCACATTAGAGAGCAGTATTTTGCCAGAGTCCTTTACACCTTGGGAAACTGTGATCAAATTGCTCATTTTGAATGGTGAGAAAAATGTGTGTAACATTTAGTATTTTGATATATGCTTAACGTGTATGTATTTATAAAGAGGTAGCCTCCTATGAGGCATGGCTGAGGATAGTTGAAAGATGAAATATCCTGCAATTATGACCTGCCATTTGCCAGGCTGCCTGACTTTGCAGAGGGAATTAACTTTGAAAAAATATATTATTTCTTACCTTTTTCAAAAAAAAAAAAAAAAAAAAAATCTAATAGAATCTATTGTTTTAGTTTTTACTTGATACAAACTAATAATAAGTTTTTTGAAAGGACTCAAACCGGGAAGTTTTCATAGTTGGCAAACATAGTTTTTAAACTTTGAATTAAACATTTAAGTAAACAACGGAAGTCTATTACATAAATCATGGTCAATTTAAACTTTGAAATAATAACTGTTCAACAATCATAAACTAGATAGTGGGGATGTCAGTCTTGATCAACAGTAGCCAAAAGCCATCATTTTCCAAGCTATCAGAGCTTCATATCTTTTTCTTTCCTTTGCTACCTGATTTGCATACTAAAATAGTCAGCTAACGTTGGTAAGTTCTAGGTTTCAATCATTTAATAAGTAACTAATTATTCACATGTTATTCATATAAAACTTGCTCTTAGAAAACATACTTAAACTACTAAGTAAAAACGTATTACAATACACATGTAATCCTTTACTTAGCCATTTCTCTTTACATTGTTACTTATTTCATACATCATTTACATTCGTTATAGTCCACGAAAGACACTTTACAACCACGAAGGATCACTTTTCATTTGGTGAGATTCCCTAAGGCTCTACGTCCGAAGGCTACTCTCACCGGATTTCCACGAAGGACATTCTATTACTTTGGTGACCGTCATCACCTAATGTGATAAACATCAACCTAATGTGATAAGAGCATTTTGTTCAATAATTGTCAACCAAAATCTGTGTTCATGTCTACGTCTAATGAAATCAGCATATCCAGAGATATCTTTGGAGGACCGGTGATTGCTTGTATTCTCAAAGAGACTCCTAAGGCTTTGGAGCATTTGCATGAACATGGACATCCACTATTAATGTTAAGGTCACTAGATTTACTCTTTTTTTGTTATTATTATTACCTTTTTTTATTATTATCATTGACTTCTTTTCAATCTCATTAAAGTGAGTTAAAGTTCATCACTTGATTAATTTTTTTTTGAAAGGCGAACATTGAATGTGTGACGTCGCACCCCCCGTCACATGGGAGAGCCTCGTCCAACTCCGGCCAATATGTTGTCTTAACCGGGCCCACTTGGCATCAGAGTTGGAGAGCTTTCAAGGAAAAACCCCACCCAATACGGCCCCTTCCGGGCTTGAGGGAGAGCCGAGGCTCCAACCCTGGATCGGCGTGGGTAAAACCCTTGTGCATCAGCCTAAAAGGTCTCATTTGCGATGCCGCAGAAATTAATGGTGGTGGCAGGGATTGAACCCGGGTCCCTTGGGACTTCAGGCCTCACCTCAACCACTAAATATTAAAACTTTGACAGATTTAATAGTGAAAGTTCTGATTTTTGACAGATATAATAAACGAAATCTGGGATCTTTGTTAATCTTTCTTGGTAATTTTGCTACTAAATTTTTTAAAATGAAATTTGACTCTATATTGATTTGTGCTTTAGAGCCCTTTTTAGTATTTTAGTACTTGCAAAGAGAGAAAGGAATAGGCTTCATCTAAAGTGAATTATTCATTTTTTTACCTAATTCTTGAAATATCATTCTTATTTCTGGTAGTCGATGCAGTGTTCGTATGATGATATAGTGAGCAATGTGTAAACCATACTTCTAATGATGCAGTGTCGTTTATGTATATGTGCAACTTGCGAGGCTGTTACTAACCTCTGTAGCTTATTCGATGTTTAGTTTACACTCAGTTTTTCCCATCAACATACATTCTCATCTTTTGTATTTTTAAAACTTAAAAGCATATAACCGTTGCACAAGCAATCGTTGTTGTCCTCTGGTAATGAATACTTAATTCGGTTTATGTTATTTTTTTTATTTATCAAAGGTTAAAATCGATAATAAATAGTTAATTCCATTTCTTATGCACGGGACACTTTGTTTAATGTAGTATCTTTAACGCGTCAAAAGTAAAAAAATGAAACGTGTTATGACCCATTTCGTGAATAAGTAATGGAAATAAATCAATAATAGTAAAAGTAAAGCTAATTAACAAGGTTTTTGTCTGCTCAAACAAAAAAAATAATTGAAAAGTTTACTAGAATTACTTACTTCTACTAGATGGGTTAAAGTACTATTTTGATTAATTGATTTATTGTGATGCAGTTCATAGGATTTTCATGGCCCGCATACATGGAATTAAATGTGCATTTACATATAGGTAATTAAAGGTGTTAATCAGTTTTGCATAATTCTGTGTTGATCAGTTTTTGTATATTTGCGTTGAATTTATATATTTTGGGTTCCCTTAGGATGTGATGACGAACGTTATATCTTATATGTATATGTTAGTGATAGAAAAAGCAAAGATAGGTTCATAGTTAATTGATCAACGATTGTTTTAGCAATTATGTTACTAAATAAACAAACAACTCTTATTACAAACGTCATACCCGCCGCGAAGCGCTGAGAGTACTCACTAGTTATATACATACATATATAGCAGGGTATGATCACTTGAACTTGTTAACAGAAGCAAACGACTTCTTAAGTTTGTGATCCTCAGTTGGTAATTTGACATGGGTGGCTAACCCTACTATTTCAAGAAACCTTATCATATACCAACAAAAGTCAATTTGCCACCATTCTAACCCATGCCGAGCTGAATACTCAAAAGCATGGTGATTATTATGCCATCCTTCACCAAAAGTAATCAATGCTACCCACCTACATGCATGCATACATAAATAATTAACATGTAAATACAAAACAAATACTAAATTCTGAAAATGAATATTACTATATTTATTTATTTATTTTGTAAACTCACCAATTATTCTTGGAGAGATCACCGGTGTTCCAAGCTTGGTTTCCCCATATATGACAAGCTGAGTTAACTAGAAAAGTCGAATGATATCCCCATGTGGTTGCAACTCCCTATATTGCACGACCACATCAATTACATTCCAATTGCTATAAAATTTGTTTACATCAAAATAGAAGACAAACGGGCAACAAGTTGCGTCGCAAACCCTTTTTGGATAACAAAACCAAGTTTTTTAAAAATTACATTGTTAGATCTTGGGGTCATAATTAACATAACTACACAAATTGAAAAATAATCAAACAATTTCTTACCACAACCCAAACAAGGTATGTAAATCCACCAAGAACATAAACGAGGGTAGCAAATGCAAATGGATGCAGTAGATAGCTTCTTTTAATGAATCTATAGAATAATTGATTCTTTAAGTCCTCCACATTTTTACGCTCTTGATACTGCAAAATCATATATGGTCAACTTAAACAAGATAATTAGCCAAGAGATCGAAATATTTTTCTATTTCTTACACGAACATACACGGTACCTTTTCAAGAATGTAGCCGCTATCAAAGAGCCAACCCATATGACTAAACCAAAATCTGAAGGTTGGAGAGTGTGGGTCTTTCTCCGAATCAACATACTGATGGTGATATCTATGTATGCTCACCCAGTATATGGGATCCCTCTATATACATATATAATTAAATTCATTAGAGTGTGAATAAGTCACTATAAGAAAATTTGTGTCGATGAGATACCAATGTGTTATTAAAAATCAAACATAAGTAATGAAATGTATCATTTGGTGTTTTACCTACACATGAAAAATGGAGCATACAATGTACAATCGGTGAATACAAATAAACAAACATACCCATATGGTGATATGAGAGCAAATCTTACCTCTATCTCAATGAATAGAGAGGCTAATCCTAGAGAGACCCTTCGGCTCGGATTCAGTACATTATGACACAAAAAGGGTGGCCTCTTATGAGATACAATTTGTCTAATTTTCTTATAAATCTTAGTAAAACCCCAAATTAATACTACCAAAGGAATGAAAATACCGTAATATTATGCATTACTAATGAACTATATAAAGGAATACAATATATATAATTACAAAGAAAACCAAATCTCATATCATCTTCTAGTTATGATAAAGATATATACAATATGTCCATAGCATGACAAGGGTAAATAAGAAATTTGTCAAACAAGGAGAAGAGAAAAATAATTAAGGGAATCAAATATAGGCCGTTGAAGGGAATCAAATATAGGTCGTCGACCAACCAATATTAAGGGGGGAAGAGTAAAAAAACAATAGGCCACGACCAATCAATATTTGGCAGCAAATGTGTGGAGAGAGATAGAAAGAGAAACAAAAACTAAGGCAACATCCGTACGACTTTGATTCCAGGAAAAAAATACCAAGAACCTTTGAGGTATTCTTAACAACCACTAGCTTAGTATAGTGGCAAAGGTGTATACCAAGACTTCATTAAAATGAAGAGGGCTTGGGTTCAAGTCCCACTTATGACAAAAATTAAAGGGTGGTCCAAGTTGGCCAGTGAGTTTTCTCACCTATGGTGGGTTTCCTCATGTGGGGGTGGAGATGATCGAGTGGGCCAGTGGCCTGTCAGTGATCCAAATTACCATTCAAAAAAGGTATTCTTAACAACCACAATTGGAAAGGTCGGCCATCGACCAAATTTTCACAACAGCCACTCACTATTACAAAATTTACACTTTAGACCCTATATTTTTTTTAAATTTCAGATTTACTCCTGGACATATTTTTCAACTCTATCTTTCAAATTTATAAAGTTCGAGTTTACCCCTGTAATATATTTTTAATAGACGCTTATCACTTAAATTTTTAAACTCTCAAGTTTATCCCATAATTTTTTTTCTTTTTTCTTTTACTTTTTTATATTCGTTTGTAAAAAATATTTCTTTTTTCTATTTTTTTTACTTGATTACTACTTTCTTTAAGGAAGTTGTCATTTCAATGTTAGACTTTATTCGCGTCGCATTTTATCTATTTTTTCGATCTTCATGACCGAGTCGTGGCAACCTCATACGTTTCTTTTATGTGATTACTCACGTTATTGTCGTCTCCGCAATGCGCCTAACCTCTGACGCATCGTGTGTGCTTTAATTATGTATTTAAATACGTTAATATCAACGTACGATCCCGCCGCAACGCTCGGGTTCATATTTTCTAGTTGTATATTATGAATCAAATATATAAAATTTATTATGTTTATCTGCATAACAAACCATAACTAATATATTTTTTATGTACTTTTTATCTAACCTAATAAACCAATATCTCTGAAAACACGTGACAGCACCACATTCCTCCTCACAAAAATTTTCCCGCCTAAATGATACCACCATTTTTTATATCAATTAATCTTAAATTTTTTTATTATATTTATTATACATAGTTCACTATTTATTAATGTTGTATAAATATAATCTATATATATATATATATATATATATATCTATACATACTAATAAATAAAGGTTTTAGAGTGGCACATGTCATTTCCATATGCATCGTGAACATTTTTTTCCGCCTCTCTCTCCTATTTAATGATACAAGTTTCTATAAAAAAAAATTATAACGTTTGTTTCTCACCTCTCTTCTATTAAATAGTAATGATTTCTATAACTATTTTTATAAAATATTTTTTAATTAAAAAATTAGCTTTGTTCATAAAACATTTTTATAGTTTGAACATTTTTTCATTCTTTTTATAAAACACTAGCTTTAACCCCGTGTGTTACACGGGGTGAAACGCTAAGATTATATTGATTAATATCTTAACAAATCTTTTATACAAATTTAATATTGTATTTGTAACTTTTTTTCATTTTGTTACATGCTAAGATTATATGGATAAGAGTAATCAAAACATCAAAAAATAAATTAAAATACATTTTATAAGTTGTGTACTTTAATTTTTATAATACATTAAATTAAATGTTAAATGAAACCTTACGATAATTATTTACAAATTTGAAAATACTTCATTGTATTAAACACTAGGTTAAAATCACGTGTATTACAAGGGTTGAATAAATATAATAATATATATTAAGTCATAAAAACATTATTTTTTAAAAACTCGTGTTTTACACGGGTTGAATAAACACGTGGAATACAATATAATCTGTTAACACCTACACTCGTCAAAATATGTCAGGAGATTTATTAATATAAAGATTAGTATTGTATTTAAAAATATATTATTATTAAAAATAAAGGTGTATTTAATAAGAGAGAGAGCCGGAAAAAAAATGATGAGATTTAATATGGAGGCGACACGTGGCATCTCAAACCTTTATTTATTATATAGTATATATATAGATATAGATTTTACGTGGTATTGGTAATCTTTTCATGTTTACCAAAGAATAATAGCTTGAGTCCATCTCTATTTTTAACTTTTGATAATGCAACATACAGTTGATTATTAATAAACCATGTATCTTTCAATACAAACAAACATTTGAAAGTGATTGACCTAAACTTTTATTCATGGTCATTGCAAAATATACAACAATTGTATATCTTTTCTTTTTTGAAGTTTTAATAAAATTCTTTTGTCTGAATATGTTAACCCAATTATAGGGATAAAATTGTGATGACCAATGTTTGTTCCAAATATAATATTTTATTCTATAACGCGATTACCTAGTGATTTGAGCTGAAATCTTGTTACATTACCTAAACCATTTTTTCTTCAATATTTCTTAATACCATAACTGAAACACCGACACTTAAAACTAATTTATGTTTTTACAAACCTGATAATATAAGTACATTTGGAAAATCAGGAGATTATAAACTTTCATCAAAATCATTATCAAGATGCTCTGATTGACGGATACTATTTGTACTTATATGTGGAAAATCTCGCTAAACTTTTAATAATAAATCTCTCATTAAAAAAATAATAAAAATATAAACATAAAATTTAAATTTCAACAATATATCATCTTTTAAATTCAAATTTTAAAAATCCAAATTTTAAAAATTTTCACTCCTTAATATTTTGACATAATTAAATTTAAAATTCCAAAATTAAAACTAATAAACTAGAATTGAAATTTGTAAACATATTTTTTGAAAAAAAATTCTAGTCATTTAAAAAAATTAAAGTTTAAATATCAAAACAAAAAAATTATTTATAAATATCAAATTTAAAAAAAAACTACTAAATTAAATATCAGTAAACTTTATTCTAACACATATTTATTTAAAATACAAACATAGTATTTTCAAAACTTATATGTAAAATTAAAAAATCTTGTATTTTGATAATAAATTTTAAAAAAATCTTTTTTTTAATAATAAAAATTTAAAAACTCACTTTTTTTTAAAATAACCTATTTTTATAACTATTTTTATAAAACATTTTTTAATTAAAAAAAGTAGCTTTGTTCATAAAACATTTTTATAGTTTGAACATTTTTTTCATTCTTTTTATAAAACATTTTTAAAATTAACTGTATAATGTTTCTAAAATTTGTATTAAAAATTATGTAATGTGTCAAAAATATGTAATATTAGATCTTTATTATTAAGTATATATATAACACTGCATTTATCCACTCTGTATAATATGCAGGGTTTCTAACCTATATTATAATAAATAATAACTATACTTGCTACGTGTCGACTTCTGATGAAATCTAGATCTTTGTTTTTCGTCTTTCTCTCCTATTAAATAATGATGATGTTAAATAATTCAATATCTAACATATATTATAATATTTTATTAAAAATTACTAAATCATAAGAAAATTTCAATTATTTCTTATTTCACAGATGACTAATAACACCAAACATACAAATCTTAATAAAAATATTATTTTATAACAAGTTGTATTTATTCAACCGATTTAACACATGGGCTTTAACCTATCTATACTAATAAATAAAGGTTTTTAATGACACTTGTCACTTTCTCGTGCCTCCTTACATTGGTTTTTCCGCCTCTCTCTCCTAATAAATGTGTCACTATCTCATTAAATAATAATGATATTATAAATAAATTATTAAAGAAAAGCACTAATTATATTAAATAAAATCTATACTAATAAATAAAGGTTTTTAATGACACTTGTCACTTCCCCGTGCCTCCTTACATTGGTTTTCCCGCCTCTCTCTCCTAATAAATGTGTCACTATCTTATTAAATAATAATGATATTATAAATAAATTATTAAAGAAAAGCACTAATTATATTAAATAAAAATATATAATAGGATATCAAAATATAACTAATTAAAGAAAAATATTAATTTATTATATGCACACATTTTCACTTGATATATCTCGAGACGATCATAATAGTCTGATAAGTTATGACCTATCTACAAATTTATAAGTTATATCGTTTTTAATATACAACCCGTGTAATACACGTGATTCTAACCTAGTTATATAATAAATAAAGGTTTTCATGCCACGTGTCGCTTCCATATTCAATCTAATCATTTTTTCCCCGTCTCTCTCTTATTAAATACACCTTTATCTTTTAATAACAATATATTTTTAAAGAAAATACTAATCTTTATATTAATAAATCTCCTAACATATTTTGACGAGTGTATGTGTCAACAGATTATATTGTATTTCACGGGTTTATTCAACCCGTGTAAAACATGAGTTTTTAAAAAATAAATTTTTTATTGCTTAATATATAATATTATATTTATTCAACCTGTGTAATACACGGGATTTTAACCTATATTGTATAAATGATTGCATGATTGTATTTCAAAATTCAAAACTCAATTGGCTATCAAAATCTAAAGGATTTAATATCTTACTACTCTAATAAATGAAAATCTATTCAGGACACGTGTTACTCTCTGGTTACTCCTCATCTTTATTTTCCCGCCTCTCTCTCCTATTAAATATTAGATTTTCTATTCATCTCTCCTATTAAATAATAATCTTTATATTAATAAATCTAATTACAAATACTTGTTATTTAATTAAAAATAGTTATTATATAATCAATCAAATGAACTTAATATTAACTAACATTTATCAATTAAATTAAAAAAATAATACTTAGTTGAAAAAATGTTTTAAAAACTAACTTAACAGACCTTATAACTGTCATGACAAATTACATTTTTTAAAAACATATTTTGACAAATGTGTTTGTTAAAAAATTACATTATATTTTTTCAACCGATGTAATATACTGGTTTATTCAACCCGTGTATTACACGGGTTTTTAAAAATATAAAATTTTTGTTACTAAATATATAACATTTTATTTATTTAACCCGTGTAATACACGAGATTTTAACCTAGTCTACTAATATTTAATAATCATATTAACCCATTTTCTTTTGTAACGTACAATCTCAAAATAACTTTTCCCCGGTAAACTAGCTTTATTTTTTAATCAATACTTGAATGTCAATCAAATTAAATTTGTATGGTCCGTTTCATGATCTTCAAAAATGGAAAAAATAAAAACAAGAATCTCAATTCTTATTTTCATATCTTCATATTTATCGATTTATATTTAAATGTCATAAACACAAAACTTTCTCTCTCTATTTAACACAATCGGATTTTATCGGTCTTCTCCATTTAACATCAAAGAACTTTCGCACCTTCGCCATCAACAAATAATTCGATCACCTTTTCAAAATTTCAAATCAACACGAGTAAGTTCATCATTCTATTTTCTCTTATAAATTAATCTTTTGAATTCGTTTTTAATCATAGAGAATAAAAAATTTGATTTTGATTTTTCTAACCTGATGAAATTCTCAATATATACACTATTATGTTGAGACATAAATATTCGGCTCAAAAGCATATAAACATGGCCCGACTTTAATAATATAAGCAATATAGGTATCAAATGTCTCACACGAACATCAAATACACATAATTCAAAGATCATAAGCCAACTTATCCGACCAAATTATATAATTGTTTATTTTTTACATGTACACTTATACAATTACACTTGTTTAATTGTTGAATACATATGACAATGAGAAATGAAAAATTTGTTTAAAATTTTCAATAACCTTGAGTGGATACATATTTCCGCCATTAGGAACTCATTTTTGCATGATTTTTGCCATAATTTAAATGGGTAGAAATTTAAGATATTTAGTTTAACAAACACATGTAATGTGCAATAATTCAATTTGGTTTTATCATTTTACTTATATAAACAATATTAGATAAGTAATTGAATTTTAAATAAACGAATTTTGTTTACATTTATATTAGACTAGGTTAAAATCCCGTGTATTACACGGGTTAAATAATTAAAATGTTATATATTTAGTAATAAAAAATTTATATTTTTAAAAACCCGTGTAATACACGGGTTGAATAAACCAGTATATTACATCGGTTGAATAAAATATAATGTAATTTGTTAACAAACACATTTGTCAAAATATGTTTTAAAAAAATGTAATTTGTCGTGACAGTTATAAGGTCTGTTAAGTTAGTTTTTAAAACATTTTTTTTTCAACTGAGTATTAATTTTTTAATTTAATTGATAAATATTAGTTCATATTAGTTCATTTGATTGCTGATATAATAACTATTTATAATTAAATAATAAGTATTCGTAATTAGATTTATTAATATAAAGATTATTATTTAATAGGAGAGAGAAATAGAAAATCTAATATTTAATAGGAGAGAGAGGCGGAAAAATAAAGATGAGGAGTAACCAGAGAGTGACACGTGTCCTGAAGAGATTTTCATCTATTAGAGTAGTAAGATAAGATTATAAACCGTGTTATTTAAAAAAAAATTATATATCGTGTTCAACGATATTATATTGTCACTTTTATGTTACACTAAAGGTTATGATTAGAAGATTAAACCCACATCCAAATTCTACCTCGAATGATTCCTACAACATCCATAATTCAAATTGGAAGATCTTCAAATATATTATTATGTATTTCCATTTCTTTTATATATATCTTATCGTATTGTAATATAATTTATCATTATACATGATTAATAACTTATTTGGTCCTTTTTGTAGCAGATATCTTTAGAATTTCATTATATGTCATTTTAAATGGTACGTAGCATATTACATTTTAAAGATATTATTATATTTATTTTATCTATATATTTATTATACAATGGATACTAAATATCTAAGACATTTAATACAATAACCTTTCAAAATTTCAACGTCTTTTTTTTTTATCTTACAATTATCATTTTTAGAGTGTGTACTACCAACATTGAAAATATTGACAGTTAATAAGAGCTAAGGACAATCATTATCAAATGTTGGTTTTTTTAGACAACTGGTTTTCACACATGTTCAATTGTATGTGTCATTATCCAGAGTTAAAATAGAGCCAGAGTAAAACTAATATTGTTATGTACAGATAGTCATTCTATAAATAAAACATTAAATGTTGTATACAAATTTTTGTTAGAGATTCATGAATTATATAAACACTTTTTCATTTTTTCATTGTCATATGTATTGGTCCAATTTAGTGACCTACTTATTAATATAAAAATGTTTCAAATTCTAGATTTATGAATTATGTACATAATTTATCATTTTTTTTTGTTTTCAACCCGTGCTCCATCCTTTAGTTGTTACTACTCCAAAACAGTGTAGTGTATGTAGCTAAAGTGACACGACAATGATAGAATTTTTTTTTTGAAATAGTGTTGAGAATTTTAATGAAAATTAGTGATGTCTTGTATTTATTTTGGTTTTTGGTTGTTATGTGATTCCCATTCCCGGAACCATCCTATGTGGCATCCACATCATCTAGTTCTGTGAATGGCATTCCAGGAAGTAATTGTTATGTGAATGGGGATCCCGGAACTTCATGAATACGTGAATGGCATTCCCGGAACTCCTTTGTTACGTGAATGGCAATCCCGGAACTCCCTTCTCCGTTAACCGGCGTTAGGGTTCCTCACCTCCTTTTACGGAGAAGGGAGTTCCGGGATTGCCATTCACGTAAATAATTTTTTTTGTTATTTATATATATATATATTGTGTTTAAAAATAAACGCTTTTAGTAACAAATAATAAAAAAAACGAGATTTAAAAGAATGTGTTTTAGAATCTCTATTAGGTTAATTTACTAGATCCAACATAAACCAACCAAACACCCCCCCCCCCCCCCCCTCTCCTCTCATAATGGACCCTTCTATAAAAGTTTCGAGATGTTACAATATATATCCATTTAAGTACATCGTGTAATAGTCGTGTTAAGAATTTTAGATAAATATATAAATAAATGGATATTTCAGATTGGTACATTAGTTCTCCCATTATTTATGTTTTTATTTCACATTCAAGATTGCATACTCATCTTATGTTAAATGTTTTCGTTGTTTTTGCTCGACATCCTCCAACTCCAAAGTGCAAGCTAGTGGTATTAAATAAAATACATAATTAAAACAATATTATTGTATTTAGTATATTTATATCTTATCAACAACTTAACATTCATAACTCATAAACACACTAAAGGAAAGTTATGATTGACCTCACATCTCTTTTATGGGGTAAAAAAGATCGTTATCAAGGGAAATGGAGACCCCGAAAAATGTTTATTTGTTATGCAAGAAAAAAAAACTGACAAAATTAAGAAGGTTTTATCTTCATAGTTAAGTCCAGCCATTACTATATATTCACCCCACAGTAGGACCAATTTCTGAAACGGGTCGTGGGTGGATGAAACCCATCATTGCAGTTACCCTACGTTGTATTTAATAGAATCAAAATGTGTTTGATTAAACTCTTTTTTATAGAAAAATACATATATAATTTCTAGTAAATAAATAGTAACCATATATCTTTTGTTTCAATTTAATACTGTTGCACTTTTTAATTGATATAATAATTAAAAAACAGTAGTTTTTTTCTTGAGAAGCAAAAAAAAAAAAACAGTAGTTTGAACAGGGTTAGGGGTTGGCGATTTTGGATGGATGCCACTCAGGACATAAACCCTAATCTTTGCTTGTTAAACATTTTTTGAACTAGGGTTAGGGGTTGGCGATTTTGAAGGCTAAAGCAGACCCATCTGCAGCAGTAAGAGGCCCTAGATCATTGGTTGATTGAGGAATCAAAGATATGGTCATCCGGTTTGCGTATTCACGCGTAGATCGGCTCGGTTTGCTTTTCGTTTCATTTTTTGTCAGTCTTTTGATCATGTTTACTTCTGAGTTTTGTTTGTCTTACTTTTATATGTTTGGCTAAACATTTGTAACCGTTTTGATAAGATGACTCTTAGTGGTTTGATGATTGGGTTTTATAACATGTGTAACATCCCAAAAAAATAATAAAACGAATAAAAATAGCGAGACCGGTGTTTTAGCCAGAGTATTTAAACAAAGGGAACGGGCTTGGGCTCGGCCTCAATGGGCCGAGGGAAGCCCAGTCGCATAAGAGGCAAGGCAGCCCCTCTTCCCTGCTCATTTCCCCACTCACGCAACTTTTAGAGAGAGAAAGGAGAGCTCGGGTCTAGAGAGAGAAAGTGACGGATCAACTCGGGAATTCAAGAGGACGTTGCTGCTGTGCTCGTGATCATATCCTCTGAATCAGAAATCCAATCCAGGTAACAATTCGATCACATTATGAGTTTTTGTTCGTTTTGGGAGTTTTCGGGTTTTGGCTAAAAAGATAGCGATTTTGCGGATGAAACATGAAAATGAGCTTAGATATAGCATCTAGAATGAAAACCCAACGTTTTGATCTTGGAAAACTGAGATATCGACTCGAATCAGACCTGCATGCAAAACTTCAGATTTTTGGAGATGGCGATCTGTGCAGACCCATCGAAACTACTTAGTTTCGATATGTGCAGACCCATCGAAACTACTTAGTTTCGATAAGTGCAGACCCATCGAAACTACTTAGTTTCGATAAGTGCAGACCCATCGAAACTACATAGTTTCGATATGTGCAGACCCATCGAAACTACCATAGTTTCGATATGTGCATTAGTTTCGATATATGCATACCTATCGAAACTACCATAGTTTCGACAGAAAGCAACCAATCGAAACTACAAGTTTCGACTGAAGCAATCTATCGAAACTACAAGTTTCGACAGAAGTAAACCCATCGAAACTACCATAGTTTCGATATGTGCATTAGTTTCGATATATGCATACCTATCGAAACTACCATAGTTTCGACAGAAAGCAACCAATCGAAACTACAAGTTTCGACTGAAGCAATCTATCGAAACTACAAGTTTCGACAGAAGTAAACCCATCGAAACTACCAAGATCAAGTATAGTAATAACTAATGCCATGTAGGAGCACCACCTCATGAGTATGACTTTATTATACAGATCGTGAGTAACATTAGTGACGCTCAGTAGCCGGCTTAGTGTATTTCAGAAACTACTCATCAGGTGAGTTCTATGTGCCCCCCCCCCCCCTCTCTATGTTATGTGCAAATACTTTCAAATGTTTTGGGGCTGAAGTGTATACACTAAATGAATGAAAGTCATGAATGTCAATGTGATCATGTGTGTTATACAAGTATATATACATACCTATACACGAAAGAGAAATTATGAATAAAGAATGAAAAACATGATTATAAAGAATGAATGAAAGTATAACACAATATGAAAGAATGAAATCCTGCTTTATATCCATGTATATATTGCTTGCAAAGTACAGAAAACGTTATGGACGCTTCGATGATAACGGCTACTTCGGTAGACGGACGACCATGTGACTATTTTACAACCGGGACAAGTGCGTTCCTTCATCAGCTAGGACGTACGAATGCCATTAAAGGACGGTCGAAGCAATTGGCATATTATAGTAGAACGGTTGTATAAATAATAGTCGCATGGGAAACGGATACCTTCGGGTAGACGGGCGAATTACGGCCTACGACGGTAGGACGGTTGTAAGTCATGACGGACGGACAAAGGTTGCCGGACGGTTGTAAGAATAAAATGACGGACGGCACTAGTTGCCGGACGGTTGTAAGTATAGGCGGGCCATGACGATGGACCGCGGCGATTGTCTTTGTGACATTCGTAAGCAAATGGCGGGTTGATCACTCTTATAGAGTATGACCCATGAATGTAAAGAAAGAAAGAAAAAGGGTGAATGCATATATATATATATATGTATGAAATCACAAAAAATACAGAAAAAGAAAATACAGAAAAGGAAATACAGAAAAGAAAGATGAAAGAAAGGCAAAAGTTATGAATACGTATTTATATGAATGATTATACAGTAATGCATACTTATACCTATAAAGAAAAGAATGTTTACAGTAAATTGCATTAAACTAGAACTCACCAGCGTTAGCTGACTTTTAGTATACATTTCAGGTAACAAAGGAAAGGCTCGTGCGAAGGCGTGAAGGCTGCCCGGCATGAGACTGACATCCCACTCTATGTTTTTGTTTAGACCATGGTTAATGTTTTGAATATTAAGACTTCCGCTGTAATGTACTCAAATGTTGAATGTTTCCGCTGTGTTTGAATGCTTTTAATTAAAAGTTCAGTAATTAATGACTATGTTTATGAGTAAATCCAACAAGTGAGGTTACCCGGGAAAGGGGCCTTACAAGTTGGTATCAGAGCAATAGTTTGAGAGATTCAGACATCCCTAAATGTCTGGACTCAAGCTGATTATGGGACCAACGCACGGATGTCAGTCTGAGTAGCCAACGCCGACGCCAGCACAGTAAGTAAGTACTAAAGTTAATGCCTATAGATAGGAATATATGCCCTAACTTAGAACCAATAGATGTCAATGCCACGACCAATTTGAAGAGTTTGGAACCCGAAAGGCAATGTAAATTTCTAATCACAAACCGGTCACTGTAATTAAAAATTTACCTTGTTCGTACTGTTCTAAACTATAATCTGAGAGAATGACATTGATGGATACCTTTTATAACCATCAGGAAATTAAGCATTATGGCTGGAGGAGGAAGAACAGGACCTCGAGGCGGTCGCACTGGCCGACGAGGTAGACCTCCGTTGAACCCAAGATTTGAAGAAGAAGAGAGTGTGCACGCAGAGCACACCGAAAGTGTGCACGAGACAGATGTGACACCAATTGGGAACGATAGTCCAGGGCCTATACAGTTAGAACCAGAGGTCAGGGATGCTATTGCCCGTGAAGTTGTGCTCACTTTGAAGAAGGTATTGCCTGATCTACTATCCGAGGCAATAAAGAAAAGTAAAGAGGAGGATGAAGGAGACAAGGAAGAGAAAGTATATGATAGTGATGGGGATGAACTAAAGATAGGATCGAGCAACCGTGGGTGTACTTACAAAGGCTTTAAGGACGGAGACCCACCCAAGTTCGATGGGAGCAAGGATTCAGTGGTAACGCTTGAATGGATTGAGAGGATGAATGCTGTAATCAACATCAGCGAGTGTCGACCAGACCAGGCTGCTAAATACGTTGCTCATTCTTTCACCAACGAAGCACTAAGTTGGTGGAGGAATATTCAGAGAACTAAGTCACCAAATGCTATAAACAGAATGACATGGGACGACTTGAAGAAGCTGATCATCCAAAAGTTCTGTCCACAGAACGAAATTGATCGAGTGGAAAATGAATTCCTAAACCTCAAGGCTGGAAACAAGACGCACCGCCAGTATACTTCGAGATTCAATGAGCTAGCTCAACTAGTACCCCACCTGGTTGAAACTGAAGACCGTTTGATCAAGTACTATGTTAAGGGGTTGCCACAGCGGGTCCGTGTTCATATAAAAGCTAACCTACCCTCGACCTTCGAGTCGGTAGTGAATCTGAGCGGAATCGTCTACGACGACTACGCCAATGAGGACCCGGCACCTGAGACACAAAAGAGAAAGTGGGAGAACCCGTCTAGAGGTACCGGAAGAGGGAACGTAACTACTGCAAATAAGAAACCAAGGTCGGATAAATATGAAGCCTGCAAGAAATGTGGAAGGCAACATTTTGGCGAGTGCCGGGTCGGCTCCACCACATGTTACAGGTGTGGGAAGGCGGGGCACTATTCTCGTGACTGCTTAAGAGACACTAAATGCCAAGTATGTGGACTGTTTGGTCACCTGACTAAGGATTGCAGAAAAACCAGACAATCTGGTTCGGGAAAAGAAAAGGAACAGGAACAACCAAAGACTAGGACTCGAGCTTACGCCCTGACTGAGGAGGAAGCAAGGGGAAATCCTGATGTTGTGTCAGGTACGTTCCTAGTTAATGATGAACATGCTGCTATCTTATTTGACTCTGGTGCTAGTAAAAGTTTTATATCCAATGCATTTAGTCGTAAACTAGATTGCACTATCAACACCATAGTAAAGGCCTTTAGCGTACAAACTGCCGTTGGCAAAAATTTGGCAGTATTCCAAGTAACAGAGGATTGCATAATAGAAATAGAGGGTCATAAGTTTCCTTCTAGATTATTCCTTCTTACCCTAGGAGGATTCGATATAGTATTGGGTATGGATTGGCTAGCTGCCAACGAAGCTCAAATCATATGTAAACGTAAGAGAATACACCTCAAAGCTCCTAGCGGCAGTCCAATTACGGTTTATGGGGATTGGAATTGCACGATGCCGAACATCATCTCGATGATTAAGGCCGAAAGTTACATGAGGCGCGGTTGCGAAGCTTATTTGGCATATGTTATTGATGATAGAATGAAAATTAATGAACTCAAGAATGTACCCGTGGTGTGCAACTTTCCGGAAGTATTCCCTGAGGATCTACCTGGGTTACCACCCGATCGGGAAATAGAATTTCAGATTGACTTATTGCCAGGAGCTGAGCCCGTTGCCAAAGCCCCCTACCGATTGGCTCCGTCAGAAATGAAAGAATTGATGTCTCAACTACAGGAACTAACAGAAAAGGGATTTATTAGACCGAGCATCTCACCATGGGGCGCTCCGGTACTATTCGTAAAGAAGAAAGACGGCAGCATGCGCATGTGCATTGACTACCGTGAACTGAACAAGAGGACAGTAAAGAACAAATACCCACTACCTAGAATAGACGACCTTTTTGATCAACTGCAAGGTGCGAGTTGGTTCTCAAAGATCGATCTTAGGTCGGGTTACCATCAGTTGAAAGTAAGAGAGGAAGACGTACCAAAGACCGCGTTTCGCACGCGTTATGGGCATTATGAGTTTCTCGTGATGTCCTTCGGATTGACTAACGCACCAGCAACGTTCATGGATTTGATGAATAGAGTATGTCGACCAATGTTGGATCGATCGGTGATAGTTTTTATAGACGACATACTAGTATATTCGAAAAGCGAGGGTGATCACCACTGTCACCTAAGAGAAGTTCTGGAGGTGCTAAAGAAGGAAAAGTTGTACGCAAAATTCTCCAAATGTGTGTTTTGGCTTAGGGAAGTCCAATTCCTAGGTCATGTGATAAACCCAAACGGCATCATGGTGGATCCTGCAAAGATCGAGACAGTAAAGGAATGGAACACCCCAAAGACACCAACAGAGATACGGAGTTTTCTAGGATTGGCGGGCTACTATCGAAGGTTCATTCAAGATTTCTCAAGAATAGCCTCGCCACTAACTAAACTGACACGGAAGGAAGTGAAATATGAATGGGGTCAAACCCAAAATAACGCGTTTGAGGAACTCAAGACACGATTAACACAAGCTCCAGTCTTAACACTACCTGAGGGGAATGAAGACTTGGTAGTCTACTCTGACGCCTCGGGGCAGGGTTTAGGTTGCGTACTTATGCAACGAGGGAAGGTAATTGCTTACGCCTCATGACAACTAAAGATTCACGAGGTTAACTACCCAACGCATGATCTAGAATTAGCAGCAGTGGTGTTCGCGTTAAAAATATGGAGGCACTACTTGTATGGAGTTAAATGCACTATTTACTCCGATCACAAAAGCCTGAAGTACTTTTTCGGGCAAAAGGAATTAAACATGAGACAAAGGAGGTGGTTAGAGCTACTAAAGGACTATGACTGTGAGATATTGTACCATCCAGGAAAGGCAAACGTAGTGGCTGACGCTTTAAGTAGAAAGGAAGAATCGGCACCTATCCAGATCAAAGCGTGTCAGCTGATTATAACACCAGATTTGATGGGTGAAATATCAAAAGCACAAGATGAAGCACTGTTAGAAAGAAATATGAAACGGGAAAGGATAGTAGGACAACAAGGGAACTTAGATACAAATTCATACGGAGTACGAACTAGGTTTGACCGGATGTGGATACCTAAGATTGGCGAGCTTAGAGCCAAAATACTCGATGAGGCCCATAAGTCTCGTTATTCTATCCACCCCGGGGCAAACAAGATGTATCAAGACTTGAAGAAAGAGTACTGGTGGCCTGGCATGAAGAATGATGTGACTGAATACGTGAACAAGTGCTTAACGTGTTCACTAGTTAAGGCCGAGCACCAGAAACCATGTGGAAAAATGCAACCTTTACCAATACCGGAATGGAAGTGGGAGGAGATCACAATGGACTTCATTACCAAGCTACCACGAACAGCTAAAGGCAATGACACCATTTGGGTGATCGTCGACCGCTTGACAAAGAGTGCTCACTTCTTGCCAATACGTGAGACTTCTTCGTCCGAAAAGCTAGCAGAAGTATTTATCAAAGAAATTGTGAGCAGACATGGTATGCCGCTGTCGATTGTGTCCGACAGGGATACTAGATTCACGTCAAGGTTTTGGAAGAAATTCAATGAAGCGATGGGCACTAGATTGAACATCAGCACCGCTTACCATCCTCAAACCGATGGTCAATCTGAAAGGACCATTCAGACCTTGGAGGACATGCTCCGGGCCTGTATCATTGACTTCGGTGGAAGCTGGGACAGCCATCTACCATTGGCAGAGTTTTCATATAACAACAGCTATCACACAACTATTGGCATGCCACCATTTGAGATGTTGTATGGGAGGAAATGTAGGACCCCGGTTTGTTGGGGGGAAATCGGACAAAAGGATTTCGCAAGTCTCGAAGTGGTCAAAGCTACTTCCGAGAAATTTGATCAAATTAAGGCTAGAATGAAAGCCGCAAAAGACAGACAGAAATCATACGCGGATAAGAGAAGAAGGGATTTAGAGTTTCAAGTGGGGGACATGGTACTGTTGAAAGTATCACCATGGAAAGGAATCATCCGATTCAGAAAACGTGGCAAACTAAGTCCAAGGTTTGTCGGACCTTTCAGGATCTTAGCAAGAGTGGGTCAAGTTGCTTACAGACTCGACTTACCCGTTGAGCTTAGTGGAATACACCCTACGTTTCACGTGTCACACTTACGCAAGTGCCTAGCTGACGACACAGCTCACATACCTTACGACGAGATCGAAGTGGATAACAGTCTAAATTATATAGAGGAACCGATAGCCATTCTTGACCGAGCTGAGAAACGACTACGCAATAAGTCGATATCGTTAGTCAAGATACAATGGAAGCACAGAAAAGGGTCGGAAGCTACGTGGGAAAAAGAAGACGAGATGAGGGGACTATACCCTCAATTATTTAACGTATAAGCAGTTTCGAGGACGAAACCTCTTTAAGGAGGGTAGACTTGTAACATCCCAAAAAAATAATAAAACGAATAAAAATAGCGAGACCGGTGTTTTAGCCAGAGTATTTAAACAAAGGGAACGGGCTTGGGCTCGGCCTCAATGGGCCGAGGGAAGCCCAGTCGCATAAGAGGCAAGGCAGCCCCTCTTCCCTGCTCATTTCCCCACTCACGCAACTTTTAGAGAGAGAAAGGAGAGCTCGGGTCTAGAGAGAGAAAGTGACGGATCAACTCGGGAATTCAAGAGGACGTTGCTGCTGTGCTCGTGATCATATCCTCTGAATCAGAAATCCAATCCAGGTAACAATTCGATCACATTATGAGTTTTTGTTCGTTTTGGGAGTTTTCGGGTTTTGGCTAAAAAGATAGCGATTTTGCGGATGAAACATGAAAATGAGCTTAGATATAGCATCTAGAATGAAAACCCAACGTTTTGATCTTGGAAAACTGAGATATCGACTCGAATCAGACCTGCATGCAAAACTTCAGATTTTTGGAGATGGCGATCTGTGCAGACCCATCGAAACTACTTAGTTTCGATATGTGCAGACCCATCGAAACTACTTAGTTTCGATAAGTGCAGACCCATCGAAACTACTTAGTTTCGATAAGTGCAGACCCATCGAAACTACATAGTTTCGATATGTGCAGACCCATCGAAACTACCATAGTTTCGATATGTGCATTAGTTTCGATATATGCATACCTATCGAAACTACCATAGTTTCGACAGAAAGCAACCAATCGAAACTACAAGTTTCGACTGAAGCAATCTATCGAAACTACAAGTTTCGACAGAAGTAAACCCATCGAAACTACCATAGTTTCGATATGTGCATTAGTTTCGATATATGCATACCTATCGAAACTACCATAGTTTCGACAGAAAGCAACCAATCGAAACTACAAGTTTCGACTGAAGCAATCTATCGAAACTACAAGTTTCGACAGAAGTAAACCCATCGAAACTACCAAGATCAAGTATAGTAATAACTAATGCCATGTAGGAGCACCACCTCATGAGTATGACTTTATTATACAGATCGTGAGTAACATTAGTGACGCTCAGTAGCCGGCTTAGTGTATTTCAGAAACTACTCATCAGGTGAGTTCTATGTGCCCCCCCCCCCCCTTCTATGTTATGTGCAAATACTTTCAAATGTTTTGGGGCTGAAGTGTATACACTAAATGAATGAAAGTCATGAATGTCAATGTGATCATGTGTGTTATACAAGTATATATACATACCTATACACGAAAGAGAAATTATGAATAAAGAATGAAAAGCATGATTATAAAGAATGAATGAAAGTATAACACAATATGAAAGAATGAAATCCTGCTTTATATCCATGTATATATTGCTTGCAAAGTACAGAAAACGTTATGGACGCTTCGATGATAACGGCTACTTCGGTAGACGGACGACCATGTGACTATTTTACAACCGGGACAAGTGCGTTCCTTCATCAGCTAGGACGTACGAATGCCATTAAAGGACGGTCGAAGCAATTGGCATATTATAGTAGAACGGTTGTATAAATAATAGTCGCATGGGAAACGGATACCTTCGGGTAGACGGGCGAATTACGGCCTACGACGGTAGGACGGTTGTAAGTCATGACGGACGGACAAAGGTTGCCGGACGGTTGTAAGAATAAAATGACGGACGGCACTAGTTGCCGGACGGTTGTAAGTATAGGCGGGCCATGACGATGGACCGCGGCGATTGTCTTTGTGACATTCGTAAGCAAATGGCGGGTTGATCACTCTTATAGAGTATGACCCATGAATGTAAAGAAAGAAAGAAAAAGGGTGAATGCATATATATATATATATATATGTATGAAATCACAAAAAATACAGAAAAAGAAAATACAGAAAAGGAAATACAGAAAAGAAAGATGAAAGAAAGGCAAAAGTTATGAATACGTATTTATATGAATGATTATACAGTAATGCATACTTATACCTATAAAGAAAAGAATGTTTACAGTAAATTGCATTAAACTAGAACTCACCAGCGTTAGCTGACTTTTAGTATACATTTCAGGTAACAAAGGAAAGGCTCGTGCGAAGGCGTGAAGGCTGCCCGGCATGAGACTGACATCCCACTCTATGTTTTTGTTTAGACCATGGTTAATGTTTTGAATATTAAGACTTCCGCTGTAATGTACTCAAATGTTGAATGTTTCCGCTGTGTTTGAATGCTTTTAATTAAAAGTTCAGTAATTAATGACTATGTTTATGAGTAAATCCAACAAGTGAGGTTACCCGGGAAAGGGGCCTTACAACATGTGATTTTAGTAAAGTGTGTTACTTTGAACTTATGGTGTGTATGATTACATAGTGGTATTGGGTTTGGATCTGATATGTGTGGATTAATTGATCTTTCTATGAAGTTATGCATGTTAGTTTCACTTAACTATGTTTTTCGGTTATATAGTCGACCATTAACCTGAGGCTTGCTACTTTAATCGGTAATAGACAACTTGATAACAAATCTGGTAAAAGTTGGGGGCTAATTAGGAATAGATCTGAAAAAAGGGTCTAAAAACTAATTAGGGTTTTCTATATTAGTCTAACCACATATTGGAACTCGCCAAGGTTCTTAATTGTCTAGTTTAATATAGAAATCCTAATTCATAACGAATTGGCAATAAATTTTCTTCACTTGATTAGGGTATTAGTGTGTGTCTATAACACTATCTCTCTGGTTATGTGGGATTAACCGTAATGGACTCTAATCTGTTCTAGCACTTTACACACCGTTTGATTTTAATTATAATTCTTTTAAAACAGTTTTCACGTACATTTAAAGCATGTACTCTGTCATTCATTCTTTGATAATTCATGTTTGAACGATTATCTCTAAACTCTGGTTTCATTAAGCTTTACAAACTCGTTAGTTATTTCCTTTCATCATTATTCATTAAATAAAAAATATTTTCATTGATTAGATATTGATAGCGGATTCAGTTGTAGGAGTTGTTAGGTTTGATACTGTACCGCTACGATATGTATACTTGCCTATATGTGTGTAGTTTAGTCCAGTGGTGATTATAGGTTTTAAACTAAACATGTGCAAGGATTTTCTAATTAATTTTATGTTACTAATTGCACACGTCAATTGTGTGTTTTAGTTTCATAGTTTATCTTTTGTCTAGTTTAAATAGGATTTGGATTGTTTAGTTTTCTTAGTTTTTGGTTAAATTAACATTGGAAGCTTTAAGCTTGTCGACTAAATCATTTGATTCAGGCATTTGATTAAAACCTTGTTCTTGATTAATCCATTTGAATATGCTCCCAGGTGTACTTCAAGTAGCGTCAAAGCTTAGGTTCTTCAAATAGCTTGTGAGAGGATCGTTATTCTAAAGAGGAAGCAGTGGTCGAGAGACGTTCGAATCACAAGGTTACAGGTTTCAAGGAACCGACTCGGTGGTGTTCTTGGGAGGCACATACTTTGAGAAGGAAGGACGTCCCGGAGACTGTAACAACATTTATCTGACACTGCCATATTTTGATGTTTTCCCGAAAGATAAGGTAAGCAAAGGAGAATTGGAATGAGTTATGGAGGCCTTAGACAAGTCAGGTTATCTCGGTGACGAACCGTTGTAGGAGGTAACATTAAGGTTAATTCCCATATGGAGTCAACGGGTAAGGTCACATGCATGGCTACTAGGGTGGTCCTAGGGGCTTGCATTATGGTAATGAGAAAACCAGGTATGGAAAGTCACCGAATTCGTGATAGGCTAGGAAGTCATGAGATGAGACAAGCAAAAAGAAACCTAGTGGAACTCGGGTTGATTAGGGTGGACGCTAGACATAAGGTCACGATGAGTCCAAGTCGTGTTTGGATGGGCCTTAGAGTTGAGAAAGGAGGTCCATTTCCGGGAGGGACATCAAAGAGATAAACTGGATAGGATGACTTGTAAATACGACGGGTCTAGTGGTCCGGATAAAAGAACGTAGGTTGGTTGGGCCTGTAGTGATCTGGGTGCGCAAAAAAAGGGAAGCTTCACATTGACCCATGGGGCGTTAGGCCAATACTAGGAGGTGGGAAGGCCTTTTTAGGCGGACCCATTAAGTTTTTAGTCCGGTATGCGGGGCGGGTTAACGGATCACGCATGGTTGGGGTCGATGACCGATTCTATAAGAGGCGAGGAGGCACTTTGAGATACGTTCTAGGGTTTTTTATAAATCATGATGGTGAGGATTTTAAAGCCTGAGTTTAGTGCCCGTTCACTATCACGTCTTCCAACCCAACGAGTGTTAGGGTTTTCAAGTGAGAGTCGGGCTACGAGCAAGTCATCTACTGCGATAGTTATGATTGTGATGTTGTCGCCGGTGGCAATATAGGAGGTCGGGTACTCCTTTGAATTCCTTGCATGATTCAAGAGCACGAGGAGGCATTTCGGTGTTCTAGCTACTATCGAGTTACCCGACGAGAATCAAGAGGTAGGGTTTTTTTTTTGGTGGGGGGGGGGGGGGGGGGGAGGATATCACACTAAATCCCTGGGTTGGAGCAACATGGCGGAGGTGATGTCACTGAGAATATTAGCTTGTCAGTTCACGTGGACTGGTTAACGGTGGAACGTTGTAGGTTTGCTGAGGATTCATTTGGTCGGGAGAGGGGAGTCCGTATGGGCCGGGTTTAAGGCTGTCGGGAGATTTGGAAGTAGTTGGGTTAGTCCTAGATGGCATCACTGCGTCTGTATTGGTTGGGCTGATCTACAGAGTAGTCTCAAGTGGAATAATGGTAAGATATTCAAGTCGTCACGTCGACACTTCAACAACAAGACATTTTTTTTCCGTTTCGGTTGTACCGAGGATCTCCCACCACACTGGTTTGGTTATTTTATCATGGAGGAGGATGGAGATGTTTGTCTGTACTCGTACTAGTGGAAGTTGGGATATTTCCTTTACATGCAATCCGTGTAGACTTTATTCGTCCTTAGAAGAAGAAGTGGCTGACATACCGAGGGACTATTACACAGTGCATGCCCTCCAAGCTTGACATTGATCTTAAGAATAAAATTGGTCAAATACTGATCATTGCCTTGTATAGGTTGTCTACCATGGTAATTTAGGTCGACGGGAGTATGCCAGAAAGCATTAGTAGTCCTCCAAGCGTTGATGTTTATGTCGTGTGTCTTCACGGGCCTAGGGGTGTTTTAGGACTTTCCATGTACAGCTGGGCTCACAAGGGAAGGACAGCGTACCAGACTTGGGGTTATGTTCTAATTAACTTGAGTGAGATTTTAGATCTCAGTTGGATTAGCCTTTCTGGGCTTGACATCCTCGGGGAGTCCAATGGGACATGTGCCTTGCTGTTGAGCTATACAAGACTCGAGATCGAGTATTTTTCTAACCCGGTGGGTATGATTCAAGAGCATCCACGAGCCGATATGGGAATATTCGGTAATTGGCTCGAGTGTTGGGTTTTTGGCCGTTGTATTTGGAGATTAGTCTGGTTGTATGGTTTGGGTTCAGTTTTTGTCCATGAGTTCGATGGTGGAGGCGTGAAGGAGTAGGATGACTTCACGTTCATCATGATCTTTTAATAGTTCATTTTATTCAAAGTTTGAATTGCGTGATTTATTTTTCTAGTTTATCTTTTGTCTAGTTTAAATAACATTTGGATTGTTTAGTTTTCTTATTTTTTTGGTTGATAATTAATAAATAATAGAAGCTTTAAAGTTCTTGAATGAATCATTCGCTTCAGTTATTTGATTAAAACCTTGTTATTGTTTAAGCCATTTAAATACACTCTCGAGAATCATTCGATTCAGGTATTTGATTAAAACCTTGTTATTGATTAAGCCATTTAAATTCACTCCTGAGTATGGCAATCACATTATGTTATAAAACTAGTAATTTTACCCGCCGTGCGTTGCGGCGGTGTCAACGTAGCCTAATTTGAATTTTCGTTATCCGCGGCGTGAAGCGGATCTTAGACTGTTGAGACGGTTAAAAAAGAAACGTAGTTAGGTACATAAAAAACATATGAGGTTATGGCGTTGACACTAACATATTCAAGTACATAAAAGTAACGTACAAATTTGAGATGGATTGATTTTGAAGATAGAACCACAGATACAATGTCTCTAACATTGTGCGTAATAATTAAAAAATAATAATTAAAATAAAGAAAAAAAATGTCATGGGTTTCGAACCCATGACATCAAGTATAATAACACCTCTATTTGTGTAACTGATGAGAAAGCTAATATATATATATATATATATATGTGTGTGTATATATATTTGTTTGGAATTCTTGGGTCCCAAAAAAGGTTGGAATGGTAGCTTGGAGGGCGGAGAAAGATAGGCTTCCGACAGCGGAGGCTCTAAGAAAAAGAAACATCCAAGTTCCAGACCCTTGGTGCGCCTTCTGCGGGAATCATATGGAGACAGCAGAACATGTATTACTATCGTGTGCTTTCGCACAAGACGTTTGGCAAGTGATCTCGTCGTGGTGTAAGACACTGCCTTTCTATGCTGTTGATGTTAGAGACCTCCTAGAACTGTGGAAATTTACGCATGGATAGCTCCGGCAAAAGAGAGTGGTGCACGTGGTGACTCTCATAACTGTTTGGAGCATTCGGAAACTACGGAATGCTCTCAGGTTTGGAAACGGGGTGATCTCTCTAAGTAACACGATTGAGGAGATAAAGATTCAGGGATTCCTATGGGTGAGCAATCGGTCACGGATGGCGTCAATATCTTGGCTCCAATGGCGGAGCTTCGATGCGTCGGCATTTGGTTAACTGTTTTATCTTGATGTTTTGGTCGGGTCGATGTGGTTGTTTCCTTGTATTATTACTCATGTAATTCTGGACTTTGGTGTGTTTGGCTAGTTACTGACTACCCTTGATGGTAATAATAAAGGGGTATTTGTTGGTCGTTAAAAAAAAAAAAAAAAAACTGTGGGCGGCAACTTATGAAATAAGGTTTAGTAATACCTTATCGTTACTCGTTTTCCATTAATGCTAAAGGGTAGTCAGGAATATGCTTGGAATACATAAATATCACATAAAAATGAAAGTATTCAGTACTATATAACAGATCATTTTTATCGATGTTTAATATATGGGTCATCATCCAACCAACCACGAATTTACCAAGGAATAGAAAAACATAAATTACAACAATAAATAATGCCAATGAAACATGACAACCTCCAAATAAATGCAAAATGCAACATAAAAGTCAATAAAATGTTCACATATCATCAACATGAGTTGTTGAACAACTCAAACCACTTCCTCATAATATCTCTAAAGGTTAAATATAAGTTTCCAATTTATAAAGCTATATCTTTTAAGAAACAGGTAATTTTGGTTCCTTAGGCCAAGGGGTTTGGTTTTACATTTCTACACCCCTACACATTAGCGTCACATCAGATTTTACAGCTTTTCCACATTCTCCACATTAGAGGTAAATAGTTTCACATTTTCACACTGTCATGTCATTTTCTTTTTCTAATTTAATTAAATATTAATTTGTTATAATAATTTAAAAAGTAAATAATAATAAAAAAGAAAATAACATTAATAATAAAAAAATAAAATAACATTAATAATAAAAAAAGGAAAAATACATTAAAAAACTTAATAATAAAAATAGATTTTAATTGTTGCCCGAGTTGAGATGGAGCAACAAATCTTGACGAAGATTGTTGTGTATCTCACGGTTGCGTTTATATTGTTCGTTTACACTTTGTTGGGTCTCACTAACTTACTCTAATCCAAGTGTCGCTTCAAATTCTTCTTCGTTGAACTCGCAAATTGCCCGACCATCCTTCAATGATCATGTTATGTAGGATGATGCAAGTGTACATTACACGTCCTATTCTTTCGAGCTTCCACGCACGTGCCGGGTTTTTCACTATCTGAAATCTTTGTTTTAGTACACCAAAATGTAAGACCCCAACCCGGGCATCCTACAGTTGGTTCTCATAACGGGTCATTTTCATTAAAAACACATTTATTGTAATTCAAACTACAGCGGAAGTCTTTCTAAAACCATTTATTAGCATTTAATGTTATTAAGTCTACCTCACGAATGCCTGCACACCAATCCGAGTAGCACCGCTCCCAGGCCAAGATACGTCGACGCAACGCTTACCTGCAAAACAATCTATCGCACACACAAAGTCAGCTACGCTGAGTGAGTTCTATTAGTTTAATTTAAATGAAAGCTAACTCGTCATAACGGTTATTTAAAGTTTACATCGGGACCCACGGTCCTTGTAAAGTAGTTTGCCAAAACGTTAAGAAATAGATAACCCCTGTATCACACGGTATCCCATACCTGTTCATTACCCCAGACTCTTACCAATCAGCTGACACAACGGTTAACAACACCGCTTCGCAATCCTGACACAACGGTCAATCTAACTCTACCTGTCACATTTGTTGATGCATGTTTTGTGACAGACACTCTGGATCGAATTGAAGCTTTTGTTATTATCTAGTTCAGTCTTGTATGTATTTAGTATTTGTTGTATTTTGCTTATCGAGTTGTATTATGTATGTTTATGTCTGAACGTGTTGTATTTTGATATTGTACTAAACAAATACGCAAGGATGTGTTCCTGCTTATTTGTCAAGTACAATGGTCATGCGTACTTAGCAAGTACGCATGAAGGATGGTCATGCGTACTTACTAAGTGCGCATGGACCAGGTCTATAAATAGCATAGAGTTGTTTCATTTTGTCACAGATGTAATTGCACACACAAGTACGCACAGATCAGTATTGTATCAGTCCAGAAGTCATTCAATCTGTTTCTGTACTTGTTTGAAACACTATGAAATCAATAGACCGAGTATTTATTAGTATCATCTCGTGTTGATTGTCATACGATCATTCTTACATTGTTCCACCTAGTAACGGGCATTCCGCACCTGTTTACTAGGCTACATTCTTACACGATATCGATCTGAAACACCCACCCGGAGGGACCTACAAGTGGTATCAGAGCTGCCAAATCAACCTCAAATAGGTCAGCAGCTACAAGTCATGCGCACTTAATTAAGTACGCATGAAGTAATTCATGCGCACTTAATTAAGTACGCATGAAGTAATTCATGCGCACTTAATTAAGTACGCACGAGCTGAAACGCGGGGTATATAAAACTGCACTTAAGCATTTACTCCTCATTCAAACACCCGCTCTTCACTGTTAAGCCCTGATCATTTTCGCTCGAAATTTTTTGAGTTACCAAACCGATTTTTTGTCACGATTTCTGTTACAACATTACTCAAGGATCATTTGGTGAGAATATGGACCGATTTCAACCATTAAAACATCCAAAATTCAGAGATTTTCTTGGTGTTTTTGAAGCTAGGGTTGGATGAACAAATTTTTTAAGATCAAATGGTGTTTGAATGTGAAATTGAGCAACCATTCAAGTTTCTAATCATCATTCTAAGTCGTTTAATATAAAATCTATCATTTTAACGTGAAAATTTTGATTTTTTGATCTGGGGTTTACGCTAGAGTAGCGTTCGGCCCCTGTTTGATCAAAATGAGTTATGTGTTGAATGGTACCAACTTCAAACCAAGTCACATTGAGCTTCTATGCCATTTTTGACACTATTGGGACAGGAATTACAGGCATTCAGCAATGATTTTGGTTTTCGGACGTGTAGAAAAATGACCACTCACAAGTACACAGGCGTACTTAGCAAGTACACATGAAGTGTTTTCTTCATGCGTACATACTAAGTACGCATGACCATTTATGTATGTGCGTATTTAGCTAAGTATCTTCATGCGTACTTGCTAAGTACGCATGACCATTTATGTATGTGCGTATTTAGCTAAGTACGCATAAGGCAGACTTGTGAATTTTTCTAAGTCATTGTCTATAATACTTACTATTATACGTAATCCGTTCTAATCTTGTTGTGTTTTGTTTTGCAGGTATGGCTAGACGTGAGTTCACTTCTGACTTCAATCTTTTAGCACTAACAGACCCGGAATGGCGAGGTGCTGCTCTTAACTATCAGGAGATAGTCACATTCTTAAACCGATCAAAGATTTCATATGCTGTCTCAGCCGACCCAGTAGTATCACGACCTTACTTGGAACAATTTTGGGATACTGCTGAGTTGGATTGCAGACAAAATCCTAATGTGATTATTGCTACCGTTGCTGATCATCGAATAGCAATCTCAGAGGATACTATAAGACAAGTGTTGCAGTTTAATGATAGATCCACCGATCCAGTCCAATATCCGGAATACGTAATAGATGGATGTTGGCGACAGAGAATGGGGTATGTTGGGCGAAGAGATTATCCATCATATAAGAAAATGTGGCTCTTAGATCAATGGAGGTATCTCGCACATGTTATGATCATGTGCATCTCAGCAAGAAAGGCAGGAAAGGATGCTATGGGCCACTACTTAGCATCAGCTATGGTTGGATTGTCGTTGAACAAGGGTTACAACTTCTCACGATATGTCTACAACGCAATCCGTGATCAGATAAATGCTGCTCCCAGACAAAGCTTCCTCCTATACCCCCGCTTCATTCAACTGCTAATCAATCATTTCCTGCCAAATCTACCTCAAATAGGTCAGCAGCTACAAGTCAAACGAATAGCGAAAAGAGTGTTTGTGCAGTTTCTTACTGCTGGTATTGATGAACCAATTCCCATGCACACACCTTTATTTGGCCACTTGATTAATGAAGCATACGTTGCACCACATGGAGATAGGTGGTACCATCCTGAGAGTGAACATGAGTTAAGTGAACACTCAGATGAAGGGGACGAAGGTGATAATGATGATAGTGATGATGGAGATGATGATGAAGATAGTGACGGTGATGATGATGACGGTAATGAGGGTGATGGTGGTGCTGGCTATGCTCAAAGGAAAGATAACAGTGAATCAGAACGAACTGTAACTGATTCATCTGATTCTGAACCCACACCAGACCAGCGACATCCAAGAAAGCATTTTCAGGAATCACTTCCTGAGTCATCGTCTAGGCGAAGACGAAGAGAGAGTTCAGACTCGGACTTTCAACTAGAAAGTTCAGACACAGAGGCACCTCAAGTGACTGAACGAAGACAGAAGACCAAGCATGATCGCCCGTGGCAGGAAATAATGGATGAAATAAATTCCAGGGTATAAGCACAACAAGCTACCGATCAAGAAACACAAGCTCCCAATCAACAAACACAGCTGTATAGCCGATGAAGATGCAGAAAGCTAACACCTGTTATTATTCCAAACTATGAAGCACCTATTCCACCGGTCGTCACTCTTCCAGCTATATCAGTTCCACTCACAACTTCCACAGATCTTCCCATCTTGACTGAATCAGTCCTTGTTTCCACAACCATAGCACCCACAGGTCTCCAAACGACAACCTTACCATTCACTGTCACGGCTGGTACTCTACCACCAATGACACACTCACTTGAGTTTGGAGACATGGGACATCACTTTGACCTGTCAGAACTGTTTGCCGATACTATTCATGAAACTAGAGAACCCTCTACAACTAGGGTAGTTGATCCTAGGGATCAAAGGATTGCATCCTTGGAGACACAGGTTGCCACACAACAAACGCAGATTAATCTGCTTGTTGAGTCTAACACGAGATTAACACATCAGTGGCAGGCCATGGAGGAACAAATGAAGTCATCCTTTGAGCTTCAAAAGATGCAATTCAATCTCAATGAGTCCTTCTTCACCGCCCGTACATCCATGGAGAACCAAATGTTGATACAAAGGGGTGACCATCTGGTGTTGGTAGACATGGTGGCTAAGTTGACAAAGCAGCTTGAGTCTCATGGGGAGACAAGCAAGAAATTTCAAGAAGAAACTTGCCACCATGTCGACCTTACAAAAGATAAAGACCAGGACGATGATCTAAATGTTGGGCCTTCAGGAGCTGGTGGTGGTGAGACCCAAGCTGTCTTGCCAACACAAGCCACACCTATGGCTCAGGGGGAGTCCACCCAGCAACAACAACAGGGCGGTGGTGCTGATAAGGGAAAAACACCTGCCGAGGTGTTAGAAGATTTGGCTACAAGTCCCAACCTAAACGATGAAATCATGATAGGGGCTTTAGCAGAGATTGAAGAAGGAGAGATAGATAGCGGTGATGATTGAGATGAATACGGGAATGATGTTATTGTGGAATTCCCTAAAGGAGATGGAGAGGGTATTTATGAGCTGGAAGATGGTGAAATTTTCGAGGCCCCATCCCTTAAGGAACAAACTGAACAGAGCATTCAGGCTGAAGATGTCAACAAGTCTTCAGCCAAAGTTCCTGAAGCAGGCACGAGTGGTACTTCCTCGAGGAAGATTCCTCAAGAATGGTTGATCAAGGAAGCTAAAGCGCCTTGGTACAAACCTCAGTATACAGACCAACATGGGGCTGCTAGGATGATTTTGTCGGTACGTTTCGAAGACGACAAAGGATTATTTGCTATCAAAAGATCAGGGGGAGTTCAATACCTGAAGCCAACAACAGGAGCATTTAATTCCTTACCCAAATACGACTTAGTCAACCTTGCACACCGTGGGTTATGTAGTGAAACATCAAACGGAATTGCTAGAGGTTTGTAGGGAGTGCTGCAGCGAGAAGGCAGATCGGGCAAGTTTGAGATCTTTCGGCCTCAAGTTCCGAGGTGTGTCAAGGACAAAACAATGATACATCCGTTGACACGCAAGTTCTTGAAAAGACTCATTTATGAACCAGTTCTCTGTGAAACTCGGATACCCTTGAGGAAAATACCTCAAGATTTCCGTGCACGTCCGACTACTACCATGCAAACCCTTTGCTCGCAAAACCCTCATCGGGTGTAACCCGGCTCCACCTTCTTCCTCGTCCATTCACGTGAGCCACCATGTTACTGGTCAACACGCACCACCTCTTAGCACCACCATCTTGCATCACCCTAGCCGAGTCGTTGCTACCGTGCACCACCGAATACTACCACCGCCCATTGCCGAGTACTCCTCCCCAACATATTTCGGCGGCTGCCGAGGGCCACCACCCGCCGCCGTCGTCCTCCTCTCCGCGATCCTCAACGCCATCACCCCTCTCTGTCCTCCATTTCGCGCTGCTGTCGACCGGTCACAACCTTCACCGGGCATCTCCGGTGCTCCGCCACGCACCACAACCATCCCTGTGGTGGTCGTATCCTCCCTGTCGCACCCCCTACCGGTCTACTTTCTCCCCCTCTCTCTCCTTCTCTACGGAAGCCGACCACCAATCCAACCGATCAACACCACACCCCACACTCATCGCCTGCCATTGTCACCATCACCCACGGCCGCCCTCGAGTACCACTGATGCCGTCGAACCCCACCATGACTCGAAGACCTAACCCTACGCCCGCATGCAGAATCGGTACAAAAACAAAAATCATGAAAAGAGTGAGGATTACCTTTGAGAATTTGGAAGCCGTTGACGTAACTCCGTCGTTAAACCGTCGTCGCTTGCTCCCGTCCGGTCACCCTTCTGTCGCCGGCCTCTTTCTTCTCTCTGCCTTTGCCGCATGCGCACCTAGGTCAAGAATGACCTAGGGTTGCAATTTAAGTGATATATATATATATATATATATATGTATATATATATATATATATATATATATATATCCTCACATTTTACGCTTCGGGTCCCTCTACTTCCACCTCGTATATTTAAATCTTGAGTTAGCTCTAGAATGACTAACTGTGACATTCATCAATATAACAATCGCTCTGTTGCGACTACCCTTGCCCATTATTAATTTAGTAGAGATTCGGGTTGTTCCCTGGTCCAACCCGTTAACTTACGGATTATCGGGATGTTACACAAAAGCGCGTTCAATGTCTTTTCTTGCCGATTCTTGTCGGCGTTTGAAATATTTTCCAGGTTCATCTTCCGGATACGAAAACGATTTCACAAAAGTAGACCATTCGGGATAAATACCATCAACGAGGTAATACCCGTGCTTGTATCTTGTACCTCTAAGATCAAAAGAACTATCGGATGCGGTTCCATTAACCAAGGTGTTGAATAGTGGGGATTGGTTTAAGCACATTTATGTCGTTGTTTGAACCCGCAACACTAAAGAAAGCATGCCAAAACCAAAGATCTTGTGATGCGACAACCTCGAGCATTTTTGAATGGGGGTGAAACCTCTACGACCTCTTGCATCCCATCTTAATTTGAAATAATCCATCTCTCGTTCCAAATCGTTAACAATGCGTAAAAATATATTTCTACGCATACGAAAACGATTTCATAATGTCTCTGCGTTATAAACCGGCTCGTCACAAAAGTAATCCTTTATTAAACCCTCGTGAGCGGCTTCACGGTCTCGGTTAACAGCGGCTCTTCGTGTGAACGTACGCGTGTTCGAACTTTCGGCATCGTCTCTAATTATTTCAACGAGAGTAGCGGAAACCGTTTGAAAAAAAAAAGTGGAGCGACACCTTCGGATTCGAAAGAGGGTGAATTGAGGGAATCCATTTGAGAGTTTGGTTGGAATGTTTTGGAGAGAATTGTCTGATTTTTATAAGTTTCAATTTCTAAAATGTATATATATAGAAGTGATTAAATTTGAAAAAAAAATATTTAATGTTTTAACCGTTGGGCAACGGCTCAATGCCACCCAAAAGCTATTTATGAATACCCCCGAGCATACTAATCTCCACGGTGAAGACCCACGAGTGTGGACCACGCCACCCACGCCGCCACGTCACCTTTCACGGCTGGATCAATCACCCACTCCCCTTGGCCTTATAAATATGGAAAGCGGATAAAGTCAACGTTTCGGATCCAGAGAAGAAAAACCATGCTGAGAATAATAATGAAACAATTAATGCAGGTAGCAGTCCCAAATCAAAGTTGTCGGTGAATAAAAATTTTATGGATTCCCCTGATGGGCCTAACCTGGGTTGTAATGGGCCTACCTAAAAAAAGGCACCACTTATGGAATTATCCTCTAGACTTGGATCCGGCCCAGCCTTTTGCAGGTTTACTTACTCATGTCATCACTCTCCGACTTAAATTCTCCCACAGATAATCAGATGCCTACGAAACAATTTAAACAAAAAACGTAGGAATCACTTTCAATGGCAACGGGTATTGAACTGAACAACCATGAAGACCTAATAATCAAGGCAATCGAGGGAGAAGGTGCTAAAGTTGTTGATAAATGAATCTCTTATCAATAAATACCAGGGGGATCCGCGAAGAGTGGATCAGGGAAATGAAACGTGAATGTAACATTCAATTCATAGGTATTAAGGAAACTCAACTTTTAGAAATTTGCTCTACCCCTTTTTCACAAATTTGAGGGGATCACGAATTTGATAGTGCTTCAGTCCAATCAATTGGAAAATCATGATAAAGGTTTTTTTTTTTTTCCAAAAACAAGGTAATCCTAAACACTAACTTCACTATATTATCAGGCACCTGGGTTAGGGTTCCGGGGTCTATTAATATTGCAAATATTTATGCCCCAAACGAAGCTCTAGCAACGATATATATGTGGAGGGATCTTCTTTGGATAAAAACCTCAATCCTAGGAATGTGGATTATACTTGGTGATTTTAATGAAGTACGTTGCAAAGAAGAAAAGGTCAGCTGGAATTCTAAGCGAAAAAGATGTGTAGGATTTTAATCGATTCCTAGTCTGTAATGAATTTTTTGCTTAAGTGGCCATTTACGTCTGCCAGAATTCTTGATAGACTATGGTCGGATCATAACCCTATTATGTTAATTACTAGTCATGGGACTTTGGGCCTTGTCCTTTCCGGTTTTATAACTCGTGGTTATCCGACCCAAGCCTTACGACTTTAGTTGATAAATCATGGAGCAATTTCACGATCCTCGGGAAACCTGACTTTGTGTTGCCAAAAAACTCAAACTCCTTACATAAATGGCAATAAAAAAAGGAACAGGCTGTTGGGTATGGTTACCGGTGGCACTTGGCAAAATTGCCTTTTTATTATTAAAGACGAAGTTTCTAAGTTCTTCTCATCAAAATTCAATGAGCCATCACGTTCCTTGCCCGAAATTTCATTCCCCTTATGTTAAGAGGCTGTCAGGTTCAGATGCCTCTCTATTGGAGGACCATTTACTTCAGATGAGGTAAAAGATACCATCTGGGGCTGGGGGAGAGGGGAATCCCCGGGCCCAGATGGATATACATCGCTTTTATCAGGAAATATTGGGAAGTTCTAAAGGAAGATTTTATCCTCTTCCTCAAGGGATATGAACGCATGTCTCATTTCACGAAAGGTTGCAAATATGAATTCTCCATCAAGTTCAAAGCTTCCTGATCAGAATCATTCTAATTTGGATCAAAATGTAAAATGTATTTGGAAATGTTCAAGAAGGGGTTAGAACAAGAAGTAAATCTGGAACCATCAATGAATGCTTGTATTCTTATTTTCTATCTCAAATTGAGCCCAAGAATGTAGACATGGCTCTAAAAGAATATGAGAAATCAAAGGGGTTTAATAAAGGCCCTGGTTGTAAGGCCCCGTTCTCGGGTAACCTCACGAGTTGGATTTACTCATTTACAACATTGTTTGATAGCTGAAATTCATTCAATTGGCAGCGAAAACATTGTCATACAGATCGTTAATGAAACATCAAATAACATTGTCTAAAATTTAAAACATAGAAACGAGATGTCAGTCTTGGATCGAATAGGCTTCAAGTGCTAGTCCAGTACATCCCTAGGTGCATACTAAAAGTCACTAACACTTGTGAGTTTTAGTTTTAAAGCAATCATGCATTTACATCATTCATATAGCATATGCACATATATAATCCTACCATAGAGGTTCAATTCAGAACACTAAATATTGTGAGCACACTAAACGAAACGAATCATTCATTTTTTCAATGTTAAAAAGTTTTAAATATAGAAAAATGATATAAATGTAATGTTTATTCATTTTTCATGAAATTCAAACAAAAAATATGAACAAATTTCGTTTATATACATACCTACACATGTGTAATTCATGTTTAGGTATTTTACCTACACATGTGTAGGAAACTTTTTAATATATAAAAACATGTGAAAAAAACTAGTTTAATGGTTTCTTATGTATATAAACATACATATTTGAATGTAAG
The DNA here is from genome assembly GCA_023525975.1 of Smallanthus sonchifolius. Classification (NCBI taxonomy): domain Eukaryota; kingdom Viridiplantae; phylum Streptophyta; class Magnoliopsida; order Asterales; family Asteraceae; genus Smallanthus; species Smallanthus sonchifolius. The sequence goes on along the minus strand of CM042034.1, from coordinate 83,947,375 downwards.
AAATATAAATTTAAAAAATTATCATGGATCAAAAAATTAAACGATTTAGGTTTGTTCCCTCTGTTCTCACATAGTTTCCTTATTTTGAAATTAACTACCTTCTAATTCTATATATAACTATTTAATATATTAAGTCGTAGCTCCTAAAAATACATCAAATTTAGTCGTAGCTCCTAGTCACACATCATGTCGAGTCGTAGCTCATGGTCATTCATCATATTGAGTAGTAACTCATGAAAAACATCATACACTTTAGCTTAACACACATGGGGAAATTGAAACTTGAATTAATGAAAACGGAATTTCTTAGTGTTCTTTCGGATGAAAAACAAGCTTAATCTTTTTGTTAATGCATTAACATTTGTTAAACATATTCTTATGGTTTATGGCATAAGAATTACATTAAGAAATCTAAAACCTTAACTACTTTTTATTGTAAATATATTTCATATGCTTATCATTACACTTGTGTCATAGTAACTAGTAATAAAATGCAATATTCATTTCACGTTTTGGTTATTCACAACCATTAATATGAAATACATTGCATGCTGAACTCTACTTCCTACATACTATATATAACCTGTTCATTCACAGATGAAGATATCACTACAAGAAAACGAGTCAATAGCGGCGACACTATTAGCGACGACACCTAGAAACGTCGCCGCTAATGCTCATGATCCGCGTTATATAGATATGACGGTGGAGTGGATTTTAATCGGACGGTCACTGTTTTAAAGCAATAGCGGCGACTGTCGCCGCTATTAGTATTAGCGGCGACATTTGGTAGCATTAGCGGCGACAAATGTCGCCAGTATTGAGTATATTTTTTGTAGTGTATTTTATAAGTCATAGAAAATGTCTTTAGATAGTAGAATATACAAAAGACTCAGTAATGATGACACAAGCCGACTGCACATTGTTTTACCCAAGCAAAGTGTTGAAAACAGTTTTATAGCATGTATAGGTGATAGTGTGGTGCAAGCTAGTGTTCGTGAAGGAAATAAGGAAGTTCCGGTTATTTTGGCCCATGATACACATGGACACACTTTCAATGTACAATTTACTTAGGAAAAATCATCAGGGGACTACTTTTTCAGAAATTTCTATCCAGTTATTAGTACTTATAAGTTAAAAACCGGTGATTTTATTGAGTTGATCGATCCTAGGTGTTTCGATGAAAAACTGTTTATTGGTTTCAGATTTATTACCGCGCGTGAATCTCCTATTATACCACGACAATGAACGTGATTTACAACATCAAAAGTACGTGCCTACTATCTCAAGATCGAAGTCATGGATATAATAATGCATACATATATTGATCATAACTTTCTATTTAAATTGATCATAACAATTGTATAAGAGCTAAAGTGTATGATGTTGTCTATAATAATACAACATAATGAAGGTATCGTTTGATTTGAGAGTTTATCTCCTTCTTTTCTGTGTTTCTTTCTCTATCTTTAAATTGATCATAACAATTGTATAAGAGCTATTCGGTTCTTTCGGACGCTCTTGATCGGCATACTCGTTAATCGAAGTGATTGACGATTAATACCAGCGATTAACAACCAAACATCAGCGATTAGAGTTACAACAACTCACGGCAACCTGTAAGCACTTTAAGACACTCAACCAGAACATCTAATAATGCAACTGTTGAGGAAGGAGTTTGATGTAGTTCACTTGGTATTTGAATTGGGGTCAATGCAAATGAAAGTCAACAAGTTGGTGTTCAATGGGTTTTGGATTAAGATGTAAATGGAGAGCATTCCCAAAGAAAATCAATATAGTGCTTCTGTATGGTTATTATTTGAGTTTCAAAAGAATGGGAAATGGAGTTGATGAATTAAAACTAAAGGTGGGGACAAAACTTGATGTTGTCCAAGGACTAGTAATTGGCAAACAGGCAAAGGAAAGTTGATTCAGATTGGTGTTGAAAGTGGTGCTATGTAGGGTTAATTTTGATCAGGTAATTAAGTCGGGTTACGGGTTAATGGGTATGAGTCAGCAGGATGGTAATTAGTCACATGTTTATTGAGTCAAGTTGTGGGCTAGTGGGGTCATTGTTCCTGTTATGTAGGAGTGTGAGTAGTAACCCACGTTTTCTAATTTTGTTTTTTTAGAAAAGCGACTTTTAGAATGACTGGGTGGTCACAGGTCGGCTTGCGAGACCGACCCCGGTTCGACAACCCATAGGGTTTCTCCATAAAGGGCATAACACATGCTTGTTACCATAACCATAACCACTGATACCATTTGATACTAGTTGGCTACCACAAGAGTCGAAACTCTCTGGTGTAACGCAGGTTGGACAAAACCTCCGTGTGACTTGGATTTGAACTTGTGGCGTCCGAAGAGGCCTAGTTCTTATCTTCATTGTCAATGCCAACTCCATCAAGTGAAGAAGACATTTTTTTTCTAATTTTGTTACTAAGCTATTTAATTACGTGCTTTGTATTCAATTAATGAGAGATATGCAAGAGTTTGAGAGCAACGAGTTTCAAGCGTTTCAAGCAGTCAAATCGAGAGCTTTGTGTGTGTTTTTATAAAACAATACAATTTTTATTTACGTTTCGATATATATTTTATTAATAACCAAGTTGTGTCAAATGAAATATATTTTAGAGTAAACTGCAGTTTTCGTCCCTGAGGTTTGACCCGATTCACAGGTTCAGTCCCTCCTTAACAGTATGGGTCCTTTAAGTTACATTTCCTAACAGTTTTCGTTCAATTTCGTTAACTTCGTTAAGTTTTTCAGTTAAATAACGTTAAATCACCAAAATACCCTCCACCACCACCAGCCACCACCACCTGCACTCTATTCTTCCGCATATCGCCGGAAAAAAACGAATGACAACCACATACCTGGAAATATGGACCTCGTCGGAACCCTAGCGCTACCGCTAGAACTCGTCGGAATTGCGTTCCCAACCCGAAAATACGACGTCCGCTTGTTTCCTTGAAACCCTAACCACCTCCGCCGACTGCGGCTTCTGATTAGCCGGAAAATCGGGCAAATCACCGAGGCCCTTCATCTTTTTCTTCTCGTCGGAACCCTAAGACCACCACCATTTCACGATCTGGGCCGCTAGGGGTTAGACCCGTAATTCCCGTCGTTAGTTTTTGTAATGTCCGAGATTTTCCGACTTATCTTTTGCACGTGTTATAAAAATCAAAACTCGATTTCATGATAAGACTATTTCCTTAAATCAATAAATATTAATTTTAAATTAATATATAAAGGATGTATTCTTGAAACATGCAAATATATAAATGTATTTATATAAGAATCCTTAAAACTTCGTAAATTTATAAATAAAATGAGTTTATTTTAACTACCTAAAATTTTAACAAAACTCATAAATCATTAAGCTTAGAAATTGTTTTATAATTTTATAAAACAATAAAATTTATAAAAACAATCTAAGTTTTATAAAAATAAAACATATACACTTTTACATAAAGTTGAGGGACTAAAATTGCTATTCTGAAAACTTATATTGAATTTTAATCTAAACTTGCGCATAAAATGATAAAAGAGGGAAACTACAGGGACCAAATCTGTAATTTATCCAAACCTGAAGTTTGGAAACAGGTTCCAAGTTCGAGTCCCGCGCAGTCCCGGTTCCACCATTCTTTTTCGCGAAATCGCGATTCTCGACCAGGTTCGATGAACCTCGAACTCGCCTCTCGCATGCGACCTGTTCCCAACAACAATCAATGCCAAATCTCGAGTCTATCAACCGCGTGGGTTCGAATTGAGTCCGACATTTACAACCGTGAACTTCCCACCTGTTTCGTCATTAATTGATGAAATCACCTATAAAAACTAGTTGCAGTCGACCTGCGAAATCACACTCAAACTACTCAAACCCTCAATTGCTCCAAATCGAACCTGCAGTGGCTATTCAAACTCACGAACCGCCGAGGTCCAACCCAGAACCTTTCTCGCTTGATTCTCCATCATTTAAGGTAAATCTTGTATCATTGTAATCACCTCAGGCCATAGATCGAAAGCCCTCTGTTTAATCCCATTAACAGAGGGCAATTCGATGCATATTGTAGGGATTTCGTTTCTAGGGTTCTTGGGGGATTAGGGCAGATTCGAGGTTCTGTTTAAAAGATTTGTGTTTCAGATTATACACTAACGAACCCGTAGTCGGGATGGTTAGTATGTGTTTGTGTGTTGGAGACCCGGCCCCAGACCCGAGTTCGAGTCCAGGGAACCCGGTTTTGCCCCTCCTTATTCTTTTAGCCTTTTAAAACAGTTTTATTAATTTTTATAAATTCTGTAAAGTTTTTATAAACTTAAAAATAAATTTTATTTACACTGGTTATATTCGGAGATATTTTAATTAATTTAATTTAGTTAAACTTGTAATGATATATTCTTTAAAAATAGTTTTAATCCCTTGAAAATTATAAAAGAAAGATAATTATAAACTTTATAAAAATTATACTTTAATTAGAAGTTAATTTATCATACTCCCGACAATAAATAGATTTATTTGTTTTAAAACTTTAAATAAATCCTTTAAATAGAAAATTTATATGAATTTTCTTTAGAAAAGGTTATATAACTTTCATATTAATTAGAAAACATAAACTTATGAGTCTTTACATGTTCATAAAATTTATACCTATTAATTTAAGACGTATTGTTTATAAACTTTTATAAAAGTATAAATCTTTAAAAAGAAATCAGAAACTTAAAATTTTATATATATATATATATATATATATACACATACATATTTAAAACAAGAGAAGCAACTATACTTTACTTTTCTAAATAGTTATAGATATTTAAACTCTATAAATTAGAAACTTTAAAACATTTTAAACCCGTAAACCTTATAAACTTATAAACCAATAAAATCTCTATTTAAAAACCTTATAAACTTATGGTTTGCTTTTAGACTTTGAAAATATTTATAGACTATTAATTAAGATATAACCATTAAAGGGAATGCTATTTAATATCTTATAAGCTTGTAAGCGTTACTATTTATTTAAACTTATTTATTTACAAGTTAATTTGTAAATGTTAATACTTAGAAACTCAAATAAATCTAAAATGATTTATGTTAAATTATAACTAGTCTAAAACTATAAATTCATTAAACTTTGAGATACAAGTCTTGTGTCATTTATTCAAAACCTTTATTTTAAACTTGATTTAAACTCCATAAACACAATTAATCTCATCTCCCATTGGAACTCTAGTCAAATCTTGAATCCTAGATCCTTTATATTAGACTCTTTATTTGAAACTTTAGACTTATATTCCTAGGCTTATTGTGAGGATACTCTCCCTCTCCATGTCTTGCAAACACTTAGTCTTGTCGATACTCGTCATCATCCAAGTGAGTATACTTAGCCCCTTTTTCCTTTCTATACTTTTGGGGTGAAACATGTTCAAAACATTAAACTTATGCAATTCTTGTACAACTATGACTAGATGCTTATTCTTATGCTAAACTTGAGACTTGTATGCTTAGATTAAACTTAAAACTAGCATATTCATTAACTTTGATCAAGCCTATGGTAACAATGATAGATCTATTGTATTTGACCAATCCACCTTGATTGATTGACCCCTTCGGGGGGGAGCCCTTGGTGATTGTTACTGAATTAAACTTTAAACTTGAAACTTATAAGGGTAACCTGCGGGTTATGCCTAAACTTGGTTGGAGGGTTGATGTGCACATTGTTTAAGATACTTGTTTTCTCATACTTACATTATAGAATGCATAAGTCATAGTGAATTGTAATTCTTTCCAAATCTTTGTTAAACTGTGTCAAAACCTTTGTATCTCACCAACTATTTTGTAGTTGACAGATTCTTTCACATGTTTCAGGTTTACATCATGAGACTTATTCGTTATCACATAGGATGCTTTGGACCTAGACTATTTATAAATTAAATGTTGTATTTCTTGTTATGTTCCTTGTAATGAATCTTAATTTATTATTTAATAAAATATCGAAACTTTAATAGTCAACCTTGTGCTGTTGAACAACCGCGTCCGCCCCGACGTATAATCCGCCGTCGGTTGGGGTGTGACAGATTGGTATCAGAGCCTTGGTTATAGGGAATTAGGTTATTAGACACATGACCTAGACTATAACTTAGGAGACCCAAACATGGGTTATCTCATGTCCTTTACTAGGAATTCTCTCCTCATTCTATTCTTAAATCTTATACGTGAACGCTTGGAGATTCTACGATTCTACTTACCTACGTACTACAAGAGGCTACTACATCGAGGACACGTTCTTAGGCTTCAAGTCTAAGCCACCACTAAACTCTCGTCAAGAATATTTAAGTTCTAGATAATGTGTGAGAACTTGTGCGGACCGGAAGGGTGGATACCTGTATTCTGAGAAATTCTGTCAAGGAAAGCATTTCGTATAAATCCAAATCAACCGTTGGACCCGTATGCTTTCCTGGGAATTCTTGGGATGAGTATCCACTTATAGGAATGCATGACTTCTCTAAACATTAGTGAACTCAAATTTCTCTTGATATGTCAAAATACTCACTTAGTGATATGCACTAAATGAGTGCCATCTCAAATACTTTACGCTTCATAAATTCATGATTCAAAGACTTTCCTCTATAACCTTTATTCTATGATTCTTAAGTCCTGTCTTGTCACATGACAGCATGCTTACTCGTCATGACCTAACGGAGTTACCTTCAAGAAGAAATTCTTACGAGATTATACTTAAAAACTATATACATAAACTTATACTTATAGATACTACCCAATAAACTTCATGATCGTTGTAATACAACCCTTAAAACTATGTATTACTCTACAAATTATTCTATAAAGCTTCATTATTTTATAAATATGACACCTAGGAGGTAACCCTTGTATTTTTACCTTACCTCCTTAGCACTTATGTCACACCCCCAAATTCCACTAACGGAGTTTTACCGTTTGGTGTGTAACAAACCAGGATCTCAGTCATTAGTTACATCAAACGACACTATATGGGACTCGAATTAAAATATTATAAAAGTTCAGAGTTAATGCGGAAGCGTCTAAACAAGATAGTTACTGCGCAAAACAATTGCGCTCAAGTTTAATTTAATAAAAGCAAGTGAATTGTCTCAAATGCTTGCATATGAATGAAATGACAGTAGGACTCCATGCTTGCCCTAGATGTGCAACCTGTGCCTTAGCGACCTGAGAAACATGTAAGAAAAAGTGTCAACACGAGGTTGGTGAGTTCACAGGTTTCAAGTTTGCAATAAGAGTGTGTTGCCAGATTATGTACATTCAATATGTATCTATAGGTAGCTAACCTATGTTCATGTTTTACTAAAGCGCTCGCAACCGAAGCTGACTGTGTTTGTATGCCTCCTGCCAGGTCTATCAACTCTGGCAAATGTGGGTAGGCTAACATTTCACCCGTTCGATATCCAATCGAGTTAGCGCGACTAACGCGGGTGGGGCTTGTCAAACCCAGTAGTACTACTAAACATTACCTCGCTAAGATCCATATTAACGGTCCGATGTGTGATGAGGACTTTCATGATAGTGTGTTACGCTTAGCCTCAACAGTGATATCATATGAAGTACCATAATCAAAATAGTTTGCGTCATGTTTTCTCCCTCAACGGGAAAAACATGTAAAATAATGTTTGCTTGCGTACCTGTTTCTCCCCCACGGGAAAACAAGTAAAAGTATGATGGTTTGTGTACATGTTTCTCCCCCAACAGGAAAACGAGTAAAAAGGGGCCGTGAAACTCACCTGAACGGCGTAGGTAGTAATCACACAAGTACGAGATTAAAATCTCAAGCGGTAGCCTGACACGGCTCACAAATGTCCTAGCATTACAACATAATTATTAGGAATAAAAATGGGAATATGTGACGACAACACGGAAGATTGAACGTCCTAAAGTAACGCTCCAATAATCAAGAGTAGACGAACGTGTCCACGGAATAAGAATTCTTTAATTAGTAATTAAGATGTATACGTTACGCGACGAATGACAAATAATATATAATAAATATATCCGAGCGTTTTCGCCATTAAATAATGGCCTAAGAAAATAATATAATATATATATTATTTTTAGATTTAACAGAGTACCACAATAAACAATTGCGCGACAAAATAATAAATCTATTATTTTACTCGAGGATAAAAACGAGCGAAAATAATATAAATAATTATATCATTTTGTTAGATTGAAACGTCTCATAATATTTATAAATGTAGTGAATCAGTATTTAAATAACTAATATTTTAACCGGAGTCACGGAGTGAAATATATTATTTTATCTGAAAACACGGATTTAATAATAATATAATATATTATTATGATATTGAGAACAATAATAATGATGCGTTAAAAATCCCAAACCCGAGCCTACGGGTGGTTTTTCCGGTTCAAAACACAATATATATTAATATAATAATATGGGATTTGATTATGTATAAAAATAAAGGCTAGGAAAATGATTGAAAATAAAACGTGTGTGGAGAGACTCGAACCCGGGTCTCTCCCACACTAGCACACTGATCTAACCAGTTCACCTGCCAAGGCAATCGTGATATAACTCAAACCAGAACGGTTTTAATCCTTATGACTATCGAGTCCCTACCCCAAACGCGATTTCGAACCAAATCCATCCCAAATCCGGTGAATTCGATCGGGATTGGAAACAGGGGTTTAGGGGTTTTGTTTGCCAACCAAAATCGAGTTTGAGGGTAGTTTTCATTTCAAAAACAACAAGTTTAAATCTGTTTAATTCTCGTTTTAGAAACCGAAACCCTAGATATGAACTAGGAATCAAATTGATCGATTTGGATATTAAATCTTCCTGGAATCATGGGGCTTTTACTCGTTTAAGTGTTGCGAAATTACCCCTCTAGTTTAATTGCATTGAGACTGTGTCAAAAGTCAAAACCCCCAAATCGATTATGAACAAACCCTAGGATTCGGATCGAGTTCAATTCGATGATAATTGATACATTAAGAATATGGCTTTCAATGAATGTAATATGGCGAAACTGATTATAGGATTTAATTTGATTAAAGTTGGGTTTAGGGTCGAAACCCCCAAATCCGAATATGAAGAACCCTAGTTTACGGTTTATAATCAATTCTATATTATTTGATTCAATTGATGTGGGGCTTTCAAAGAGTAGGTAATCTCGAGTCTAACCATATGATTCAATTGAGTTTTAATCGAGATTAGTGTCAAAAGCCCCAAATTGGGTTTCGTATGAACCCTAGATTACGGGTCTTGATCAATTCGATGTATTGAGCCCCAATTAACACAGGGCTTTCATCCAAAGAGTAAAAACGAAGCTAAGGGTAGGATCAATTACCAGAATACGTGACGGACTGAAGGAGATCGACTAGATGGGTTTCCGACTTCGGCGATCTTGGATTCCGACTCCTCCGGCTCGTCTTCCGTCGAATTGATTGGTGAAACAGACCCAAAGGAACTCGACTTAGTTACGCAGATGATTGATTTGTGAGGATATTGATCGGAATCAACGAATTTGAGGCGTAAAGCGTGATGGTCGACGGTGTCGTTTTGAATACCCATAATTGGGTTTAATTCGGCACATTCATGATGATTAACGTCTTAGTTATGATTGTTAATGGTGTTTAATGTGATTTCCGTTACTGATTCAAACCGAATCAGTTGTAATTCGTGAATTCAAGATCAAGGATGAATGGTTTGACTTCCAGAAGTCAAACAGAAACAATTTCATCGATTTTTGACTTCATAAAGTCAACAGATGGTTTTAGGCTAATTACACAACTAATCCCTGTAGTTTTAGTTTAAACATTGACAGAATTGACCCCTGGGGTTAGATTTAACTGTTTTCAGTTAACAGGGTTAAGTTTCAGTTAGGATTTTTAACGAGGATTGTTAACGGCGTTAACATGAAAAGTACGGATTGTCACATCATCCCCTAGTTAAAAGAATTTTCGTCCCGAAAATTAAATAAATAAAAAAAAAATTTCCGGATGTCACATCATCCCCTAGTTAAAAGAATTTTCGTCCCGAAAATTAAATAAATAAAAAAAAAATTTCCGGATGTCACATCATCCCCTAGTTGAAAGAATTTTCGTCCCGAAAATTAGAATAGTACCTTAAGAGTTTGAAGTGGATTGCTTGAACAGATGCGGATACTTGCGTATCATCTGATCCTCGCGCTCCCACGTGAATTCCGGTCCGCGTTTCGAGTTCCAACGAACTCTGACAAAAGGGATTTTACAGCGTTTCAGTGTTTTGATTTCCCTATCCATGATTTTCACCGGTTCTTCAACGAACCGCAGTTGTTCATCGATGTGCAGTTCCTCAAGAGGAACAGCGAGTGACTCGTATGCTAGATATTTCTTCAAGTTTGAGGCGTGAAAGACGTTGTGTACACCACTACGTCCTTCAGGTAGGTCCAGTTGATACGCTACTGGACCGATTCTCGTCACTATTTTGAATGGCCCAACATAACGAGGATTCAGCTTACCTCGTTTCCCAAAACGAATGACACCCTTCTAAGGTGAGACTTTTAATAAGACCATATCCCCTACTTGGAATTCTAACGGTTTACGACGCTTATCGGCATAGCTCTTTTGACGATCACGAGCTGCTGCCATACGGTTTCTAGTTTGGATGATTTTCTCATAAGTTTCAAGTACGAGTTCAGGACCTGTAAGTTGACTATCCCCAACTTCGGCCCAACAAATAGGAGAACGGCATTTCCGTCCATACAGTGCTTCAAATGGAGCTGCCTTGATGCTAGTGTGATAACTGTTGTTGTAGGAGAACTCCACCAACGGTAGGTGAGACTCCCAAGTGTTACCGAAATCAATCACACAAGCTCGTAGCATGTCCTCCAGAGTTTGAATAGTACGTTCTGTGTGACCATCAGTTTGAGGATGGTATGTTGTGCTCATATCTAGAAGTGTGCCTAAAGCCTTATGTAACGACTGCCAGAAACGAGAGGTGAATCGTGCATCATGATCCGAAATGATAGAAATTGGCACCCCGTGCCGAGATACTACTTCTTTCAAGTAAATACGAGTAAGATTTTCCATTTTGTCAGTTTCCTTGATAGCTAAGAAGTGAGCGGACTTTGTTAAACGATCGACGATTACCCAAATGGTATCACATCCGATAGGAGTTCGTGGCAATTTCGTGATAAAGTCCATGGATATCTGCTCCCATTTCCACATGGGAATCTCTGGTTGCTGGAGAAGACCAGAAGGTTTTTGATATTCAACTTTGACCTTCGCGCAAGTCAGGCACTTGCTCACATAGGTGGCTATATCGGCCTTCATCTTTGGCCACCAATACAACACCTTTAGGTCATGATACATCTTGTCGGAACCTGGATGAATAGAGTAACGAGATTTATGAGCTTCATCCATGACTAGTTCCCTTAAGTTCCCGAATACTGGAACCTATATTCGCTCGGCGAAGTAGTGAATACCATCCGATTTGACCTCGAGTTGTGCTTCCATACCGCGTGTACCTTCCAACGGTAGGTTTTCCTCTTTCAGAGCTTCAAGTTGCGCACTACGGATTTTGTCAGGTAATCCGGGGTTAATAGTAAGCTGTAATGCTCGAACCCGCTTGGGTTTGGTTTCCTTTCGACTTAGGGCATCAGCTACAACCTTAGCTTTACCCGGATGATACCGGATCGCACATTCATAATCATTCAATAGCTCGATCCAACGACGTTGTCTCATGTTCAACTCTTTCTGCTCAAGGATATGCTGAAGACTCTTGTGATCGGTGTAGATAGTGCACTTGGTACCGTACAAGTAATGTCTCCATATCTTAAGTGCGAAAACTACAGCTCCCAACTCTAGGTCATGAGTGGTGTAGTTTTTCTCGTGAATCTTTAGCTGACACGATGCGTATGCGATCACTTTTTCTCGTTGCATCAATACACAACCCAGACCTTGAATGGATGCGTCACAATACACCACAAAATCCTCCATTCCCTCCGGAAGGGCTAGAATAGGTGCACTGCAAAGTTTCTTCTTAAGATGTTGAAATGCTGGCTCTTGGTTATCGCCCTAGTTATAGGCCTTACCCTTCTGAGTTAAGCCAGTGAGAGGTTGTGCAATCTTAGAAAATCCTTCGATGAATCGTCGATAATAACCAGCCAATCCCAGAAATTGTTGCACCTCATTCTTGATGGCTTCTATCTTTGATGGATCGACATGTATTCTTTTCTCGTTAACCACATGTCCTAAGAATTGAACTTCCCGGATCCAGAATTCACACTTGGAAAACTTAGCATACAGCTGCTCTTGCTTAAGTAATTCCAGGATTTGGCGTAGATCATGTTCTTCCTTGTTCTTGGAATAAATGAGAATGTCGTCGATGAAAACGATGACAAATTGGTCGAGGTATGGCTTACACACACGGTTCATGAGGTCCATGAATACCGCAGGTGCGTTGGTTAATCCGAAAGGCATAACCATAAACTCATAGTGGCCGTACCTTGTCCTGAAAGCAGTCTTAGAGATATCCTCATCTCGGACTCTCAATTGATGGTAACCGGACCTAAGATCTATCTTGGAATAGAAACTTGATCCTTGGAGTTGATCAAGAGATCATCTATACAAGGCAAAGGATAACGATTCTTGATCGTCACTTTATTCAACTCACGGTATTCGATACACATACGGAAAGTCCCGTCCTTCTTCTTGACAAACAGGACCGGAGCTCCCCATGGCGAAAAGCTAGGTCGGATGAAACCTTTATCCAACAACTCTTGTAGTTGAGTGTATAGCTCTTGTAATTCACTAGGTGCAAATCTGTAAGGTACCCGAGCGATCGGTGCCGCTCCGGGTGCTAGATCGATTTGAAATTCAACTTGACGGTATGGCGGTAAACCAGGTAAATCCTCGGTAAATACTTCCAGGAATTCCCAAACGATGGGTATATCATCAATCTTCTTCTCTTCCGATGGCTGCTCAGCAACGAGAGCCAAAATGGCAGTATGCCCTTTTCGAAGGCATTTATGTGCTTTCATAAAGGATATGATGCCCATGACTGCACCAACCTTTTCGCCTTGAACGGAAAGAGTTTCTCCACTCGGAAGAGGAATGCAAACGATTTTCTCACTACAGATGATTTCGGCTTGGTTCTTAGATAGCCAATCCATGCCGACAATTACGTCGAAACTACCAAGTGTGACTGGCATAAGGTCAATATCAAGTTTATGACCAACCAATTCAAGCTTACAACCCTTAAGAATATGGGTTGCTTCAATGATTTGACTATCAGTTATTTCTATGATGTATTTAGCTTCTATCAGGGTTGGAGTTTCTTTTATCAAATCACTAAGCAAGGTAATTGTTTAAGAGGAACTTACCGGTAACCACATTGTGGTCATATCTGGCTTATCCGGATCCAAGCACGAAGGCTCGTCCCTTCGCACCGTTTCCGCCATTATTGTTACCGTGGTTGTTGTTGTTACCTTGGTTATGGTTATTGTTGCCATTACCCCCTTATTTCAGTTGTGGAAAATCCTTCCGAAAGTGTCCTTCCTTTCCACACTCAAAACAACCCTTTGTAGATTCTGGCTGTTGAAAAGGCTGTTTGGCTTGTAGTTCACCTCTATAGTCCTTGGCAGCATGACCCACCTTGCCACACCGCTGGCAAGGATTTCTCTCACAAGCACCGAGATGGTGAAAATTACACTTGTTGCACTTAGGGTATCTCTCCGTATAACCACTCTAGTTTTGTCCTGAAGAGGTCGACCGGTTGGAACTCTTAGCAGACTTAAACCTACTCTGTCGTTGATGGGTTTGGTTGGATTAAATCCTCGTCTCCTAATGTCACTGGATTATTTCATGAAGAAAGAAGTTTGTTTACCGGATTGAATATGCTGGGGTATAATTCGAATTAGACTAAGGATTAGTCATAAGATAAGGTAATAGGGTCAGATGGAATAACATGTGCTAGATTAGGGAGAATTTCATAAATTTCGCTTACATAGTTGTAGTCGATGGATTTCCCATGAGGTTCTAATAGAGTTTCAATCAAGATTGTTTCTTTGATCAAGTTTGAATGAGAGTCTTACGGTCACTAAGGCTCTTACACGAGTGAAAATAACATGATGAATTCCATTAATGGTAACTCAGTGTGTCTGTATACGTCTTCAACCTGATAGTCGCGTCTATCAACCGTTGAATAGGTTTAACGATACCAACTAGTCGTTGAGCGGGTTACGAGAATTTCCATGGACAGTGGAAACTTAAGTCTGCAATTCACAGATTAGGACCATTTATCCACACACTAGGTTTCACCAGGATTTACATGCACCTCAAATTACTATTACGTGTGCACCCGTAATGATAATTTGCTTTACATGCTCACCCTAGTTCTCCCATGTCCTGTGCCATAATGTCCTTTAGTTTGTATTGCTGAGTACAGAGTGTTGTCAGATATGATAAGTCATCAAAAAGCTTAGTCGTCAACCATAAGTTGATCCATTAGAACCCATATCAAGATGAGTAGTCGGGAATCGCTTGATCCGAGTATTCACTCGAGTTGAAACACAATACGAGAGTCCAATCCAGCGGATTGTAGATGCGAACATGTACATGAAATGTGAATTCGAGAAATGAAACTAATTCATGAATACAAGTTACAGGAAGCAGCAAAGTAGCCGTCCTTCCAACTGATTCAGGATAGGGTTTAAATATGCGTTCTCAACTTTGTGGTCAATCTATTCTCAACAGAATATTGACCAAAGAAGCGAGCCCATGGATCGGGAAAGTGATGACATCTACGTGTCAATGGATTCTGCAATAATGCGTGCAACGGTCTGCCTTCACTTGGCGTATTGTTGCTAGTGGGTACAGTAGGGACTCGCCTCCGACGATCCCAATTCCCAAAGAGACATGTGCTAGTACTGAGTGTCGTCCATAACATGGACCTGAGAAAGCCCACCATACCCAACAGGTGATGGTGATTTAAGTGACTCCTCCGAAGGCTCCGTCTCGCTGCCCTCGGACGGGAGTGGATGATGTTCTGGTGATTCCCCAAGTGTCGCCACTGGGAATGATGATGCAATGCAAATGATGTGTCCCTCGCCAACTGAGGGTGATACGGATGGTGTTACATGCCTGCACTACAATGTATGTATAGGTGCTATATGTATCAGGTATGAGTGTCTATGCCATGTAACTAATGTGTGAGGTTATAGTCTAGTATGCAGCCCTAGTTCTCTATAACCAATGGCTCTGATACCAATCTGTCACACCCCCAAATTCCACTAACGGAGTTTTACCGTTTGGTGTGTAACAAACCAGGATCTCAGTCATTAGTTACATCAAACGACACTATATGGGACTCGAATTAAAATATTATAAAAGTTCAGAGTTAATGCGGAAGCGTCTAAACAAGATAGTTACTGCGCAAAACAATTGCGCTCAAGTTTAATTTAATAAAAGCAAGTGAATTGTCTCAAATGCTTGCATATGAATGAAATGACAGTAGGACTCCATGCTTGCCCTAGATGTGCAACCTGTGCCTTAGCGACCTGAGAAACATGTAAGAAAAAGTGTCAACACGAGGTTGGTGAGTTCACAGGTTTCAAGTTTGCAATAAGAGTGTGTTGCCAGATTATGTACATTCAATATGTATCTATAGGTAGCTAACCTATGTTCATGTTTTACTAAAGCGCTCGCAACCGAAGCTGACTGTGTTTGTATGCCTCCTGCCAGGTCTATCAACTCTGGCAAATGTGGGTAGGCTAACATTTCACCCGTTCGATATCCAATCGAGTTAGCGCGACTAACGCGGGTGGGGCTTGTCAAACCTAGTTGACAAGCCCCACCCGCGTTAGTCGCGCTAACTCGATTGGATATCGAACGGGTGAAATGTTAGCCTACCCACATTTGCCAGAGTTGATAGACCTGGCAGGAGGCATACAAACACAGTCAGCTTCGGTTGCGAGCGCTTTAGTAAAACATGAACATAGGTTAGCTACCTATAGATACATATTGAATGTACATAATCTGGCAACACACTCTTATTGCAAACTTGAAACCTGTGAACTCACCAACCTCGTGTTGACACTTTTTCTTACATGTTTCTCAGGTCGCTAAGGCACAGGTTGCACATCTAGGGCAAGCATGGAGTCCTACTGTCATTTCATTCATATGCAAGCATTTGAGACAATTCACTTGCTTTTATTAAATTAAACTTGAGCGCAATTGTTTTGCGCAGTAACTATCTTGTTTAGACGCTTCCGCATTAACTCTGAACTTTTATAATATTTTAATTCGAGTCCCATATAGTGTCGTTTGATGTAACTAATGACTGAGATCCTGGTTTGTTACACACCAAACGGTAAAACTCCGTTAGTGGAATTTGGGGGTGTGACAACTTAACCAAGCTTCATTTAATAACTAACTCAAAACTTTCGTTACACTTTTATACATCTCAAAGTTTTCATACGTCCTTAAACTTCATGATCCTTGAAATAACAGCCCATTAAAAACTATGTATTGTCCTACAAGTCCTTTTACAAACTTCATTGTTTTATAAACTTGACACTTAAGGGGAAACCCTTGTGTTTTCATTTTATCACTCAAAACTTCATTTGATGATTTACTCAAACTATGTCACACTTTTACATCTCAAAACTTTCATACGAATTTAAAAACTTACGCATCGCCGTTCTTGTAAACAAAACTTAACGTCTTTTAAAATCTAAAGTACATTAACAAAGAAATTCGTAACTTAAGTGTTTTCCTCGTAAGAAAAGAAGCCTACTATAGAGTAAACAAGCTTCACGCTTAAGACTCTAAGCCCATAATGAACCTTGACTTAGTACCATAAACCCAAACATCGGTGACAACAACTAAAAGAAGTTGTAGGCCCATGAGGAAGTTCTGGCTAGGGAAATAGGGTACTTAAGTGAGTCCTTGTGACCACCCCCCCTTCTTCTGGGAATTCTCCTTGTTAGCCCATCAACTTCCAATTAAAACTATTTTTTGAAAACATTACTGTGATAACTCAGTATTATGTATGACAACTTTTGAATATATTAAATCAACTTACTTACAACCTTTCTTTCTACCCTCTCTCTTACTAGGTAATGGACTCACACTCACACTCATCACCAGTGTATCGTCCAAGAGGAGAGTCCGACCGTGAAGAGAGTAGCGAGTCACCGGTGTATCAGCCAAGTCCCTACCCTAATGCTAGGGCAAGAGCTGAGCTCAACACCAATTGGATCAGAAACCCTAGGACGTCACCACCGAGGAATCCTTATCAACCACCCCATCTTCACCACCGGTTCTCATCACCACCAAGGGACCCGTATCTAGCACCTACCCCTACCCTAAGGGCTAGACATGCCGGGGCGCCTGCCGTGGCAATGGGAATCCCAATGCCTAACATTCCTAGGTTCGTGGAAACCGCGGAATTTATGAGGCGGGAGATGGAGCATAGGGCTCGACAAGACCTGTTAAACCAAAGGATCGACGACCTGGCCAATCAAATCTGGATCCCGGAAGAAAAGATCACGACTTTGGAGGAGGACAGAGAAATCCTCGAAGACCGCACCGAGACCACTAGAGCAGAGGCTAGGTTTGCTATCCGAGTAACCCTAGCAGTACTTGTGATAGTACTAATCTGTTTCCTAGTGGAAAGCTACCTAAGGCGTGCATGAAGCCTCTATTCCCATTAAATTTTAAATTTTGCCTTATGTAAGGGCTAGAAGCCCAAATTTTGAAAGCATCTAATGGAAATCATTTTGAAATTTCATCTTGTTATCATTTGTTAGTTTGGCTTTTCTTTCATCATTACAAACTTAATAAACTCTTTCATCAAAAGCAGCTCGCGTTAGTACCTAAGATAATTAACAACGTAGCATTAAACTATAAAAACCCTAAGTGATACGCATACTTGAAGAATAAACTTCGAACAAACCTTCTAGTTCGTAAGCACTCTTTTAAAACAACACGACTTACGAACCACTGCCGTAATCAACTATGATCCTTACCCCTTATATAGACTTCACACTTCTAAACTTGACCAACTTTTCGTTTAACAATCATACATACCTCTTTGTAAGTCCTACTTATACTACTCATCGTTGTCTGACTCGTTATTCTTGAAACGTCTTAATTATACTCTATACAAAAGAAAACTATACCTGCTGTTATGAAATGAGATAAAATCCTTTATAAACACACTATCATAAACCTTATTGAAACTTTTCCCGTTACCCTATGCTTGGAGACTTTCCTCATTCAACTCTTGTCACGTAAAAGACTTACTATAAATCACAACGGGAACTAAAAGCTCAAATACACGTTGCTAAAACATTAAACTTCGTATACACCACTATAAGGTCGGAGACTTTTGAGTCATGTAAAACTTGTACAAATACTCAATCCCGTATTCCTGAAACTAAACACCTTCTAAACCACCAAAGGAAGCATGTCCAATAAGGGATCATGTGAAGCTTAATACTGAAACTTGAAACTCAACTGACTTATCCTATTTTCAAACTTATACTTGGATTCTTAGTCTTGAAAACTTTTGTGTGTCCATCTTAACCAAACCCTATAAGACTTGATAAACGTACATTCCAAGTACACGAGAAAACTTCATTCTTGATACTAGAAACTAGCATGAAGGAGGACATTGCTCTCTTTAGCAGAGTACCTCCCTTATCTCCTATCCAAAACCAAATATCGGGATCCACCTAACCTTCTGAACGACTAGAATCTTCTGTGAGAAAGCGTATACTGGTTAATCCTGTTCCAAACGCTGTCCCACACCGCTCATAAATACTAGAGTATTTAGATAACCACTTTGTACTCAAAGCATAATTGTATACTTCTATACACTGAGGCTAAACTAAGAGACTTTAAACTATCCGATGTTTGACGTATTCTTGTTCAAACACAATTTAAACTATCCAATGTTTGACGTATTCTTGTTCAAACATAATTTAAGCTATTCTATGTTTGACGTATTCTTGTTCAAACACAATTTAAACTATTCTATGTTTGACGTATTCTTGTTCAAACACAATTTAAACTATTCTATGTTTGACGTATTCTTGTTCAAACACAATTTAAACTATTCTATGTTTGACGTATTCTTGTTCAAACACAATTTGAACTACCCCATGTTTGACGTATTCTTGTTCAAACATGATGAACGTATGAGACTTTAAACTACTCCATGTTTGACGTATGCTTGTTCAAACATGATGAACGTATAAGACTTTTAAACTACTCAAGGTTTGATGTATTCTTGATCAAACACGAGGAAAGTGTAAGGACTTTAAACTACTCAATGATTGAAGTATTCTTATTCAATCACGAGGAAACTTTGAAACTCTAAATCTTGTCACATTCTTTTCTCTCTAATCATTGAATGACGCTTCTCTCTGAGGGACTCGTTAATCAATGATCACTCTCATGAGGAAACTTTAGTCGTGTGTTAAACAAATTCTTGTACTCTTTCTTGGTCCACACACAAACGGAAGGACCTATGCAGACTATGCGACGATTTGAATGCTTGCGGGTGCACACGTAAGTATGAAAATCAACGTATGGGAAGACATAGTAACCTCTGACGTGTGCTATGATCTAAGACTTATCGTAAAAGGTAGCCACGGAACTTAGGTACCGTAGCAATCCTTAGACGAAATAGCCTACAAACTCAAAACCATTACACTATCATCGCATCCATTCTGAGTGTTGCATCCTACTCTAAATCTTGGATGGAAGTTCATCAGTTATTCTCTCAAATACATTTCTGAAAACGAATCCTCATACACTTCCATGAAACTATATGCTACTTAGATAAACTTCTGACAATCATGGACTTTGAAAACTTAGAAAACTCAAGCGAAATCTTATTCCTATAGATACTTTCCTTTCAAAAATCTAAACGTATTTACCTGGGAACGTAAAGTATCTCTCTTATTTTCCTTGTACGTATCATAGACTCAAAACCTGAACTTAACCCTTCTACTTTAATTTCGGGACGAAATTTCCTAAAGTAGGGGAGACTGTAATGTCCGAGATTTTCCGACTTATCTTTTGCACGTGTTATAAATGTCACACCCCAACCGACGGCGGATTATACGTCGGGGCGGACACGGTTGTTCAAAAGCACGAGGTTGACTAATAATATTGAAATATTTCATTAATAATTTAAAGAGTTTAACATGGCAAAAATAACATATTATTCAATAGAAAAATAAACATAAGATTAAATTATTGATGGTCTTTCTAAGTCCAAGCATCCTACGTTTTCATAGATAAGCCTCACTCTTGTGCACCTGAAACATGTTAAGTAACTGTCAACTAAAAATAGTTGGTGAGATACGAAGGTTTAGACACTGTTTAATAAAAGTCTTTAAAAGTTTTACAATTCACTATGATTAATGTATCTAAGTATAAATGTGAGAATCAAGCAAGTTAAACATTGTGCACGTCAAACCTCCAACCAAGTTTAGGCATAACCCGAAGGTTACCCTTATAAGTTTCAAGTATAAGTTTCAGTAACAATCACCAACGGCTCCCCCCGAAGGGTCAATCAATCAAGGTGGATTGGTCAAATACAATAGATCTATTACTGTTACTATAGGCTCGGCCAAAGTTAATGAACATGCTAGTTTTAAGTTTAATTTAAGCATGCAAGTCTCAAAGCATATAACACATAGAAGACATGTAAACATAGTTATGTTTGAATTGTATAAGTCTAAAAGTTTGAACATGTTCCACCCCAAGTTTATAAAGTAAAAAAAACAAAACAAAAGGGGGCTAAGTATACTCACCTTGTGGCGGACGTAAAAGTATCCAAACAAGGGTTATATGTAGTGAAGCCTTGAGGAAAATTATCCTCACAACAAGCCTAAATGACAAGTATAAAGTTTAAGGATTGATCATAGGATCTTGGACCACGATCCAAGATTTAGGATTGACTAAGGTTGCGGAGGTGATTGTGCTATAAAGTTTAAGTGATAGTAAGTTTTAGTAACTATGCTTTAACTAGTTTTATAAAATATAATTTGAGAAATAAATAAGTATTGAGTTTAATAAATAATTATTCACAAGGATTTAATAATTATTTAAAATAATAGTTATTTAAAGGAATAAATATCATGGGTTAATAATAATTACCCAATTAAATAATTCCCAATAGTGATTTGTTCAAAATAGAGTAGATAATTATTTAAAAATAATTATCTAAAGGAGTTTGTAAATAATTGTTTTATCAAAATTTTAAAATGGTGCCTTTAATTAAAGTATTTATCTATTGAGTATTTTCTTTAAATGACTAGAATTTATTTTAAGTAATATTTAGAAATTATTTGTAAGTCTAAATAAATAATGTATATTTATTTTCTGTTTACAAAATAAATAAGTTTTAAGTTTTCTAATTCTATAACTTTTATAAAACGTTCCAGTTTATAAGCTTCGAATATCTAAAATGAGGATATATGTTTTATAAACATTACAAAATCTTTATGTCGAGTATTTAAGTTTTATAATAGTTTAGGAATGTCTTTATAGTTTTTAGAAATTTAAAACTAATGTTAAGTATTATATTTAATGTCTTCCAATAAGGAAAACAGAAATAAAAATCGATTTTGAGTATAATAATGTTCAACATATTTTATAAAAATAAAAGGGATTTTTAAAACTAATTAAAAGTGTACCAAAGAATTCGAAATCAAGAAAAACGGGCGGCCGGGTTCGAACACCCGACCTGCTCCGGGTCGGGATCTGCACACACGCACCACCGCTGGACCAGGGACTTGTTTGTGTTTTAATCCGGAAAACAAAATCCTTAAACACAAACCCAAACCCCCCCCCCCCAATCCGTATGAACCCTAACATTTCAATCCCCAAATTCGACTCGGATTACCCTCTGTTTATGAGATTAAACAGAGGGCTTTTGATCCTTTCACGAATTCGATCACAATAGGCACAAGTATTACCTGATTTGGTGTCGATTTGAGGGAGATTGGGTTCGGCTTGGAGTCGGCGGTCGCGACTTCAATTCCGGTCAATGCGGCTCCGGATCGATGAGATAGGTAGTGGAGGGAGGTTAGGGATGATGTTGTTGGTGTATGGGGGTTGGTATTTATAGCCATGTTGGCATTAAATGCGCGAACGAGTCGAGGGCGGGTGGTTAGGCCGTTCGGAGTAAATTCACACTCCACGCAAAGCCTCGATCGAAGATTATCATCATGGCGTCTTGGGGACGGGTCGCACGCGAGAGACGAGCCCGAGGTTCAGTGAACCTGGACGAAATCGCGAGTTCTGCGTGAAAAGGGACGAGAACCGGGGGTAGCGGGACTCGAACCCACGATCGGTTTATGGGCAAAAAGGGTTTGGGTGAATGACACAACAGGTCCTCGAAGTTTCAGGTGTTTAACATTTCACGTTTAAACTTGGTTTATGTTAGGGATAAGTTCCAGAAATTACGGTTTAGCCCCTAGACTTTAAATGATAAAATAGTTTATGGGTTTATAAATTCAAGTATTTATATTTTTATCGTTGTTTATGTCTTTTTTTTACACAATAAAATTTTATAATGTTTTCATCTATTTTTCGTAGAAATATACGTATCTATGAATTGTATTTATCGAGTCTAGTAGCACGCGTAGAGATTTAGGAAGTGATACGTTTGTTGAAATTGATGAGTCTCGTCGGGTTACAATTTGAAACTGAAAATGATACATCGGGAAAAACCATGGATATTACAGTCTCCCCTACTTTAGGAAATTTCGTCCCGAAATTTAGGAGGAGGGTCCAGAGAAAAGGTGCGGGTACTTGACTTTCATCTGGTCTTCACGTTCCCAAGTAAACTCTGGGCCACGCTTAGACTCCCAACGCACTTTGACTATAGGAATACGACTACGCTTGAGCTGCTTGACTTCACGATCCATGATTTCCACGGGCTTCTCTACAAAACGCATAGCGTCATCAATGTGCACTTCTTCAAGGGGTATGTGAAGGTTTTCATCCGCAAGACACTTCTTGAGGTTTGAGATGTGGAAAGTTGGATGGACATTGCTAAGTCTTTCGGGTAGTTCAAGTTTGTAGGCCACCTTTCCTATCCTTTCGAGGATTTTAAAAGGACCCACAAAACGAGGAGCTAGTTTTACTTTCTTTCCAAAACGAACTACTCCTTTCCAAGGTGATACCTTGAGGAGTACAAGATCACCGACTTGAAACTCTAAAGGTTTTCGACGCTTGTCGGCATAACTCTTTTGCCGACTTCTAGCTGCTAGAAGATTATCCCGAATACGAAGGACCTTATCGGATGTTTCTTGAATGAGTTCAGGTCCGGTGATTTGTGATTCGCCAATCTCGTTCCAACAAACAGGAGAACGACATTTACGACCATAAAGAGCTTCAAATGGTGCCATGTTGATGCTAGTGTGGTAACTATTATTGTAAGAGAATTCAATCAACGGCAGGTGCGAATCCCAGTTACCACCGAAGTCAATGACGCATGCCCTAAGCATGTCCTCTAAAGTCTGAATGGTCCTTTCGGATTGACCATCGGTTTGAGGGTGGTAAGCTGTGCTGAGATTCAATTGAGTACCAAGAGCAGGTTGCAAGGATTGCCAGAAACGGGAAGTGAAACGACCGTCACGATCGGAGATAATGTTGAGAGGCACACCGTGACGACTAACTATTTCATTGATGTAAATCCGAGCTAACTTCTCGACTCCATAATCCTCACGGATAGGCAAGAAGTGTGCCGATTTAGTTAGTCGGTCAACGATTACCCAGATGCTGTCATGACCGCGAGTGGTACGAGGTAGTTTGGTAATGAAATCCATCGCTATACACTCCCATTTCCACACGGGAATCTCGGGTTGTTCTAGAAGGCCAGACGGACGTTGGTGCTTGGCCTTAACCTTGGAGCAAGTGAGACACTTTGCTACGTATAACGCAATGTCTTTCTTCATACCGGGCCACTAGTATTGGTGACGAAGATCTTTGTGCATTTTGTCTGCACCAGGATGGACCGAATAGCGGGTTTTATGAGCTTCGTTCATAATGATAGTACGAAGGTTTTCACGGTCAGGAATCTAGACACGGTTCAAGAAATAGAGTAAGCCGTTAGGCTTAGTCTCTAATTGGAGCTCAGCTCCGCACGCCATTTCTTCGTACATCTTCCCTTCGGTGACCGAAAGGTGTTGTGCTTCGAGGATGCGGATTTGGATATCGTTTTGAACTCTCACACAATGTAACATGGTGTGTTCCTTCCGACTTAAGGCATCGGCTACAACATTCGCCTTTCCAGGATGATAACGAATGTCGCAGTCGTAGTCGTTAAGTAGTTCTACCCAACGACGTTGCCTCATGTTGAGTTCCTTCTGATTAAAAATATGCTGTAGGCTTTTGTGGTCCGTGAAAACCACACACTTTGTACCATAGAGGTAGTGTCGCCAGATCTTGAGATCGAAGACAACTGCACCTAACTCGAGGTCGTGCGTTGTGTAATTCTTTTCATGAATTTTGAGTTGTCTTGACGCGTAAGCAATAACCTTGCCTCGTTGCATAAGGACACAACCGAGACCTTGGTTGGATGCATCACAGTAGACCACGAAATCATCATTACCCTCTGGAAGGGTCAAGATTGGAGCGTCACAAAGCTTTTGCTTGAGAGTCTGAAAGGCTTCTTCTTGTTTTGGTCCCCACTCGTAAGGCTTTCCTTTATGGGTTAAGGCTGTGAGGGACACCGCAACTTTCGAGAAGTTAGAAATGAAACGTCGGTAGTAGCCAGCTAGGCCAAGGAATGAACGGACTTCAGTAGGGGTCTTTGGAGCTTTCCAGTTTTTCACTGCTTCTATCTTTGCAGGATCTACATGAATTCCTTTCTCGTTGACTATATGACCCAAGAATTGGACTTCATTTAACCAAAACTCACACTTAGAAAATTTGGCGAACAATGTCTCCTTCTTTAAGAGGTCTAATACCAACCGTAGGTGTTCCTCGTGATCCTTTTTAGTTTTTGAGTAGATCAGGATGTCGTCGATGAAGACAATTACGAATTTGTCCAGGTACGGCCTACACACACGGTTCATTAAGTCCATGAATACCGCGGGTGCATTAGTTAAGCCGAAAGGCATAACCATGAACTCATAGTGGCCATATCTTGTACGAAAGGCTGTTTTTGGAATATCCTCCTCAAGGACACGAAGTTGATGGTAGCCAGAACGGAGGTCGATTTTGGAAAAGCATGCAGAACCTTGGAGTTGATCAAAAAGGTCGTCAATTCTGGGTAATGGGTAACGATTTTTGACGGTAAGCTTATTAAGCTCACGATAATCAATGCACATACGAAAGGATCCATCCTTCTTCTTGACGAACAGGACAGGTGCTCCCCAAGGGGAGACGCTAGGACGAATAAATCCTTTCTCAGAAAGCTCTTGAAGTTGACTTGCTAGCTCTTGCATCTCCGAAGGTGCAAGGCGGTACGGTGATTTAGCTACAGGGTTTGCCCCTGGGACGAGGTCGATCCTGAATTCAACTTGCCGTATGGGAGGAAGGCCTTGTAAGTCTTCAGGAAACACTTCGGGAAACTCACGAATGACAGGGATGTCTTGGATGTTCTTTCCCTTCCCTTTCTTTTCCACGACGTTAGCTAGAAATGCCACGTAATTCTTCCGTAGATACTTACGGGCTGTGGTACAAGACATGAGTTTTAGACCGCTTGATGGTTTTTCACCATAGATTTGCAACGTGCTTCCGGATGATAAGGGAATACGGATGCATTTTTCAAAGCATATGATTTCTGCATGATGTTCGGCTAACCAATCCATGCCTATTATTACGTCGAAGCTTCCAAGACGCATCGGGATGAGATTAATTGGAAAGTCGTGATCATTAAGGTTAAGAACGCAGTCACGGATAACCGAGTCGATAGTTACAGGATTTCCATCAGCTACTTCTACCGTAATGGATTGTTCTAATTTAGAGCGGTTTTTGGCAAGCAATAACTCAAATTCCAAAGAAACGAAACTTTTATCGGCACCGGTATCAAATAAAATGGAAGCATATTGTTGATTTACTAGAAACGTACCGTTAACTACTTTTGCGATGGCCTGAGCTTCATTAGCGTTGATGTTAAAGGCACGTCCCCGTGCTCCCGGGTTTGGGTTTGGATTTGCGAGCCTTGGGCACTGGTTACGGAAATGGGTTGGATCACCACATCCAAAACACGCTCGACCATTTGCCAAGGCTGGTAGTGCCGGGATATTGGGGCGATTTCCCTGAGCCATTGGGGGTTTGTTGGCGAAGCAAGTAGTAGACAAATGTCCATAACGACCACAAAGAGTGCACAGTCGGCATGGCAAGGTGGTTGGATGATGGAACTTGCAGGTGTTACATTGGGGATGTGCTCCCCCATAGGGCTTATTAATCGGAGCAACTTGTGCCAAAGGAGTTGCCGGTGTGACTACCGCATAGTTTCTGACCTTTCGCTTCTTATTGAACGAGGGTTCAGTCTTAACTGTCTTGAGAGGCTCGGGAGTAGAGGTGTCAACGGGCTTCTTGGAGCTTTTCTTGGATAGGGTTCCAGCCTTCACGTGATTATCCGTCAAGGTAGCAGAGAGACGGATAGCGTCTTCCAGGGTGGCAGGGTTCCGACCCCACACCGTGTCCTGAATCTTCATCGGTAGCCCACTGATATACTTTTCGATACCTCGAGACAGAGGGGTAACCATATGTGGCACTAGCAGACTCAGTTCATGGAAACGGGTTGTATACACCAGATTCTCTCCACTATCCTGGGCAAGATCCCATAATTCAGCCTCGAGTTTCTTCATTTCATTTCTCGGGCAAAATTCTTCGATCATTAGCTCCTTGAATTCTTCCCAGGTCAGTGACATAGCAGTGTCAGCACCTCTATTTCGTTTCTCTCCGTTCCACCAGGTTAATGCCCTCTTTTGTAGGACACTTGACGCATGACGAACCCTAAGGTTATCCGGGCAGTCACTGTTTAGAAACGTGCTCTCCATGCTTTCAAACCATTGGAGGAGGCCAGTGGCTCCCTCAGTTCCAAAGAATTTGGCGGGATTGCAAGAGTTGAAATGCTTGAAAGTGCACGGAGGGTTTGAACCTGACTGGAGAGATCCAGAGTTAGCACTGTTGTTGGCCGCTGCTTGGTTTAGTTCAGTGACTAGGGTAGGTAGGACCTTAGCCATCTGCTGAGCCATGAGTGTTGCCATGACTCTGCTTCGGCTACGACGGGGAGGCATACTATAAAATGAAAAAGTTTGGACGTAAGAATAATAGGGTAAGGATCATAGGATGAGGTTATGAAGTACAAGGATTTTAGATGGTGCCTACTTAGTTCATATTACTAACCAATTACCTTGATATATCAAAGGTAGTTTAAATCCTCAAATGTTAGAGAAGTTGCGCATTCCTATAAGTGGACACTCATCCCAAGAATTCCCAGGAAAGCATACGGGTCCAACGGTTGATCTGGATTTGTACGAAATGCTTTCCTTGACAGAATTTCCTAGAATACAGGCATCCACCCTTCCGGTCCGCACAAGTTCTCATACATTATTTAGAACCCAGATACTTTTGACGGGAGTTAGTTTGGAAACCTAAGTATATAGACTTGATGTAGTAGTAAGTTTTCCAAGTATAAGTATGTGTAGGGTTTAGAGAGTAGAATAGAGGAGTGATTCCTAATAAGTACATGATATGACTCATGTCATGGGGAATCCTAAGTTATAGTCTAGGTCATGTGTCTAATAACCTAATTCCCTATAACCAAGGCTCTGATACCAATCTGTCACACCCCAACCGACGGCGGATTATACGTCGGGGCGGACACGGTTGTTCAAAAGCACGAGGTTGACTAATAATATTGAAATATTTCATTAATAATTTAAAGAGTTTAACATGGCAAAAATAACATATTGTTCAACAGAAAAGTAAACATAAGATTAAATTCTTGATGGTCTTTCTAAGTCCAAGCATCCTACGTTTTCATAGATAAGCCTCACTCTTGTGCACCTGAAACATGTTAAGTAACTGTCAACTAAAAATAGTTGGTGAGATACGAAGGTTTTGACACTGTTTAACAAAAGTCTTTAAAAGTTTTACAATTCACTATGATTAATGTATCTAAGTATAAATGTGAGAATCAAGCAAGTTAAACATTGTGCACGTCAAACCTCCAACCAAGTTTAGGCATAACCCGAAGGTTACCCTTATAAGTTTCAAGTATAAGTTTCAGTAACAATCACCAAGGGCTCCCCCCGAAGGGTCAATCAATCAAGGTGGATTGGTCAAATACAATAGATCTATTACTGTTACTATAGGCTCGGCCAAAGTTAATGAACATGCTATTTTAAGTTTAATTTAAGCATGCAAGTCTCAAAGCATATAACACATAGAAGACATGTAAACATAGTTAAGTTTGAATTGTATAAGTCTAAAAGTTTGAACATGTTCCACCCCAAGTTTATAAAGTAAAAAAAACAAAACAAAAGGGGGCTAAGTATACTCACCTTGTGGCGGACGTAAAAGTATCCAAACAAGGGTTATATGTAGTGAAGCCTTGAGGAAAATTATCCTCACAACAAGCCTAAATGACAAGTATAAAGTTTAAGGATTGATCATAGGATCTAGGACCACGATCCAAGATTTAGGATTGACTAGGGTTGCGGAGGTGATTATGCTATAAAGTTTAAGTGATAGTAAGTTTTAGTAACTATGCTTTAACTAGTTTTATAAAATATAATTTGAGAAATAAATAAGTATTGAGTTTAATAAATAATTATTCACAAGGATTTAATAATTATTTAAAATAATAGTTATTTAAAGGAATAAATATCATGGGTTAATAATAATTACCCAATTGAATAATTCCCAATAGTGATTTGTTCAAAATAGAGTAGATAATTATTTAAAAATAATTATCTAAAGGAGTTTGTAAATAATTGTTTTATCGAAATTTTAAAATGGTGCCTTTAATTAAAGTATTTATCTATTGAGTATTTTCTTTAAATGACTATAATTTATTTTAAGTAATATTTAGAAATTATTTGTAAGTCTAAATAAATAATGTATATTTATTTTCTGTTTACAAAATAAATAAGTTTTAAGTTTTCTAATTCTATAACTTTTATAAAACGTTCCAGTTTATAAGCTTCGAATATCTAAAATGAGGATATATGTTTTATAAACATTACAAAAACTTTATGTCGAGTTTTTAAGTTTTATAATAGTTTAGGAATGTCTTTATAGTTTTTAGAAATTTAAAACTAATGTTAAACATTATATTTTTATAGTTTTAAACTTGGTTTTATTTGGTTAAAATGTCTTCCAATAAGGAAAACAGGAATAAAAATCGATTTTGAGTATAATAATGTTCAACATATTTTATAAAAATAAAAGGGATTTTTAAAACTAATTAAAAGTGTACCAAAGAATTCGAAATCGAGAAAAACGGGCGGCCGGGTTCGAACACCCGACCTGCTCCGGGTCGGGATCTGCACACACGCACCACCGCTGGACCAGGGACTTGTTTGTGTCTTAATCCGGAAAACAAAATCCTTAAACACAAACCCAAACGCCCCCCCCCCCAATCCGTATGAACCCTAACATTTCAATCCCCAAATTCGACTCGGATTACCCTCTGTTTATGAGATTAAACAGAGGGCTTTTGATCCTTTCACGAATTCGATCACAATAGGCACAAGTATTACCTGATTTGGAGTCGATTTGAGGGAGATTGGGTTCGGCTTGGAGTCGGCGGTTGCGACTTCAATTCTGGTCAATGCGGCTCCGGATCGATGAGATAGGTAGTGGAGGGAGGTTAGGGATGATGTTGTTGGTGTATGGGGGTTGGTATTTTTAGCCAATTTGGCATTAAATGCGCGAACGAGTCGAGGGCGGGTGGTTGGGCCGTTCGGAGTAAATTCACACTCCACGCAAAGCCTCGATCGAAGATTATCATCATGGCGTCTTGGGGACGGGTCGCACGCGAGAGACGAGCCCGAGGTTCAGTGAACCTGGACGAAATCGCGAGTTCTGCGTGAAAAGGGACGAGAACCGGGGGTAGCGGGACTCGAACCCACGATCGGTTTCTGGGCAAAAAGGGTTTGGGTGAATGACACAACAGGTCCTCGAAGTTTCAGGTGTTTAACATTTCACGTTTAAACTTGGTTTATGTTAGGGATAAGTTCCAGAAATTACGGTTTAGCCCCTAGACTTTAAATGATAAAATAGTTTATGGGTTTATAAATTCAAGTATTTATATTTTTATCGTTGTTTATGTCTTTTTTTACACAATAAAATTTTATAATGTTTTCATCTATTTTTCGTAGAAATATACGTATCTATGAATTGTATTTATCGAGTCTAGTAGCACGCGTAGAGATTTAGGAAGTGATACGTTTGTTGAAATTGATGAGTCTCGTCGGGTTACAATTTGAAACTGAAAATGATACATCGGGAAAAACCATGGATATTACAATAAAAATCAAAACTCGATTTCATGATAAGACTATTTCCTTAAATCAATAAATATTAATTTTAAATTAATATATAAAGGATGTATTCTTGAAACATGCAAATATATATATGTATTTATATAAGAATCCTTAAAACTTCGTAAATTTATAAATAAAATGAGTTTATTTTAACTACCTAAAATTTTAACAAAACTCATAAATCATTAAGCTTAGAAATTATTTTATAATTTTATAAAACAATAAAATTTATAAAAACAATCTAAGTTTTATAAAAATAAAACATATACACTTTTACATAAAGTTGAGGGACTAAAATTGCTATTCTGAAAACTTATTTTGAATTTTAATCTAAACTTACGCATAAAATGATAAAAGAGGGAAACTACAGGGACCAAATCTGTAATTTATCCAAACCTGCAGTTTGGAAACAGGTTCCAAGTTCGAGTCCCGCGCAGTCCCGGTTCCACCATTCTTTTTCACGAAATCGCGATTCTCGACCAGGTTCGATGAACCTCGAACTCGCCTCTCGCATGCGACCTGTTCCCAACAACAATCAATGCCAAATCTCGAGTCTATCAACCGCGTGGGTTCGAATTGATTCCGACATTTACAACCGTGAACTTCCCACCTGTTTCGTCATTAATTGATGAAAGCACCTATAAAAACTAGTTGCAGTCGACCTGCGAAATCACACTCAAACTACTCAAACCCTCAATTGCTCCAAATCGAACCTGCAGTGACTATTCAAACTCACGAACCGCCGAGGTCCAACCCAGAACCTTTCTCGCTTGATTCTCCATCATTTAAGGTAAATCTTGTGTCATTGTAATCGCCTCAGGCCATAGATCGAAAGCCCTCTGTTTAATCCCATTAACAGAGGGCAATTCGATGCATATTGTAGGGATTTCGTTTCTAGGGTTCTTGGGGGATTAGGGCAGATTCGAGGTTCTGTTTAAAAGATTTGTGTTTCAGATTATACACTAACGAACCCGTAGTCGGGATGGTTAGTATGTGTTTGTGTGTTGGAGACCCGGCCCCAGACCCGAGTTCGAGTCCACGGAACCCGGTTTTGCCCCTCCTTATTCTTTTAGCCTTTTAAAACAGTTTTAACAGTTTTATTAATTCTTATAAATTCTGTAAAGTTGTTATAAACTTAAAAATAAATTTTATTTACACTGGTTATATTCAGAGATATTTTAATTAATTTAATTTAGTTAAACTTGTAATGATATATTCTTTAAAAATAGTTTTAATCCCTTGAAAATTATAAAAGAAAGATAATTATAAACTTTATAAAAATTATACTTTAATTAGAAGTTAATTTATCATATTCCCGACAATAAATAGATTTATTTGTTTTAAAACTTTAAATAAATCCTTTAAATAGAAAATTTATATGAATTTTCTTTAGAAAAGGTTATATAACTTTCATATTAATTAGAAAACATAAACTTATGAGTCTTTACATGTTCATAAAATTTATACCTATTAATTTAAGACGTATTGTTTATAAACTTTTATAAAAGTATAAATCTTCAAAAAGAAATCAGAAACTTAAAATTTTATATATATATATATATACACATACATATTTAAAACAAGAGAAGCAACTATACTTTACTTTTCTAAATAGTTATAGATTTTTAAACTCTATAAATTAGAAACTTTAAAACATTGGAAACCCGTAAACCTTATAAACTTATAAACCAATAAAATCTCTATTTAAAAACCTTATAAACTTATGGTTTGCTTTTAGACTTTGAAAATATTTATAGACTATTAATTAAGATATAACAATTAAAGGGAATGCTATTTAATATCTTATAAGCTTGTAAGCGTTACTATTTATTTAAACTTATTTATTTACAAGTTAATTTGTAAATGTTAATACTTAGAAACTCAAATAAATCTAAAATGATTTATGTTAAATTATAACTAGTCTAAAACTATAAATTCATTAAACTTTGAGATACAAGTCTTGTGTAATTTATTCAAAACCTTTATTTTAAACTTGATTTAAACTCCATAAACACAATTAATCTCATCTCCCATTGGAACCCTAGTCAAATCTTGAATCCTAGATCCTTTATCTTAGACTCTTTATTTGAAATTTTAGACTTATATTCCTAGGCTTATTGTGAGGATACTCTCCCTCTCCAAGTCTTGCAAACACTTAGTCTTGTCGATACTCGTCATCATCCAAGTGAGTATACTTAGCCCCTTTTTCCTTTCTATACTTTTGGGGTGAAACATGTTCAAAACATTAAACTTATGCAATTCTTGTACAACTATGACTAGATGCTTATTCTTATGCTAAACTTAAGACTTGTATGCTTAGATTAAACTTAAAACTAGCATATTCATTAACTTTGATCAAGCCTATGGTAACAATGATAGATCTATTGTATTTGACCAATCCACCTTGATTGATTGACCCCTTCGGGGGGGAGCCCTTGGTGATTGTTACTGAATTAAACTTTAAATTTGAGACTTATAAGGGTAACCTGCGGGTTATGCCTAAACTTGGTTGGAGGGTTGATGTGCACAATGTTTAAGATACTTGTTTTCTCATACTTACATTATAGAATGCATAAGTCATAGTGAATTGTAATTCTTTCCAAATCTTTGTTAAACTGTGTCAAAACCTTTGTATCTCACCAACTATTTTGTAGTTGACAGATTCTTTCACATGTTTCAGGTTTACATCATGAGACTTATTCGTGATCACATAGGATGCTTTGGACCTAGACTATTTATAAATTAAATGTTGTATTTCTTGTTATGTTCCTTGTAATGAATCTTAATTTATTATTTAATAAAATATCGAAACTTTAATAGTCAACCTTGTGCTGTTGAACAACCGCGTCCGCCCCGACGTATAATCCGCCGTCGGTTGGGGTGTGACAGTTTTAGATCTGAACATGACCAAAAGTGACGGCGTAATAAACCTCCGGCGTTGCCGCCTGATCGGAGTTTCCCTCCACCATCCTTTCCGCCTGAGAACATCTGCGCCACACTCGCCTCTGTCGTCGGAAACTCAGCACCGCCGTGCTCTACCGGGTTCCGCCATGGTACTCCACCGTCGGCCACTGTGGAGCTCCTACTCCGGCGATGTCGGTTGGAAGGAGAGGGAGGGCTCTTGAGGGTGTGGCTGGTGGTGGTGGAGGGTATTTTGGTGATTTGGCCGCCGGAGAGGGCCGTCGGAAGAGAGGGCGACAGGTGGGTGCAGGTGGGGGTGGCGGTCGGCCGGTGGTGGTGGCGGCTGGTGGTGGTGGTGGAGTGGAGTGGGGTATTTTGGTCATTTAACATGATTTAACTGAAAAACTTAACGAAGTTAACGAAATTGGACGAAACCTGTTAGGAAATGTAACTTAAAGGACCCATACTGTTAAGGAGGGACTGAACCTGTGAATCGGGTCAAACCTCAGGGATGAAAACTGCAGTTTACTCTATATTTTAACTTCCTTTCTTTAAAACTTATTTCCACGTTCTCTAACGCTCACAACAACGTAATGTCTTCTTAAATTCTGAACATACATTTGCGACGTGGTTATTTTTATCTACGGTATATCACAAGAACATAATATTCAGAATAGATTGTTTTTATTTTTATTATAAATTTTATTAAAAAATATACGTGGACACAAATCAGTGGCTACTCCTTGTTTTATTTTTTTTTCTTTGGTTATATACTATTGCAATGGAAGCAATGGAAGAAAGAAAAGTAAACTCCACCTAGCCTGGTTACCACACAACTCAGAGGCCGGTTCGAATTGGGCGGCTTCCATACAAGCCGGTTTTTTTTAATATCATGTACTTTAAATATTTATAACAAATTTCAAAATATTTCTTTCTCCAAACCATTTCTTTTACACATGACCATGTAACAAAAAAAATTCTATACGCCGTTACGATATATTTATTTTTATCAACAATGTGCTTAAATTTTTGAACGATTCGACGTAAACTTTTTTTTGGTTTACTTTTTTCTCCACGACGCCATCACTATTTAACGCGAGAGTGTTTTAATAGACGTTCTATTTCATGATTTTTTTTTCTTTTATTCTTTATTTTGTTAAAGTTATTTTCAATTTTTTATTTTTTTATTTTCTTTTTTCTTTTACGCACATTCCGTTTCTTTTCCGTACTCATTTTTATCGGCATTTAGATGTTATTTTTTCTTTTACACGCAGTGTTTAATCATCTAGTTTAGATAAATTTAGTTTATAATATATGTTACCTTTCAAGATAAATGATAAATGTTTTTTTAACAACTCACACATCTACTAATCTTCTTTTAAATTACACAAATTTAATACAATGAAACTTAACCCACCAATTGAAATGGAATTCTACCAACATTCTGCATACGATTAGACTAGCGGCCAATTATAATTAATAATAAAAGTAGTCCTACGATCTAAAAAGTATTTTAAAATTAATCATTTTATTTGAAAAAAGTTATAGGTAAAATTTTAATGAAATAATTTCATGTCCACGTAATTCAGTCCGTTACTATCGAACTACATTCTCGGTTCATTTTCATTTCTAACCTCTTATATTTTCATATACACCAGATTTAACCCTATACTTTTCTTTTTGTCTATTTCTATTCCAAAACCCCAAATCCTGTAACATAATTACTTGAAGATTGCATGTGTCAACAATTATAAACCAGACGTATTTACCTTAAGATGATAATAGAACCGGTTTGTGATAGATATTTAGTATTTATAGTCTCATACTTAATTATAGAACTGTATCGTAAACTTGATTTCATACCTTTCGGTACTTTAAAGTATTATAGATTTACAATTATATTTTTTCACGTAGTTAATAACCTATGGATTTCCATCACAACGTACAACCTTGATCTGAAACATATTCCAAATATCGATCCGAGATATTAAATACCCTAATACAATTTTAATAACTCCAAACTTTTAATAATTTTATGTTTCTCATAAGTTTAACAAATTTAAAATATTATTTATTACAGTTTTAGTATTGTATAATTAAACATCAGCTTCCATAAGCGGAGACCACCTAATACCATACTCTTACAAGACGTTCGTTAAAAATATTCCGATCAATCTCATACCTAGTCATGGTACCAACCCGAATGTTCCAGGCTTCAGTTATTCCCGTGGGGCTCGGTTTACACATGTGTAACATTTTTCAACTTGCGTATAGTTGGAGGTCGTAATAGTAAATACTAAATAACTCCTACAAGTAAGGATGGCGGTTATTGACCCGGTCATTCCCTCCATTTCAAGTGATCAACCGCATGCAAAAATAACTTCCTCGTAACCTACTTTCAACCCAGGGGTATTTAAGTAATTTCACATCTACTCTTTGCTAAACAAGAACGACAATATCTTCTTCAGGTAATCCCTTTCAATGCTATCTTCTTCTTCATTTCAATGGTTTCATTACAGTAGTTAATGCCTTTTACTTTTAATTATTAATTAATTATTATTATTATTATTATTTCACTTAATTACCCATTAATTACTTCTTAATTACTTTCAGTTGAGTTAACAATATATGCTATTCTTTTGGTTAATTGCAGATAGTGTAAGTAAAGCATTCACCATTTCAATGGCTCTCAGCTACTACTACAACTGGACGGACAATACCACCGCCGTCAATCCACTTTTCCGGCCACCGTCACCGGTGCCGGAAATTTTTTCTTTCCATGAAGATCCTACATTTTACGATACCGGAATTAACCCGATATTCGACCAAAGCTACATCAACTACTCCGACAATTTTCTACCAGCCGGAAACGTCTTCACGCCGTCGCCGGAGTTTCAAGTTTCAAGCTTTACCTATCAAGATCCTTACTACAGTTTACCATACTCGACCACTTTTAATTATCAAGAGCAATTGTTTCCGGTGGAGTGTGCAATGGTGCCTAAGCTGCCGTCGGAACTGCCGCGACTGCCGGAAAGTGGTTGGGTTGAAATTCCGGCGGGGTATGTTAACGGTCAGGTTGAAGGGAAGAGGCAGAATGAAGGGAGCTTGTCGGCGCAGAGTATGGCGGCGAGGGTGCGGCGGAGGAAGATAAGTGAGAAGACGCAAGAGCTCGGGAAGCTGGTTCCCGGCGGCCGGAAGATGAACACAGCGGAGATGTTTCAAGCTGCTTTTAAATACATTAAGTTCTTGCAGGCTCAAATTGGTGTTCTTAAACTCATGCCTTCACTTCCGGTAAGACATGCATGTATCATTTGTTTATTTAAATTATTATTATTATTTATTATTTTCTGGTTTATTTTACGGCTTTAAACGTACCGAACGTTTTGTGAACAGTACCGTTCGACGGGAAATTTGTTTAATAAATGAACGAACATGAAAAAGTAATTACGTTCGAGTAATTAAATGAACGAACACGAACAAACGTCGCTTCGTTCAATGGGGTTCATGAACGTTCAATAATGTGCTCGTTTATGTTGATAAACCTAAACGAACGGACATGAATAATATCTAGTTCGTGTTCGTTCGGTTCTTTTACGGCTATATATAAATAATACAGTAAAATAGTAATAATAAGTTTAATGAATAATACCTAGAAAGTAAAGATTTTCATTGTTTGATGTTCACCAAATATTGATATTGGAAAGTATGGATACATGCAGGAAAGTGAAGAGGTTTTGAGTAATGGAGAGATGCAAGCTTTGGTGACTTGTACATTGATGCAGGAGAAGTTGTACACTTCAGAGAAGTGCATTGGACCAAACTCTTTGCAGAAACCTAGCAAATGAGATTATTAACTTGGAACCGACAATTAACTGCTTCTTTCCCTTGAAATTTTGCTAATTATGTTTTCTAATTTTGCTAATTATGTTTTTAATTTCACTAATTACCTTTCTAACTTAGTAGATTAGTTAGGTAGTTTGAAGGTTAATTAAATTAGCTCCCCATTTTTTGTGGGTGTGTTGGATCTTGATCCTTTCCTTTTATCTTGTAATATGTTTTCCCATTTTCAAGAAAAAGGAATTTATGTTCATTTACGATTTAATGTTCATTATAATAAGTCTCTAAACATATTCCTATTATATGATTTGACAAGGGTGGACCCAAGTGTGGGTGTGGGGTGGGGGTAATCGGGTCAACTGACCTAAATATATTTGTATCTACTATCAGATACTCGTGTTTTATATGTAATATACATATAGTGACGTCAGTTAATTCATCACATATTTTCGAAAGTGAACTGATAAACAAAATCTTGGACCCGTCGTTAGATATCACACTTGAGACCTAAACATCTCCTAATGAGTACGAGGCAAGTTGGCCCCTATTGACCGATTCTCCCACGTTTGTGGTAGTTAACTCACCTGGTGGTTATAGGATAACCACGGCTGGGAATTAAGTGACCTTAATAACTATTTTTTTAGATTTCTATGATTTAGAGTTATCATTAACGTTGTTTTTGAATTTATCACAAAATTTGTGTTGAGAAATGTGTGATGATGTAATACGTGTTCTAACAACCTTAAGGTATTGTTTAATAGACAATCTTAGTTACATCTTACACACGTACCACTAAAAGGGTATTTGTGACTACCAAATTTCGTGACTATTTTTATAACTGACTTCCAACATAACAGATATTTTACTAAATATGATTGTCAAAAGACTTGCGACAGACAAGTACGTCTTAAGGATGTCCACATAGGGAATTATATCCCAATTTTAAAATTACCACTTGGGGAAAATTAAGTCATAATTAATTCCACTCACACTTGGGATTCGTATCCTAAAACATTTACATCATGATATAATCCTCTTAGCTACGCTAGAATTAGCATGCATTTCAATGCCGTCTAACATGTTACTACTGTCATGGTCACTTTTCACACCTAATTCACATGTAAGTCGAGTATTTTATAACATATCTAGCTAACTTGACGTGTTATGACCAAATTTCCTAACAACACTTTATTTTTTGCATTATCATTTTGAAACATTTTTGGTAGCGAGTATAATTCACTTTAGTAGTTGTTACATGCAATGTTTTAAAAACCGGTTTAAATCGGTCAATAATATCGGTTGAATCGGGTCTCGGCCACTAGCCCGGTAAGTTTGAGCCCGGTAAATTGAAAGAACGGTATGTTAGCTGAACCGCCGGTATTACCGGTAATACCGGGTTATACTGTTATACCAATTTTGGTTACAAGTAAAATATTAGTTTTTAAAGTTTAAAACAAAAAAAAAATATTTGTCGAGATACACACAAAGTCACAAACAGAAGGCTTGTTGATCAATTACTGTCAGAAATTATAAATCTAAACTTTATTATTCCAAAATCAAAGTCGTTTTACACAAAACAAACAAGAACAAGAGAATCAAAACAAAATGAAGATCTCATACATAGAGACATGATTAGAACTCAAGAACAAACCGTTATCATCATTTTGACAATAAGCCCTAACATAGAGATGAAGAGACAATCGAAGCTTGAGAAAATGTTGGATGAAGAACCAAATCGAAACAATCTGAAAATTGAGGGAACAGGAACCCTAGGTTTAGATATGCGACATCCATGGTTGATTGGGACCGAGAAACCCTTGGTCAAGAGACACACGAAGTGCAACCCTATCTTTTTATCAGGGAGAAAGGTTCCTATTAATATTCTTGATATCAGCTCCAAGCCCAAGCTCCAAGCCTAAGCTCACCAAAGATATGAAAAAGAATAAAGAGAAATTAATATCAAAAATATGTTTGACATTGAAATGAAATTAAACATATATTTCAACAATTACCTTACCTACAACCCAATTTAGAAAAAAAAGATTAATTAATATGTTCCTCTACAGAAAATAGCAGTCCATACAAAAACTATGTTTAACCATCATCCTTATGATTGCCGTTAAAAACATTTAAGCAATATAACTTCTTATTTAATATTGTAGGAAACGAAAATAGTTATGCTCGATCTTGTTGATGACGATAATGATGATAGTGAATTTTATCTTTTAAGTGATCGTGAACTTGATGCATTCAACACTCCGATAGCATAAAGCAATTATGCACTTTTATTTAAAATACATTTGTTGAAAAATTTAGTGCTTTGGATTATCTTTTGATTATGGGTTAACTTTTGGATTATTTTTTTTTATCATGGAATCATGTACTTTTGAATTATTTTTTGAGTTGAAGTTGTATCTCTATGGAATTATAGGGTTAACCCGGTTAAACCACCCAGTACAACCCGATAGTTGAACCATTTCTGAGATTAACCTGGTACAATTTAAAACCGGTTTTTAAAACATTGGTTACATGTTATCTAACAGCACCCACAATGTGTTGTTTCTTAAGATTTTAAATAAAAAATAATTAAAAACAAATTAATAAATATAAAACTTAACTATTAATTAATTATTAAATCTATTAATCTAATACTAATACAATTGAATCATGAGTCCATAACCCATTAAATCTTATAAATGATTAACTAAACCTTTATAACCTAATAACAATAAGCAAATAAACAAATAAACCCAATATTCCAATACCCATTTTCAAACTTTAAACCTAATGTAGGAATCTGGGTCACTTTTTATTATAAAATAACAATAAAATAATATTAACGAGACTCTCGTTAATCATGGAAAATAAATAGTACATTGCAATACATAAAACCGAATGGAAAAAATATAAGATATAATTTATATATGCCAAAATTCATTCAACCGATGTCATTAGCGGGTACTCCAACGAACGTCTTCTTGAATATTCTTGACTCGAGTCTTCGCCACGTTGAGTCTTTAACTATGCTCCTTGACTGCAACAATTAACACACTAAAAGCGTTGACGATTTTGGTTGAGGATTCGTGTTCAACACGGGTCCCTTAAAACAGATTTCGCGCCTTCTTTTAGACGAACGCGTCTGTCTCCCAGGGTACAACAACCGGAACAGTACGTGTACTGCCGGAGATGTCCACGCACCCGAGGTATCACCGGGTAAATTATGTATTTAGAAAAAGGTAGGAAAAATATGAAGTATGAGATGGTGGAAGAATTAGAGAGAGAACTCATCTCTCAATTCTATTAAACTTGTTGACACCAATGGTTCTCTAATGTTTCTC
The DNA here is from genome assembly GCA_023525975.1 of Smallanthus sonchifolius. Classification (NCBI taxonomy): domain Eukaryota; kingdom Viridiplantae; phylum Streptophyta; class Magnoliopsida; order Asterales; family Asteraceae; genus Smallanthus; species Smallanthus sonchifolius. Next base: position 83,906,764 of record CM042034.1, on the reverse strand, counting down.
TCAACTCTCATGTTGTAGTTTTTACTACAATTTTTTTCTTTTATAAAATGAACCAACATGTTCATTATATATCCAAGAGTTCTAATTAAAAATGGTTTTACTCCCAATTAATAGTAATAAACACAAGTTATTAAGAAGAGAGATCAAAAGCCTTTATAATTATGACATGAGTTAATTGTTACATATTTACACAAAAGATGTAACAAATTCTCATTAAAGACACAAAGTTCCAAAAATTCCAATCCAACCACTCAACTTGAGGATCGAAATCTCATTCATCAAAGTTAGTGAAAACCTATTTTCACTAAATTTCCAACACCTAATAAACTATTATACAAAAACTAGCGGCTTTGCAAGTCTTTCCCATCGATTAAAAAGTCTTCAGAGATTGAATACTGAAGATTAAAAAAAATTGCGATGAATGCGATCTGATTAAGTGATTCGGTTCTTCAAATCTTTCCCATCGTCGATTGCGGCTCTTCCCCATTGTGATTCATTCATTTTTGAGTATTTTTGTTTGTATTGCTAATTGTTTGGGAATCACAAAGATGCATTTATTACCTATGGTTTTAATTATTGGTTGAAATAAAAAATATATATATTGGTTCCTCATGTGGGGATGTTAATAGCGGGCACAACAATGTAAAAAAAGTGTGAATTTTCTTAGACAAGATCGATCGATACATGTAACATATGAAAAACATAGTGATAAACAAAAGAAAGAACATAGAATAACGTTGTTGAACCAAGGAATTTCTTTTCGTAGTCACATTGAATCAAAAGATTCTTTAAACAAAGGAAACTTCTAGGAATTTTTACAATTATAGGAGAAAAAATGAAGCTCTTGGTACCGGGGAATATCCAAATGACATCTCTAAAAATCAAACAAGACATTTAACATTGTTTGGCACAAGACGTATTAAAACAAATATGTGACGATCTAGGTGATGATATGTTTTCTTTATTAGTTGATGAATCAAGTAATATATCTAAAAAGGATCAAATGGTTGTGGTTATTCGATGTGTTGATAAATGTTGGGTTGTTAAAGAAAGGTTTATCTGTCTTGTTCACGTAGTTGATAATTTTCGTGTATATCATATACCAAAGATATTATTGTTAGCCGAGATGTATCCATATGATTTGAATGAACATGATAAGAGAAACCTTGAGATTAAACTCCCAAATTAAATGGATAATTTGAAAGCGGATATAAGATTTGCGAACTTGAATGGTCTATCTAGTCTTGTAAGATTGTTGTTTGAAACAAAGAAACACCGGGATTTTACGTTGTTGTACCCTTTACTGAAGTTGGATTTCGTTTTATCCGTTGCAACATCAAGTTTAGAAAGATATTTTCTGTAATGAAATATGTGAAGTTGGATTTGCGTAATCGAATTGGTGATAATAATTTTAGTGATAGTTATGTTTGTTATATTGAAAAAAGTTGCTTATGTAATTTTCTACAGATGATGTAATGATTTGGTTTCAAAATATGAAAACTAGTAGAGAACAATTGTATAGATATTGTATTTTTAGTTTTATTATGCATTTCTAACGACGAACATCGTATTATTATTGTTCATTTAAAATTTAGTTTGTTTTTATCGTTTTATTATGTGACCTGATCCGACCCGATCGACCGAAAAAATTAATACTTAACTATTGAAAATCAACCTAAAAAAATCACCCGACCCTAATGAAAAGTATTCGTGGATCTGCCGGTGATACTTGTGTACTACATATGAACAATTTTTTTTATCGGCGTTTTTTTTCTTTCACCTTGGATAATATTTGAACTCACAACCTCTTGGTCGTGATACCCTCCCTCCTACCATCAACAGCCACCCATATATGAATAAATATAAGAACAAATACTCTAATAATTTGTTACTGATATTTAAAATCCGTCAAATTCTCATCTTTTTGTCTTATCTCAATGTTGACTACTCATGTCAAAAATCAACTACATTGTATTTAAATCTTAAAAAGTTTAATTTAATTTTTTTATTAAAAAAGTTGATATTATTATTTATCAAAGAATATTTGACCTAATAATATCGAAGCATGTATTTTAACCAAAATGATTGAGGGTTTAACTGTTCAATGAGAAACAATGTATCGAATTTAGTGTGTTCCAGTTTATAGTTTAATAATATAATTTTATATAAAAATTTATACAATCAATAAAAGAAAACGGTTGTGGTGACTATTTGTTCCATATGTGTTTTAAAAACGAATTTATTTGTACTTAAAAGGTAGTTTTATATGTGTAATTAACCGCATGCTATTTAAAGTATTAGTTTTCTTTTTCACAACAAAAAGGGAAGAAAGGAATCTTGCGCCGACAATTCAAAAGAATGTAGTACGGAAAAAGACAACACTAAAGAGATCTATGTTTTACATTCCTTCGTAACAACTAACACAAGACAAGACAGGACAAAAAAAAAACACTACCCCCACCCCCACCCTGCATGCTCTTCGGTTCACTGTTGGTGCACCACCCCTGGGTACCTCACTGCATCTCCCAGCACTCTTTGCTGCTCTATCTGTACACAAAAAATGCACTCACTTAATATTATATATATACATATATATAGCCTGTTCCGTACATAAATAACTAAATTTAAAAAGAGAACCATGTAAAAGTGTGACAGATATAATAAAAGTTATAAAGAGAATACGACACACTATGAAAAAACCGAAAAATTTACGACAGTAGATTTCGTGAGAAATTTGTCGGAATTAACGTTAGCGACAAGTTTCTAACAAAAAGTGTTTGTTGGAAAAACACCGTAGGAAATGTTTTTTCCGAAGACGAATCAGCGACAAAAGTCTTTCGTCGGTAATTTCAAACAATATTCTTACGGTTATAGCAATAAATAAGTTAGCTTTTTAATAAATTTATCACAAACTTGTAGAAAATCTTATGGTTACTTTTTTTTGTTTTTGTTTTGTCGGAAAGTTGTCGCTAACTTTTGGAAAGTTTCTTTTTTTTTATAACTTGTCAAAACTTTTGTAGAAAATATACGTGTTTTCTAGTAGTGATTATATAACCGTCTTATATATACATTTAAAATAAAAACGTTACAAGTGTTGTTGTTACGGTTCTCAATAAAACCACAAGTACCACAAAATAATATTTAAAGAAGAAACTAATAATTGGTTAATTACTTGAAAAAGTTCATGCAACTTGTTCTTCAAATAACAGTATTCATGTTCAAGCACCTCCAATGCCCTCATGCACCTGTAATTCCAGATTGGAACAACAAATTTATAAGCTATTGTTTCAATGGTTTATTATACATATGACTAGCTATGCTTACGCAGAACGGTTATTTTGTTCGACGGCAGTACGAAATGCAGCACATATGTTTCGAACCCGTTTAGCACCGATGCTTGAACTGCTTCCCATCAACTGGTTCAAATGTATTCCGAGTTTAACGTAATCCCACATCTCTCTATCCAACCTTAAATGTTGTTATAAACAATGTTAAACTCATGAAAAAACCTCCATTTAAACAAAAAGATTAAAGAAACGAAAATGCAGACAATCTATAGCGGTGTTTATGGTCCTGTTTTGACGGTTTTTGGATTAAACCGTGAGTTAGGCCGTTAGTAACGATTTTTACCATCAAAATTAAAACCGAACCAAACCAAACTGTTCATTTGTTTTGGTTTCACGGTACGCATAAAATACGATCAAAATAAAGAACCGATAATGTTCCAATAGTTGAAACTTAAAAAACCCTCTGTATGTATTGTATACTCATATATATGTATTTTCCAACTCAAAACAATTAAACGCCCAAATAAAATTTAAAAAGATACAGATATTTTCCAAAATCCTAAGGTCCGGTTACAGACCGTAAACCAAACTGTTCATGTGTGGTTTTAAAATTCCCAAATTGACTGAATTTTTTTTCAAAAACTGATAGTGAAACCAAACCAATGACTGGTTTAGACGGTTTTAGGGTTTCAAACTGAACCATGAACACCATTAGTTATGTACAACAAAGTAGGTAATTAATTAAGTGACTTACAGTATGTTTCGAAGGTTACGAAGCTGTTTTTCGGATTCATGGAAGTAAATAGTGACGACTTCAGAGACGAAATTGGGAGAGGTTTGATCTTGAAGCTGCTGGAGCTGTAAGAACTGTTCGTCAAGAACACCCTGGTGAAAGAGTAAAGATAGCAAGCGATTCATGTCGGTTCGCAGACGAACTGCACCGAATCCAAGCAGCCACAGTGGGACACCCGTTTTGGCTTTTGAGTTTAGGAACCTTAAGTTCACTTCACTTAATTTGGGTGTCTTTTTGTGTACGTACGAGGATAAGTGAGTTAATGGGTTCATGTGGTATTCTATTTATAGGAATCAATAATAACTCACTCATCACCATGGTCACTTCCTACTATTATTATTATTATTATTATTATTATTATTATTATTTATTTATTTATTTATTTTTGTTGTGGTGAAACGGTAAAAAGTTCACTTGGGTGTCTTTTTATAAAATGTATAGCTTTAAAATATACACACCTTTAATCGTATTACAAACCTTAGTTTAATACTATTTGAAGTGAGAATTGACCTAAATAAGACTATTTGCAATGCAAAGTTCATAGAATTGTCATGTGATTGTCACGTTAGTTTTTAAATATCACTGTAACCCTTAATTTTGTATAGTTTGTGTTCATCACTGCAAGATCGATTAAATAATCCGGTGACGTTCGACAGTTATTTAATTTACAATCTCCAACAACCGCAACAAAAACTCTAATAAGTTATTAAATTATATTATTCTACCTCTCAGTCTATCCGAATAAAGTTGTCACTTCCTTCTACAACAAAATACATACATAGTTGTAACTTCCCAAAATACAAGACTCAGGAAACAAGAACGACAAATAACCCAAAGTTCAGGGTTAAAAATAAAAAATTATCAAACGGGTTTCCCAACGGTTTGTAGGAATCTGACTAGAAGTTGCTTATCCTCTTCAAGCGCTTCAGTCATTATCAATGGCATTCCCACAAAAGAATTCCAAATACACAAAGGAGTCCGACTAGGTGACCCATTATCACCATTTATTTTTATAATTGCAATGGAGGCACTTCACGTGGTTACTCGAAAAGCTTGTGATCTTGGAATGTTTAACGGTATTAAACAACAACGATACGATGCTTTCACATATATATTTTACACGAACGTTGTAATCTTTATGGGTTAATGTTTGTCTTCCAACTTTCTCAACCTAGCAAGAATTTTAAGATGCATTTACTTATCAACGGGGCTTAAAGTCAACTTCGGAAAAAGCAAGGTTTATGGTGTTGGTTTGGAATCGGCTCAAGTCGCAAGTATGGCTCAGATCCTTCATTGCCAATTGGGCAGGGCCGGAGATGACCATGGGCGAGGAGGTTGACCGCCTAGGGCCCGCTCTCTCGGAGGGCCCAAAAAATTTAAAATTTATATATATTATATATATGTATAATTTTTTAAAACTATTACAATATATCATTTTAAAACTATAATTTTATTATGTTTATTGATATAATTTCTTTTGTCTTAATAAAGAAGTTTTATTTAAATTTTTTATCGTTTGGGGACCAATTTTTCTAGCTCGCCCCGGGTCCCTAAATACTCAGCTCCGGCCCTGCAATTGGGTTCCTTCCCATTTATGTACTTGGACCTAACAGTTGGGGCTAATATGAACCACGTTAAAAAATCGGAATTTGGTAATAGACAAATTTGAAACAAATCTATCTAAATATGGAAAACGACACTCTCAATCGGGGTTCGAACAACACTAATCAAATCAGTTCTTGGAAACTTACTGATTTACAACCTCTCCTTGTTCAAAGAACCATTACATCTAATTAAGATCCTTAAAGGCATAAAAAGACAGTTTTTGTGGGTAGGTGGCAGTTCAAATAAAATAATTAGTTGGATTACACGTGATCGAATATCGACTCCAAAGAATCGAGGTGGGTTTGGCATTGGAAGTATAAGAGTAAGGGGTATGCCCAAGTGATAGGGGTATGGTGTGATAATAAAGTGCACGTCATGTGGCACCACGTCACACCCTTCATTATCACACCATCCATCACTTGGCAAAGGGTATACCCAAGTGATTGTGGTGGTGTGATAATTAAATGTTTTTTTAATGTTTATTTAAATAAAATAAAACATAATATTTCATTAATAAAAAAACATTAATTCAATTAATAAAAGCCTATTTTGAATTTAATAAAAGCCTACATAGACTCATGGAGCATACGAAATTGTACTGAATTTGTTTTTTTATTTTCTAGCTACATAGTATCTTCTGTTGATTGGGATGGACCTTCATTACCTCCGAAATTGGGTTGGGCCTTCTGGCTACCCTAACTCCTCCTCCTGATTAGGGTTTTTATTGCCTCAACTCATCATTTCAAATTTTTAACGCCTCTGTCTTATTCTTCTCTGGTCTCTGTTTTTTTTTCAGTGTGCTCTCTGTTTTTTTTAACTATGTGGATTCTGTGAATGACTCCATTTCTCCCAGTTCAATGTAACCTTCCTCGAAAATGAATCCATATCTCCCTTGAAAAAAAATCACGGCAAAAGATCACGTGGTGAAAAAAACAAGGGGGGCGGTGTGCTAGGTTGATCACGACGTGATTGTGGAAGCCATCTAGGACCACGGCGTGATTAAGGATGGTATACCGAATGCTCTAAGGGCTGCAAACTTAGCACTATTTTCAAAGGGGTTGTGGCGATTCAAAACCGACTTATCTAACCTTTGGGTTAAAATCAATAGTTATATTCATTTCAGCAACCGTATATGGAAATCATATTTGTAAAGCAGAACATCTTGTGTATATGGAGGAACATATCGAAGGTTCAAGCAGAATTAAAACTACTCGACATAGATCCGAGTACCTCTTATAGTTGTCACGCATAAGCTTAAACAATGTTCATAAACTTCAATCATTTAAAAGTTACAGTGGAAGTCTTGACATACGATAATTCATACAAATTAAAATATTTAACATTCATTATCTAAACACAAAACTATAGTCATGGAAATGTCAGTCTTCAGAACAATAAGCCATCCAATCCATGCTATCGAGCTCTCACAACTCCTTTAATCAACCATTCTCGTTTACCTGACATGCATACTAAAAAGTCATTTAACGCTGGTGAGTTCTATCTTTACGTTATTATCTGTAAACTGTACTTCTCTTTTATGTAGCTTAGTTATATAAATAAAACAAGCTTTTATCTCTGAATAGTTTTAACAAACATACTCTGTACTTTAAAACTCTGTTAACATCCTAAACTATCAAAATTGTTTTGTTACTATCATTTGTTAAAACTTTGTTTTAGGGAAGCCAATTAAGGTGCCCCACTCTGTGTCTATCATACTTTCTTTCACTTATATATAACAAGTGAACATACATATACATTCATGCTATCATACATTTGAACCTTTGCCCAAAGACAAGGTTCCTCCGTGCTTGCATGAAGCAAGACTCATTTGCTTGCTTGCCTAAAGGCAAGTCTCCTCTGTTTGCTTGCCCGAAGGAAAGTCTCACCTGTTTGCTTGCCCGAAGGCAAGTCTCCTCTATCTATGTGCTTGTTATAAAAACAAGTCTCCTCTGTCTCTTTGCTTGTTAGAAAAACAAGTCTCCTATGTTCTTTCTATACATTAATATATCATTTTATATACTCTGTCTATCACATAAAACATTCACGTAACATTTCATCTACACTGTCTATCACATAATATTCACATTATCACATTTACATTCAATTAGTACACGTTATTACATAAGTAAACAACACAATAGCTATCTCTTTCACTAGGCACTGTAGTACCCATAACTCTGTTCGTTAATCTTTCTCTATGTAACATTACTTTCTTTAAAACATTCGTTTCAAGGGTTCTGTCTATTTACTATATCTTTATTTCTCTTTACGTAATTTCTTTTTACGTTCATAAGATCTATATTTATATAATATAAATTTGTCTTTCTAAACCTTATCATAAATATCATGTTTCGGTAAGTATGCACATCAGCCCAAAAACGTAATAAAATGGGTAATAGAAACTCACTTGTGATAGGGTATAACATGCCTAAGCACGGTTGGGAGTCTCTATGGATTCCTTTAACCCATACATATACATTCTAAGGACTCAGTTTTGAATTCTAAGTAATCGTGATTTCCTAGGCGAGAACTTGGTAAAGTACTCGTAGCATGACCCGAGAATTATAAGGTTCTCACCTTTTTGAAAGTTCTCGCAACATGACCCGAGAACTATAAGGTTATTTTCTTCTAAAGTTCAAGGTATAGTCCTTCGAGATCTATAAAGTTCTCGACACATGCTCCTCCGAGAACCTTGCCCGAGAACATTGCCGAGAACTTTACAATTTATCCCAAAACCCTAGTTTTTACATGGATTTCAGATCTGGTTTTGTTTTGTACGTAAAGTTCCAAGCTTTATACACCTAAATCGTTAGTTTACCGACCATGTGTTCAATCTACAATCTTTTCCCGTTTCTTACATAAAAAACCAACCTTTTGTGTAAATAACCCGTAACCTACTTAGAACCGAGCTAAAACTGAGTTTCAAGGGCTAATTCTTAACTCAATTCGTTGCTCGTTCCGATGGTGAAGTCCTGCTCCTTGTTTAATCGCTAACTTGTGCATTTCCCCCGAGCTCTGAAGCTTCAAACGATCTCCCTTTCTCTCTATACTTTCTCTCTCTAAACAGTTTTGAAAAGGGAGGAATGAGCAAGGTGAGGGATGGCTAGGGTTAAGGAGCCCTCCCCCTCCCCTCCTTTTCATATTTCAAGACTTGCTTCGTTTAGCCCCGATCTTTTCCACTTTCTTTTATTTTCACGAGACACGCTCATTTAATTGTTATTATTTTCAGGATGTTACATACTTGGAGGGACGTGGATAACGGAGAAAACACCTACTTCTGGTTTGACAACTGGCTCGATCAGGGTACTCTAAAAGAACTTTTTTGGGACTATTCGATCTAGAGGCAGCAAACAACATGCAAGGTGGTGGATATGCTGCAAAGTTTTAATGTCTACGACTCTTGGAACCGGAATCGGAAACATGATTCGGACAACATGCAAGTAATTTCGGAGTTGCAACAATGTGTGTAGTTACTTAGAGAGAGGTTTTGGCAAAATGTTTCGGAGTTGAAACATGATTCGCCCTGAATAGACGTTCGACCAAAGAGGTTTTGGCAAAATGTAACGTAATCATAGACTCTAACTTGTGTTGTGGCATGCCGTTAGTGAATTCGATTTGAAACAAGGTAGATAACTGATGCAGATTGAACATCTCAGCAAAAAAAACTTAATCATGAATCTATTGGAATTTATGAAGGCTGTGAGCAGATCAAGTGCAAATAAGAAGGTGGTTCAAACAAACATCTCGGCCTCCGAAATGATAAAAATTTCCAATAACATTATAGTTCGTCGGGACAAAATATTTGAGGATATAAAGATGATATATTTTCTTTGGGTCAAAAATGTCAAAATCACAATTGTTCGATTGGAATTCATGGTGCTTATTTAATGTAAGTAAAATACCTGAAAAAAGTTCATGTATAAATAAAAAAGCAATTCACTTTAAATAAATAAAAACAGTTTATAACACATGAATATAATATAAATATATAAAACAATTGAAATACCCTGCCTTATGCACACTTTCTATATACTAACGGTCGTTTACAAATAAAGATTTACAGATTCATGAATTTTAATTATACTTTCATTTTTTTTTATGTAATAAAAATTCTTCATTTATGTACATTTTTTACACATTATATAATTATGTAACTTTTATTATACACATTATTGTAAATTTCTTTAAAAGTTTTCTATTATAAAAAATCGTGTAATACACGGGATATATAACCTAGTTTTATATATTTCATACCATAAAGATATATTTTAGTCATCCGTATAACTAATATAATATTTTATGATTTTAAAAATAATATTATTAAAAAACATTATAAAACTTAGTGAAAAATTATTGGAATGATGGGATAAGGCAAGCATGATTAGGTAAAGAGTGTGGCAATAAGATCGAGGAGAATGTTGGCCATAAACCGGACCGGTCTACAACTTTTTTAAATAAAAAAAAAAGGTCTGAAGAAGGAGCAGGGGTTAGGCTGATGGTTGTGGCCAGCGATGCGGGGCGCAAGGGGGTGGGCGCGAGCCACCGTGGTGGCGAACACCGCAAGGGGGTGAGGCTATGGGGGGCGCTAAGGGGGGGGGGGGGGCGTGGTGGTGGTCGCTGGCGCTGTTGGGGATATCCACTGCTTCACAACACAAAAAATTAATTCGATAAAGCCCCCGCTCACCTGCACCACAACACCCTCAAGTGCTTCAGCATGGGCTTTATTCACTGCTTAGTCAACATCCAGTCAGCGCCATATGGCGTGATATTAGAGGATGAATCCACTCTCAATAAAGCCCCACAACCATCAGTCATGGTGGGAGTGTCTGTAGAGAATAAAACCTGGTCTGGGTTTAGCTACGGTGGGTGTGCGTGCAAAATAGGTATGGTGCGACAGGGCCACACACTGCAGCCGCTAATGTCACCTCAGTCCCATGCCATAAAGTGGCCAACAACATACTGTCACGGCGCCACCTTTCAACATTTAATTTTTTATTTTTTTTTTGAAAGGCGGAAATTTTATAACGAATAAGAAAAGAACAAAGGCGAGCTGGAAGAAACTAGCCAGCACAATAAAAACCGGGAAAGAAAAACAAACAAACAAACAGGAAGATTAAATTTTGAACTCACACCATGAGACCCACTCGATAGGTCCGATATCGGCTCTGCCCTTCGCCCATAAATAACTCGTGCTCTTGATCTCTTCGAATAGCCAGCTGATGGACGTTTTTTTCTTCCCAAAAACAACCCCATTTCTTAACTTCCATAAGCACCAAACTGCCGTAAGGATTACCACTTGGAGAGCTTTACTCTTATTGGAAGCCGGAGGGGCAATGTTACACATCCCCAAAACATCACGAACCGAGAACACAAATATTGGAGTGATTTTGCACCAGTTGCTAATGAAACCCCAAGTCATAGAAGCATGAAGTGAAGAGGTGCTCGGAAGACTCTGCTTATTGAAGGCAAAGAGGGCACTCATCAGAATCTAAAAGAACCCTTCGCCGACACAATGACAACCGGGTTGGAATACGGTCAAGCTCGGCTCGCCAGGTCAAAATGTTGACTTTAGGGGAACCCCTTTGCTCCAACATATTATGAAGCAGTTTGGATTAGGTGGAACCTCACCTAAAATTTGCCTCATGGACTTAACAGTGAACACCCCTTGAGAGTCTTTTTTCCACTTCCAGCCGTCCGCCCCCTCCTCGAATAGGCCCCTGATGTCCAGATCTAATTTGCTAAAAGAGGAATCCAGCTTTTTAATGCAACCCCACACCCTCGGCAGACCCCGCCGACAAGGGATGATACTAGAACTGCTGGGGGAACTGTGGAGGCATTGAATTACACCCTTCCAAAGAGAATTACCTTCCGATAAGAACCTCCACCACCACTTAATAAGGAGACTTAGGTTAAGGACTTTTAAAGAGCCAATCCCCAATCCAACGACAGATTTAGGAGCACAAACCAAATCCCATTTAACCCAATTTATTTTCTTGATATTTCCTGAGCCCCCCACAAAAAATTCCTCCTTATTCTTTCAACATTTAATTAATTCTATTTCTTTTAAATGGTTAAAATTATTTAATATCATTTAATCGTTTTTCAAATATTTTAAGAAATACGAACCTTTTACTAAAATGAATTTGAATGAACACATAAAGGTCACGGCTCGTCTGATTTTTATTTTTTTCCAGCGGGGTTCACTGTTTTTAGATGCTCCAATTTCATAGGATCATACATAAAAAAATTCGGTTCGGTTCGATTCGATTGTTCGGGTCGGGTAAGGTTCATCACACACACGTATCATCAGGGCTATCCCTGACATTTTGGATGTCTTGTGCGACTAGTAAAAATGAGCCCCTAAAATATAACGGATTTAAGGACCAGGGACGCAAAGTGTTAAAATATCAAACATCGGGGATCAAATGTGTTACATATGAATGAAACCTGATGTTTGCCCCTAAAATTAAAATTACTTAACTAATATATGTAATCTATACTCTATACTATATAATAAATAAATGTTTTTAGTGCCACGTGTCACCTTCATATTCATTTTCATCATTTTTTTCCCGCCTCTCTCTCTTATTTAATGCACCTCTAGCTTTTAACAATAATATATATTTAAAAAATACTAATTATACTAATAAAACACATTTATTTTAAATTATCCCTTATTATAAAAAACTTTAAAATTTAATTATGTAACTTTTATTTAAATCAAATAGTAAATGAAAGTCAAATTACGTTAAATAGTAATTAACATATTTTCGAAACCCCGTGTGTAGATACGGGATCTAAACTAGTTAATAAATAAAAGAATATATTATATATATATATATATATATATATATAAATAAATAAAATAGTTAAATTTTAAATTGATAAGACTTGAACAACTTCCGATTTATGGTACTGGATTTCCAAAGTTTCCTTAAATTATTTTAATATTTTATCATACTAAAATCTATTTTAAAAAGTTGATTTAGCCTTCTTTTCCTAATTTAACATTAACTCTGATAAATTTATTTATTCTCTATTTTAGTCGTTTAGGGTTACACTTACCCATTCCCTCTTCAGCCGCTCTCGCAGCCACTGCCATCATTTAGTCTGCCATTTCTTTCGTCGGAAACAAGGTGAAGCATGTCTCGATCTTCATCTTCTTCCCTTAAAATATGATCTTGATCACTTTTCAATATTTTTAAGGGGTTCATCCTAGTTTTTTGAAGGGGTTCACCCTAGTTTTTCTATATAGGTTTCTACTACAATTTCGAAACACGGGGGGTTCCGGTGAACCCCCTCGTCACTACATAGATCCGCCCCTGTGTGACAAACTCATCGTTTAAGAGCGAACAACATCGTTTCTGTGATTTTCGTAGTATCAAAACCAATATCGGTTATCGATTTTATAATATTTGACGAGCGCCACTGATAAGGACCAACCTCCTGTCTCGTAATACGGAGAAAAAACAATCACGGTGCGCCACGAAGTGCGAGTACATTTCTATAACCTAAACATTTTCAAACGGAGCTAACTGTGGATTGCAATTTGTTATCCATGTGTCAGTCTTTGAGTGGCCGATTTTTTTTATATTTTTGCTTTCAGATCTTGTAGTATATATAATATACGCTTTTAACTCGTTTCATTTTCTAATAATTTTGTTTTTCTATAATAACTTTCGTTCGTTAAAATAAAAAAAATGGATTGCGCGACTGATTTTAGTTTTTTTTAACATTCCGGATTAATCTTTTTTTTAAACGGAGTTGTGTTCAAAATCGAGTATATTTTTTTTTTTGTCGTACGATATAGCGAGCGACGTTACCGCTACAAACCCACACGCTTTTGATAGGAAAACATCGTTGAGGGTGTTTTGAATCGTATCCGATATCGGTGTTCACTTTTATTGTTTTCGTCAAGTCAAATCGATAACAACCAAACTCCTACCACGTAATACGAAGAAAAAACATTTGCGCTGCCCCGCAAAATACTAGTTAATATTACATAAAGATAAATTAAGTTAGCATAAAAGTTTTTTTTTTCAAAACAATATAACTATATTAATTTATTTAATAAATATAAATTAAGTTATGTTAAAAAACCATAAAATAAGTTTATTTAAGTAAACGAATGACAATAGAAAAAAAAAGACGATATGTTTTTGAGATATATATTCTTAAATTTTGTATCGAACGTATCTATGTACATACAAAAACGACAACAATGCGTTACTTTTTTTTTTTAACGATAAAAATGAGAATTCTCATATAAAGCTAGCGAGAAAACTAGCAATACCTCAGTTACACTAAGCCAACATTGGCATACACATTTACATACATTAATTTGTAACTAAAACAAAGTTCTCTCGATTTTTATCCAACATCTGTTAACGGGTTGTTTATCCAGTTCTCCCAGTTGCATTTACCCCCCCCCCCCCCCTCCCCCCTATTTGTCTCCATTTGAAACTCAAGATTTTAATGTCTTTTATCATGTTCTTAACCGATCTTCTCTCCTTAGAAAATACCCAATTATTTCTTTTCTTCTATAATGTCCAAAGCATGCAGTATCCGATTAAACATCTAATCCTTTTACTTTCCTTTCACCTTTTTAATCAGTCTAGCAACTCAGTGACCGACGATAGGGAAGAGACGTTCACCCCAGACCATGCTCCAATTCTGCACAGGATCTCCGAAGTAACCGTGCAGTGGATGAATGTATGGTCCTCCGTTTCCGATTCTTGTAGACATAATGAACACAATGTAGACTGTATCGGGACACCAAGAACGACCAAGGAGGAAGCCATCGCAAGCCGATATTGTGCTATTTTCCAAATGAAGCAACGAATATTTAACGGTACCCATTTAAGCCATAAAATCTCCATAAAATGCGTTAATTGTTGGTAATAATATATTATTTTATAACATATATAAAAAATAATTTATCTTGACACATGTTAACACTAGAATTGTTTTAAGCATATATTTTTGAACCTTACTTAATTTCACATGGTAATTAGGAGATGAACTTTTATAGAAAGATTATAAAAAAATGATTTTACAATCTTACCTACATAACTAGTTTTATTCATATCTAACTTGCTCATAATATAAAGAATTTGAAAAGTTGTTTTAATTAGGTTTAGTGTAAAAATAAATACCAACTTATGTTAAAAAGAAATGAAAAGTAGCTTTTGTTGAGATTATTCTAATCTCTAAAAGTCCTTGGTTTGGCAAGAAGCATGAGTGTAATTTTTAATTTTTATAATGAACCCATGCTTGCTTACTCTAGGCATTACCTTATCTGATTACTGTTTCTTATTACTCGGTTTCCTTCAATTTCACTTTACACATTGATCCAACCAAAAGTTCCTGATTAAAGTTATTTTTAAATAAATATTTATAAGTACTTCTATTACACTAATTGTTGCTTTCTTAATACAATATGATGTCATTACCTCATCATTCATTTATACTTTTTAATATGCAAATTCTATCTATTTATAATATGATGACTTATGTATTACAATTAACTAAGAAGGTATAAAGTCAGTTTTATCTATGGAAATATTAGGTTTTATCTATTGAGGAGTAGAGTTACTCTATTAAAGTTGGTTTTTGATGCTCTACCAGTTTATTATTTCTCCATATACAAAGCTCCGAAGATGGTGCTGGATAAAATAGAAAGTCTCAGTAAGCAATTTTTTTGAGGACGATCTAAGGAAAAGAAATAAATTCATTGGATCCATTGGGATAAGGTCACGACTCCAAAGGAAGTGAGGGGGGGCTCGGACTAGGAAAATTGGAGGACCTTAAATTCAGTCTCTTAATTAAACGGTGGTGGAGATATAAAGTGGAGGTTAATCGGATTTGGAGAAATGTGATTAAAGCAATCCATGTTACACCGACTTCACGGGCAACCATCCCAATTAACAAATCTAAAGCGGGTATTTGGAAATCAATTGCCAATTTGAACTTGTCACTCAAAAAAGCCAATCTTACATTATCTCACTCGATCATGGGGGTTTTGGGCAACGGCGAGATGCTAAGGTTTTGGGTGGATCATTGGATTGGGTTGGCTCCCTTGACGGTCTCTTTTCCTGCTTTGTTCAAAATCGAGTCGGACAAATCTTGGCTAATCCGGGACCGGTGTCGAATGTCAGGTAACTCTATAACTTTTACTTGGTTTTGGAAACGAAATATTTTTCTTCCTATTGAATTGCAAGAATTAAACCGCTGCTGCTCCTTACTTAACGAAATAAAGTTGGGTGATGGGTCGGACAAATGGGATTTGACAGGCTCTACGGACGGAACGTTCTCGGTCAAATCGGTGAGGTCTATGTTTGCATCACAAAGGGTGGATTCCTCGGGACAACCATTCAACTGGAATAACTGGCTACCACTCAAAGTAAATATTTTTGGATGGAGAACCAAGGAGGAAAGGATTTCAACTAAGATGGCGATTCAACGAAGAAATATCCAAACGAACTCAACGACATGCGTTTTATGTGGTGAGGTGGATGAAACGGTCGACCATATCTTCACCGCCTGTTTTGTTGCTACCATCGTATGACAAAAGGTCTCGTCATGGTGTAAACTCCTGTCACACCCCCAAATTTCACTAACGGAGTTTTACCGTTTGGTGCGTGACAAACCAGGATCTCAGACATTAGTAGAATGTATAACCTGAACCAAGCCGTACGAAGCAGGCTTGGAAGAAGATATCGAAGGAATCTGGAAACAGAGCTAAACCCAGATCAACAGCTGGAGGTTTCCAGGCAAAGAAGGGCGGAATTGGTACCGGCGGAGGTACTATACGGAAGTAATAGCCAAACAGTGAGACACCGTGTCTACCAACATTACTCAGAGCAACGCATACTGTGTGTAGAAGAAAATCAAACGGACCTAAGACTTTGCAACCGACAAAGTTATCAAAGTCTTAGAGAATCAGGCATGCAACATATACATCTAGGGATGTTTATGATACGAATTCTCACGATGCACAGACGGGGAGCAGGCACAACAGCCCTTATTGTCTTAAGGGATACAAGATGGGGTGATGATAGGCAAATAATTGGAACAATGGAAGTAGACCTTTCGGCAGGAACACAATTAGTCTATATGGTACCCGACATGGTACTAAGTATAGACGACTTCCATAACCACATTCAGATAGCCATACAAACACATGGCTACAGTGACTGGCAAGGGGGAGAAAGTAACCTACTGGTAACAGTAGGACTGGTGGGAAGAATCTCCAACACCAGCTACACAGGCTTCCAATATAATGTGGAAAATGTTGTAGATCACTTAGCCACTAATGGAATTACCGCAATTCCCGGAGAAAGGCGAAGTATTGATGACCTTGAGGGCATGAGTTGGAACCTCAGACCTGCACCACTCACCATGATACGAATTCCAGCAAGGGTGGAAGTAAACCAAAGGTTAGACAGATCTACTAGCCTCAGGTTTAGGTCTTACCGAAACAACCCCCAGCCTCCAAGGTTTTCCGTAGATAGCCATGATAGAGAGGTCCAAGAAGATCTATCAGAAGACGAAGAACAATTCGCAGGGATATGTATCCAGGAAAGAGAAATACACAATCCCTGTGACGTATGTTTCTGTTTACATCAAACGACACTATATGGGACTCAAATTGAAATATTATAAAAGTTCAGAGTAAATGCACGTAAACACAAAGGATTAAAAGTGATTATCAGTTTAACTGTTGGGAATTAACAGTTAATACCCTAGGGGTGTGGATTCTAAGATTAAGGATTATAAATATATCTTTAATCCCAAACCCTAATCACTAATCTAGCCACCATACAAGTTTTCGAAACCCTCCCCTTCTCTCCCTGGTTTGCGTGCGACGCCACCACCGCCGCCGGACTCTTGTCGTGACACCGTCGCCGATCGCCGACATCCCTTGCCTTCGCCGCCTTGTGCCGACACCAGGTTTCTTTTGCGCAACCGTGAGACGTGTTTTGCTGCAGGATTTGTGAATGGTCAACTAGTGAGATGCTCGTTGAACCAATGTGTCTTTCGTTAGGTTAATCGTTGAAGGTATAACCTGAAACACCCTATGGTTTGATTTAATTTTATTGTCTATGCGCGTGTAATCGGATCACAGGCGAGATCCCAATTTAGAACTGTTATTCGTACTATTTGCTTCCGTTGTATAAATCTGATTTATTTATTTAAAACGTTTAAATATTATTTTGTTTTGAAAGTTAAAACGGGTATGAGGATTCCCAACAGATGGGTCAACGCGAATATGTATAGATTACATGGAGTTGAACAAGAGGATAATAAAGACCAAGTACCCGCTACCGAGAATATATGGCCTTTTAACCAATTGCAAGGCGCAAGTTGGTTCTCAAAGAGCGATCTTAGTTCGATGTACCATCAACTGAAAGTAAGGGAGAGGGTGTGCCAAAGACAGCATTTAATAGACGATATTGACACTACGAAATCCTTGTAACGTCATTTGGTTTGACGAACGCCCCTGCGACTGTCACACCCCACCTCAGGCACCCCCTAGACGTGTGCGAGCCTGATTGGTATCTTTGATTCTTTGATTTCAGAGTTTATAAAATACGGCGGAAGTCTTTTAAAAAAGGATCGTTTCATCATTTGTTTCAACCTCCAGGGTTGTATTTATAAATATCAAAACTCAGTTGTAAGACAAAAGTTTTATATTTACTTTATAAACATAGGGTTTCAAATACCATTCTCATTTGATTACAAAACAGAGTTTGAAATTAAATACATCATAAGCCACTAGAAATAGTACAACTCAGGGTTGATCAATTCCCTAGTCGTATCTTCTTTCTTTAGGATTTCCTTTTACACGAGCCCTGAGAATCCTACGTGCATTCCATCCTTTCTTTTCCATGGGTCAGATCTTATGTCTGCCCATATCCCATTCTTGTAAGGCCCCAAACTCGGGAGACCTCACTCGTTG
Source organism: Smallanthus sonchifolius (assembly GCA_023525975.1). NCBI lineage: Eukaryota > Viridiplantae > Streptophyta > Magnoliopsida > Asterales > Asteraceae > Smallanthus > Smallanthus sonchifolius. Next base: position 83,888,118 of record CM042034.1, on the reverse strand, counting down.
GATTTACTCATTCACAAACAGTTCTTAAACTTGAATATCAAATAACGCAGCGGAAATTTTCAATTTAACAAAACGTCAACAGTGTTAAACATGCGGAAGCATAAACGTTGTCTAAAACATAAACGCATCATATCTAAAACACAACGGGATGCCAGTCATCATGATCAGCCGGGTAACTCTTCTCGCTTGCCAAGCATCACCGTTCCTCGTCCATACATGTACTTAACCTGAATGTGCATACTAAAAGTCAGCTACGCTGGTGAGTTCTAGTTTTAACTTCAAATATTTTGCCAAAAACATAACATTTAAACTTCATTAATAAAAGCGTACGTAAAGCATGCAAAAACATAACATAACACATAAGTCAACAAACATATCGAATCTGCGCCTTCTCGTAACCGTCAATTCCAAACTTCAAGTACGATACCTCATAGGATATCCATACCAAACTTCAAGGACGGCATCACAAGGATGACACGTACCAAACTTCCAGCACGATACTCCGAGGAGTAGTCGTACCAAACTTCCAGCACGATACTCAAGGATCACGGTAATCCCCATGGTGACCGTCATCACCCCAGTTGTACAACAGTTGGCCAGCCACAAAGGCCCCTAAAAGGTAAGGCCCCTAACATACATCCCATACCCATAACCTCAATTCCATAAGGAATAATGGCAGATTCGTTCGTTTGTGACTTTCATAAACATTCACTTCTTTACATCAAAACTTCAGTTAAAGCATTCGTACGTTTTATTAAAAATCATTCGTTCCTAAACACATCGTAAATCTCATTTCGTAAACACATCGTTCATAACCTTTCTTTCCAAAACATCGTTCATAAGCATCGTTTTATAAAACGTCATAAACATCAAACATCGTTTTTATAAAACCGTCACATCGTTACGTATGCACACCAGCCCGAAAACATTATTTAAAATATTTAAAAAGGGCTTCATAGAACTCACCTTAGCTAATGCTTAATTCACAAGTTATCGTTTCACCACGTTTTTCACTTCTACCTAGAAATTATCATGGACTGGTCAGTATAAAAACTATACTTACAGACTTCTGATCGTAAATCCTTCGGGGGAAATAATCATATATATGTTAGTAATCTACAGTCCCATATTCATCTCAATTCAACGGTCGGATCTCCGAGAAATACCCGATCTATGCAGCTGCGGTTTTCAGAAAAACACAGCTCCGACCTGCTGTCAAAACGGCTATAAAAATCGAACTTAAACAACTCCATTTATTATTTCCACCGTTCAAAAAGATCATATAAGTGTTATAAACCTTCTGTTTACAAATCAAATGATCCAACGGTTGGATTTTCCAGATCGTTCGATTCTTTAAAACCGCGCACATAAAAACGGTTATGGACAGATTCTAAAAACTCATTTTTAGCGACCTTAAGACAAGATTCAGGGAAATCGGAGCTTACCAATGCGTTTAGAACGTCGAGAAATGGTTTAGGGTGAAAACCCGTAACTCCGATCACCGTGCACCACCGCGTCGAACCACCACCGGTCGCCGGAAGTTCTTCCTCTCTCGTTCTCCTTCTCTTTACTCACTCTCTCTCTAACCTTTCTCACTCTAAAAGTGCAGAAAGTTGAAGATATGTGGATGGTATTTATAGAAAGCTAAGATGCATGTGGTTGTTACATGTGTCCGCCACATGTCGCATTGTAGGATGACTCATCGCCACATGTAACCTTGTAAGATTGGGTGGTTGTGGATGTGCCATGTGTCCCGCCACATGTTGCATTCTAATATGATTCATTGACAGATGTTGAATCATGTGGTGACTCATGGTTGTATACGGGTTAGGTTCGTTTCGACTATGCGACGCCTCGTTCACGTTTAAAAACTCCCATGAAGGTCGGTTTTAATTATTAAACTCGGGTTTAGAATATCTTGGGCAATGAAATATTATTCTTAAATAAAGTCGGCATGAGGTTAATATAAATTCTCCTTTTTCATATTCGTTCGTGTGTCGGTGGATTTATTATTCCCGTCCGACAACGTACAACGCAAGTCGGATACGCGACATCACTCGGTCATGTAGAATCTCATTATTTTTCTCGCGGGATTTGTTTGCTTTTCGCTACGAAATAAGTTTCGTAAATCTAAATTTTGGGATGTTACAAGTCTACCCTCCTTATAAGAGGTTTCGTCCTCGAAACCTGTTATAAATCGAACTGTTGATGGTAAAACTCCTCTATGGCCTTTCGGTCTCCACGTACTCTCTAGTTGCTTTTATGTCTCTGCTGAATCTTAACTTAGTGAGCGTCATATATACGGAGATCCACAGTTACTGAATGGTGTCATAAGTTTTAGCTGTCTAAGGCAGCTTGGTTATGAAATCCATTGTACTGTTCCCCCCACTTAGAGTCAAGTTTGTCCAAAAGTTCGATTTGGCGCTCAATTTCAAGCCTCTTATCAACATAAGTAGATAGGTATTTCCTTTCATCTGCAGGATGAAACCTTGCCGTCATACTAATACCACATGTGGTTAGGCTTTGCACCACCTCTGTGAATGGATGTTTGTCACGACTATCTTTCCTTCCTTCATGGATTGGATTTGCAGGCCTAGTGTCATTCTTAGAAGACCCTGATGACTGATGTCATCAACCCATCTTTTCGTTAAGTTGATTACTTGTCCTCCAGTCTGCTTCTTTTCAATCATCTTTCGAATACTTAGATCATTACGCGTACCTCGTAGGCTATCCACGGTGCATTCGTCTGTGAAGGATCATATTGTGTTGTTCCCGAATTAACCACACCATCCCGTTCCTGAATGGACCTACCGTCTCGTTCCCGAAGCAACCATATCATCTTGTCCCCGAAGGAACCATATAGTCTCGTTCCCGTAAGAACCATAAGAAGCATCCCTCATCATATTCACACTTGTCGGGAAGGTATTCGTTCAGACGGAACACTAGGTATACGACCTTTACATTAATCTTTCTATACACATACGCTTTTACATTCAACACAAGATACATTAACCATAAACATAATGTTGGGTAAGCCGTTTCGTATCGCCTTTACTACCCACAACACATACCATAGCTTGGGAATTAGCCGTTACGTATCGCCGTCACTATTCCCTTTGTGTAGATTGTACAGCCATCCGGTGGCAGGTCACAAAGACACTGCGCATGTTGTTCTTATGACAGTCATGAACTCAGGCCATGACGTTGCCACAAGGCTCGAGTTAGGCCAAGTTGCTAGAACTGAACACTAATCCGAGACTCCAAACCGTTAATTCCATTCAACTACTTTAGACCATACCAGACTTAAAACATTTTCCATTTCCCTTATATTTGACAGTTACCTTTTCTCCATTTAACCATTCCTTTGAACATAACATACATAACTTCCTTATGGTCTTTCTTCAAAGCATACTAGTCCTAGCGTTTACCTTTCACATTATCAGCTTCGTGAGCACCATTCTTTCTTCATATCAATGGATGGTCTTAGGGTTTGGCATCCCCTCGTGACCCAGCAGTATACATTCTTAATCTTCTCGTGACCGTTAGCATTTTCCGTAGGTGATTCTTTGAAAATCACGTTCATAGGTTTCATTACTAGTAAATAGCACATGCGGTGACACCCGTTCATTCCTTTCCTTTCTGTTTTCATTGGGTCCATTAACAGCTCTCCAACTTCAACAACCCTCACGTGCTATTGTTTTGGACTTAGCCATTGTAGGGCGTTTCTGTCTCGTCTTGAGTTTCTTCTTAGTACCAATGCCTTATTTCACATTGTTGGTCAAAACTTGTACTTCGTATTCATTTTAAACAATCAATCCATAGGTCGGATTGATCCCGCTTGGTTAGTACACACGCCATCTCTAACATTACGGTTCCTCGCCATCGGTTATCGTTGGCATATCTATCTTCTCGTTTCAGGGAATACTTATATGAGTTTATCTTGGATCATCTCCTGCATGGAGAGATGCAACTCATGCATTCATGCGTTCATATGTTTCATGGGCATACACTCGTGTAGTTGTACTTGCATACTCGTGCATACACCCAACAGTAGACCAATTCTCATTCGCCATAACGCGTTTAATCTTGAGGTCAGGGCGTCTACTTGAGCAGATAATGACGTGACAGCGTCGACGGTGTGAACTCCTTGCCTTGTGCCTCTACTAGTTCATGGGTTGTACCATTGATAGCTGTTCATAGCTATTTCTTCAATTAGGTTATAAGCCTCTTGTGCCTTTTGTTCCCAAATATGCCACCCGCGGTAGCGTCAAGTGTCTGACGGGCTTGATTATGTAACCCGTTGTAGAAAGATGATTCTTGCAGCCAAACCTCTAACCCATGGTGAGGACATTTCCTTAGCATGTCCTTGAAGCGTTCCCAAGCCTCATATAGTGACTCACCTTCGTCTTGAGTGAAAGTGGTGATATCATTTCTTAATTTAGCGGTCTTGGCCGGTGGGAAATACTTCGATAAGAATTTTTGGGCGAGATCGTCCCAAGTGGTGATTGACCCGGTAGGGAGAGAACTCAACCATGCCTTAGGTCGTTCCCTTAAGGAGAAAGGGAACATATGGAGGCGAATAGCGTCGTTCGACACTCCGTTCAGTTTAAAGGTATCACAAATCTCGGGGAAATTTGCGATATGGGCATGTGGATCCTCATCGGGTAATCCGTTAAACGTGCATGATGACTGAATCATGTGGATGACATGAGATTTGATCTCAAAGTTGTTAGCGTCGACGGTTGGTCTTGTGATACTAGACCCCAACGCGTCTACTGACGGTCTTGCAAATTCGGCGATAGTGCGGTTTTCTACGGCCATTTTTCTATCACGGTTTTCTCGAACTCGTCGGTGAAAGAATATTTCAGGTTCTGCTAAAGGTTGATATAAACCAGTAGTAGAACTTTGGATCATACACTACCTGCAACAAAGCGTGAAAGAAAAACAGAAGGAAAATAAAAGGCTAATCCGTTAACTCGAATTTTTCTTGGCAACGGCGCCAAAAACTTGATAGCGTGTGTGAATATATAAAAATATAAATAAATATATTTTTAGATTAATTGATTTCACGAGATCAGGTTTTAAATTTATAAAGTAAAATGATAATTACGTTAACTTAAAACACACACAATAGGCAAGTGTACCTATCGCAGCGTAATATAGTTAGGTAAGAACCAAGTATCGAACCAATGGACACGGTCGAGTTCCAATACTCAACTTTTGTTATCGTTTAGCCGGATTAATTAGTAGGTGGGTTTTGTGTGCTTGTGAAGCAGAAAAGTAAATGACGGTAAAGTAAATAACATAAAAGTAAAAATGTGCGTGAAGTGTGTAACAGAAATGTAACTAGCAGAATAGTAAATAGCAGAAAAGTAAATAAGGCGAAAATGATCAGATTACGAGATGTATTGCTTCGGGATTCGAATCAGCTTGGTACGTGATAATGTTAAGTTAACTAATTCAGTGGTATGACTACTACAAACTTGTGACTCGGTTCACCGCTAGAGCCTCGTCCTCACGACATTTGATTTGCAAATTATATTCTTTAAAAAGTGGTAGTGCCTCCCGTTAGGGACAACATTTACCCTCAACCCATCGAATGGTCATCTCCGGGTTGGATAAAGACATCGAACTCAAAATGATTTATATTAAGTTAAATAGGTGATTATATTTTGTTCACCGGGAGGTGGTGTAACAATGGGACCAAGTATAAAGACGTACCGTTTCCAACATGAGTTCACCAATTCTTGGTCGCATAATAATCTCGTATAAAGACGTACGATCTTAGAAGTATAGACCAAGCCTTGGCTTATCAATCTCTTCTCGTATAAAGACGTACGAGTTTCAAAGGAAGTTTGATTAAAAAGGGTTTTACGATCTTACTCTTTAAAATCAAGACACTCACAAATATAAAGACGGATTTAGACAATAATAAAAGCCCATCAAAAGATGGTTTTTGAGGACGAATTAGTTAAAGACATAAACATACCACTTCATTAATAAGTTAAACATTAACATGCACCAAACATCATCTTCACCCTAGCAATACAAAGAGGTTTTAGCCACGAATGGCCATAACGACTAGCGTAATGATGAGTTTCGTAGGCTCCCCTATTGTGGAACAAGGAGGAAGAGCCCCTCTACTCTCTACGCTCTACTCTAACTACGAGAATGCTCTCTTCTTGAGTGTAATTTCTCTCTGGATTGGTGTGTAGAATGAAGAACCCAAGCCTCCTATTTATAGGCCTCAAAATGTGCAATGCACGGCCATGTGTCACACCCCAACCGACGGCAGAATACGTCAGGGCGGGACATGTAGACTGTTCATGAGCACAAGGTTGACTATATTGTAATATTTTAATCATAAATTTCATTTCAAACAACCAAATACAATCAAGTTCAAACAAATACGTAAAAGAAATGCATAATATTCTTTATTAAATTTTCAACTAAGTCCAAGTCCTATGTGTAGCATGTCTTGATCAAACTCACACGTTAGCACCTGAAACATGAATAAAATAATGTCAACTAGAAAGTTGGTGAGCATACACAGATTTGTACATAGATAGTATATAGGTGTGAAAGATCAAATCCTTACATATCATGAATAAATAAGGCATTTATGGGGAGTAACTAATGTGTAACCAAAGTACAATCAAACCTTTGTAACTAGCATGCAAATTGTGTTGTCGGTAACAATCACCCCAATCTGGGTGGGTTTGTCAGACTCAATAGATCTATCATTGTTAACCGTCGGCTTATATAGTTAATGATTGCACATGAAATTGCACACAAATAGTTAACACGTATAGCACTCAAACATAAAGCTAAAATTTTTGCACACATGAATGTAAATAGGATTTGTGTTTTGTGTAGTTTGTGTAAGTGTAAATAGTTGTGTGTATAGAGTTCATGTTTCACCCCAAAAGTGTAAAAGAGTAAAAAGGGACTATGTAATACTCACTTGATTCAAAGGTGTAGCTAGCACACGAGACTAGACAGCAAAATGGTCTTTGTAATTCACCACGTTAACCTAGAGTGTAATATATATTAAGTTAATAATGTGCACGATAGTCTTGGTCTAAGTCTAGGATTTAATTGGATGCGTGTACGAAGGGTTGTATGAAAGCGTAGGAAATTATGATTTGTACTTTGAAAAAGTGTTGTATAAAATGAGAGATTTGAAATGAATAGTTTAATATTATTTTAATTAGGGTTTGAGTTTGAATAACTAAATAACTTAAATAATTATTATTTATTTATTTAGTTTAGTAAAATAGTGTTCAAATTATATTTAGGATTTAAATAATTACTCTTTACTTTATTTATTTATTTATTTATAAAGAGATATAGATATTTGTTCACAATAATAACCTTAAATATAATTCGAACTCTAAGTGCGTTTGTAAAAGAAATTTTCATAAATAATAAATAAATTTATTTATTTATTTCTCATTTGAAATGGGAATTTATCAATAAATTTAACTAAAAAGTTTATATGTGTCATTTAAACATATATAACTATATATATATTTAGATGTATTTTTTTTAGTTTTATAATTTAAAGTTTATAAAATCTTGTGTAGAGTGTGTATAAAACTTGTCACAAAATTTTATAAACAATTTATTCAAAAAAAAATAATTAATATAGTTTAAATTGAGTGTTCTTAATTTATAAAATTAGAGGTTTTATGCAAAAATTATAAAACTTGTTTTCATTCTGTTATAATAAGTGTAAGGTTTATAAAAATAATTTTTTAAAATTTTTTGGAGTCTTAAAACGGGTGTAAAAAAATAAACAGACCGTAGGGACTTGAACCCGGGTCTGAGTTGTGTGGGTCGGACGAGTAAACCACTGGGCCAAAGGACTGATACTTGTAGTTTAAGTGATTCGGGTTCGTATTAACATGAAAGAACAAGGGGGCCGGGCCTGGGTTTTATATTTGCGCAAAAAGGCCGAATTGGTGGGTTTCGAACCCACGCCACCTGGTTTGGCGGCGCAGTGACTTACCGGCCGGACCAGGTGGTTTCGCTGGTTTATTACGAACTCTAATTCATTAAAACACGAAAGTAAAACGACCCCAAAATCGAATCGATCTCATCCCGCCAAGAAACACGAACCCTGGAATTCAAATCGATTTGAATCGGCGTTGTTAACATAAATTGATAAAGGGCTATTGATCAGGATTCGTTTACGAATCTAATGATGTAAAACTTAAACGTTATGATTGGGCAACAAGTGCAGATGGCTACGGAATTGGGTCGGCTGTTCTTGGTGATCGACAGAAGTCCAGAAGCGAAATGCGGTTTGATAGAAGGTTGCGAGAGTTTGTGTGGACGTATACAAGAGTGAGTGAGTGATTTAATTCGTTTAATTTCGTTCGTATTAGTTAATTCGATTTCAATTTTGACCGTAATGTTTGCGGACGGTTAATCACGTGTTAATCCAATGATTCGGGATCGAATTGAGTCCTGATAAGGTCTAGGTACACGCAAGATTGATTGAGGAGTGAATTGCGGGATTATAACGCGTTAATTCTTTGAATTGAATGGGGATTGATACGGGTTTGACTAATCCGAGTCAAATCCTTTCAAAATTTGAATTCACCGCGTGATTGAACGACTTGCTTTGTTGAAAGGGCCTGATTTGGGTCGATTTGTTGCGGGTACACAAGATAGGACCCACTGGACTCGATTGTACCCATATCATGGCTTGGATTGAAGGGATTCGGCCCTGTTTGACTTTTAAAAGTCAAACAGGCGATTTTTGTTTTGGTTCTTGGTCCAAATTCACGACTTTAAGGTTCAAAATAAGGTGTTAGGGTTCAAACCATTGAGTGGGATCGCTTGTACATTTGTGTTTATATATGTGTATGTACTTGTGTGATGTATCAATGCATATACACATGTATATGTTTACATATTTGTATATATATATATATAGGGATTTTAGAATAAACGTGAATCGGACTTTGTGGATTCGTACTGATACTAGGGTTTAGTTGTTTGCACAATGAATTTAAACGTTGCATTAGAATTGGATTTGAATTGAAAATAAAGAAAAAAAAAATCAGAAATGTTACAGTATCCCCATGTTGAGGGAATTTCGTCCCGAAATTTAGCTAGTTGGGGTGGCTGAATCAGCAAAGAGGTGCGGGTACTTGAGCTTCATTTGGTCTTCACGTTCCCAAGTAAACTCAGGTCCACGCTTAGATTCCTAACGGACTTTGACAATAGGGATACGGCTTCGCTTGAGTTGTTTGATCTCCCGTCCCATGATCTCTACGGGTCTCTCAACGAAGTGCATCGTTTCATCAATGCGCACGTCGTCAAGAGGTATATGGAGATTCTCATCAGCAAGACATTTCTTTAGATTGGATACATGAAATGTAGTATGCACATTGCCAAGTGATGGGGGTAACTCGAGTTTATAGGCCACTTTCCCAATCTTTTCAAGGATCTTGAATGGACCCACATAGCGAGGTGCTAGCTTGCCTTTCCTTCCAAAACGGATCACACCCTTCCATGGAGATACCTTTAGAAGAACAAGGTCACCGACTTGGAATTCCAAGGGTTTTCGACGTTTGTCGGCATAACTCTTTTGCCGACTCCTCGCTACTCGAATGTTGTCACGGATTTGAATGATCTTGTCAGACATTTCTTGGATTAACTCGGGACCGGTGATTTGTGCTTCACCAATCTCGCTCCAACAGATAGGAGAGCGGCACTTACGACCATAGAGAGCTTCAAATGGAGCCATGTTGATACTTGTGTGGTAGCTATTGTTGTAAGAGAACTCAATTAGGGATAGATGTGAATCCCAATTTCCCCCAAAATCAATTACACATGCTCTAAGCATGTCCTCAAAAGTTTGGATTGTACGCTCGGTCTGACCATCAGTTTGGGGATGGTAAGCCGTGCTCAAATCCAATCGTGTACCAAGAGCAGTTTGGAGGGATTGCCAGAAACGGGAGGTGAAACGAGCATCTCTATCGGAGATTATGTTTAGTGGAACACCGTGACGACTCACAATTTCGTCAATGTAAATTCGGGCCAGTTTCTCAACCCGATAGTCTTCACGGATAGGTAAGAAATGAGCAGATTTGGTGAGGCGGTCAATGATCACCCAGATGCTATCATAACCACTTGAGGTGCGAGGGAGTTTGGTAATGAAGTCCATAGCTAAATTCTCCCATTTCCACACGGGGACTTCCGGTTGTTCAAGCAAACCGGAATGACGCTGGTGCTCGGCCTTGACTTTGGAGCAAGTTAGACATTTGGCAACATAAAGGGCAATGTCTTTCTTCATACCGGGCCACCAATATTGTTGGCGAAGATCTTGGTACATTTTATCCGCACCAGGATGAATAGAATAACGAGTCTTGTGAGCCTCGTTCATGAGAAATGCACGGAGATCATCGCGATCGGGAATCCAAATACGGTTCAAGTAATAAAGTAGGCCATTGGGTTTAGATTCAAGCTGAAGTTCAACACCACACGACATTTCCTCGTACATGTTACCCTCGGTGACCGAGACGTGTTGAGCTTCTAGGATGCGATTTTGAATGTCGGTTTGAATTCGGGCACAATGAAGCATTACATGGTCCTTACGACTCAAAGCATCGGCTACAACATTCGCTTTGCCAGGGTGGTAATGAATCTCGCAGTCATAGTCGTTAAGGAGTTCAACCCAACGACGTTGCCTCATATTGAGTTCTTTTTGGTTGAAGATATGTTGGAGGCTTTTGTGGTCGGTAAACACCACACATTTTATGCCATAAAGGTAATGTCTCCAAATCTTCAATGCGAATACGACCGCACCCAACTCGAGATCGTGCGTCGTATAATTCTTCTCGTGAATCTTAAGTTGCCTTGATGCATAAGCGATCACCTTGCCTCGTTGCATAAGAACACAACCGAGGCCTTGGTTGGAGGCATCACAGTAGACAACTAGATCATCATTCCCCTCAGGGAGAGTCAATATAGGAGCATTGCACAACTTTTGTTTGAGAGTTTGGAAAGCTTCTTCTTGCTTGGGTCCCCACTCATAAGGTTTACCTGTCACACCCCGGCCGGGGCGGATTAAACGCCGGGGCTGACGCGGTTGTTCATAAGCACATGATCATCTATTAAATATGATAATATTTATTATTCAAATTAAAAACATCCGTTACATAGGAAAATGAAACGTTCAAAACATAATTTAGATTAAACTAGGTCCAAGTCCTAGGTGAGCAAGTAGTCCTCAAACAGGTGCACCTGAAACATGTAAGTAACTGTCAACTACAAGTAGTTGGTGAGATACATTGGTTTTGACACCAAAAGAGTTAGGTATAGATCACAATTCAATATGTTCAAAGCATGTCTAAAGCATATATGTGAAAACATACAAGGTTCCAAGCGTACAATTCAAGCCTGATAATAGAAAACTAGATACGCAATCCCACTGATTTCCATTTTGAAAAAGGGAGCAAGCGGATACTCCAAGTTATAGTTGATACCCAACAAAACCCGCCAAGGTCTTGTGGTAAGTTATAGTTTCAGTTTCCCATATAAATGATCATGTTAGGTACTACCTTAGGCTTGGGCTGCAAGTTAATGAATGTACTGGCATGAAACACATGCAATGGTCACCAAGTAGTTAAAATATAAAGCATAAAGATCAAGCACAAGAACATAGATATTGAATTTGGTTTAAATAGATAAAGTTGACGACATGTTTCACCCCAAAAGTAAAAAAACAGTAAAAAGGGGCTATGTAAACTCACATTGGTTCGGTAGCTTGAAATCACAAATACGTGAAGTTGCACAAGTTGTTTAGCTAACCACAAAGTTAACCTATGTTTGCATTTATATATGTATCAATGATATGCTCAAAAGATTTAGGTAGTAACGGTTGAGCTAGGTTGAATGAGTACGTATCTATTTGTTGTGAATAATGTGTTTGTTAATAAGAAACTAATATGTTTGTTTAATAATGAAAATAATATGATCGTTAAGAAAGGGTTGAATACAAGTTTATATATATATATATATATATATATATATATATATATATATATATATATGAATAATTATTTTGTGAATAAGTATTTAAGTAATATTTACTTGAATATATACGTAATTAGATTAATAGTTTATACGTTTTAATTAATTAATTAGTTAAATGGACAATAAAAGATTATAGATTATACTAAATAATTGTATATTAAAAGTAGTTAATAAATGTTTTAATTAAAACGGTTGTATAGTTCCTTAATTAGTTTTTATTTCTCTAAAACTATTAAATAATTATTTAAGGTTAATAATTTGGTTCATAAAAATATTCCGAGCCTCGGGAGTTGTATAAAATAATTTTTATAAGAAAAATGTTGCTAAAATTCGGTTTAAAAACAATAAGAAAAACATTGCAGACCACGGGACTCGAACCCGCGCCTCAAACGGTTCAACACTTGCACACGCGCACTAACCACTGGACCAGGGCATGTTGCCGTGTCCAGTGGGCTTGTATTTAAGTTTTGAACGACCGGACCCAAGTCATCTCCTTCCCCATTCGTTCCCCGTAACCCTAGACCCCAAATACTCTTAATCGGTCAAATGGTCGAGCACGGAACCATAGGGCTTTTGATCCCTGTACTAAAATGAAAGTATAGACACTATAATTACCTAAAATGGTTACGTAGTGAAGGAGAACGACTCGAAGAACAGATTCGGGTTTTCCGACTGAAATCCGAGATCCAGAGTCGAAATGCGAGGGATTTGAGGGTGCAGGGAGTTCGTGTTGAGTTTTGTTTGTGATTGTGGATGCCTATTTATACGCAATTCCATAGGAAATGATCGATCAAGTACATGGTTTTTAATGAAGTTTCGGTTACGAGTTTAGCCATTGATTTGTTCATAAAAGTCCGATTAAAAATGAAAGACGGATCGATTGAGTGTCCTGGACGTTTTGCCAGTTTCGTCTTCGCGTAAAAATATCTTGATGTCGAGTTCGCTTAAAGGTGGTTCAAAACCGGTTCCAAGCGGGGCTCGAACCTGAGATCAAATTGGAAGAAAAGGGGGTTTCCGGATTTGGCATAACAGGTCCCTGAAGGTACAAAGGTTAACATTTTATGTAAAAACTCAGGTTTTAAAGTTTCAGGATTTACATTATCAGCCCTGTACTTTTATAAAGTATGAAATTATTTAATCTAGAATTTTTTATAAAATCAATTAAATCATTTAGTTATAATTAAAGGTTATAAATAACAAAAAAAATGTAATTTACTAAATAAGATTAATTTTGATTAAGATACATAAACCCTAGTTTTCTTATAGAATTCATAATTTAATTTTTTTGTAAGTTATATATTTATAATATATATATATATATATATATATATACACGTAGGTTTAGAAATGGCTTAGTATATTCATATGTATTTCTTTAATAGAATTAAAAACATTCATTTACTTAAACCCAATTAATTATTTGCTATTAATGGATTTGAAATAATTGCACTAAATGTATGTATGAACACTCATGAGGTATAGTGGATAAATAAGATAGTTTTCATAAATGTAAATTACAAGATAATGGAATTACAAGTGCCGGAGTAGGTAAAATGGGGACCGGAATTTCCTGGGGATTACAGTCTCCCCTACTTCAGGAGATTTCGTCCCGAAATTGATTAGGAAGAGGATCCTAGAAATAGATGTGGGTATTTGGCTTTCATTTGATCCTCACGTTCCCAAGTGAACTCTGGGCCACGTTTGGATTCCCACCGAACTTTAACAATTGGAATGCGACTTCGCTTGAGTTGCTTAACCTCTCGATCCATGATCTCCACGGGTTTCTCCACGAAATGCATTGATTCGTCAATGTGCACCTCATCAAGTGGTATGTGAAGATTTTCGTCGGCTAAACATTTCTTTAAGTTCGAGATATGAAACGTCGGATGAACGTTGCTGAGTCCTTCGGGTAAATCCAACTTGTAGGCTACCTTCCCAATCCGCTCAATGATTTTAAAAGGACCTACGAATCTTGGAGCAAGTTTCCCTTTCTTTCCAAAATGAACTACGCCTTTCCAAGGGGATACCTTGAGAAGAACCAGATCGCCAACTTGAAACTCTAAGGGTTTTCGACGTTTGTCGGCATAGCTCTTTTGCCGACTTCTTGCTACCAGAAGGTTGTCTCGGATTAACATTATCTTGTCGGAAGTCTCTTGAATAAGTTCAGGACCAGTGATTTGTGATTCACCAATTTCAGTCCAACAGATAGGAGATCGGCACTTCCGACCATAAAGTGCTTCAAAAGGAGCCATGCTAATGCTCGTGTGATAACTGTTGTTGTACGAGAACTCGATTAGGGGTAGATGTAAATCCCAATTTCCCTTGAAGTCAATGACACAGGCTCTAAGCATGTCTTCGAGAGTTTGAATCGTTCGCTCAGATTGACCATCAGTTTGCGGGTGATAAGCAGTACTAAGATTTAGTTGAGTGCCCAAAGCTGATTGCAGGGATTGCCAGAAGCGAGAGGTGAATCGTCCATCACGATCAGAAATAATATTGAGAGGTACACCGTGACGACTAACGATCTCATCAATATAGATTCGAGCTAGTTTCTCCACTCGATAGTCTTCACGTATGGGTATGAAATGAGCAGATTTTGTCAGACGGTCGATGATTACCCAAATGCTATCATGACCACGAGATGTGTGTGGGAGTTTGGTTATAAAGTCCATGGCAATACACTCCCATTTCCATACGGGAATCTCGGGTTGTTCAAGTAAACCAGATGGACGATGGTGCTCGGCTTTAACCTTCAAACAAGTAAGGCATTTGGACACATAGAGGGCAATGTCCTTCTTCATACCAGGCCACCAGTATTGGGTACGGAGATCCATGTACATTTTGTCTGCACCAGGATGCACAGAATAACGCGTCTTGTGAGCCTCGTTCATGATAAAGGTACGAAGGTTGTCACGGTCCGGAATCCAGATACGATTTAGAAAGTAAAGTAACCCATTGGGTTTGGTTTCAAGTTGGAGTTCAGCACCACATGACATTTCGTTGTACATGTTTCCTTCAGTGACAGAAAGATGTTGTGCTTCTAGGATACGAGTTTGAATATCATTTTTGATTCGAATGCTGTGGATCTTGATAGGTTCCTTATGGCTAAGAGCATCGGCCACGACATTCGCCTTACCCGGATGATAACGAATATTACAGTCGTAGTCGTTTAGGAGTTCAACCCAACGCCTTTGCCTCATGTTGAGTTCCTTTTGGTTGAAAATATGCTTGAGACTCTTATGATCGGTGTAAACCTCACATTTGGTACCATATAGGTAATGTCTCCAAATTTTAAGAGCAAATACGACCGCACCCAACTCAAGATCGTGCGTCGTATAATTCTTCTCGTGGATTTTGAGTTGTCAAGACGCATAAGCAATCACTTTGCCTCGCTGCATTAGTACACAACCAAGGCCTAAGTGGGAAGCGTCACAGTAAACGACAAAGTCTTCGGTTCCATCGGGAAGAGTCAGGATAGGAGCCTCACACAGTTTCTGTTTTTAGGGTTTGAAAGGCTTCCTCTTGTTTTGGTCCCCACTCGTAGGGTTTTCCTTTGTGAGTTAAGGCTGTGAGGGGTACCGCGATCTTTGAAAAGTTTGCTATGAAACGACGATAATAGCCCGCTAAACCTAAAAATGAGCGGACTTCGGTAGGGGTCTTTGGAGCTTACCAGTTCTTTACCGCCTCAATCTTAGCAGGATCTACGTGAATACCCTTCTCGTTGACTATGTGTCCCAAGAATTGGACTTCTTTTAGCCAAAATTCACATTTGGAGAACTTAGCGTATAATTGCTCCTTTTTTAAGAGGTCCAAAACCAAACGCAAGTGTTCTTCATGTTCTGCTTTTGATTTTGAATAGATGAGAATATCGTCAATGAAGACGATTACGAACTTGTCCAGGTACGGTTTACACACGCGGTTCATAAGATCCATGAATACCGCGGGTGCATTGGTTAGTCCGAAGGGCATAACCATGAACTCGTAATGGCCATATCTAGTACGAAAGGCTGTTTTGGGGATATCGGATTCTAGGACTCGTAACTGGTGATAACCAGAACGAAGATCAATCTTAGAGAAATAAGTCGAGCCTTGAAGTTGATCAAATAAATCGTCAATCCTCGGAAGTGGGTATCGGTTCTTCACGGTAAGCTTGTTGAGTTCCCGATAGTCGATGCACATCCAAAAAGAACCATCCTTCTTTTTGACAAATAAAACAGGTGCTCCCCAAGGGGAAACACTAGGACGAATAAATCCTTTGTCAGAAATTTCTCGGAGTTGACTTGAAAGTTCTTGCATTTCTGATGGTGCAAGACGGTAAGGTGATTTAGCCACATGGTTTGCTCCTGGCACTAGGTCAATACGGAATTCAACTTGACGTATGGGAGGAAGACCAGGTAAGTCTTCGGGGAAAACTTCAGGGAAGTCTTTGATTACAGGAACGTCTTGGAGACTCTTATCTTTGCCTTTTCGTTCCACAATATGGGCCAAGAATGCCACACATTTCTTCCGTAAATACTTCTGTGAGGTAGTGCAAGACATAAGCTTGAGTCCCTTTGACGGTTTCTCACCATAAACGTTCAAAATTTCACCCGAGTCAAGAGGGATACGGATATACTTGTCAAAACAAACGACTTCAGCATGGTGCTTGGTCAACCAGTCCATGCCTACTATGATGTCGAAACCTCCGAGAGCCATGGGAATAAGATTGATTGAAAAGTCATGATCGCTCAAGGTTAAGGTACAATCTCTAATAATGGTGTCACATGAAACAGAATAACCATCCGCTACTAAAATATCAAAGGGTTTGTCTAACTTAGCTCGACTCATAGCAAGTTGTGGTTCAAATTCAAAGGACACGAAACTCTTATCGGAACCAGTATCGAACAGGATAGAAGCATATTGCTGATTAATTGGAAACGTACCGTTCACCACATCGTTGTTGGCTTGAGCCTCGTTGGTATTGATGTTAAAGGCACGTCCACGAGCTACCGGGTTTGCATTCCCCTGATTCACATTCCCTCGGTTCATATTCCCTTGGTTTATTAGATTTTCTTGGTTCACAATGACTAGCCTAGGGCAACGATTCCTAAAGTGATTAGGGTCACCACACTCATAACAAGCGCGACCCTGGGCGATAGCAGCAGGAACAGGAACAGGAGCAGCAGGTTGGTAGACTTGATTAGTTGGTGGAATACGACAGGTGTTAGCCCAATGTCCATAACGTCCACAAGTAGTGCACAGACGACATTGTGCGTGAGCAGGGTGGTGGAGTTTGCAGGTATTACAAAGTGGTGAAGTCCCCGCATATTGTTTCTTGGTGGGGTTGAAGGCAGTAGGGGCCACTTGGGCTAAAGGAGTAGCGGGTGTGATAATGGCAAAATTTTTGCCCTTCCTTTTCCTGTTATTGAAGGAAGACTCAGACTTGGTCTCCTTGGGGGGTTCAGTGGTGGCTTTCTCAAAAGTCTTCTTGGCACCCTTTTTAGATAGAGTCCCTGCCTTAACATGATTGTCTGACAGGGTTGCTGCAAGACGGATGGATTCCTCGGGGGTGGCTGGGTTACTACCTAAAACAGTGTCCTGAATCTGCATGGGCAGACCATTGATGTACTTCTCAATGGCTCGTGAGAGAGGAGTGACCATATGGGGAACTAGTAGGCTAAGCTCATGAAAGCGGGTGGTGTAGGCAAGGCTTTCACCACTGTCTTGTTTGAGATCCCAAAACTCATATTCTAGTTTCTTGACCTCATTACGGGGGCAAAACTCATCTGTCATGAGTGTCTTGACATCCGCCCAAGGCAAGGCTAGTGCAACCTCAATCCCACGGTTTCGTTTTTCCCCATTCCACCATGTGAGTGCCCTCTTCTGGAAGACACTAGTAGCATAACGAACCTTCAGGTTTTCAGGACAGTCAGTATTGATGAAAGTCCCCTCAATGCTTTCAAACCATTGGAGAAGTCCAGTGGCTCCTTCGTTCCCGTAGAACTTGGTGGGGTTGCAGGAGTTGAAGTGTTTGAATGTACATGCGGGATTCCTTGGTGCAGCATTCTGGTTCAGTTGATTGACCATAGTTGGTAGGATCGTAGCCATTTGCTGAATGATCCTATCGGTGAGGTTGTTCCTACGCTCGTGACGGGGAGGCATTCTACAAACGGGTGAATAAAAAGTTCATAAGAAGTGAATTATGTATAAGAGTTTGCAATTTAATCATGAGATGTTAGGTGAAACATAGATGGTACCCTAATGGGAACATTGGCTTATCAAGGTACTTTAAGTCTTTCTAATGTTTGAGAAGTCATGCTTTAGCCTATAAGTGGACACTCATCCCAAAAATTCCCAGGAAAGCATAACTGGTCCATCGGTTGATTTGGATTTATACGAAATGCTTTCCTAGACAGAACTCCCAGAATACAGGCATCCACCCTTCCGGATTGCACAAGTTCCCATTCATTAGTTAGAACTTACATACCTTTGACGAGAGTTTCATTCGAATTAGACTCTTAAGTCTAAGTGTAAGTTTCATGTAGTTCAAGTAGTTCAAAATAGTTTCATGTAGACTCTTGAATGTTGTAATTCATGGAGTTGTATTAGATAATCAAAAATAGATAGATGTAGGTAAGCATGCATAGTAAAGATAGAGTGGAGTTCCTAATAAAAGACACGAGTTAAACTCATGTTTGGGACTCCTAGGTTATAGTCTAGGTCATGTGTCTAATAACCTAATTCCCTATAACCATGGCTCTGATACCAATCTGTCACACCCCGGCCGGCGGCGGATTAAATGCCGGGGCTGACGCGGTTGTTCATAAGCACATGATCATCTATTAAATATGATAATATTTATTATTCAAATTAAAAGCATCCGTTACATAGGAAAATGAAACGTTCAAAACATAATTTAGATTAAACTAGGTCCAAGTCCTAGGTGAGCAAGTAGTCCTCAAACAGGTGCACCTGAAACATGTAAGTAACTGTCAACTACAAGTAGTTGGTGAGATACATAGGTTTTGACACCAAAAGAGTTAGGTATAGATCACAATTCAATATGTTCAAAACATGTCTAAAGCATATATGTGAAAACATACAAGGTTCCAAGCGTACAATTCAAGCCTGATAATAGAAAACTAGATACGCAATCCCACTGATTGCCATTTTGAAAAAGGGAGCAAGCGGATACTCCAAGTTATAGTTGATACCCAACAAAACCCGCCAAGGTCTTGTGGTAAGTTATAGTTTCAGTTTCCCATATAAATGATCATGTTAGGTACTACCTTAGGCTTGGGCTGCAAGTTAATGAATGTACTGGCATGAAACACATGCAATGGTCACCAAGTAGTTCAAATATAAAGCATAAAGATCAAGCACAAGAACATAGATATTGAATTTGGTTTAAATAGATAAAGTTGACGACATGTTTCACCCCAAAAGTAAAAAAAACAGTAAAAAGGGGCTATGTAAACTCACATTGGTTCGGTAGCTTGAAATCACAAATACGTGAAGTTGCACAAGTTGTTTAGCTAACCACAAAGTTAACCTATGTTTGCATTTATATATGTATCAATGATATGCTCAAAAGATTTAGGTAGTAACGGTTGAGCTAGGTTGAATGAGTACGTATCTATTTGTTGTGAATAATGTGTTTGTTAATAAGAAACTAATATGTTTGTTTAATAATGAAAATGATATGATTGTTAATAAAGGGTTGAATACAAGTTTATATATATATATATATATATGTATATATATATATATATATATATGTATATATGAATAATTATTTTGTGAATAAGTATTTAAATAATATTTACTTGAATATATACGTAATTAGATTAATAGTTTATACGTTTTAATTAATTAGTTAAATGGACAATAAAAGAGTATAGATTATACTAAATAATTGTATATTAAAAGTAGTTAATAAATGTTTTAATTAAAACGGTTGTATAGTTCCTTAATTAGTTTTTATTTCTCTAAAACTATTAAATAATTATTTAAGGTTAATAATTTGGTTCATAAAAATATTCCGAGCCTCGGGAGTTGTATAAAATAATTTTTATAAGAAAAATGTTGCTAAAATTCGGTTTAAAAACAATAAGAAAAACATTGCAGACCACGGGACTCGAACCCGCGCCTCAAACGGTTCAACACTTGCACACGCGCACTAACCACTGGACCAGGGCATGTTGCCGTGTCCAGTGGGCTTGTATTTAAGTTTTGAACGACCGGACCCAAGTCATCTCCTTCCCCATTCGTTCCCCGTAACCCTAGACCCCAAATACTCTTAATCGGTCAAATGGTCGAGCACGGAACCATAGGGCTTTTGATCCCTGTACTAAAATGAAAGTATAGACACTATAATTACCTAAAATGGTTACGTAGTGAAGGAGAACGACTCGAAGAACAGATTCGGGTTTTCCGACTGAAATCCGAGATCCAGAGTCGAAATGCGAGGGATTTGAGGGTGCAGGGAGTTCGTGTTGAGTTTTGTTTGTGATTGTGGATGCCTATTTATACGCAATTCCATAGGAAATGATCGATCGAGTACATGGTTTTTAATGAAGTTTCGGTTACGAGTTTAGCCATTGATTTGTTCATAAAAGTCCGATTAAAAATGAAAGACGGATCGATTGAGTGTCCTGGACGTTTTGCCAGTTTCGTCTTCGCGTAAAAATATCTTGATGTCGAGTTCGTTTAAAGGTGGTTCAAAACCGGTTCCAAGCGGGGCTCGAACCTGAGATCAAATTGGAAGAAAAGGGGGTTTCCGGATTTGGCATAACAGGTCCCTGAAGGTACAAAGGTTAACATTTTATGTAAAAACTCAGGTTTTAAAGTTTCAGGATTTACATTATCAGCCCTGTACTTTTATAAAGTATGAAATTATTTAATCTAGAATTTTTTATAAAATCAATTAAATCATTTAGTTATAATTAAAGGTTATAAATAACAAAAAAAATGTAATTTACTAAATAAGATTAATTTTGATTAAGATACATAAACCCTAGTTTTCTTATAGAATTCATAATTTAATTTTTTTGTAAGTTATATATTTATAATATATATATATATATATATATATATATATATATACACGTAGGTTTAGAAATGGCTTAGTATATTCATATGTATTTCTTTAATAGAATTAAAAACATTCATTTACTTAAACCCAATTAATTATTTGCTATTAATGGATTTGAAATAATTGCACTAAATGTATGTATGAACACTCATGAGGTATAGTGGATAAATAAGATAGTTTTCATAAATGTAAATTACAAGATAATGGAATTACAAGTGCCGGAGTAGGTAAAATGGGGACCGGACTTTCCTGGGGATTACATTACCCTTGTGGGTCAAAGCGGTGAGAGGGACAGCAATCTTGGAGAAATTTGAAATGAAACGACGATAATATCCCGCGAGACCAAGAAACGAACGAATTTCGGTGGGGGTCTTAGGGGCATTCCAATTCTTAACAGCTTCGATCTTAGCAGAATCAACATGAATACCCTTTTCATTGACGATATGACCTAGGAATTGAACCTCTTTTAGCCAAAATTCACATTTGGAGAACTTGGCATATAGTTGTTCTTTCCTCAAGAGGTCCAAAACCAACCTAAGGTGTTGCTCATGATCGGCTTTAGTCTTGGAGTAGATTAAGATACCGTCAATGAAGACGATCACAAATTTGTCAAGATACGGTTTGCATACACGATTCATGAGGTCCATGAAAACCGCGGGTGCATTGGTTAGCCCAAAAGGCATGACCATAAACTCGTAGTGACCATACCTTGTTCGGAAGGCAGTCTTTGGAATATCTTCCTCTTGCACACGGAGTTGGTGATAACCAGATCGAAGATCAATCTTTGAGAAGCAAGTAGAGCCTTGAAGTTGATCAAAGAGATCATCAATTCTAGGCAATGGGTAACGGTTCTTGATGGTAAGCTTGTTGAGTTCGCGGTAGTCAATGCACATGCGGAATGATCCATCCTTCTTCTTGACGAATAAGACGGGTGCACCCCACGGTGAATGACTTGGACGGATGAAGCTCTTGTCGGAGAGCTCTTGGAGTTGGCTTGCAAGTTCTTGCATTTCAGAAGGTGCAAGACGATATGGAGCTCTAGCCACGGAGTTAGCTCCGGGTACAAGGTCAATGCGAAATTCCACTTGTCGAACAGGTGGAAGACCAGATAGATATTCGGGGAATACTTCGGGAAAATCCTGGATGATGGGGATGTCTTGAATACTCTTCTCTTTGACATCCTTTTGAACAACATGGGCTAAGAAAGCCACGTACTTCTTTCGTAAGTACTTTTGAGCAGTAGTGCATGACATTAGCTTGAGTCCTTTGCAAGGCTTTTCACCAAAGACTCTTAACGTTTCTCCCGACGGTAAAGGTATTCGGATGCACTTCTCAAAACAGATGACTTCGGCATGGTGATTCGACAGCCAATCCATGCCTATGATGATGTCAAAACTTCCCAGTGGCATTGGTACGAGGTTGATTGGAAATGTATGATCATTGAGTTCTAGTGTGCAGTCATGGATAATGGAGTCAATTGTAAGAGAGTCACCATTTGCTACTTCTACGGTGAAGGTTTTCTCTAATTTGGATCGTGTGTTTGTAAGTAAGGGTTCAAAGTTAAGTGATACAAAACTCTTATCTGCATCGGTATAAAAAAAATGGAGGCATATTGACTATTAACAAGGAACGTACCGTTGACCACATCATTGTTGGCCTGAGCTTCATTGGCGTTTATGTTCAACGCACGCCCACGAGCTCCACCTTGTTTAGCATTGATGATCCTCGGGCACTGGTCACGGAAATGATTCGGGTTGCCACATTCATCACAAGCACGCCCATTTGAAATAGCGGGAACACCTTGATTAGCCACTTGCTGGTTGGTTCGGGTTGGTGGGTTGACTTGACCTGCAAGTGCCTTGGCCCTACAAACATTGACCGTATGGCCATATTTTCCACAATGGGTGCAAAGGCGGCAGGGAATGTTTTGGAAGTGGTGATAATTGCACGTGGCACAGAGTGGGTAGACCCCAACATATGGCTTCTTGACTGGTGCTTGAGCCATGGGGGCAACTTGGTTAACAGAGATAGCAGGAGTGACCACAGCATAATTCTTAGCCTTTCTCTTCTTATTATTGTGGTATGGTTCAGTTTTGGCTTCTTTGATGTGTGAAGGAGGGGTTGTGGTGTCGGGAACTTTCTTGGTGCCTTTTTTAGTCAAAGTCCCTGCTTTCACATGGTTATCGGTCAAAGTAGCAGATAGCCGAATAGCATCTTCGAGTGTTGCAGGATTTCTCCCTAAGACAGTATCCTGAATCGGCCTAGGCAATCCTCCAATGTACTTCTCAATGCAGCGGGATAGGGGTGTGACCATATGGGGCACAAGGAGACTCAACTCATGGAATCGAGTTGTGTAAGCCAGACTTTCACCACTGTCTTGGGCAAGATCCCAAAACTCAGCTTCCAGTTTCTTCACCTCGTTCTGAGGACAGAACTCTTCGGTCATGAGTCTCTTAACCTCATCCCACGGTAAGGCCATTGCTGTTTACATGCCTCCAGTTCTTTTTCCCCCATTCAACCACGTGAGTGCCCGTTTTTGAAAGACACTTGTGGCATGACGAACACGAAGGTTATAGGGGCAGTCACTATTGAGGAAAGTGCCCTCAATACTTTCAAACCATTGAAGGAGTCCTGTGGCTCCCTCGGTACCATAGAACTTAAGAGGATTACATGAGTTGAAGTGCTTGAAGGTGCATTGTGGTGGGTTGGCACCACCTCCACCATTAGTTCCATGGTTGACATTGGTGGCTCCAATAGCTTGAGTGAGTTGAGTTACAAGTTGTGCAAGGATAGCAGCAATATCGGTGTTGTTGTTGGTCACGGCAGCACGACGGGGAGGTATTCTACAGATTTACACAAGACAAGAAAGATATGAGAACTTGTGAAAGTTGCTTGGATTTAAAAGGGGTAAGATAATAAATAAAATGGTTAATCATAGTTTGGATTGTACTCAAATAGTGACATAATCACTTGTATACTATGACACATTAAGGTTAATTAAACTTATATAACTTTCAAGGAGACGTGCTTTAGCCTATAAGTAAACACTCATCCTGGGAATTCCCAGGAAAGCATACGGGTCCCTCGGTTGATTGGGATTTATACGAAATGCTTTCCTAGACAGAAAACCCAGAATACAGGTGTCACCCTTCCAGATTGCACGTGCCCTCTAATAATTAACAAAGTTTAAAAACCTTAACGAAGAAATAAAGAAATTTTATAGATTTAGATCCATGAAGTTTCCACATGCTATGATGGTGATGACAGAGAAGCAGGTAAGAAGGTTATGAGGCTTAGGGTATGGGTAGGGATATTGTTTATTTAATTTATTATTTAAGTATAGTTTAATAAGTCATGAATTTCAACAAGTAAAGCATCAAATGAAATAATAACTAACATAGTAAGCATGTAACACATAGCATGTAGCATATATCACATAATCATGAAGCATGGCATAAGTGGGTGTCCTAAAGTTATAGTCTAGGTCAAGAGTGTCTAATAACCTAGTTCCCTATAACCAAGGCTCTGATACCAATCTGTCACACCCCAACCGACGGCGGAATACGTCGGGGCGGGACATGTAGACTGTTCATGAGCACAAGGTTGACTATATTGTAATATTTTAATCATAAATTTCATTTCAAACAACCAAATACAATCAAGTTCAAACAAATACGCAAAAAGAAATGCATAATATTCTTTATTACTAAGTCCAAGTCCTATGTGTAGCATGTCTTGATCAAACTCACACGTTAGCACCTGAAACATTAATAAAATAATGTCAACTAGAAAGTTGGTGAGCATACACAGATTTGTACATAGATAGTATATAGGTGTGAAAGATCAAATCCTTACACATCATGAATAAATAAGGCATTTATGGGGAGTAACTAATGTGTAACCAAAGTACAATCAAACCTTTGTAACTAGCATGAAAATTGTGTTGTCGGTAACAATCACCCCAATCTGGGTG
The DNA here is from genome assembly GCA_023525975.1 of Smallanthus sonchifolius. NCBI lineage: Eukaryota > Viridiplantae > Streptophyta > Magnoliopsida > Asterales > Asteraceae > Smallanthus > Smallanthus sonchifolius. The sequence continues at coordinate 83,863,021 of CM042034.1, read as the reverse complement.
GGTTTGTCAGACTTAATAGATCTATCATTGTTAACCGTCGGCTTATATAGTTAATGATTGCACATGAAATTGCACACAAATAGTTAACACGTATAGCACTCAAACATAAAGCTCAAAATTTTGCACACATGAATGTAAATAGGATTTGTGTTTTGTGTAGTTTGTGTAAGTGTAAATAGTTGTGTGTATAGAGTTCATGTTTCACCCCAAAAGTGTAAAAGAGTAAAAAGGGGCTATGTAATACTCACTTGATTCAAAGGTGTAGCTAGCACACGAGACTAGACAGCAAAATAGTCTTTGTAATTCCCCACGTTAACCTAGAGTGTAATATATATTAAGTTAATAATGTGCACGATAGTCTTGGTCTAAGTCTAGGATTTAATTGGATGCGTGTACGAAGGGTTGTATGAAAGCGTAGGAAATTATGATTTGTACTTTGAAAAAGTGTTGTATAAAATGAGAGATTTGAAATGAATAGTTTAATATTATTTTAATTAGGGTTTGAGTTTGAATAACTAAATAACTTAAATAATTATTATTTATTTATTTAGTTTAGTAAAATAGTGTTCAAATTATATTTAGGATTTAAGTAATTACTCTTTACTTTATTTATTTATTTATTTATAAAGAGATATAGATATTTGTTCACAATAATAACCTTAAATATAATTCGAACTCTAAATGCATTTGTAAAAGAAATTTTCATAAATAATAAATAAATTTATTTATTTATTTCTCATTTGAAATGGGAATTTATCAATAAATTTAATTAAAAAGTTTATATGTGTCATTTAAACATATATAACTATATATATATTTAGATGTATTTTTTTTAGTTTTATAATTTAAAGTTTATAAAATCTTGTGTAGAGTGTGTATAAAACTTGTCACAAAATTTTATAAACAATTTATTCAAAAAAAAAATTTAATATAGTTTAAATTGAGTGTTCTTAATTTATAAAATTAGAGGTTTTATGCAAAAATTGTAAAACTGGTTTTCATTCTGTTCTAATAAGTGTAAGGTTTATAAAAATAATTTTTTTAAATTTTTTGGAGTCTTAAAACGGGTGTAAAAAAATAAACAGACCGCAGGGACTCGAACCCGGGTCTGAGTTGTGTGGGTCGGACGAGTAAACCACTGGGCCAAAGGACTGATACTTGAAGTTTAAGTGATTCGGGTTCGTATTAACAAGAAAGAACAAGGGGGCCGGGCCTGGGTTTTAGATTTGCGCAAAAAGGCCGTATTGGTGGGTTTCGAACCCACGCCACCTGGTTCGGCGGTGCAGTGACTTACCGGCCGGACCAGGTGGTTTCGCTGGTTTATTACGAACTCTAATTCATTAAAACACGAAAGTAAAACGACCCCAAAATCGAATCGATTTCATCCCGCCAAGAAACACGAACCCTAGAATTCAAATCTATTTGAATCGGCGTTGTTAACATAAATTGATAAAGGGCTATTGATCAGGATTCGTTTACAAATCTAATGATGTAAAACTTAAACGTTATGATTGGGCAACAAGTGCAGACGGCTACGAAATTGGGTCGGCTGTTCTTGGTGATCGACAGAAGTCTAGAAGCGAAATGCGGTTTGATCGAAGGTTGCGAGAGTTTGTGTGGACGTATACGAGAGTGAGTGAGTGATTTAATTCGTTTAATTTCGTTCGTATTAGTTAATTCGATTTCAATTTTGACCGTAATGTTTGCGGACGGTTAATCACGTGTTAATCCAATGATTCGGGATCGAATTGAGTCCTGATAAGGTCTAGGTACACGCAAGATTGATTGAGGAGTGAATTGCGCGATTATAACGCATTAATTCTTTGAATTGAATGGGGATTGATACGGGTTTGACTAATCCGAGTCAAATCCTTTCAAAATTTGAATTCACCGCGTGATTGAACGACTTGCTTTGTTGAAAGGGCCTGATTTGGGTCGATTTGTTGCGGGTACACAAGATAGAACCCACTGGACTCGATTGTACCCATATCATGGCTTGGATTGAATGGATTCGGCCCTGTTTGACTTTTAAAAGTCAAACAGGCGATTTTTGTTTTGGTTCTTGGTCCAAATTCACGACTTTAAGGTTCAAAATAAGGTGTTAGGGTTCAAACCATTGAGTGGGATCGCTTGTACATTTGTGTTTATATATGTGTATGTACTTGTGTGATGTATCAATACATATACACATGTATATGTTTACATATTTGTATATATATATATATAGGGATTTTAGAATAAACGTGAATCGGACTTTGTGGATTCGTACTGATACTAGGGTTTAGTTGTTTGCACAATGAATTTAAACGCTGCATTAGAATTGGATTTGAATTGTTTTACATTGAATTGAAAATAAAGAAAATAAAAAAAAATCAGAAATGTTACACCATGCATTGGGTTGCACGGTCGTGCAAAGGCCCAGGGAATCAAACATGGTACAGAGGACACGGTACTGGGCCGTGGGGAGCAGAGAGGGCCAATGCACGGCCGTGCAATGGGATGCACGACCGTGCAACCTCCTCTTTGTCCCCAGTTTTGTCTTGTAGCTTCTTGTTGACTATTGTTGACCAATTTTGACTTCTTGGGGGTCAATGCTCCGGGAATGAACCTTCTAGAAGCTTGAATTTTTGGTGTTCTTGATAGGATTTAGCTTGATTTGTATTTTTAACACCGAATAACCTGCAATTATCAAATATTTGTATTTTAAGCACAAATTGCAAGGTTATTATTCAATTTAGTACCATAATGCGGGATTATTATGTATGTAAAATATGTATAAATGATGACATATCCGCTACTTTCTAGCTTTTGGCGAACGTACGTCGAGTTCTTCACATTCCACTCGGTCTGACTCACAATTCCCAGGCTTTCACCCTTCTTTTCATGATCCCTTAGCTATTCGTTTTTGCTTGTCTTGCCATTCTCATGACACTACGTAGTTGGTTCATGATAAGACCTCATCTGATATTCTCTACTCATACTTTAGTGTTACTTAACACTTTCAAGCTCAATTCAAAGTTTCACTCCTCCTCATCTTTCCCTTGGCTCGTACTTGCTGACATCATTCACCTTTGTAAGGTACACCATCATTGACTTTGTTACTATTACTAATGATGTTCATCAATCTCTTTAAATCGTTACTCGGGTGACTAACATCTCGTAGTCATAGTTGAGTAATTGGGTCAAGTCTGATACGTAAGCATTAATCAACACCATAAGGTTTGCTATCATGCACGTGCACTTGTAAATTCAGAATTTCGCGGATCCAAACGTAATTACCAATTTACCATACTCGAGCATTCTAGTTCCCCTTATAACATTTCATAATACTCGCGTCTCTTCAAAGTTGAGATTTTGTCTCAGTATTCTTCTCGACACCTCTTACTACTTTCGCGCTAAGTCAACACCACAGATGACAACTTGGAACACACTCGTATGGTCTCATGCACACTATCTTCCGAATACGTAAGAACACTTGCCTCTTTACTGTAAACTTGGTGGGCGGGCATCCTACTGTGTCGTCCGGTACGACCCCCACCACGCCTTCCGCATATTCTACCATCCATTTCGTTTTAAAAGGGAAGGAATCTATTGGCATCACGCTAGTTAACAAATAGAACTCAAAAAGTACTGTAAGATGTTAATATACACTGGCCATATGCAATTAACCATTACACTACCACTCGATTTCTATTTGACCACCTTTGTGATTCCATCATAACACAAGTCCTATCCAAACACTTCTAAGGCATACTATATATGTAAATATATATACTACCTTCATACCTGATGCTGTGGCACGAGTTACCCGTACTGGCATCCGCTTTCGGTCCCATTCACAATTTAAGTTCAGACACTGGGAGTGTCCAAATCTCTCAAACTATTGCTCTGATACCAACTTGTAAGGCCCCAAACCTGGGAGACCTCACTCGTTGGATTTACTCATTCACAAACAGTTCTTAAACTTGAATATCAAATAACGTAGCGGAAAATTTCATTTGAACATAACTTCAACATTGTTAAACATGCGGAAGCATAAACGTTGTCTAAAACATAAACGCATCATATCTAAAACACAATGAGATGCCAGTCATCATGATCAGCCGGGTAACTATTCGCGCTTGCCAAGCATCACCGTTCCTCGTCCATACATGTACTTAACCTGAATGTGCATACTAAAAGTCAGCTACGCTAGTGAGTTCTAGTTTTAACTTCAAATATTTTGCCAAAAACATAACATTTAAACTTCATTAATAAAAGCGTACGTAAAGCATGCAAAAACATAACATAACACATAAGTCAACAAACATATCGAATCTGCGCCTTCTCGTAACCGTCAATTCCAAACTTCAAGTACGATACCTCATAGGATATCCATACCAAACTTCAAGCACGGCATCACAAGGATGACACGTACCAAACTTCCAGCACGATACTCCGAGGAGTAGTCATACCAAACTTCCAGCACGATACTCAAGGATCACGGTAATCCCCATGGTGACCGTCATCACCCCAGTTGTACAACAGTTGGCCAGCCACAAAGGCCCCTAAAAGGTAAGGCCCCTAACATACATCCCATACCCATAACCTCAATTCCATAAGGAATAATGGCAGATTTGTTCGTTTGTGACTTTCATAAACATTCACTTCTTTACATCAAAACTTCAGTTAAAGCATTCGTACGTTTTATTAAAAATCATTCGTTCCTAAACACATCGTAAATCTCATTTCGTAAAGACATCGTTCATAACCTTTCTTTCCAAAACATCGTTCATAAGCATCGTTTTATAAAACGTCATAAACATCAAACATCGTTTTTATAAAACCGTCACATCGTTACGTATGCACACCAGCCTGAAAACATTATTTAAAATATTTAAAAAGGGCTTCATAGAACTCACCTTAGCTAATGCTCAATTCACAAGTTATCGTTTCACCACGTTTTTCACTTCTACCTAGAAATTATCATGGACTGGTCAGTATAAAAACTATACTTACAGACTTCTGATCGTAAATCCTTTGGTGGAAATAATCATCTATATGTTAGTAATCTACAGTCCCATATTCATCTCATTTCAACGGTCGGATCTCCGGGAAATACCCGATCTATGCAGCTGCGTTTTTCAGAAAAACACAGCTCCGACCTGCTGTCAAAACGGCTATAAAAATCGAACTTAAACAACTCCATTTCTTATTTCCATCGTTCAAAATGATCATATAAGTGTTATAAACCTTCTGTTTACAAATCAAATGATCCAACAGTTGGTTTTTCCAGATCGTTCGATTCTTTAAAACCGCGCACATAAAAACGGTTCTGGACAGATTCTAAAAACTCATTCTTAGCGACCTTAAGACAAGATTCAGGGAAATCAGAGCTTACCAATGCGTTCAGAACGTCGAGAAATGGTTTAGGGTGAAGACCTGTAACTCCGATCACCGTGCACCACCGCGTCGAACCACCACCGGTCGCCGAAAGTTCTTCCTCTCTCGTTCTCCTTCTCTTTACTCACTCTCTCTCTAACCTTTCTCACTCTAAAAGTGCAGAAAGTTGAAGATATGTGGATGGTATTTATAGAAAGCTAAGATGCATGTGGTTGTGACATGTGTCCGCCACATGTCGCATTGTAGGATGACTCATCGCCACATGTCACCTTGAAAGATTGGGTGGTTGTGGATGTGCCATGTGTCCCGCCACATGTTGTTTTCTAATATGATTCATTGACACATGTTGAATCATGTGGTGACTTATGGTTGCATACGGGTTGGGTTCGTTTCGACTATGCGACGCCTCGTTCACGTTTAAAAACTCCCATGAAGGTCGGTTTTAATTATTAAACTCGGGTTTTAGAATATCTTGGGCAATGAAATATTATTCTTAAATAAAGTCGGCATGAGGTTAATATAAATTCTCCTTTTTCATATTCGTTCGTGTGTCGATGGATTTATTATTCCCGTCCGACAACGTACAACGCAAGTCGGATACACGACATCACTCGGTCATGTAGAATCTCATTGTTTTTCTCGCGGGATTTGTTTGCTTTTCGCTACGAAATAAGTTTCGTAAATCTAAATTTTGGGATGTTACAAGTCTACCCTCCTTATAAGAGGTTTCGTCCTCGAAACCTGTTATAAATCGAACTTTCGATGGTAAAACTCCTCTATGGCCTTTCGGTCTCCACGTACTCTCTAGTTGCTTTTATGTATCCGCTGAATCTTAACTTAGTGAGCGTCATATATACGGAGATCCACAGTTACCGAATGGTGTCATAAGTTTTAGCTGTCTAAGGCAGCTTGGTTATGAAATCCATTGTACCGTTCCCCCCACTTAGACTCAAGTTTGTCCAAAAGTTGGATTTGGCGCTCAATTTCAAGCCTCTTATCAACATAAGTAGATAGGTATTTCCTTTCATCCGCAGGATGAAACCTTGCCGTCATACTAATACCACATGTGGTTAGGCTTTGCACCACCTCTGTGAATGGATGTTTGTCACGACTATCTTTCCTTCCTTCATGGATTAGATTAGCAGGCCTAGTATCATTCTTAGAAGACCCTGATGACTGATGTCATCAACCCGTCTTTTCGTTAAGTTGATTACTTGTCCTCCAGTCTGCTTCTTTTCAATCATCTTTCGAATACTTAGATCATTACGCGTACCTCGTAGGCTATCCACGATGCATTCGTATGTGAAGGATCATATTGTGTTGTTCCCGAATGAACCACACCATCCCGTTCCTGAATGGACCTACCGTCTCGTTCCCAAAGCAACCATATCATCTTGTCCCCGAAGGAACCATATAGTCTCGTTCCCGTAAGAACCATAAGAAGCATCCCTCATCATATTCACACTTGTCGGGAAGGTATTCGTTCAGACGGAACACTAGGTATACGACCTTTAAATTAATCTTTCTATACACATACGCTTTTACATTCAACACAAGATGCATTAACCATAAACATAATGTTGGGTAAGCCGTTTCGTATCGCCTTTACTACCCACAACACATACCATAGTTTGGGAATTAGCCGTTACGTATCGCCGTCACTATTTCCTTTGTGTAGATTGTACAGCCATCCGGTGGCAGGTCACAAAGACACTGCCACAAGTTTTGTAAATAAAATGTTTGACACAAGTTTTGAAAGAGATAAAGTATTCACCTTTTGTAACTTCCCGGAAACCGGCAAGTTCCTAAATCGGGTTAACGGATAAATCGAATCTCGAATGGTTGGAAAGGTTCTCATGAAAGCTCGAGTTGTCAAACTTAAAGGGCCTGACTGGTTATTATTCCAAGGTTCGAGATAGAAACGTGGCAACGGAATAGGGACGGGGACCCAGTGTAACTTCGTGAAGTATTTAAATCACCTAAACCCAACCCTAGAGCCAAATCGGCTCTAGGTGTACTCGACGGCAGGAAACACCCGCAAGGAAGGGAGAGGGGCCGGATTTCCGGTGGGCGCACGGTGTAGATGGATTCTTTCACGTAAAGTAATTCACTACCCCGTTGTCTTGAATTTTAATTCATTTAAGTCGTGGCGTGAAACCCAATTAGGGTTTTTAGTTCTTGAAGTGGAGGTGACCGACTGTGACGAGGTTGGTGGTGGACGATGGCGACTTGGTGGTGATGGTGGTAGCGTATTGCAGAGAAGGTGGGGATGGTTCGGCGGTGCACGGCTGCGACTAGAGGAGGAGACCGGTGAGGAGTGTTCCAGTAAGGTTTTATGGCGATCGAAAAGGAGAACACGGCCAGTGGTCGGGTGGTGGTTGCGCCGGCATGCACTCGGCAGCCATGGGTGATAGTGGAGGTAGTGCTCGAGGCGGAGGCACTGCAAAGGGTTCCCGGATTGGAGTAGTGGTCTCGGTGGTGATGGCAACGACTGGGGGTGGTGGAGACGTTGGTTCCGAAAGCGGTGGCAGGCGACGGGCAGGGGTGTAAGGTGGCGTCGCAGGGTGGTGCTCAGGCTTAGGATAACGGCACTACGACGGTGAAGCTCGGAGGTGAGGGAATGACGATGCCGCGGTGACCCGATGGGTTGTGGCCGACTGAAGGGGAAGAAAAGAAAGAGGGGGGGACGCATGCGGCTGTTGGGACGACGACGGTGGTGTGCTACGGTGACAAACGGACGGATGACTATGGTGGTGGTGTACGGGCAAGCTCAGGTGCGAGTTCGTGTCGAGCCCGGGTTTGCATGGGAAGTTGTTATGGTGGAGGTTCAAGTGTGTGTCATGCCCACGTGCATGCATGGGATTTAAACGATCCGGGTACACGGGTTTGTAAGCAGGTCAAGGACGATCCAAATCTCGTGTACTCTTGGACGGGTCTTGGCAAGTGGGGATGATGAGCAGTTAAGACTAAGCATGGGGTTTATTTATTTAATATAGTAATTCGACATACGTTAGGGCATATTCTGATCAGGCGATCACGCGTTTGTCAGGTTTGGAATTCAAGCGCGGACGGACAAGTTGCATAGCAAGGATTGCGACTCCGTATAACCGGTGAGTTTCTAATCCCCCTCTTTTAAACGTTTTACTATTTTGGGGCTATCGTACATACACTCACGTGGCGTTAATATAATTAATCATGTTAAGGTTTTCGGGTTCTAACCCGGCGTGCTTTGAGTCTAAAATGAGTATTAAGAGTCGTAGGGACAATGGTGTGCTAAAGGTGGATCGGGGAGAGTCGGGCCTTAAGTTAAATGCCCATGATTTTATGTGTGAGTCAATGATATGGTTTGTTAGTGTGTGACGTGTTAAGGGCCGAACGGGAACGATTGTGCCCCGTATTAAAGGCTGATGAATTTATGATATTAAATGCGCTGTTCTAGGGTTATGTGTGAGGTGTGTGTAATTAATGAGTCATATGTATACAATGTGATATTACGTGTTTATATTTATGTGTCGGGTTTGCCTCGTTGTCCATGTGGCACGGCAAACGGGATCGTGAAGGACGACGTCCTTCGGGAAGTCACCAAAGGTGACAGTTAGTTGACAGGGGAATGATGAGCTCGGGGTGTGTTGATCGCCCTGACGAGGGTACAGTGATGAGGTATGTGGTTGCATGCTGATGTGTTGCAAAACACACCTCGATTTCCTTGTATTTTGTTGATAGTTTTAGAGTCGTTTATAGTTGTTATTGAGTTGTGTCATGGTTTGTAGGTGTTCGTGAGTAAAAGGAGCTTAAACGAGCTCAAACGAAGAATATGAAGAGATGGTATAACTTTTTGGACACTGAAGAATTAGATGGGCTATGGAAAAAGAATTAGCATGTGGGGAAACAAATTAACTGATGGGCTGGACCATAATTACAAGTTGGACCAGAATTACAAGTTGGGCTCATATTGGTTGAGTGGGATAGGTCATAAAAGAATTAAAAAAATAATAAATATATAGATTTTTATTGTGATTGCCGTGGAGACCCGCGCATTATCTCAGAAGCAATTCACGTCAATTGGAATTAGGGACTTGTTGGCACGACTTTCAATAGAAGAAAAAAGCAAATGGCGTGAAGGTCAAAAGGAAAAAGTTGGGCGGCTGTTCGGAGTTCTCGAACAAAAGAAAAAAATAAAGATGAACTTGAATCGTGAATGGGATTTGAAGCAAGCAAGCACACAGCTGGAAATTAATGAAGCAGACAGACATGTCAATTAATTTAAGCTAGCAGGCTGTTTAATTATTTCTGTTTTATGATGAACGTTTATATTGACTTTTTGGATTCTTTTTTGATCATGATGCTTGGCTAGATCCTTGATACCACCTAGGTTAACAATGAATATTTGTTAAATATTGATTTTTATTCAATTTTGGATTCTAATTATGGGATGAATGATTTTGTAAACGATCCTAGTTAATGATTATGATGAATATGTATGCTTAAATCTGATTGTGTGATTAATTATTGATTCATTGCGTTGATTATGGTTGTCTGCCTGTTCGATTAGCGTATCTTGATCATAGATCTTAGGGTTTGTGATTTCGGTGGTTTGCTAGACGTAGTAGCCATAGGAATTCTTGTTGATTGCTGATTTGAGTTAAATGTATGTCCTAGTTCAATACCTGAGAGGTGAGAATTAGTCGGTTAGTCTTCTTCTTTCGGAATCCGAGTGTCAACTGTATGAGAGGAAGTTGGTTTAGGTGTCTAGTGATCTGTTGCTATTCTGAATCATAGTTGTTATCCTGAGATTACCCCGTGCATTCCTTGAATGTATCGTAGACAGTGAGACTGAAAGGTGATCTGTCTATTCGGGTACTTTGTCATAGTTGGAAATACCCGAGAGGTGATCCAACAATCTGGTGAGTTTAGTACACTTTAGGTAGCTTATTTGGTGACACCCTGAGAGTGATTAGGGATCCACTAGGTTGTCTTTAGCAGTTATCCTTAGAATCCCAGATCCATCATTGTTTCCAGAACCGGTAGAAGTTGAGCTTTACAAGTAGGATTCCGACCTAGGTAGTATTCTTCCCATATCCTGATTTCACCTTTGTTCTTGTCTTGATAGTTCAAGTCGACCTCAGTTTATTGCATAATTAGTTAATTCAGTAGTGTAGTAAACCCTCCAAACCAATCAAATCTTTAGTCCGAGTCAGAGTTTGTTTTGTTATTCGTAGTGTCTCTTGGGTTCGATAATCCGGTTTACCATTAAGCTGTGCTATACTCGATGGGTCCACTTTCCTGTCAGTGCGGTTTAGTTCATAGGTACTCCATTTATTACTTAGGAGTCTAGGTTAGGTTTTATAGATATTATTATAGACCGTCTGGACGACATCACATGCATATACATATATGTGTTAATTTGCATGCTAATGTTTAATTGTATTTACTGTGTATGAGCTAGTGTTATTGTGACGTGTTGAATGGTGACGTGTAGGGTTAGAATGACCGTTGAGTCAGGACTTGTGACGTGACGTGCATAAGAGTCGTGTCAGTTATTTGTGAGAGCCTTGGTTAAGGCCGGATGTGTTAGTGTCCTAGGGCATGTTGTGTTAACCTAGAGTCGGGTCAAGGTGTACTCTTAGATACGAGTTGTTAGCATAGTATGTAGAGTCTATGCTGTTGTGATGGTAAGGTAAGGTCGTTATTACCTATGTTGGAAATACGGGTGGAGTCTTGGGTAATAAACAGATACGGGATGTCATGGGGTGACACATGATTAGTCCTTCATTAATAAAAGGGTAATCATATTTTACAAGGACCGGAGGGTCCGAATGAATTAAACTAGAGGAACTTGGTGTGGTGGTTTTTTTTTAAATTAAACTATTATAACTCACTAAGCGTAGCTGATTTTGTGTGTACGTTAGAATGTTTACAGGTAAGGAGGTATGGGCGTATCTTGGCTTGGAAGCGGTGCTACTCGGATTGGTGTGCGGGCATTCATAAGGTAAACCTAAGGACAATAAATGGTCATAAATGAGTTTTGAAAGACTTCCGCTGTAGCTTGAATTGTAATAAATGTGGTTTTAATGAAAACGACCCGTTATGAGAACCAACTGTAGGATGCCCGGGTTGGGGTCTTACACCTTTTTAGTAGGAATGAGCCTCTAGATTCGAAAGCTTAATGTCAAGCTTCTAAGCTTGATTCCTCTTAGCGTAACAACACTTCTATGAGCGTTTCTTCTTAATCTGAGCACTAAGATGAGGGGAGTTTGACCGGGATCGTCGGGAGTGGGCTAGGGATCACCTGGAACGTATTTTGGAAGTTGGAAACGGTTTGTGGGATGAGGAAAATTGACTGAAGTCGATCACCTATTTATAGGCTACCATTTGGGTCCATGTTGGACCGATATGGCTGGGGATGTCGGTCTGACATCCGACTTAGCCCACGTAAGTTAGTGTGGGTATCAGGTGCGAGTTCGTGTCGAGCACGGGTTTGCATGGGAAGGTGTTATGGTGGAGGTTCAAGTGTGTGTCATGCACACGTGCATGCGTGGGATTTAAACGATCTGGGTACACGGGTTTGTAAGCGGGTCAAGGACGATCCAAATCTCGTGTACTCTTGGACGGGTCTGGGCAAGTGGGGATGATGAGCAGTTAAGACTAAGCATGGGGTTTATTTATTTAATATAGTAATTCGACGTACGTTTGGGCATATTCTGATCAGGCGATCAAGCGTTTGTCAGGTTTGGAATTCAATCGCGGACGGACAAGTTGCCTAGCAAGGATTGCGACTCCGTATAACCGGTGAGTTTCTAATCCCCCTCTTTTAAACTTTTTACTGTTTTGGGGCTATCGTACATACACTCACGTTGCGTTAATATAATTAATCATGTTAAGGGTTTCGGGTTCTAACCCGGCGTGCTTTGAGTCTAAAATGAGTATTAAGAGTCGTAGGGACAATGGTGTGCTAAAGGCGGATCGGGGAGAGTCGGGCTTTAAGTTAAATGCCCATGATTTTATGTGTGAGTCAATGATATGGTTTGTTAGTGCGTGATGTGTTAAGGGCCGAACGGGAACGGTTGTGCCCGGTATTAAAGGCTGATGAATTTATGATATTAAATGCGCTGTTCTAGGGTTATGTGTGAGGTGTGTGTAATTAATGAGTCATATGTATACGATGTGATATTACGTGTTTATATTTATGTGTCGGGTTTGCCTCGTTGTCCATGTGGCACGGCAAACGGGATCATGAAGGACGAGGTCCTTCGGGAAGTCACCAAAGGTGACAGTTAGTTGACAGGGGAATGATGAGCTCGGGGTGTGTTGATCGCCCTGACGAGGGTACAGTGATGAGGTATGTGGTTGTATGCATATACATATATGTGTTAATTTGCATGCTAATGTTTAATTGTATTTACTGTGTATGAGCTAGTGTTATTGTGACATGTTAAATGGTGACGTGTAGGGTTAGAATGACCGTTGAGTCAGGACTTGTGACGTGACGTGCATAAGAGTCGTGTCAGTTATTTTTGAGAGCCTTGGTTATGGCCGGATGTGTTAGTGTTCTAGGGCATGTTGTGTTAACCCAGAGTCGGGTCAAGGTGTACTCTTAGATACGAGTTGTTAGCATAGTATGTAGAGTATATGCTGCTGTGATGGTAAGGTAAGGTCGTTATTACGTATGTTGGAAGTACGGGTGGAGTCTTGGGTAATAAACAGTTACGGGATGTCATGGGGTGACACATGATTGGTCCTTCATTAATAAAAGGGTAATCATATTTTACATGGACCGGAGGGTCCGAATGAATTAAACTAGAGGAACTTGGTGTGGTGGTTTTTCTTTAAATTAAACTATTAGAACTCACTCAGCGTAGCTGACTTTGTGTGTACGTTAGATTGTTTGCAGGTAAGCGGGTATGGGCGTATCTTGGCTTGGAAGCGGTGCTACTCAGATCGGTGTGCGGGCATTCGTAAGGTAAACTTAAGGACAATAAATGGTCATAAATGAGTTTTGAAAGACTTCCGATGTAGCTTGAATTGCAATAAATGTGTTTTTAATGAAAACGACCCGTTATGAGAACGAACTGTAGGATGCCCGGGTTGGGGTCTTACACCTTTTTAGTAGGAATAAGCCTCTAGATTCGAAAGCTTAATGTCAAGCTTCTAAGCTTGATTCCTCTTAGCGTAACGACACTTCTATGAGCGTTTCTTCTTAATCTGAGCACTAAGATGAGGGGAGTTTGACCGGGATCGTCGGGAGTGGGCTAGGGATCACCTGGAACGTATTTTGGAAGTTGGAAACGGTTTGTGGGATGAGGAAAATTGACTGAAGTCGATCAGCTATTTATAGGCTACCATTTGGGTCCATGTTGGACCGATATGGCTGGGGATGTCGGTCTGACATCCGACTTAGCCCACGTAAGCCCTAGATGTCCACATCTGATTGGACCGAACATATTTGGCAACATATCAGACCGATATGTGGACCATGTCCGTCCGATATCCAGACCCATGTCCCATCATTAGGGCTGAGTCACTAGACACGTGTCAACACTACATTTTGCGGCTATGAGGAGGTTGTCAGACCTCTATGGATCGATGTCGGTCCGATAACCGACTTAGCCTTTCATTGCGGACCGATATAGGAATGGACGTCGGTCCACTATTGGACTGAGTTTAGCATCGGTCCGATATCAAAGCATAGCTTTACTTCGGATATCGGACCGATATGATGATCAATGTCGGTCCGATATCAACTAAGATATCTAATATTTTTCACTTTCAACCCTAGACTTTGGTTCATTTACACTTATAGTCCCTAGGGTTTTACCTTTTGTCAAATCTTGGACATTTTTGTGGCAGGTGTTACAGCAACATTCATGGATTTAGTGAACTGAGTGTGACGTCCGATGTTTGATCGGTCGATAATATTATTCATAGATGACATTCTTATCTACTCCAAAAATTAAGGTGATCATGCCTGTCATCTGAAAGAGGTACCGGAAACACCGAAGAAGGAAAACCTCAATCACCTAAACTATTGGAAAACATTGATTCTGTGAGAATCAATGAAAATCTTGAAGCCTTGATCTAGAAGTTACGTTTTGATACCATCTTATATACTTGAGAAGCGTATTGGAAGTAAAGCACTTATCATGATGGAGAAGGGTACAGATGTTAAGGGTAACATTGTACAAGCTTCATTTGGTCAAAAGGTTTTGATATGTGAAGCCCAAAGTAATTAAATAATACATAGTGTATTATAAAAGTAACTACTTGAAATAGTTCATTCATAAACAGTTACAAACTACTTGAAAAAGTTCAAGGTACTGACAAACTAGTTGAAAGAGTTCAAGATAGTGATGATTACTTTAGAACACTAATTTGATTTGAAAGACACACGTGAATAAAATAAATAGTTCTTTTAATGTCACTTTGGGTAAAATTACAAAGAAAATGAATTGAATGAAAGAGTTCTTTGCAAATATCAACAAATGATGTCGGACATCAGAAATTTGTTGAGATGTATCTAAAACAAAGTAAGGCATATATCAAGTCTAGATTACCCAAGGAAGCTTGAACTTTAGATTCTTATCGGGTAAGAGTTGCATGCTAAGATTCAACCTATGTAGAAGGAATCTTGATCGATACTTAGCGTGTGGATGATATATATTGAATGGTACAACGACATTTTATCTGACATTGTAATTAGCAGTTAATTCTTGATCATTAGTGACTGCTCACTTCAATGTTTTAGTACGATTAATCCTTGAATAAAATTTATAAATGTCTGTAGTGGATTGGATTTATGGGAATAAATCTGAAGTAAGACTATTGTGAATCGTTGTTTTGTTCATAATAGTTGTTATAGGTAGGTTTTGAAAATGGTATTGTCACGGTATCCTCAGACCTCAGATATATACTGGAGCTCGATTATGTAGAAGATTACTTTTTGACATCATCTAATGTTGTTCTTTGACCATGTAGCAATAAGGGAGATAGTTGGAAGTTAATATGAAATATAGCGAGAGTTGTATATAGTCAAGATAGAATTCACTTATTAATGTAGGTGAAAGATATCTATGGGCCCCTCGTTGATCCAAACTAGTGTAAATGCACGACCGTGCTCAGACTGTGTGTCTGAAGAAACCGCTTTGCATCTCGATCGAGTAAAGAGAATGTTTTTAAGACTACATGAGAGTGAAAGTTGATCCATGTCTCAAGTTCAAATGAGATATCTGCACCAGAAAGGACAATTGATTAGAAATACCATAACTATTACGAATAGTTAAGTAAGAGTACCTAGACTGATCGAGAATAGTTAACAGCTTGATAAGCGTCATACCTTGATAGGGGTGTGAAATGTAGGTAGATGTCCACCACTATATGTATTGATAAATGGTCGAGACTCATGCAAGTGGGAGTCTATTGGACTTGTATGCCCGGGTAACGACATTTGACAATACTACTAATGAGCTAAGATCCAAAGGATTACAGTATGGGCAACGATTACAATCAATGGATATGTTAAAGGTTGATATAGTCCACTACATGAATATAAATATATATATATAAAGGCCAGATAATTATTTGTGAAATAGTTATCAAGACGAACAAAGGTTGGACGTGATAAATATTTATGAAATAATAATAATTATTATTAAATACACTAAAAAAAAAATTGTGAAAATATATTTGAAACATATTTATAAATTATGATATTGTTTTAATTATAATTATAATTATATTAGATATATCTATACATAATTAACTAATAGTTAGTTAATTGATAATTAAAATAATGGAGTTCCATGAATGTAATTGTAGCACAATTACATGGACTATATTGTAATTAATGTCCCTAAAACCCTAATTTGGAGAATAGGTTGAGGGCTTATAAATAGGGGTTTTGAGGAGGTGTTTAGGTTACACACAATTACGGCTCAACCTGTAGTAGAAATATTAAAAGTTGGCCACATAGTAGTAGAAAAATATTAAAAGTTGGCCACATAGTAGTAGAAAAATAAACAAATAAAGTCAGTCACATATGACCTAACTGTCTTTAAATGTCAACCACAAAATAGTCGCTAAAACTTGGTCGTAAAATATTGCTATAAAGCACTTGCAAAACAGTCTCCAAATCCTCTGTTACAAAGTATTTAAAAGGAAATTTTAGAGACACCGTCTAATTTTTTAACTATATATGCCTTAAACGTCACGTATAGGGCTAAACGTGGCGTTTTGGGCACATAATGTCACGTATAAGGCAATCCGTCACCCCTTATCCACCAGACTTTGGAATCAGCGCGCTAGAGAATGTCGGGATATGTTGGTGGGGTTTTTTTTAGGGTTGAGCTGGATTTTTTTTAGGGTTGAGAACGTATAGGGCTAAACGTCACCCCTTACTTTTTTTTAATATATGCATGTTTTTATCACGTTAAGAGTTTGGAAAAATCGGTAGTTATAGTTTTTAAAATCTGGTCAGCTCGATTATCGGTTTGTGATGTAAAAAGTGAATAACAACTTTTTTTTTCTTTTGGTTTTTTGTTTTTATCACGTTAAGAGTTTGTAAAAATCGGTAGTTATAGTTTTTAAAATCCGGTCACCTCGATTATCGGTTTGAGATGTAAAAAGTGAATAACGACTTTTTTTTTCCTATTAGTTTTTTGTTTTTATCACGTTAAGAGTTTGTAAAAATCGGTAGTTATAGTTTTTAAAATCCGGTCACCTCGATTATCAGTTTGAGATGTAAAAAGTGAATAACGACTTATTTTTTTTTTCTTTTGGTTTTTTGTTTTTATCACGTTAAAAGTTTGTAAAAATCGGTAGTTATAGTTTTTAAAATCCGGTCACCTCGATTATTGGTTTGATATGTAAAAAGTGAATAACGATTTATTTTTTTCTCTTTTACTTTTTTTGTTTTTATCACGTTAACAGTTTGTAAAAATCGGTAGTTATAGTTTTTATTATAAAACTAGTTTTTGTTTTGATTTTCGGTTTGAGATGTAAAACTAAGAGTTTTTTTCGCGTGTTAAACTACTCGTAAATAAAACCACATATATAAATATCATATACAACCATTACAAACAACCAAACAAACACAACCATCACAAACACCTCAAAACCATCATAAATAAAACTGCATACATAAATATAATGAGTTTGTACATATAAAACAAAAGTACAACTCTATCTAAACAATATATCTACCCCTCCATCTCGTCATCACCATATGCATCGGACCGACCCGCACCGAACCCACCCGCACCGGACGTGCTAGCACTGTCGTCGCCCAACCGCCGGGGTGGTAGTCTCAACAACGGCCTACCGGCGGCCCGATACTCCGCGACCGTGTGTTTGATGAGCCACTGCAGCATCTCCTCGGTGCGCGTGACCCGGGTCTGAGTATCGCGAATCATATCCAGTGTAGCGGCAAGCAACCGCACGGCATGGTACACGCGCGGAGGATGCTGCGGCGGCACTGGCTCGACCGCCGGCTGAACCGGCTCATCCCCTCCGCCGGCCACCTCCTCAACCTGCTCAAGCTGGACCTCGTGCGCACCCAGTGGGTTGGGGTCCACCAACGGCTCGGGCACCCAGGCCTCCAAAACATCATATCCCCTCACCAAACGCAACTGCCCGTCCGGGAACCTCCGGGAGATCCTCATCCCGGTCGCCGTGGCTCAGCCCGCCACGCGCGTGGAAACCGCAGCCATAGGTAGCTCTGCCATCGCATGAGCGTATCCTAGGCCTCTGCCGATCTGCGACACGATGTTGCCGCCGAACAACGCCCCTCGTGACTGCCTCAGATAGTAACCGGCAAAGTAATCCGCCAGACCACAAGCGAGGTGGCAGGGTGTGTGTGTGAGCAGACACCAAAGATAGAAGAGGTCTATGGTGGTGACCCTATCGGTGCCCTTGCCACGTCCAGCGATGGACGTGGCGATCAGCCGGTGCATGTAACGATAAAGAGGGTCTCGTATTTGAGAGACCCTGCTATCGGCCCTAAACGCATGGTCACCAATCGCAGGCCACCAAACCCGGTGTGCGTCATCTGCCCCCATATAGATAGCGGTGGTGTAGATCGGATCCCGAGTCTCCTCCTCGGCATAAAGGTTGCTGACAACAGCAAACCGTCTAAGGGACATATGATGTACAACCCCGAACATGCGAAAACTAACCTCCGCGTCCACCCGTCCCTCCACAATACCAGTCTCGTCCAGCTCTGGCAATCCCGGCTCACGCGGCCGGAACACAAATGTAGAGTACACCTCGAGGGTAAGCTCTCGGTGTGCGGGCCAGCCCATAGTAAATAGACTATCCCACGGGCTATCCTGTCCAATAATCGCTGTCGCCCTCGCTAGCTCGCCAACCTCATCAAACCACTCCTGTGACAAAACGGTGTTGGGCTCCACCTTCCTCCCTCTAAGAGCCATAAACCGCCGATGTGCCGTCGTACCCTCCTCAAACTGAAGGTGCGGGTAGTCGTCAATCCCTATAATAAATCCTTGCTGCTCATCCTCGGAACTAGACATATCTGCGCATAAATCCGTATTTATAATTAATTAAAATGTTTGTTAAACTAACGTTTAGGATTTACGGTTTAAGAAGATTATATTATTCTTATTATTATTATTATTATTGTTATTATTATTATAAGATTATATTATTATTATTATTGTTATTATACACATATACACACACATACATACACATATACAACACATATATACACATATACAACACACATATACACACACATACATACACATATACAACACATATATACACATATACCACACATATATACACACACATACATACATATACATACACATATACAACACACATATATATACATATACCACCGTAGACCGTCGTAACCCGCCATAAACCGCCATAAACCTACACTAGATCTAAGGGCAAACCTAACAAATCTAAGGTATTAGTCGGTTGAAAACGATAAAATTAGGGTCGTAAAATTACTTACCTGGTTGCGGTAGTCGTCTCCGGCGGTCTTCTTCTCCGACGGTCCTCGTCTCTGGTGGTTGCGGCGGTGTGTGAGAAAGACGGTGGTTGCGGTGGTGTGTGAGAAAGACGGTGAAGGTGGTGGAGGAAGACGGTGGTGTGAGGAAGACGGTGGTGGCGGTGGACGGTGGTTGCGGTGGTGGTGTGAGGAAGCGGTGACGGGTGTTGGAGATACGGTGACGGTTATGTGGGAAGTTAGGTCTATATGTAACGGATACGAAGACTTTGGAATCAGTGCGCCAGAGAATGTCGGGAACTGTTGGTGGGTAGGGTTGAGTTGGGTTTTAGGGTTTTGGTGGTGTATATGTCACGTATAGTGTCACACCCCGGCCGGCGGCGGATTATACGTTGGGGCTGACACGGTTGTTCATAAGCACATGATCATCTATTAAATATGATAATATTTATTATTCAAATTAAAAACATCCGTTACAGAGGAAAATGAAACGTTCAAAACGTAATTTAAATTAAACTAGGTCCAAGTCCTAGGTGAGCAAGTAGTCCTCAAACAGGTGCACCTGAAACATGTAAGTAACTGTCAACTACAAGTAGTTGGTGAGAAACATAGGTTTTGACACCAAAAGAGAATTAAGTATAGATTTCAATTCAATATGTTCAAAGCATGTCTAAAGCAAATATGTGAAAACACACAAGGTTCCAAGCGTACAATCAAGCCATGTTATATGTATGAACAATCCCCCGGATTGAGTGAAGTTCTAAATGTAACAATAACCCGCCAAGTTTCGTGTTAAGTAATGTATCGGATTCCCGTATAAATGATCATAAAAGGTACTACCATAGGCTTGCCACACAAGTTAATGATTGTACTGACATGAACACATGTAATGGTCACCAAGTAGTTTAAGACATAAGGATAAAGACCATAGCATATGAACACAGGGTATTGAATTGTGTATGTAAATGTATTTGTAATCATGTTTCACCCCAAAAGCATAAAAATTTAAAAAGGGGCTATGTAAACTCACATGAAACAAAACTGGAAATGGTATGAACTGGTAGAGGTTGATAGGCCTCATGAGGACTTCTCACAACAAACCTACACGCGTAATGGTAACCTAATTTCAACATATGTCTAAATGGTATTTAGGAAATATTGGGACGTTTAGGGTTTCATGGGGATTCGGGACCGGACATAGGGCTTGTGTAGTTCTTGGTAGGAAAACATATGTATTTAAAAAAATGTTTGGGTTTCATTCACCTTTATTTATAAATTAAAACTCCTAATGTGAAAAGGTTTTAATTAATATTGTGTATAAATATTAAACACACGTAATGTGGTATACACTTGAACTTATTCATATAGAAATTTATAAATAAATTATAAAGTGGAAAAATACAATAATTAATTAAATAAAGTAGATAAATAATTCATTGAATAAATAAGATGGTAATAATGGTCAAATAACCTAATAATTTAAATGAATTTCAAGAGACTAAGTAAAATAAAAATTAATTGCACTTTGTATAAAATAATTATCTAACATGCTTATTTTGGGTGTTTATGGATTTAAAGCATTTAAATGATTATCATAACCAATAATAATTATTTATAAGTAGAAAAAAAATTATAAATAGAACTAGTGAAATAATATATAAATAAATAACAAAATTAGGTTTGTCTAACCATTACTTTATTTAGGGTTTTCTAGGCATTTGATAAAATATAAAGTAATAAAAACACTATTTATAATTTTTTTGATTTTCATAAATATTAGAGAATGTAGTTGTATAATTTATAAAAATTAATTAGAAATTTTTAAATGTTAATTAGTGTGTTAAAAATGGTTTAAAAAGGAAAAGGGTGAAATGTGGCACCCCTGGGACTCGAACCCGCGCCTGTGGGCGGTTCACCTTTGCACACGCACACGCTAACCACTGGACTGGGCTTGATACCTTGTCCAGTGGTTGATCCGCTAATATTTTGTTAACCAAGCCCAGTTGCCCTTCGTCCCCATTACGAAACCTGAAACCCTAGCTTCTCAAATCGACTGATTGATCATCGATTCGATCCCCAATTCATAGGGCTTTTGTTCTAGGGTCTGAAACGAATCCAATGGTACTACTTTTACCTGAAATGGCTTTGTGTAGAGAGAGAACGACAAGGGGTTCCACGTCGGAATTGGTTGAGCTCGCTGGAGTTCTGGAGTTGTAATGCAAGGAGTTTAAGGGTGTAGGAAGTTTGTACGAGTTGTTGCGAGTGTAAGGGGTTGGGTTTTTTTATACTAATTTCAAGCCTAAAACCCGAATTGATTGTGCGCATTATTAGGGCGGTTACGGTTTGGTTTTAACCGAAATCAATCATTGAATTGGTTAAATTGAAGGTTTAATCTTGGTCGAAACTGTTTTGGTAACGTACTCGTATCATTTGATTGAGTTATAACCGTTGAATCGAGGATTCATCGATCGAATTGGTCTCGGTTTGACTTTTGAGAGTCAAAGGGGGGGGGTAATTCCCGGATAGATGGGGGAAAGAATGAAAGCTTTTATTTTGCAGACAGGTCCCTCTAGTTTCCAGGTTTATCATTTTATGAACAAGGTTAGGTTTTAGTTAGAATTTTAGTTTAAGAAAGTTACACTTTCTACCCTGAACGTTTGCAAAACCTAAAAGTGTTAAATTTTATAAACTTTTATAAAAGCTAACAAACTATTAAGTTATAATTTAAGTGTTATAAATATAAAAAAAAAAAGGTAATTCATTAGAAAAAATTTCCATTTTATTTTCATTATATAAAACCCTAATTTATAATTTTTATACTATAACTAAATGTTATAAATACAAATTATAATTTCTATGAAGTAAAAAGGGTTTTATTTATTTAGAACTTAATTTATAGGTTTTGTAACTCTTGTAATTTATAAATTCTCCATCTAGTTATATCCCCATTAAATAGGTATTGAATTTGAAATGAATGTATCCAATGTATGTATGTACAAACATGTATGTATTGCAATTGGAAATTTATGACACTTTCATAGATAATATCAGATAATAATGAAACTACAATGCCGGAAAGGTAAGAATATTAGCCGGAATTTCTTGTGGATTACAGTCTCCCCTACTTTAGGATATTTCGTCCCAAAATTTATTAAGAAGAGGGTCGTGGAAACAAATGTGGGTATTTGGCTTTCATTTGATCCTCACGTTCCCAAGTGAACTCAGGGCCACGCTTAGATTCCCACCGAACCTTAACAATTGGAATGCGACTTCGCTTGAGTTGCTTAACTTCTCGGTCCATGATCTCCACGGGCTTCTCCACGAAGTGCATTGTTTCGTCAATGTGAACCTCGTCAAGTGGTATGTGGAGATTCTCGTCCGCTAAGCATTTCTTTAGGTTTGAGACATGAAATGTTGGATGAACGTTACTGAGTCCTTCCGGTAAATCCCACTTGTAGGCTACCTTCCCAATCCGCTCAAGGATTTTAAAAGGACCTACAAATCTTGGCGCACGTTTCCCTTTCTTTCCAAAACGAACTACGCCTTTCCAAGGGGATACCTTGAGAAGAACCATATCGCCAACTTGAAATTCTAAGGGTTTTCGACGTTTGTCGGCATAGCTCTTTTGCCGACTTCTTGCTACCAGAAGGTTGTCTCGGATTAACATTATCTTGTCGGAAGTCTCTTGAATAAGTTCAGGACCAGTGATTTGTGATTCACCAATTTCAGTCCAACAGATAGGAGAGCGGCACTTCCGACCATAAAGTGCTTCAAAAGGAGCCATGCTAATGCTCGTGTGATAACTGTTGTTGTACGAGAACTCGATTAGGGGTAGATGTAAATCCCAATTTCCCTTGAAGTCAATGACACAGGCTCTAAGCATATCTTCGAGAGTTTGAATCGTTCGCTCAGATTGACCATCAATTTGCGGGTGATAAGCAGTACTAAGATTTAGTTGAGTGCCCAAAGCTGATTGCAGGGATTGCCAGAAACGAGAGGTGAATCGTCCATCACGATCAGAAATAATGTTGAGAGGTACACCGTGACGACTAACGATCTCATCAATATAGATTCGAGCTAGTTTCTCAACTCGATAGTCCTCACGTATGGGTATGAAATGAGCAGATTTTGTCAAACGGTCGATGATTACCCAAATGCTATCATGACCACGAGATGAGTGAGGGAGTTTGGTTATAAAGTCCATGGCAATACACTCCCATTTCCACACGGGAATCTCGGGTTGTTCAAGTAAACCGGATGGACGCTGGTGCTCGGCTTTAACCTTTAAACAAGTAAGACATTTGGACACGTATAGGGCAATGTCCTTTTTCATACCAGGCCACCAGTATTGGGTACGGAGATCCATGTACATTTTGTCTGCACCAGGATGTACAGAATAACGAGTCTTGTGAGCCTCGTTCATGATAAAGGTATGAAGGTTGTCACGGTCCGGAATCCAGATACGATTTAGAAAGTAAAGTAACCCATTGGGTTTGGTTTCAAGTTGGAGTTCAGCACCACATGACATTTCGTTGTACATGTTTCCTTCAGTGACGGAAAGATGTTGTGCTTCAAGGATACGAGTTTGAATATCATTTTGGATTCAATGCTGTGGATCTTGATAGGTTCCTTACGGCTAAGAGCATCAGCCACGACATTCGCCTTACCAGGATGATAACGAATATTGCAGTCGTAGTCGTTTAGGAGTTCAACCCAACGCCTTTGCCTCATGTTGAGTTCTTTTTGATTGAAAATGTGTTGGAGACTCTTATGGTCGGTGTAAACCTCGCACTTAGTACCGTATAAGTAGTGCCTCCAAATTTTGAGAGCGAAAACGACCGCACCCAGCTCGAGATCGTGCGTCGAATAATTCTTCTCATGAATTTTCAGTTGTCGGGACGCATAAGCGATCACTTTGCATCGTTGCATCAGAACACAACCTAGGCCTAAGTGGGAAGCGTCACAGTAGACAACAAAGTCTTCGGTTCCATCGGGAAGAGTCAAGATGGGAGCCTCACATAATTTTTGCTTTAGGGTTTGAAAGGCTTCCTCTTGTTTTGGTCCCCACTCGTAGGGTTTGCCTTTGTGCGTTAAGGCTGTGAATGGTACCGCGATCTTTGAAAAATTTGATATGAAACGACGGTAATAGCCCGCTAAACCAAGAAACGAGCGGACTTCGGTAGGGGTCTTTGGAGCGTGCCAGTTCTTCACCGCCTCAATCTTAGCGGGATATACGTGAATACCTTTCTCGTTGACTATATGACCCAAGAATTGGACTTCTTTTAGCCAAAATTCACATTTGGAGAACTTAGCGTATAATTGCTCCTTCTTTAAGGGATCCAAAACCAGATTCAAGTGTTCTTCGTGTTCCGCTTTGGATTTTGAATATATGAGGATATCGTCAATGAAGACGATCACGAACTTGTCCAAGTACGGCTTACACACGCGGTTCATAAGATCCATGAATACCGCGGGTGCATTGGTTAGTCCTAAGGGCATAACCATGAACTCGTAATGGCCATATCTAGTACGAAAGGCTGTTTTGGGGATATCGGATTCGAGGACTCGTAACTGGTGATAACCAGAACGAAGATCAATCTTAGAGAAATAAGTCGAGCCTTGAAGTTGATCAAATAAATAGTCAATCCTCGGAAGTGGGTATCGGTTATTCACGGTAAGCTTGTTGAGTTCCCGATAGTCGATGCACATCCGAAAAGAACCATCCTTCTTTTTGACAAATAAAACAGGTGCTCCCCAAGGGGAAACACTAGGACGAATAAATCCTTTGTCAGAAAGTTCTCGGAGTTGACTTGAAAGTTCTTGCATCTCTGATGGTGCAAGACGGTAAGGTGATTTAGCCACAGGGTTTGCTCCTGGCACTAGGTCAATACGGAATTCGACTTGACGTATGGGAGGAAGACCGGGTAAGTCTTCGGGAAAAACTTCGGGAAAGTCTTTGATTATAGGAATGTCTTGGAGGCTCTTGTCCTTGACTTTTCGTTCCACAATATGGGCCAAGAATGCCACACATTTCTTCCGTAGATACTTCTGTGCGGTAGTGCAAGACATAAGCTTGAGTCCCTTTGACGGTTTCTCACCATAGACGTTCAAAATTTCACCCGAGTCAAGAGGGATACGGATATACTTGTCAAAACAGACGACTTCAGCATGGTGTTTGGTCAGCCAGTCCATGCCTACTATGATGTCGAAACCTCCGAGAGCCATAGGAATAAGATTGATTGAAAAGTCATGATCGCTCAAGGTTAAGGTACAATCTCTAATAATGGTGTCACATGAAACAGAATAACCATCCGCTACTAAAATATCAAAGGGTCTGTCTAACTTAGCTCGACTCATAGCGAGTTGTGGTTCAAATTCAAAGGACACGAAACTCCTATCAGAACCAGTATCAAATAGGATAGAAGCATATTGTTGATTAATTGGGTACGTACCGTTCACCACATCGTTGTTGGCTTGAGCCTCGTTTGCATTGATGTTAAAGGCACGTCCACGAGCTACAGGGTTTGCATTCCCCTGATTCACATTTCCCCGGTTCATATTTCCCTGGTTCCTGTTTCCTTGGATCATGTTCCTTTGGTTCCCGTTTCCCTGAATCATGTTGCCCTGATTCATGTTGGCTTGATTCACGATGACCATCCTAGGGCAACGGTTCCTGAAATGATTTGGGTCACCACACTCGTAACAAGCACGACCCTGGGCGATAGCAGCAGGAACAGGAATAGCAGGTTGGTAGATTTGGTTAGCCGATGGGGCACGACAGGTGTTAGCCCAGTGTCCATAATGCCCACAAGTGGTACACGAACGACATGGGACGTTTGCAGTATGATGAAATTTGCAGGTGTTGCACATTGGTAGGGTTCCCACATACGGCTTCTTGTTGGGGTTGAAGGCAGTAGGTGCCACTTGGGCTAGAGGAGCAGCAGGAGTGATGATGGCGAAGTTCCTACCTCTCCTCTCTTTTCCATTGAAGGAGGACTCAGATTTGGTCTCCTTGGTGGGTTCAGTGGTGGGTTTTTCAATGACTTTCTTAGCACCCTTCTTGGACAAAGTCCCTGCCTTAACGTGGTTATCTGATAGTGTGGCAGCTAAACGGATAGCCTCTTCAAGAGTGGCTGGGTTACTACCCAACATGGTATCATGAATCTGCATGGGCAGACCGTTGATGTACTTCTCAATGGATCGGGAAAGAGGAGTGACCATATGGGGCACCAAGAGGCTAAGCTCATGAAAGCGGGTGGTGTAGGCAAGGCTTTCCCCACTGTCTTGTTTGAGATCCCAGAATTCAGCTTCTAGTTTCTTGACCTCATTACGGGGGCAAAACTCATCTGTCATGAGTGCTTTCACATCGGCCCAAGGCAAGGCTAGTGCAACCTCTATCACGCGGTTACGCTTTTCTCCATTCCACCATGTGAGTGCCCTCTTCTGGAAGACACTAGTAGCATAACGAACCTTCAGGTTCTCAGGACAGTCAGCATTGATGAAAGTCCCCTCAATGCTTTCAAACCATTGGAGAAGTCCAGTGGCTCCTTCGTTCCCGTAAAACTTGGTGGGGTTGCAGGAGTTGAAGTGTTTGAATGTACACGCGGGATTCCATGGTGCAGCATTCTGGTTCAGTTGGTTGACCATAGTTGGTAGGATCGTAGCCATTTGCTGGATGATCCTATCGGTGAGGTTGTTCCTACGCTCATGACGGGGAGGCATTCTACAAACGGGTGAATAGAAAGTTCATAAGATGTGAATCATGTATAAGAGTTTGCAATTTAATCATGAGATGTTAGGTGAAACATAGATGGTACCCTAATGGGCACATTGGCTTATCAAGGTACTTTAAGTCTTTCTAATGTTTGAGAAGTTATGCTTTAGTCTATAAGTGGACACTCATCCCAAAAATTCCCAGGAAAGCATAACTGGTCCATCGGTTGATTTGGATTTATACGAAATGCTTTCCTAGACAGAACTCCTAGAATACAGGCATCCACCCTTCCGGATTGCACAAGTTCTCATTCATTAGTTAGAACTTACATACCTTTGACGAGAGTTTCATTCGGATCAGACTATTAAGTCTAAGTGTAAGTTTCATGTAGTTCAAGTAGTTCCAAATAGTTTCATGTAGACCCTTGAATATTGTAGTTCATGTAGTTACATCAGGAAATCAGAAGCAGATAAATGTAGGTAAGTATGCATAGTAAGTATAGAGTGGAGTTTCTAATAAAAGACACGAGTTAAACTCATGTTTGGGACT
The DNA here is from genome assembly GCA_023525975.1 of Smallanthus sonchifolius. Classification (NCBI taxonomy): domain Eukaryota; kingdom Viridiplantae; phylum Streptophyta; class Magnoliopsida; order Asterales; family Asteraceae; genus Smallanthus; species Smallanthus sonchifolius. The sequence goes on along the minus strand of CM042034.1, from coordinate 83,835,407 downwards.
CCTAGGTTATAGTCTAGGTCATGTGTCTAATAACCTAATTCCCTATAACCATGGCTCTGATACCAATCTGTCACACCCCGGCCGGCGGCGGATTATACGCCGGGGCTGACACGGTTGTTTATAAGCACATGATCATCTATTAAATATGATAATATTTATTATTCAAATTAAAAACATCCGTTACAGAGGAAAATGAAAAGTTCAAAACGTAATATAAATTAAACTAGGTCCAAGTCCTAGGTGAGCAAGTAGTCCTCAAACAGGTGCACCTGAAACATGTAAGTAACTGTCAACTACAAGTAGTTGGTGAGAAACATAGGTTTTGACACCAAAAGAGAATTAAGTATAGATTTCAATTCAATATGTTCAAAGCATGTCTAAAGCAAATATGTGAAAACACACAAGGTTCCAAGCGTACAATCAAGCCATGTTATATGTATGAACAATCCCCTGGATTGAGTGAAGTTCTAAATGTAACAATAACCCGCCAAGGTTCGTGTTAAGTAATGTATCGGATTCCCGTATAAATGATCATAAAAGGTACTACCATAGGCTTGCCACACAAGTTAATGATTGTACTGACATGAACACATGTAATGGTCACCAAGTAGTTTAAGACATAAGCATAAAGACCATAGCATATGAACACAGGGTATTGAATTGTGTATGTAAATGTATTTGTAATCATGTTTCACCCCAAAAGCATAAAAATGTAAAAATGGGCTATGTAAACTCACATGAAACAAAACAGAAAATGGTATGAACCGGTAGTGGTTGATAGGCCTCGTGAGGACTTCTCACAACAAACCTACACGCGTAATGGTAACCTAATTTCAACATATGTCTAAATGGTATCTAGGAGATATTGGGACGTTTAGGGTTTCATGGGGATTCGGGACCGGACATAGGGCTTGTGTAGTTCTTGGTAGGAAAACATATGTATTTAAAAAAATGTTTGGGTTTCATTCACCTTTATTTATAAATTAAAACTCCTAATGTGAAAAGGTTTTAATTAATATTGTGTATAAATATTAAACACACGTAATGTGGTATACACTTGAACTTATTCATATAGAATTTTTTAAATAAATTATAAAGTGGAGAAATACAATAATTAATTAAATAAAGTAGATAAATAATACATTGAATAAATAAGATGGTAATAATGGTTAAATAACCTAATAATTTAAATGAATTTCAAGAGACTAAGTAAAATAAAAATTAATTGCACTTTGTATAAAATAATTATCTAACATGTTTATTTTGGGTGTTTATGGATTTAAAGCATTTAAATGATTATCATAACCAATAATAATTATTTATAAGTAGAAAAAAAAATATAAATAGAACTAGTGAAATAATATATAAATAAATAACAAAATTAGGTTTGTCTAACCATTACTTTATTTAGGGTTTTCTAGGCATTTGATAAAATATAAAGTAATAAAAACACTATTTATAATTTTTTTGATTTTCATAAATATTAGAGAATGTAGTTGTATAATTTATAAAAATTAATTAGAAATTTTTAAATGTTAATTAGTGTGTTAAAAATGGTTTAAAAAGGAAAAGGGTGAAATCTGGCACCCCTAGGACTCGAACCCGCGCCTGTGGGCGGTTCACCTTTGCACACGCACACGCTAACCACTGGACTGGGCTTGATACCTTGTCCAGTGGTTGATCCGCTAATATTTTGTTAACCAAGCCCAGTTGCCCTTCGTCCCCATTACGAAACCCGAAACCCTAGCTTCTCAAATCGACCGATTGATCATCGATTCGATCCCCAATTCATAGGGCTTTCGTTCTAGGGTCTGAAACGAATCCAATGGTACTACTTTTACATGAAATGGCTTCGTGTAGAGAGAGAACGACAAGGGGTTCCACGTCGGAATTGGTTGAGCTCGCTGGAGTTCTGGAGTTGTAATGCAAGGAGTTTAAGGGTGTAGGAAGTTTGTACGAGTTGTTGCGAGTGTAAGGGGTTGGGTTTTATACACTAATTTCAAGCCTAAAACCCGAATTGATTGTGCGCATTATTAGGGCGGTTACCCGTTTGGTTTTAACCGAAATCATTCATTGAAGTGGTTAAGTTGAAGGTTTAATCTTGGTCGAAACTGTTGTGGTAACGTACTCGTATCATTTGATTGAGTTATAATCGTTGAATCGAGGATTCATCGATCGGATTGGTCTCGGTTTGACTTTTGAGAGTCAAAGGGGCGGGGGGGTAACTCCCGGATAGATGGGGGAAAGAATGAAAGCTTTTATTTTGCAGACAGGTCCCTCTAGTTTCCAGGTTTATCATTTTATGAATAAGGTTAGGTTTTAGTTAGAATTTTAGTTTCAGAAAGTTACACTTTCTACCCTGAACGTTTGCAAAACCTAAAAGTGTTAAATTTTATAAACTTTTATAAAAGCTAACAAACTATTAAGTTATAATTTAAGTGTTATAAATATAAAAAAAAGGTAATTCATTAGAAAAAATTTCCATTTTATTTTCATAATATAAAACCCTAATTTATAATTTTTATACTATAACTAAATGTTATAAATACAAATTATAATTTCTATGAAGTAAAAAGGGTTTTATTTATTTAGAACTTAATTTATAGGTTTTGTAACTCTTGTAATTTATAAATTCTCCATCTAGTTATATCCCCATTAAATAGGTATTGAATTTGAAATGAATGTATCCAATGTATGTATGTACAAACATGTATGTATTGCAATTGGAAATTTATGACACTTTCATAGATAATATCAGATAATAATGAAATTACAATGCCGGAAAGGTAAGAATATTAGCCGGAATTTCTTAGGGATTACATATAGGGTAATCCGTCACCCCTTACTTTTTTTTTTTGATATATGTATGTGTTGACACTTTTGATATATGCATGTGTTCACACTTAAAATATTATACATTGTAAGATTTCATAGCCACTACAAAGATACATTAATACATACGCTATCCTGATATAGTAATACTGGGGACGGGGTCGGGGCCTCGTAGGCGATCCATCATTGTAACGTATTGGTCTATACGATCCTGGTACATAACTTGCCATTCCAGTGCGTCTGTAAATGCATATCTCGGCCAATAGAATATCACACTCGGCACTGGGTAATCCCCAACCAATTTTAGGGTGATAAAGTGACCGCCGTTATCATTAGCAAGTGCTATAACTGGATACTCAAACCACGGTTCTGGGCGTGTTCTCACCAGGAAAAAAGACTGGCTGCCAAATAAGCCTGTAAGATGAACAACACAATTGAATGTTTGAGCAATTACTAGTCCATGGGCGGGAAAGCTCAGCCAACGATTCTCGGGTGCGGGTTCAACCGTGTCAAACCAATCTAAGCTGTTACGAACAGTGTCATAGTATCCAGGCATCTCGTGGTTCAAATTGGGCCGCCAATACGAAATGTTATTGTCCATCTCCGTCAGCATTTTTCGCCTAACCCACGCCCACTCATTTTGCTCCCTGCCTAAAGCCACAGTGATCGCCCGAAAACCACAGTTACCATCTGGCCGCACATCTTTTATTTTTGAAACGTACTGGTGAATCCATTGGGAGAGGCTATCCTTAAACAACATAATTTTCAACACGTGCTTATGTTTCAACATTAAAGGAAACCCTAGGTCAGCTCCTATTTGTTGTACCTTAGAAGCAGCCTTTAACCGATTAGGACGGTTGTTGGGCGTCTTAAACTGTGACTGGGGGGTATAGGAGATGTGCCTCGCCGGTTCAGGCATAGTTTGTTCTGACGAATTATACGAGCTGGGTCTCGCGTGTCAGGCATAGTTTTCTGTGACGTCTTGGCGTCCGCTTTTCTCTGTTGCTGCTTAAGATTTGGAAGACCACGAGTTTCTAGACGTACCTCAGGCTCTTTCTTTTTTGTTTTGCCTGTAAACACACTTTCATACATTTTCTTAAACAAACTTCTTTTTACGTGGGGGTTGGGCGACGACATAACCTTTTGTTTCACGTCGTGAAACTTCTTTTCATAGTCGGGTTCTGGCGCCTAGGCGTACGCCGGCTTGAAATCAAGCTTCTTGCAGTGTGCGTCTACCGCTTCGGGTGGAATAGGTGTGACTGGATTAAAATAGTTAGTGAACAATAGGCAATCATATGAAAAAGGTAAAAAAATGTATTTCAAGTATAGATAACCTTGGTTGATGTGTTCCTCCAAACGACAAGCACATGGCAAGCCCATGGACGTGGACAACTGGTGTCCACACGTACCTCCTGTATCCAGCATCCTTTCCATTATCGCCATCTCTTTTTCAAGAAGTTCAAGACACCTAATAGACACCTTATAATGTAATCCGGAAAACACTTGCAGTCGATGGACCTTTAATATCTTAATGCGGGACTCCTCGAAGGTTTTGGAGATTTCAATCTCCTAGCCACGTACAACTTTACCGACATATCCGACAAGTGTGTGCAACGTATTGTTGGTCCCTGTAAGTTAACTCTTAAAGTTGGCGTGTTGGCCCTCGACCCTATTAGTTGTATGCTCACCAAAGTTGAGGCGGTCGTACATCCAACAAGAAACAAAATTTTGTATGTACTGACCCAACCAACTATTACAAATATATTCCCAGACCTCTGAAACAAAGAAAAAAATTTATGAAATGAACAAATAGCTTTTTAGAGAAACATTAACTATGAAAATCTTACCCTGTTTACCATCTTCATTTAATTTTTCTTCCATCTTCCTGCAATTATAATCGTACAACGCGTCCGTGGGAGACTCACACAGAACCTTCCACCAGTATGAAAAATCTTTCCAAATGTTAACTTTGAAAGGGTCTTTCCACCTTCTAGTGATATTCTCCATGATGTGCCACCTGCATAGGTTTTTAGTAGCACCCGGGAAGACTATGTCACACGACCTCATCAGGGCTAGGTCCCTGTCTGTGACAATGACGCGTGGCTCCGCACACCCATCGAGCATATCTTTGATCCGCTCAAGGACCCATGTGAAGTTGTCCTGTCATTCCCTCGATATAAATGCGTGCGCAATACAAAACGACTTCGATGTCGACGTCACACCAATAAACTGAACAAAAGGAATGTCGTACATGTTGGTTTTGTACATTGTGTCTACCAACATCAAGTGCGGGAAGGCGCGCCACATTTTATAGGAGGTAGGATGACAAAATAAAACATCTTCCACGACAATAGTGGAGGGATTCTCCCGGGTGTGATACACGAACTCTTCAGATTGCAGTAAGTTTTCAAGTTCCTGCATTGGTGTCAGGCCTATTTTACTTTCGGCCCTAATCTTCGCTGTGGCGTTGTATATGTCCTGAACTACACATCTGCTACCGGGAAACTCTTCCCGTACGGCTGCAAGAATGTGACGTGCCTGCACGTGCTGCCGGTGTAACCTCTCAACCATATCAATTTCCCCGGCGGACATCTTCCTAAGCTGCGCGTGGCCCTCCTCAAAGATAACAGGATCATGGTTGTGTGTTTTGTCTGTCACGTCCAACCTCCAACTATTACTCTTTCCGATATACCTCCCTACGAGCTTAAAGGGACATGATTTTTTTATGCTCCCAGTACGCCTGACTGTGCCCCTGCATTTAGGTTCCCCACCACGATTGCATCCGAGTTCCACATCTTTTTTCCTTGACCGACTGATGACGCACCCATGCTCTCGTCGTCTCTTCTTAGCCCAGTCCACCAAATCCTCACGACAATTAAAATACTGAAAGAGTTACAAGGTCAGACTTAAAACGTAATACATAAAATAAATAAATAAACAATTTAAACGAACGAAAGAAATGTTGTCATACTTTGTCTGTTTTATATGAAACTGTCGCCTTGCGTATGCGATCATCGTCCAATGCATTCTCCGCATCCCCATCGTTTCCTTTCAAATGAACGGAAGAGTCACTGCCATCTGTGTCATTCCTATGAAAACTATCCGACACGTGTGTAGGTTCTGGTTGTGACCGGTACGAGAGATGTCCGTAATCCGGTTCTGGTTGTGACCGGTACGAGAGATGTCCGTAATCCGGTTCTGGTTGTGACCGGTACGAGAGATGTCCGTAATTCGGTTCTGGTTGTGACCGGTACGAGAGATGTCCGTAATCCGGTTCTGGTTGTGACCGGTACGAGAGAAGTACGTAATCCGGTTCTGGTTGTGACCGGCATGAGAGATGTACGTAATCCGGTTCTGGTTGTGACCGGCACGAGAGATGTACGTAATCCGGTTCTGGTTGTGACCGGTATGAGAGATGTCCGTAATACGGTTCTGGTTGTGGCCGGTACGACCCTTGACCGTAATCCGTCGGTCCAAATAGTGACATGTACGCCTCTTGGCTGTAATTCGGTAATGGTTGCTGCTGAGATGACTCTTGACCGTATGTATTCAGCGGGTTGGTTCCCCCCCCCCCCCCACGAAGGGTGACTCCCAAATACGAATTACTCCTGAAAACATAATGGTTAGATATTTTGGATAAACGCGTAACCCGATTAGATATACCCGGTTAGATACCCGAAATAAAATATGAAATAATGCTTTAGTATATTTTAATTAACCTTTTATGGATATTATTTAAATAGTTAGGTATTTGATTATACGTCCTCCCGACTTTGCACACCCCTATGTTTACTCGTCCCAGTAGAACCCTTAATAAAATAAAGACTTGTTAAACCTGGTTCAGATCTTCGAAGGTTGGCTCCTCATTCAAATTTGGAAGCTTCGACTTCTGATAAGGATCTCCCGAACTCGACATCGGTGTCAGGCGTGAAACAAAAAAAATAGCGGTGTCCCAACAGCAAATAACCACAACCAAGAACTCAAACACGCACGTTCGTCTATACTTTCTGTTCTTTTTAATTATGGTGAAGATGGTAGTGTCGGGTTTGTGTAGGATGGTGGGTTTAGTGTGATGAGAGTGAGTGGTGAGAGTTGTGTTAATATATGCTGAATCTACATACCTAACCGTCACGTATAGGTCCAACCGTGACGGTTAGGTTAGGTGCCCGACAACACTGTCAACGTTAACTTTCTGTCAAAACAACCTCGTACTTAACCGTCACGTATTGGCCTATATGTGACGGGTAGGGTTCCCTTTTTGCAGACTGCACAACCTCGTATCATCAGTGTCCTTTTTATTCCCGGGACTCACGAGAGACATACCGTAACGTTTAGGCCACAATGTGACGTTTTGGGTCACAACCGTCACTTGTAGACCTATACGTGACGGCTAGGTCAGGTGTGAAAAAAAAAACACAACGGTGTCCCCAACACAACCCTATTTAATTTTTTATAACCGATTTACAACTGAAACGGCGGTCACAGTAATACGCATTGATAATAAAAAAAATATATTGAATGCGATCCGAATTTAAATGCGATATCAGGTATAGCACGTTGGCATTTACCATAAGGTAATAATGTCTTTCCCTGAATGCTATCTAAATATCTAGTTTAAAACATGATTTATATATCTATAAAATAAAACACATGTATTAAAACACGGTTATAATGGAAATTAAAAAAAAATGGTAAATTCAAGAAATAGGACGAGTTACGGAGAGAAAGTTTCTGCGTCAATATAGTGGATTAAGTAGGTTTTAAGCATATCTTTTATGGATATATATATATATATATATATATATATATATATATATATATATATATATATATATCATTAGGTTATGTTAACAGTTATGGTATAGTTTCTATTAGTTTATTTAAGGATTTAGATTTAGATACTTTAATCTAACCCGTTTTGGTATGATAGGTGAACAATAATGGCCAAAGGCTTAATAGTCCAGCGGCATCTTGGTGGTGGGATAAGGCTCAGTGACCATAAGGTCATGGGTTCGAATCTCACAAGGGGGTTTTCCTAAAAAAAATTGGGTTTCCTCCTGAATTGGTGACTTTGTGTTGGTATATGATCGGGTGATACCATTGGTGGCACAATGATACTCCAGTGGTCCGTCAGTGATCCAAATTTGTCGTTCAAAAAAAAAGGTGAACAATAATGGTGTAGTTTTAAACATATCTTTCACGATCTATAAGAGTTGGGTAATAAAGAGGCTTTGTCCTGGCAGTACCAGTGATGGACCCAGAAAAAATTTTATGGGGTTGGAAATTTTTGGGGTCAGTTGACTAGCGATATATAAAGCGTATATAACACTAAAATTTATCCAAAAATATTTAGGTGCTGCCGTTAAAAAAACAACGGTTGGGTCCAAAACTGTGTAGATTTGTTATATGAAAATGTTGTTGTAGATCCATTGGGTTGCTTGGGAATGAGTCGCGGCTCCAATGAATATGGGAGGATTAGGCCTAAGCAACCTCAAAGATTTTAATTGCGCTCGCCTAACCAAATGGTTGTGGAGATTTAAAACGGAACATAATCTTCTTTGGAAAATGGTTATAGAAGCCATCCACCTAAATAGGGACTGTTGGTCCTTTATTCCATTCAGTATATATTTCCCTGCTGTGTGGAATAATATAGCTAAGTTAAAGGTCAAATTCTCGGTTTTGGGTTTACGCATTCATCAGCTCTTCAAGGGGTCGGTGGGTAACGGTCTCGACATTAGGTTTTGACTTGACCCTTTGATCTGTAGGGAGCCCTTAAAAGATGTGTTTCCGAATCTTTTCAACTTGGAAAGTTTTAAGAATTGTAAGGTTCACGAAAGGGTTAATCCGGATGGTCTCAGTTCCTCGTTTACTTGGTGCTGGAAGCCTCCTCGCTCGGATGTGGAATGTTCCGAATGGAATGGTTGTTGTTTGATGTTGCAGGCGGTTTCCGTGAATGAAGATCAGGATAGGTGGGTGTGGTTGGGTGACGACTCAAGATGTTTATATGTGGGGTCGTTTAGGAAGCTGCTGATTTTGGACAGAAATTTCAGCTTGAATTTGTTTTCAAATGGAGTAAATAGGTGCCCCTTAAATGTAATATTTTTGCTTGGAGGGCGAAACGGACCGGATCCGGTCTCTCTTGGCGCTTTCAAAAAAACATTTTGGTTGGGGATCTTTATTACAGTCTTTGCGAGGCGGATGTTGAATCGTTGGAGCACATGTTTACATCGTGCTATGTTGCTTCGGTAGTTTGGAATCATATTTGTAGGTGGTGTCGGGTTCCTCCATTTTTTGTTTTTTCGGTTAGAGACATCCTTGAGCTGCATCGATTCAGTGGGCTTGAGGTCAAGGCTAAGGAAGTTTTTCATGGTATCATATTGGTCACTACTAGAAAACATATATATTTTCTACAAAAGTTTCAGAAAAGTTACCAACAAAATAAATTTCCTACAAGTTTGCAACAACTTTCCGACAAAACAAAAACAAAAAAGTAAACACAAGATTTCCTACAATTTTCTAACAAATTTATTAAGTAAGTTAACTTATTTATTTAATATAATCATCGGAATATTGTCGAAAATTACCGATGAAAGGCTTTTGTCACTAATTCGCGGGAAAATTAGTCGGAACTTTGTCGGAAAATACATTTCCTATGGGGTTTTTTCCAACAAACACTTTTTGTCGGAAACTTGACGCTAACGTCCAATTTCGACAAATTTCCCACGAAACTGTTGTCACAAAATTTTCATTTTTTTAGTAGTCGGTGATGTGTTAACACTATTAGTTTATCATAATTTTATAAATACTATTAGTTATATATTAAAAAAATATATATTTTATAATTTTAAAAAATAAATAAGAAAAAGGCTTACACCCCTAATGTCATTTATGTACGTCTTTGTGTACAGTAGTATGTTTATTTAGGATAACCCTTTATACTTTGGTTGTCGACACCGGATGCGAAGGTGGTGAATCAAGTCATGTTGCCCCGATTCCCCATGCAGACAATCAATCTATTACACGGGAAACTCAATCATTTTTTGGTAACTTGGTTGTCGACTTAGGCTACTTGCCCATGCGTACAACTTTAAATGAGGGTGGTGACCCAAGTCATGTTGCCCCGATTGATCTCGATGAAAGTTTTATTAATGATGATGTAGAAGATGAAGAAGATGCATACAATTCAGATGAGGAAGATGAAATAAATGACGATGAAGAAGATGATGATGATGATGATGTTGACACACGTTATTGTAGTGATGATTCTGATTGAATGTATGTTAAAAATGTAGTATTAGTGTTTAATAGATGTCTTTATATTTGTCTTTGTTAATTATTAATTATTTGTGCTTACTAATTATTTTTGTTGTAGAAATAATGGCAACGACGGCGCAATCACACGGTGGTGATGGTGGAGAAGGTGGATATGGGGGTCCGTATAAATTAGACTCGGGTTGTGCGAGTGGATCTATTGGTAAGTTACTTGTTAGTGTTTAATAGATGTCTTTATAATTGCCTAACTTTCATGTGTCAATGTAGGTAGTGCCTCACAAAAAAGGCGTTCTAAAGGCAAAAACCTCAAATTATATAAGAAATTTGAGGAAAATGGGAGGAAGCCTCTTCCCATTGATGTTGAACTTCATGCCGGTGGCTACAAGTTCGTGGGTTCGAACGCTTCTGATTTTATTCGTGCTATCTCCTTGGAGGTTGGAAAGGTTGTTCCGCCATATTATCCTAACTGGGCCAAGGTTCCAAATGAGAAGAAACAAGCCGTATATCCCACTATACTAGTAAGTATAGATGTTTTATAATTACTTACAATTTCATAACTATTAGATTTTTTTCTAATTACTTTCCATTTGTAGGATTATTTTAATCTGGACTACTGCAGAAACACTGACAAGTGGCGAGGCGTTGAACTCGGAATCACCGCCGAGTGTCAGAGGGCTTATAAAGTTCATTTCGACGAGAATGGGGGGTACGATGATGTGGAGGAGGCGAGGAGTAATCCACCACAAGATGTTGATCAAGAAACTTGGGATGTTTTGATTAATGACTTGTTTTTAAGTGCGAGCTATAGAAACCGCTCGGAGAAGAACAAACAAAACCGAGCACAACAACGCTACCCAAGTTTCCATGGCAGCAAATCATACGCCCAACGCCGACACATGGAGGTATGAAATACAGTTGTTATTAGTATACAAACATGCTTATTAATTCTTAGTGATATTATTTTTGTTTTTCACAGGGGACCGGCCCTATTGACGTCTTCAGATCGACCCATTATAAAGAAGGGACGGGCTGGGTCAATGATTTAGCATCAACAGATTATGTAAGTGAAATGATTTTGTTGTTAAAACATCCAAGTTTGACTTTAACGGGTCAAAATGACCGAAACACACTTTAATAGACTTAAAACAAAATACTTTAACTTAAAGGGTCAAAATGACCCAAACACACTTTAATATACTTGGAACATCCAACTATAACTTTAAACTGGTCAAAATGACCCAAACACATTTTAATAGACTTAGAACATCCAAATCGAGGCCAATTGTTGAATATGTTTGCTAGTATTAATAGTATTTGTTGTTATTAGTGTTGGTTGATTGTAATTTGTGAATTTGGGTCGTCTATGACTTATAGTTTAAAAGGTTGGTTATCCATTTTATAGCAGTTATGCTGTCGAGTTTTAGTAAAATAGTCAAGTGATTGTTTATTACATTGTTTAATGCAGGACCGAATCCAAGAGGAGTATACAAGATCCTCTGCTGAATCTGGTGGTGACTCATCCGCTGTCGATGAGTTTGCATGCATGGAGCGTGCATTGGGTCACCGGCGTGGCCATATCCGGGGTGTTGGTCGTGTGGTGAGTAATCCCACACCGGATGTGTTCGGTACTCCTCCTCCACAACCACTTTGGCAAGACGTTGATCAGCGTGTGGCTAGTCTTCAACAACAATTCCAAGAACAACAACAACGCGAAGCCCAACGAGAGGAAGAACAGCGACTGCAAAATCAACAACTAGAGGAAGAACGTCGTGTGCATAATCAAAAAATGCTTGAAATGCAACGACAAATGGATCAAATGCGTCGAATGTGGGAGCGCCAAACTAGTAGCGATGATAACTAGCTTGGAGTTGTTGAGCCTTTGCCTTTGTTGTTGGTGTGGTGTTTGTCTTGAACAATTTGGTAATTTGTGTGTTTTGAATGTTGGATTTGTAAGACAAGTTTGTGGGTCGAACAATTTGTATGTTTGTTTTATGTTTCGGATATTTGTTTTTATCGGATTTGAATGTTTGAATGGTTTATATTTAATTATTTGCAGGTTTTTGTTTTTAGAAATTTAATATTTCTGGAAAAATATTAAAAATTAAAAAAACAAAAAAAACAGAAAGACCTATACCGACGACATGTCGTCGGGATAGGCCTTTTTCAAAAATTATAAAAAAAAATGAAAAAACCCTATACCGACGACATATCGTCGGTATAGGTTGACCCTATGCCGACGACAAGTCGTCCGTACAGGGCTTGACTCTATACAGACGACATGTCGTCGGTATAGGTTTTCCTTTTGAATTATTTAAATAGACCCTATATCGACGACTTGTCGTCGGTATAGGCTGACCTATCTCGACGACACCTATACCGACGACAATCTTGGCTATTGGTACGAGGCAATACCGACGACATCTATACCGACGACATATCGTCGGGATATGCTATCCCGACGACAAGTCGTCGCTATAGGGTCAAAAAAAATCGTCGGGATAGGATGATACTGTTGTAGTGGTTGGTGCTTGTGGTTAGCCAGGATCGATAAAAGGTTCCGTAATAACGCTATCAACATTGAGGATATCATTCACATTATTAAATCTCTTGGGTGTTTATGGTATTCGAATAGACCGAAGCGTAAGTATATTAGTTGGATGAATCGGTGTAAATTCTCTTTCATGTAATTTCTGTTTCTTGTATCCTCGTTTGGGTGCTTTGTTGATAGAAATTTGCCATTAAAAAAAAGATTGTCTAAAAATATTAACTTTATTCAACATTAAATACATGAGATCTAAGTTGTTGGCACAAATAACTTGGCTCAATGGCACGTTTGAACATAAAGATTTCATTACCTACATTTCAACTACCCTCAGCCAGACCTCATAAAAGCCAAGGCTACCGGTTTATAAATAATTAGAACTATCAATATACTAGACTGCAAATCTAACTTACATTTTGTTCATCATTCAAAAATGAGCAATTTGATCACAGTTTCTCAAGGTGTAAAGGACTCCGAATATGGTAAAATACTGCTCTCCAATGTGATGGTTACAAGGAAGAGAAACCTCTTCATGGGTCGTACATGGAGGACTCTTGATATCAAGATGGGTGTAGGGATATTAGTTGTTCACTTGCTTGCGCTTTTCGCTCCATTTAGGTTTACTTGGGGTGCATTCTTCGCGGGCTTTACGACCTATGTGTTGTGTGGAATTTTTGGTATAACACTGTCGTATCACCGTAACCTAGCACACCACAGTCTCAAGCTGCCCAAGTGGCTTGAGTACACCTTTGCTTATCTTGGAGTCCTAGCTTTGCAGGTTCATTCTATTTGTTTCTTTTATGCATGCATGTTTTTTTAACAGCAAAGGCCCGAGATCACCTTGGGAAACGAATCACCCTTCTATTCGAAGAACGGAAGGATTTTAAAAAGTCATGCATTTTATTTGCACGTTTTCACTTTTGGGGATGCATTTAATTAGTTATATATATTTGACTCTCAGTGACTCTTTGGACATGTGTCACTAACAACAGTTTTCTTATAGTTACTTATTCAAACTCCTCTTGATTTTAATCATATGTATATGTATATAGAGGGATCCCATATTTTGGGTGAGCATGCATAGATATCACCATCAGTATGTTGATTCCGAGAAAGATCCACACTCTCCAACCTTTGGATTTTGGTTTAGTCATATGGGTTGGCTCTTTGACAGCGGCTACATTCTAGAAAAGGTACTATTTATGATAAAAAAAAAATGTTTCGATCTCTTGGCTATTTAACTTGTTTAAGTTGACGACATGATTTTGCAGTATCAAGAGCGTAAAAATGTGGAGGATTTAAAGAATCAAGTATTCTATAGATTCATTCGAAGAAGCTATCTATTGCATTCATTTACATTTACAACCATTGTCTATGTTTTGGGAGGATTCACATACCTTGTTTGGGTTGTGGTATGAGTTTATTTGAAAAAAAAATTCAACTTTGTGTAGCAAATGGATTGTAATTTATGTGGTTATGATATGTAGGGAGTTGCAACCACATGGGGATATCATGTGACTTTTCTAGTGAACTCAGCCTGTCATATATGGGGTAACCAAGCTTGGAATACTGGTGATCTCTCGAAGAATAATTGGTAAAGGTTACAAATTACTAATAATAATTATATTCATTCGGAATATTTAGTAGGATTATTGGATTTTAATAATCTCACATTTTACCAATTGGTCAATAATAATCCCAACTGAGAATATTCTTACCACCGGTCCCTACTTTCAAACTATTTTTTTACATTGGACCCCCCGTTAAAAAAACTTAACGCTGTTATAGTTTATATGACGTGGACATCTGCAAACCGCCGAAAAGTCGAGCCAAGCTAGCAGTGGTCTCGTGGTGGCTTTTGAAATTGGCTCTGATGGTGTTTAACTGGTCTCGTGGGTCCGGAAAGTCCAAACAGAGACAACGGTGGTGTTTAACGAGACCAGTTAAACACCACCAAAGCCAATTTCAAAAGCCAACACGAGACCACTGCTAGCTTGGCTCAACTTTCCGGCGGTTTGCAGATGTCCACGTCATATAAACTCTAACGGCGTTAAGTTTTTTTAACGGGGGGTCCAATGTAAAAAAAATAGTTTGAAAGTAGGGACCGGTGGTAAGAATATTCTCAGTTGGGATTATTATTGGTCGATTGGTAAAAGGTGGAATTATTAAAATCCAATAATCCTATTTAGTATTTGTTTTGTATTTACATGTTAGTTATATGTGTATGTATACATGTAGGTGGGTAGCATTGATTACTTTTGGAGAAGGGTGGCATAATAATCATCATGCTTTTGAGTATTCAGCTAGACATGGGCTAGAATGGTGGCAAATTGACTTCTGTTGGTATATGATAAGGTTTCTTGAAGCAGTAGGGTTAGCCACCAATGTCAGATTACCAACGGATAATCACAAACTTAAGAAGTCGTTTGCTTCTCTTAATAAGTTCAAGTGATATATGTGTGTGTGGAACTTTTAAGAAGCTATGTGTATTGATAATAATAAATGTATGCAGTGACATTTGTCTGTAGTACTACTTGATCTGTTGTCTAGTTTCTAATATTATTACTAGGTAGGTATATTTATTTGACTGCCATTCATTGCGCTTATGTGTTCATATTTAAATATTTAAAGTCCATGGGAGGGGTGTCTGAAGGGCTCATACCCCAAGCTCCCTGTCAAGTACTCAAGTGTGAAGTGCCATTCGATCTGGAAGGTGAGTCAGGGGTGACTTTACGGTACAAGCAATTAAAACAATCGTTAATTTTTATTAAACTTGAGGGTGTTAAACTGACATTTTACGAAGTCAGGGTGAGTTATGCTAATAGTGAAGAGTGAGAATTGCATTTACAAATAGTGAATGGTGAGAATTGCATTTACAAAATGTTCACGACACTTAAGAATAAGTGTTGTTATAATGTAATCATATTAAATATCGGTCATAAAACGTGTTGGCTCAACTGTTGTTTTGCCCATGAAATGGGTCTGTTAGGGTTTTAATGGATAACTTAATGACCAAGTTAAGGTTATTAGATTTAACATTATAAATATATGTTACCGGGTTAAGGTTTCATTATAAGAGTTAGAGATTTACTGTAATTGATTTTTTGAGTTATATTTTCCAGTTATAATAATTTTTTTTGAGAGTTATTCCAATTATCGTTTGTTTCGGTTGAGTTATAATCGTACCAATCCTTGAAAACGATAACAAAAAGAGAAAAAGTAATAACCTAAAATTAAAACTACAGACGAAAAAAAATAAAAATAAAATACATCAAAATGAAATTAAAATTAAAAAATATATCAAAATCAAATTAAAATCCGACCACAAAACTGTTGTAGGAAATGAAAAAATATATAATAAATTTTATATCAAAATGTTGGTCATGAATGGTAAAAGTAAGAAAATAAAAATTATTTTTAAATATTAAAAGTTGGCCGTAAAAGTAGTAAAACAGTAATAGCAGTAGAAAAATAAACAAATAAAATCATTCACATATGACCTAACAGTCTTTAAAATTACCAACGGATAATCACAAACTTAAGAAGTCATTTGCTTCTCTTAACAAGCTCAAGTGATATATGTTGTGGAACTTTTAAGAAGATGTGTGTATTAATGATAATAAATAAATGTTATTGGGGTGGTGGTCCAATGGTAGAGGCAAAGCCTTTAAAACACTTAAAAGACCTAATGGTCATGGGTTCAAGTCCCACTAGATAAAGAAATTTGTCTTTCAAAAAAAAAAAAAAATTAATGATAGTAAATGTATGCAGTGACATTTGTTTGTAGTAGTACTTGCTCTATTGTCTAGTTTCTAATATTATTACTACGTAGGTGTATTTATTTGTCTGCCATTCATTGCTCATATGTGTAAATATTTTAAATATTTAAAGTCTTTTTTTAAGGTGCCCAACTTACTTCGGGAGCAGCACAAGTGTTCCTAAGAGTCATACATGTCTTTCCCAATTAGTTGTAACCAGCGGACTCGAACCCGGGATCCACCTAGGAGAAAACCCACAACTGGGAAAGCCTCCTAGCTCAACCTAGAACAATTTGTCTCAGACGAGACTCGAACCCATGACCTTTCATTTGGAAAGTCATGGGGCTACCATTCCAGCAGAAGGCTTTGTGGTAAAAAAAAATACAAAAGTTGATTTAAAGTCTATGGGAGGGGTGTCCCAAGGCCCCCTACCCCACCAAGCTCACGTTCGATTTGGAAGGCGAATCAGGGATGGCTCTACAGTACAAGTAACTAATGCAACCGCTTTATACTCACAAAGTTGAAGGTCCTAAAAATTGAAAAAACAACTTCAATCTTTATTTTAATGTAAAAATAGGTGTCGATAATTTACCAACTTTTGTGTTTTTAGAGAAAATGATAATCTATCAACTTTTATGTTAACATTATACGTTTCCACG
Organism: Smallanthus sonchifolius; assembly: GCA_023525975.1. Taxonomy (NCBI): domain Eukaryota; kingdom Viridiplantae; phylum Streptophyta; class Magnoliopsida; order Asterales; family Asteraceae; genus Smallanthus; species Smallanthus sonchifolius. Next base: position 83,818,344 of record CM042034.1, on the reverse strand, counting down.
CTTCATAAAATTTGAAAATAAGGTTCTTCATGAGCTTAGTAAATCCTTTTGGTGGTAGCGTTACCATCAATACATCGTACCAAATATGCATTATTTATGGTGTACCCGTCTCAACGTTTTGCACCTGAGAATCTCCCTCCCTCCTCTCCCCTCCCCTCCCCTCCCCTCCTTCTCCCATCCTCCCTCTCTCTCATCGATTCACCGATCCTAGTCTCTCTCTCTCTCTCTAATATTCCAAGTTGAATATTTTATTTATCATTAAAATTACAAATTCACACGAAAACAAAAAAAATATTATATATATATATATATATATTATATATATATGCATAATTTTAATTTTTATGTTATTCATGACGCCATACGGTTATTAAATCTGGTTAAAGTAGTGGACCTCTAAGACGGACGGTTTTCTATCCGGATTTTTAAAATATTAGTGTTAGCTTTTAAGTAATTTATGGGTTCGAATCTTACTAGGGGGTTTTCCCTGAAAATTTGGGTTTCCTCTTGAATTGGTGACTTAGTGATGGAATATGATCGGGTGGTACCACTGGTGGCACGATAATACTCTAGTGATCCGTCAGTGATCCAAATCTCCGAATGTTTGTCGAATTTGTGTTGGAATCGGTGGTAGTGTTTGTTGTATTAGTGGTTTCAGAATAATAATGTACCACATGTGTGCGCACGCGATGTGTAATAAGAATACACCAGTACAAATATGATTTTATGAGGCGGTTGACCCAACCTTTTTAGAGCGATTTACGTGAAAACCAACTCAATCTCCCCTAGATGCCTATTTTTTATGTGAATCTACTAAAACCGTCTAAAAAAGTTACTATAAATAAAATTGAAAACACTGATGTAGGTCAAATATCCTTTGTATAAATGTCGGTTTTTATGTATTTTAATACTTTGGTGTCTTACAGGGTTATTGTGTTTAAAGAGCAGAAGTATATGAAGAAATTAACGAAGGTACAAAGCCCGGGAAGTCAAAGAAAGTCAAAGTCAAAGCAAAAAGCCAAAATGCTGGAAATTAGGATCTTCGCGGTACGCGAAGATCTGGGTGACTTTGTTCGCGAAACGAGAGGAAGAGAAAAAGTGGTCCGGACTATTTTGCCGCGAAGGCCCGGCAAGATTATTTCGCGACACGCGAAGAAAGGGATTACGGCAGATTTAAACCTAATTGTAATTATAAACCGATTATGATCCCATGGTCGAATTACCTTCTTTCTAGCCGTCCCAGAGGAGCTCTAAGGCGATTTTCATCATCGTTTGGCCAGTTGTCCTTGTTTTTCAATGCTTGTAAGTTCTAGAATAATTATTAAAATGTTGTTACAATCATGAGCGGCTAAGCTCTTTGTGATCCCTCCGGGTGAACGATTTGTGCATGTATTCGTATAATTTTGGTTGATTATCAGTATTGGATTGAATTTTTGTGAACCAATTAAGTTCTTTGAATTCAATTGTATGTTTGATTTATGAACAATTTGCATGTTTTTAATTTATCGCATCTATCATCGTTTCTTGGTTTTCTTGCATCGTGAATAATCTGATTTTGTGATTGAATTGACTATTGTGTGATTGGGTTAAACAGTTAAACAAGGTTATGTCTATGTAATCTCTGATCTGATTTGAAACTGAAATTGTGCGTGTGTTTTGCTGAATCCGAAACCCGGAGTGGTCGTTTTTCTCTAATAGTTTTCTAAAAGTCAAAGTTCGTTGCTTTTTGCAAATTGCATTAGTTTAATTAATAAAGTTTTAACCTTTAGTAGTCTTTGAATCGATTTAACTTGGATAACATTCTCCACGAGTTCCCTGTGGATTCGACAACCCTACTTCCCTATCTATAGTCTAAGTAGCTAAGGAGTAGTTTTTAATATAGTTTTTTATTAGCCTTCGACACGCGATCAAAATGGCGCCGTTGCCGAGGAACTTGTGTGCAAAGTGCTATTTTTGATTTATTTTGTTTAGTGCTACTAATTTTGTGCTTACGTGTGTAGGGACAGTTTTATGCATACTAGGCTCTCAGGAAGAACTTCACCATTATTGTTTGATCCAGAGATAGAGAAAGCAGCAAGAGCAAACAGAAAACTTCAGAGAATAGTCCAAACAATCCTAGAGAAGTTAGACAGTTTGTCAGTGAGGATGTCACAGAATCCACCAATAAACCAAGACCCCAATCAAGGTGGGAATCAAAACCCACCAATTCCACCACTTCCCGATCTCCTATTTCCTAACCAACAACAAAACCAACCTAATCCACCTCAACATCAACAACCACCAATTCCACAAAATCAGAACCAAGATCAACCACCACCACCCCAATTTCAACAACCCTTACGACATCCCTTATTCCGAAACCAACCATATCAACCCTATGATAGCTACCCGAGCTACTCTGAGTATGAAGATGATGAGCTGTTGTCACCGGGACGCAGTCATCAGCCACAGCATGGTTCTCAACATGAGAACTGGAATGATGAAGAGGCATGGTATGATCTAAACCACTAGGAGGCAGTCCCTCCCAGAAATCAGAGACAAAATATAGATGGATGGGTTCAACCACCGCCGAGAGCAGAGTTTGGGTTTCAACCAAGAAAACATCATCAGAGGTATGTGGGTAATTTGGAAAGAGAGAACAGGTATAGACAGCCCGGAAACATGCAACCACCGAGACATGACCAAGGGGTAGGCAATCACTTCCGCCCCGCTTTAGCTTTGAATTCATCCCCTGTATTCCACCGGTTCGTAGGGGGAATGCATTTGAGATTCGACCCGGTTGTCTTAGGATTCTCCCACACTTATTTGGAAGGGCTACTGAAGAGCCTTACACACATATGTCAGAATATGAGGCTACTTCTGGGACCATAGGTGGTCAAGGGTTCACATCTGATGAGGTGAAACTGGTACTCTTCCGGTTTTCACTAAAAGATAGGGCAAAACAGTGGTTTACATCTTTGCCATCTGCAAGCATTGCCACCTGGGCAGAGTTACAGCAGCAATTCCTTGATGAGTACTTCCCACCTCATAAAACCAATGAGGCCCGAGCAGCTATACGGGATTTCAATCAACAAACAGGGGAGCCTTTATATGAGGCGTTTAAAATATTTAAAGAGTTGCTAAGAAACTGCCCACAACATGGGATACAAAAGTGGGAGCTCATACAGGCATTCTATGATGGATTGCTACCTGAATATGTGAGAGATGTCAATGCAACCAGTGCAGGTTCTTTCTTTTCAAATCATGTGGACGATGACTAGGATATTCTGTAAAAGATAACAGTGACATCAAAGAGGCAAGCTGTAACAACCCGGATTTTAGGGCTATTTTTTTTTATTATCATTCTAGAAGATGTAAGTGACACAGACGGGTACCGGTATAGGAATTTATGACACAATTAGTGGTTACAAACGAGGCCCAATGGGCTTGGCCCATCTATGATTTATTAGGCTTAGTCCATACATTAGTCATCGGGCTTGGCCCAATCGTCCAAAAACTCATTAAATATAAAGACACCTGTAAAAACCCGAACGGTTATGCGGTGCTAATCATACCCGACTTGATTCCAGTATGGAACCCGGGGCCATACCATATGCAACATATTACATTAAGAATTACTTAAATAAATACTACCTACATGAATTATGAACTTATAATTATAATATTACTCATACCTATTGCGTGCACTCGGGTATCTAGAAATCCCAAACACTGGTATAAGATGATCCGTACATAAAAATAAGAACAATAATTAATAATAACTAAAGTATGTAGTTATATAAAAGTGAATATTAATGTCTCACATTTATTAGTACTAAAGATAATACCTAGTGTTACAATTTAAATAAATGTTGCATGGTTTATATAAAATCCATGTGTTTATAAAACCCACCATCTAATATGCTTAAGAATCCCTACATATAAATATATGAATCATTTATATAAAAGAATTATTTACCTACTTCTATTTATCTATTTATTTAGTTAAAATCATTAAAAGAACCAATTCTTGTATAAAGGTCTAGCTTACCTTCATAAAGTCAACACTTTTATTTAAACTTTTAAAGAATTACCATAACTTTTTTTTTTGCAATTCTTGTTCCAGGGCTTCATTCGATTTTTTTTAAATAGAATACATTCCATTTTAAAGCAACCTTTTAAGTCCTTAAAACTAGCAAAAAAAAAAAATTCTTTCTTTCCTTTGCAAAATCGTCCAACTCTCACATCCCCATATTTTGAATTCATTTATTTTAATCATCCATCTATATCTTTTAATATCTTGTAAAGAATAATACCAAATCTCCTAATTCCCTATGCATATCCCTTAGAAATCTTGCAATATCTACACACACCAAGAAAATTACGGTCCCTAGATGGAATCAAGGAAAAATCACGCCACCATCCCCCTTCACCAATCGATCTTCATCAGGCATTCTTCAACCCCAAGACCCATTGCATGTCTTCTTGATTAATCTCTTATACCCATTCTTACACTCTTAATTCTCTCTCACAAGCCTTCAAGCAACCTCCATCAGCCCCTGAGTTCGAAACAACCTTCAAACCCTCCTAGAATTCGAATTTTTGGTGAAGAACAAGCAAGGATTCAAGCGAAGTTCATCCCATGTAAGTTATTACGCTATTACCATTCAAACTCTTGTGTTATTCCCTCTTTACATACTAATTTTATCCATAAACTACAGCCATAAACATCCACCGGAGTTCAAGCAATCCATCCTTAACAAGCACTCTCCATCCATTCTTCAATCAAACGGTTTGTATCCAAAAATCCTTAACTATTCACGTATGGATTAATCCTTGTTCTTTGATTCTGGTTTTGATCATCCACTCCCATACCTTGATGTAGGATCGGTAGATACAAGATGGTTCTATTCTAGTTGAGATTGGCGGAAACAATAACAACTAAGCAATGTAAACAAGTAAACAAGAAGAATACTGATTAATGCAATTTGTATTAAGCTTCAAAGGTTACAAGATTACAAGGAAAACTCTAGGAAAGCACACTTGTACAATGAATCGATATACTACTTATATAGTAACTTAGAATCAAGACAGACCCTTGATTCTAAGTATCAGATCTAACACAAGCCGTTGATCTTGTATTGAAGCTATTCTACATGTAACGACAATAAACACTACAAAAGTTATCTTTACTCAAACGTCTTCTTAGGCATCATTGCTTGAATACTTGGAAGAAGAGCGTTGTCGTCTTTTATTGTCTTGCACCAGTAACATTCTTTCTGCGTGGAGTGTGTCAGAGTTGCAGCAGAAAGTTGTCAGTGGTAAAGCTGCTTTATCAAAGCCAGTCAGCAGCAACGATTGATCTTCATCGGGTATGGCTATCAGCAGCATTGTTGGTGATCCGCAGCAGGACACAACTGTCCACAGCTGCTGATGATTTGCCTATCAGCAGCATCAAGTGTTTGATGCTGCTGAGAAGCCTATCCGCAGTAACTCTGGTCTTCAGCAGATAAGTCTGTCCGCAGCAGATTCGTTCATCAGCAGGAGAACAACTATCCGCAGCGAACAGGCTTATCCGCAGAAACTAGTTGGTCAGCAGCAAAACTGTGAAGTCCGCAGCAGTTGTACTTAGAGAATTTTGTAGCCATCAGTCTTTATTTCTATAAACTCCCCCTAGACTGATGCTACCAAAACTCTCTTACTGCTGTTGATGCTGAAGCTTATGCATGTTGACGACTATTCTTGCAACCTCATAGCCTCTCGGGTCCTTGCTGGGATTGTCAAGAGGAAGCTCAGATAGAGTCTTGATGTCTTTGCTTGGCATTTTGAAGATGGCCTTGCTTGAACATCTCATCTTCTGTCCCTTAACATCTATCAAAGTGAACTCATTTTTATCAGCATTGTAGGACCAACTGATGAGTGGAGAGTGGATTTGGAGAGGTTTAGCATCAACAATTACATCTTTGCTAGGATTGAAGTGATGTTTGATCACTAGCAACAGGTGCCTCCTACATTCATTCTCTGGCTCATGAGCTTCACCCAACTTCATCATTCTTCTTAGGTCTGAATCTGGGAGTTGCAGCACCTCATCAATAGATGTATAGATCGATCTTTTCACTTCTTCCCTTCCCCTTAAGACTTCAAACCATTTGTCTTGAGTACTATAAAACCAGACAACGATTTCTCTTGAATCTTCTGGTGTGATGGTAGGTTTGGTTTTCTTCTTGGGAGGCTGTTGATGAGGAGGAGCTGGGTGGGAGATTTTGGACTTTGTGGGAGGAGAGGAGGGAGGTCTAGGATGGAGAGTGGAAGTTTGTTGGATGGAGGAAGTGGGGAATAAGGGAGAAGGCTTGGGTTTCTTTGATTTTTGATCATCTGTTTGAGTTATCACCCTTTTCTTGGAGCCTGTCTTCCCCAATCTTTCTTCCTCTTCCTTCTTGACTTTGGAGTACAGGGCTTGCAGGTTCATGAAACTCATGGGACCTAGCCTTTTTCCACTTTCTCCTCTAGCCTTTAGGAAGTCAATCATGACCTTCCTTTCTTCATGGGTCCTGATATTGAACGCAATGGTCTTCTTGGATTTCTGTTTGGCTTTTTCTTCTTCTTCAGCCTTTTTCTTATTTGCCAATTGACCTTGCTGACCCATGAAGGCTCTATAGATTTCTTTATTTGATAATTTCTCAAAGTAGTCTGCATCCTCACCTTGAGAAATCAGAGCCTCTATCCACTCCTCTCTCATTTCTTTGGCTAGTTCAGAATCAGTTATTCTGAACTTAGCCTCTTCCTTTTTCTTCTTCTCTCTTTCTTCTTCTACTTTATTTAGCTGTTCCTGCAGCTGAAGAGCTAGGGCTTCATCTTCTTGCAATTGAGAAGCTGCAGGAATTTTGACTTTTAGATCATCCAGCTGCTTAGCATAGAGCTGGATTTGTTGTTCTCTGAGGAGTATGGAAGCTTTTCTTTCTTGAATTTTTTTTTCTTCCATCTCCTCTTCTTCTCTTCTTCTTCTTCTTCTTCTTATTCTTCTTTCCTCCCTTTCCTTCTTCTCTTTCAATAATCTCTCTTCTACTTCTTCAGTCATTATGCCCTTCCCCTTGTCTTTGTTTGATGCCTCTGCTTCAGCTTCATTGATCACTACAGCAGATGTAGGAGATGCTGTTGGAATCTCTGCTTCAGCTTCATTGGCAATTTGAGGAGTAGACAAGGGAAGGACACTTGCTTCATCTTCTTCCCATTCAAATCCAGTTACTTCCTTCCACACTGCCCTTGCCTTTTCCTTTTCTGTTCTTTTAGATTCTTCTTCAGTGTTCAGGATGACAGTTGGTGAGGAGGGAAAGGATAGGTCTGAGTCTGAGTCATCTTCTGCAAGGCGTCCCTCCTTTTCAAGGTAAGCTTTGATAGTCTTGATCATTGCTTGACTCTCTAAGGAGTTGACATTGCAGATGTGTGTTTTCAAGACCTTGCGCAGGAAGTCTGAATTGAGGAGTAGGATCTCATGGATGTTGTTGATTGAGATAGATGATCCATTACTCAGGAAGAAGGTGAAGCCAGAGGGCCCAGTGCTTGACCATCCTAGCACTTCCAGGCCCCTGACCATTTCATTGTACAGGAATCTTCTCCAGCATAGAAGTTCATCTTCAGTTAAGGCACTACTCCTGATCAATGCAAGTCTTGGAGCCAGCCTTCGTTCTGATGCTGTTGAAGATTCTGCATGGTGTTCAGGATATCCCACCCTGTTTGCTTCTTCTAGGAGTCTTTCAAACCAGGGTAGATTATCCTCCATCAAGACATAGAACCTGTCGATTGCAAGTTCTGCTGAGAGATCTGTAGAGGTGTTGGTGCAGCTGGATAGGTACAGTTCAAGCACTTAAAGTGGATTTAGTGCATTCCAATTCAGCTCTTCTACCCCACCAAACTCCTTTCCAATCCAGAATCTCTCAGATAGACCATCCATTGATCCTCCATCTGTTGTGGAAGCTATTGAAGCCAGTGAAGCCAGAACCAGACTCTCCAATGTCACCAGCAGCAGCCTTTCTGAACATGAAAATCTGAATGAAGACTCATCTGTAAATGCTGCAGATGCTGCTGATGCTATTGCTGATAATGCTGATGCTGCTGTTGATGTTGAAGACTCTTCCACCTTGAATGAAGAGTTTCCTGATCAAAATCAAAGCAATCTTGAACAAGGGATAATCTACACAAGGTCTTTGAGCTCAGAACACACATCTGCAATGTCAACTCCTTAGAGAGTCAAGCAATGATCAAGACTATCAAAGCTTACCTTGAAAAGGAGGGACGCCTTGCAGAAAATGACTCAGACTCAGACCTATCCTTTCCCTCCTCACCAACTGTCATCCTGAACACTAAAGAAGAATCTAAAAGAACAGAAAAGGAAAAGGCAAGGGCAGTGTGGAAGGAAGTAACTGGATTTGAATGGGAAGAAGATGAAGCAAGTGTCCTTCCCTTGTCTACTCCTCAAATTGCCAATAAAGCTGAAGCAGAGATTCCAATAGCATCTCTTGCATCTGCTGTAGTGATCAATGAAGCTGAAGCAGAGGCATCAAACAAAGACAAGTGGAAGGGCATAATGACTGAAGAAGTAGAAGAGAGATTATTAAAAAAAAATAAAAAAAAAATAAAAATAAATCAATGGATGGTCTTTTCAGTCTGATAGAGGGTTTAGGAAAATCCAGTCTGTAGTCAGAGGAGGAAGTGGAAGCTGATGCTTTGGAAGAGGTAGACTCCATATTTGAGAAGATGAAAGGCACAATTATCTGTGTGAAGGAGTCTATATCAAGGAGCCAGTCTGGGCCTTTTCCCTGTTCACATGCAATGTGTTCCCTACATTCCACATTTGCTGATTTTTCCATAATTCTTGTTCTTGAGTTGAATACTCTGTAGGCCTTGGATTGAGAGGAATAGCCCACAAAATATCCTTCATCAGATTTGGCACCAAACTTAGGAAGAACCCCATGTGTAATCAGAATTGTGCATGGACATCCAAAAGGTTTTAGAAATCCAATGTAGGGAACTCTTTTGAACCAGAGTTCATAAGGTGTCTTGTTGAGAGGCTTAACTATGAGTACTCTATTCTGCACATAGCAAGCTGTACTGACTGCTTCAGCCCAGAATGTGAGAGGCAGTTTTGAGTCAGCCAACATAGATCTTGCTGATTCAATTAGAGTTCTGTTTCTTCTTTCAGCAACCCCATTTTGTTGAGGAGTTCTTGGAGCACTGTATTGTCTTTCTATGCCCTTGCTCTCATAAAAACAGTTCAAGGTGTGGTTCTTGAACTCTGTACCTTGATCACACCTTATGATTTTGACTTTCTGATTGCTTTGATTCTCTACCCTAAGAATGTAGGATTTGAGGATCTCAGAAGTTTCATCTTTTGTTCTCAAGAAGTATACCCATGAGAATCTGGTGTAGTCATCAGTTATCACCAGACAGTATGACTTCTTGCCCATTGACATGACATTTGTAGGACCAAAGAGATCCATATGCAGCAGCTGTAGTGGAGTGTCATTTGTATTCAAAGTCTTGGGCTTGTGAGAACTCTTGTGTTGCTTCCCCTTCAAACAAGCAATGCAATGATCTTCTAGTTGGAATTCTTTGTCAGGAAGCCCTCTAACAAGATTATCCTTCACCAACTTGTTAATGGTTTTGATGTTAACATGGCTTAATCTCCTGTGCCAGAGAGCTGATTCATCAACTGAAGCTTTTGACTGAAAATAGGATACACTGCCAGATGGAGTGACCTCATTCATGTCAAGCACATAAAGATTTTCTTTTCTCTGAGCAGTTAATAGGATCTTTTCTGGAGGAGGTTTGGTTAAGCCAGGAGATAGTACAAAACATTCTTTATCTGTGAAGAGAATCCAATGCTTTTGATCACAGACCTGGGAAACACTCATGAGATTGAAGTCCAATTCTTTGACATAGTTTACCTTTTCAATACTCATTCTTTCGTTGGACACAGTTCCTTGTCCAGTAATAGATCCTCCTTTTGAGTCACTTCCAAAGGCAACATATCCTCCATTGAAATGTCTGAAGTTAGAGAGGATGGATCTGTTGCCTGTCATGTGCGTGGAACAACCACTGTCCACAACCCAGGTGTTATTCTTGTGACCTGGCTGTCCCTGCACATGAGAGAGATCTAGTTAGTGGGAGGAATACAAGAGCTTGCATCCTTGGAAAAATGTGTTATTGGATTATCAGTATCAGCATGCTTGCATTCAATGGAACCAATGATGATTCTTGGAGGGATCTTGGCTTTCCATTGCTAAGGTGGTGGTTTTCCAGATCTCTTTGCTTTGTCAGCAGCAGATGTTGCAATTGAGGACTTTGGCTTATCAGCAGCAGATTTTGTTGCTGCTGATGGTTTTACTTGAGCAGCAGCAAACTTGGTTGCTGCTGAAGGCTTCTCCTTTGATTTCCTGGGCTTCACTTGATCAGCAACATTTTTGTTTGCTGTTGATGGTTTAAACACAGATGTATGCCTATCCTGCTTCACCTTGCTGATAGGCGTTTGTTTAAGAGGGGCTTGATGAACAATCTGGTTAAATGGATTAAACTTACAATTTGCAGCAAAGTGGTCTGATTCACCGCAGATGATGCAAGATTGTTAAGGTTTTGGTAGATGCTTTCTTGGTGGAGATAAAGAGTTTCTGAACTGAGTTGCTTTGGCTTTAAAACTTCTTACCTTTTTGTTCTTGTTTGTCTTCTCAAAGGCATGCTGCTTTAAGTTTCTTTGTTGCTCAAGGTAGTAGAAGCAGGTGCTGGCAGTATGATTGTATTTCCCACACACAAAGCATGATTGAGCCAGTTTGTCCCTTTGAAAGTACACATAGTCCTTTCTTTTAAACAAATCTTTGAAGTTCCAAGGATGAGCTTTGTTGTGCTCAAAAGTGGCTTCTTCCAATGTCTTTTGAACATATGGAGCTCTCTCTCCAGGCGCATGACATATGTCAAACACCTTCCTTTGTTGGATTGATTTGGATTGAGGCTTTGGGTTTGTGGAGGTTGAAGACTGTCCCTTAACATTTAGCTTTCTTCCTTCTGGAGGATAGCTAATTTTGATCTGTTTGGATGGTTGAGGTACTGGTACTGAAGCAGCTGGTACTTGTTTTGAAAGGATGAAGGGCCTGGATTTGTTTAAATGACTTCAAGGACAGGTGGTGATGAAGCTTCATTGGTTTCAGTGGAGTCTGAGCAAGTTGACTCAGACTGAGCCGAGGTAGTGCATTCTTGCACCAGTGGTTCATCCCTTGAAGGATCAAGATTTCGGTTAGCCTTTTCAAGATTTGAGAGATTGAAGCTTGGTTCATGGATGGCAACGTAGTCATCAGGAGGTGCAACGGATTGGTACTGTTCAGCATGGTACCCCAGACCAGTTTTTACCTTGTCATGAACTTGAGCATCTAAAAGTCTTTGCAACTTTTTGGATGCAAATTCATATTTTTCAACATGAACTTTCTGTTCTGCCAACTCTGCTCTGGTAGCTTTTAATTCAACCAGTAGATCATCAATTTGAGTTTCAAGATTGGTTTGTTCATGTTTTAATAATGAAATCTCTTTCTTTAGGCAGTTAATTTTTTCTTTATAACTGTTTTCAACCTTTTTGAATTCAGATTTCATTTGATGAAACTCTTCATTTTGATCTATAAGGTTTTGATTAGGCATTCTGTAGCCTAACACCTTATCAATACAAGCTTGGGAACAGAGATGTTCATATACCTGAGGCGGTATCTCAGTTGTGTCTGCCATAAGAGCTTGGTTGTTGGCAGGAAGATCTTCATACTGGAAGCTCCAGTCAAAGTCAGAATTTCCAACAACTGCACAAGCTGCAGTTTGAGCTGTAGGAGTAGCTTGTTGCTATTGTTGTCTTGGCTGGGCTTGGTGAGCTTGTCTTGATTGAGCAGCAGCAGGGTTTGCCTTAGGTGCCTTGAATTCTCTAGCAAAATGACCCAGTTGGTTACAGTTGAAACATCTTAATTTGCTTTTATCCAAGCCAACTCTGGTGTTGTAGTTATTGCTTGGAATGAGTCTTCATGTTCTAGAGTAGAACCTTTTTGCTCTTAGAGAGAGCATGGCATAAGAGTGTTGTATGTCCATTTCTTCTAGATCATCTGGATGGAAGCATTCAAGATCCTCCTTGATAAAGGACATGTTGCTTGAGTTTTCAGAAACAAAAGCAGCAGAGGTTGAGGCTTGAGGATGAGCTTCAAGAAGAAATGGTGAGGTGTTTGGTTGAGAGGTTGGAGTCTGAGGATGTGTGACAATGGGAGGATATTAGTTGCTTGAACTAGGACCTGAGTGGTCAGAGTGGAGAGCAGAAGAGGTGGTGGTGGATGTTGAGGCTGTTTGGTAGCTTGAGCTTCTTTCCTTGGCCTGAATCATCTCTAATTCATAGGTCTTTAGCATACTGAAAAGCTCAGTCATTTGTAGAGTCTTCAGATTCTCAGTTCTTCTGATGGACACTGTGTAGAGTGTCCAGCAGCTGGGTAGAGACCTGATGAACTTCTTGAGAATGTCTTCATTCTCCAGCTTCACTTTAGAGCACTGTAGCTCACCTATAAGATAAGTATATCTGTTATATAGCACAGTTAGAGACTCACCTTCCTTTCGGACAAAGTTTTCATATTTTTGCTTCAGAATGTCTCTTCTGTTTTCTTTTACTTCCTCTGATCGAGCAAACATTTTCTCAAGAGCCTCCCATAGCTCCTTGGCAGTTCTGTATCCTCTGAAGTTGTGAAACACTTCATTTGGCTGGCACATTTGAATGGCTCCCAAAGCCTTGAAATCTACCTCCATCTTCTTGATGTCTTCATCTGAGTATTTGGAGGATTCTTTGGGGACCAATGTACCTCCGGAATCAGCGGAGGCCACTATGGGTATATATGGTCCATCTTTAATGGATCTTCACATCCCATATTCTTGATAGCAGAAGAAGTTTTCCATCCTGTTCTTCCACATATCATAGTCTTCTCCAGACACCAGTCTTGGTGGTCTGTTGATGCTTCCAATATCTTCAAATCCGTTGTTTTGTGCCATTTTTTTGATTTGTGATAATGGGTGACTTTAGCAAAGAGATAGTTTAGAATAGAACCAGAGAATGATTAAACAAGTGTGAGTTTGTTTAATCTGTGAGCCAAAGCTCTGATACCACTTGTAGGATCGGTAGATACAAGATGGTTCTATTCTAGTTGAGATTGGCGGAAACAATAACAACTAAGCAATGTAAACAAGTAAACAAGAAGAATACTGATAAATGCAATTTGTATTAAGCTTCAAAGGTTACAAGATTACAAGGAAAACTCTAGGAAAGCACACTTGTACAATGAATCGATATACTACTTATATAGTAATTTAGAATCAAGACAGACCCTTGATTCTAAGGATCAGATCTAACACAAGCCGTTGATCTTGTATTGAAGCTATTCTACATGTAACGACAATAAACACTACAAAAGTTATCTTTACTCAAGCGTCTTCTTAGGCATCATTGCTTGAATACTTGGAAGAAGAGCGTTGTTGTCTTTTATTGTCTTGCACCAGTAACATTCTTTCTGCGTAGAGTGTGTCAGAGTTGCAGTAGAAAGTTGTCAGTGGTAAAGCTGCTTTATCAAATCCAGTCAGCAGCAACGATTGATCTTCATCGGGTATGGCTATCAGCAGCATTGTTAGTGATCCGCAGCAGGACACAACTGTCCACAGCTGCTGATGATTTGCCTATCAGCAGCATCAAGTGTTTGATGCTGCTGAGAAGCCTATCTGCAGCAACTCTGGCCTTCAGCAGATAAGGCTGTCCGCAGCAGATTCGTTCATCAGCAGGAGAACAACTATCCACAGCGAACAGGCTTATCCGCAGCAACTAGTTGGTCAGCAGCAAAACTGTGGAGTCCGCAACAGTTGTACTTAGAGAATTTTGTAGCCATCAGTCTTTATTTCTACACTTGACAGCAGGTTTCTGTCCCTGTGAAGGTCCTTATCAACTCCAAGAAACTTCCAAGAATCACCCCTAAGAAGGTAACCCGAAAAACCGTTGTAATCCGTCAATTTCATGTGTTAAATTCATGTTTTCTAAAAGCTATTGCACTAAGTCTGATTCCTTGTTAAACCCATGTTTTATCAGCCCCCTGGATCAGCTTGAAGTTGCCTACTCGTGCGTATAATCACCCCCTCAAAAAGGTACACTAAGCTTACCCGAAAACCTTACGTTTACAAGCATTATTTTCACTATTTTACACCGTTGTAGGCACATATGACCTCCCTATATGTCCAAACCACTAAAAATACTAAATTTACAGATTACTAAGTTCCTAAAGCTGACTCATAACAGCCTATGGCTCTAAACTTGAAAAGATGTCAAAAACTATCGAAAAACCGTTGTGAAACCGTAAAAAACGGATTCCACAATCTTATTTATTTAAAAAACAACCTTTTCACCAACAAACTTGTAAACTCAGAATTTTTCCAGAGGAAATATGTCCCAAATAAAGAGTTTTCCAAAAATAATCACTTGAAACGCTTACAAAACGACCGTACGATTTTGAAACGTGTTTTAGAGCCGTAAATTGGGAAAAATATTTAGACACCTCAGAAAATTATGAAATTTTACAGGAAACCTTACAATACTAATTTAAACCCAGGAAAAATGTTGAATTAGGTAAAGGTCTTCAATTAGTATGATTCTTGTTTAACGTACATAAAATAAACCGATAACAACATGAATTTTTAATAAATAGTTTTTCTGACCAAAAACTAAGTTTTATAATTTTTAGGACTTAAAAATACTCTACTAAGGCTGTATAAAATGTAAAGTCGAATTTCTAAGTTAATTTAATAATATTTAGGAATTTAGGTCATTTATAGACAATTAAATGCACTAAAAATAGAAAAATACAGAAAATAATTATATAAAAATTATTTTTATAACTTATGAGTCTTAAAATACTGTAGAAAAATATAACCTAGAAATTTTGAGGTAATTTTAATTATTTAAGAAAATATATCATTTAAACGCGTTATAATGATAGTTAATTAAGTAAAAGTAACAAAATCAATAAAATAGTTATAAACCTTATTTTTCCAGAATTTTTTTCTTGCATAACCTAAGTATGACTCCCACTTGAATTATATAGATAACCTTATATTATATATTAGTTAATCACTTCAAAAGCGTGAGTCTTAGCAAAACCGACATGTTAGAATAAAGCAATATTACAATATTATTGGTTTACCTTATTTTGTAGAGATAGATGATTTATATAATAAATAAGAACCATAATAACTTAAGTATTAATATGTATACTAAACCTAAGCTTATTCGATGATAAATAATATAGTAACCAAACTAATAGAGCGGGTTCTTTTGGACGTAGTGTACAATATCACCTTAGGACACCGACACGTATGGACTAGTCTATGATATTTGAATTATTAGTAACAATTTGTTCTAAACATAGGGGCCCTAGTTTGTACCAACCGACGACTTATCTTTCAAGCTACCACAAGGTGAGTTCATGTGATCCCTGTTTTATAAATTATTTCTATACACGTTTTAGGGACATGAGATACATACTCCTAAACTATTTTATACTTGGTGTGATATATAAATAAGGTCATTTTAGCTGCCATAACGAATCCCCAAACTTTTGTACACAATCATTAACTCCTTTCGAGCCAGCGAATATATGGGTAGTACTATATGGTGAAACCCCCGCACACCATGGGCCCGACGTAACCGGGACAACCTCCCATGGAATGATAATCATATAATGATGATAAATATCTTGTGACATATATTCGTTTAACAGTTGTAAGCTTATGTTGGCAGACATGAGCGATTAAACCCATAACAATAAGGGGTATGGGTTAGGGGAAAATTATTATTTCTAGATGTCCACGGGTTGTGGGCACAGGGTTGATTGTGACCTTATTTATTATCCACCAAACTTATTTATTTGTGTCTGTTGTCTAAAACGCATGAATTCACCAACATTGTGTTGACGTATTTTGAGTATGTATTTCAGGTACTAACCAAGAGAAGGAGACTTAGGCACAATACTTAGAGTACAACCATGAAGAAACTAGAAGAATAAATTGTTTAGACATTAGTACTTTGATTGGTTGTAACTTTGTTTTTATTTACTTTCAAGATATGTATTTTTGAGTTTGGACGCTTAGTCCAACTAAGTAATGTAATTTTTATTTCCGCTGCGTTTGGTTGATATCAGTCTTCGCGCCTAGCCCCCTGGTTGGGTTGTGACACAAGCTAATGCAAATAGACGAGCAAAGACTGGAGTAACTACTAAGGCAGTTGATTATGAAACTCAAAAGCGTCTAGATGCCATGGAACTTCAAATGGCAAGACTTGGTAGGCCTAGTGGAAGAGAGGTGTCCAATGTCTCACAGGGATACCCAGTGTGTGATGGATGTGGTGATTTGGGCCACACTGTGGGGAGCTGTCCAAGAGAACAGGGCAAGCCAGAAGAAGTGAACCAGATTGGAGGTGATAGGAAGTCGGACCTGAATGCAACTCACTACCATCCGGGACTCCGGAATCATCCTAATTTCAGGTACGGTAATGCATTTAATCAACTTAATCTTAACTTTCAGGTTCCTGATGTGCAGGGTGGAAGTTAACAGCAGTACCAGTACCGCCAACAAAGCTATAATCAAGGCGGGTATCAAAGAAATCCAGGTAATCAGGGGTACCCATAAGGGGGTTATAAACAGAGAAATTACCAACATAATCAACTCCAACAAAACCAGCAAAGCAAACGTGCAGCTGACGGTGACCCGCAGCTCGCAGCCATATTGGAATTCTTGAAAAGGATTGAGCAGGATAAAGAGATCCAGATCAAAACCAATGAGTCGTTTGAACGACAACCGGGTCAACTAGCTGAAAAAATGTCAGATGTAGTGGGGCGAGCACCGGGGCAACTCCCAAGTGATACGAAACTAAATCCACAATATCAAGGAGCAAGCTCCTCGTGGTCAAGGAATGCATATTTTAGTGTAGAGAGTATGCAAGAAGTCAGTGAAGAAAGTGAGTTAGAAGATGACGGTGAGCAAGGTGAACCAATTATCCCCATTGAAGTGGGAGGTTTGCAGATTGAGCAGGCTCTGTTAGATTATGGGTCAAGTGTCAGCATCTTACCAGGAAACTTATATGATCGGTTTGACCTTGGCCCACTAGAACAGGTTGACACTACGGTGGTGTTAGCTGACTTAACAAGGAAACGGGCTCGAGTTATGGTCAAAGGTGTTGCGGTCAAAGATTTTCTGGTGGTTGAGTATGAACAGGCAGTGAAGGAGAAGCAATATAGGGTAATCCTGGGTAGACCATTCTTGGCAACTGCCAATGCTTTAATCAATTGCAGAGACAACACGGTCAGCATGTCATTCAGTAACAGGGAGTTTAACTTAGACATTCGTTCTCTTACTTTTACATATTTTTACAAAGTTAAATGTCCTAAAAACAGGTGTTACTAACAAATGTCCCCCTCGGTCCAAAGTGGATGAGGGTGACAAAGATAAAAGTGTTGTGATTGATAGGTCAGAGTTGCAGAGAGTGATGATTGAGGAAGTAAATGCAGCAAACCCCAAGTGTGGGGAAGTTGGAATACAAGTGTGAAGGCCACCATTGAAGCCTCAGGTGGAAAGCACAAGTGATCATATCAGATCAGGCACAGGATCATCAAGGTCGCCAAGGGGGTCAAAAAAACCTCCTAAATTCTTCAAGAGTTCATATGAAACCGGTGATCCTTGGATCCTGAAGGATGAAGAAGAAATCATGGATGGGGAATACATGCAGAATATGAACCTGAATAGTAATGACCACCCAAGGGCAAGTACAGTATTTGGAAAGCAGTTCGTATTCCAACCACCATAACATCATTGAGGTACACTGCGTCCGGCTGAAGAAGTTAAACTTAGCGCTACTAGGAGGCAACCTAAGGTTAGTTAGCTTTATTTTCATGTCTAGTTAAATAAACGTTGTGGGTGTGTTATCTAGAAACCCTCACGAGACTAAACTCGTCCTCTCGGGCTACCAAGGGGTTTAAAAGGCTTGTTGCATATGCTAAATGCCTCCGTGATTCCTACGAAAGTGAGTTAGGTTGTCATTTCTTTATTTTAGTTAATTGTATGCAATTGGCCAAGTGTGGGGACGTCTCTGGGGGAGATGATGGTTGGATAGAGTGTAATTGAGGGCAATACACAAACCCCTGGGGGGTAGGATGCCGTTGTAGAGTTTGTAGAAATTTTTGAGTTTTTTCAGTTTTTCGGTATAGTTTTGTGTTTTTCTAAGTTTTTGCAGGGATTCGTGGCCATTTGGGTGACAAAAATATCAGGAAAGACATTCCAGGTATGTGTGCATATAATCTAAGTGTTGGAATGAGTTTTTGAAGAAGTTGAAAATTTTGAGTTTAGATGGTGAAAAATTTTCTAAGACAAAAAGTGAGAAAATTTTCTAATCTTTCTGTGATGGAGGCCTCTTCGCGCCACGCGAAGAGTTGGTGGCCAGTTCTCGCGACACGAGAAGAACAAATGACGGGGCCGGTTAAACTTTTGTCCCTCACGGTACGCGAGGGATTTCTCCCAGTTTTTCGCGGTACGTAAGGGACCCATGAAACCCTAATTTTTTATTTTTTCTTATTTGAGTCGTTCGAGTCCGTCATGTATTTTTATTTTCTTTAAGTCATTATATTGAGTCGATATGATGCTTGTGGGTTTGTTTCGAGCTTATTTTGCAGGTTTGGATTTGAATTTCCCGTACTCAATCTCCATTCGGGGGACGATATCTGACTTTCGATTGATTCTTTTGTACCAAGCAACCGGCTTGTATCCGTGGAGCACAATCGCGAATGAAATGCTATACAATCGTCTATCCAGCTAAGTTTTAATTTTTGTAGTTTGTTTTCGTTTTGAGTTTCTCATCCTACATTGAGGACAATGTAGAGTTCAAGTATGGGGATGGGAGACCTTAGACCAGGTCTGTATTTTGAGTCTGTATTTTAAGTCATAAAAATCAGAAAATCCATAAAAATTTAAAAATTTTCAAAAATGTCCCTGGATTAAATTTTTGCAACTAAATAGAAAACGATAGTACAATCGGGAACTGTGTGATGGAGGCATAATAGTTTAATCATTGTGATGTCTAAAAGTAATGTTTTAATGTTTAAAGGAAGCTAGAATGGTTTGAATTGGTGAGTATTTGTAATTGCAGGTTGAATGATTAAATGAAGCAAAACAGCACAAAAAAAGGAGCTGCGTATTTGGTCCAGCGTAGGCAGAGGAAAAGCAGCGTATTTGGTATTTGGGCAGCGTATGATACGCCGGTATCAGCGTATGATACGCCCGGGACGCTGCAAAGTCGAGATTTTGAGATTTTTGACCATATTTAAAGGATGATTTTTAGGGTTTCGAATATACCTTCTTCTTGGACGAATTCCAGAGCATCTGGGGCGATTTTTAGGTTATTTTATTTTTCGGTTCATTATTTCAATCAAGATCGAAGATTCCGGGTTAGTTTGTTTTGGATACAATAATGGTTATGCGTAGCTAATTCACTCGTGGTTGTTCCCGGGTGTAGGATTGCTTATGTTTTATGACTTTTTCTGGGTTTATACTTTGATGGATTGGATTTGTGATTTAATCGTATGATTACTTGCAATCTTTTGTTTTTCCGTTATTGATTAAACAGTTTGGTTCATTGGAATTTGGTGTTGTCATCAGTTACTTGGTTGTTTAATCGTGAACCATTGATTCCATCAGATTTTATGTTCTAAAATTGGTAGTTAATTAGCTAGTTATTCAACAGGTGTCAATTATTCGGTTTTATAATCGTTAATCAACACAGTCAAATATTTCGGCTTTTACCTATTTATCAATAAGTGGTGTTTTGCAATCCATGTCTATGTGGACTTCAACAAGTATTTATCTAGTTTGTCTTTAACGTGTGTGATCCGAACCCGGGAGCGATCCGTTTTCTCTTAATCACTTTTAAGTCAATTAAAGTTTGTTGCTTTGGCAATAGTTTTCTAAATCGATAATCAAAGTCTAGTAGTTTCTGCGTTTTTATTAAGTAATCATTAAATAGTGTTTTCCACGAATTCCTTGTGGGTTCGACAACCATACTTTTCGTACTACAGTCTTAAGTAGCTAAGGAATAGTTTTTAATTACATTTTTGATTAGCCTTCGACACGCGATCAAAATGGCGCCGTTGCCGGGGAATACGTGCGCATAGTGCTATTTTTGATTTGCGTTGTTTAGTGCAGTACTACTTTGGTGTGTTTACTTGTGTAGGTCTACAGGTTTATGCATACATGGCGTTCAGTAAGAACATCACCACTCTTGTTTGATCCAGAAATAGAAAAAGCAGCAAAAGCAAACAGAAAACTTCAAGGAACAGTCCAAACAATCTTAGAGAAGCTTGACAGTCCATCTGTGAGGATGTCACAAAATCAACCTATAATCCAGGAACCTAATCAAGGTGGGGATCAAAACCCACCAATTTCACCCCAACCAGATATGCTATTCCCCGACTAACAACAAAACCAACCAAACCCATCTCAAAACCAACAACCACCTATTCCACCAAATCAAAACCAACCACCACCACCCATATTCCAACAACCTTTACCTCAACCCGTGTTCAGAAATCAACCTTATTAGCCTCGGGATAGTTACCCGATCTAATCAGATTATGAAGATGATGAGCTGATGTCACCGGGACGCAAACATCACCCACATCACGGTTCTCAACATCAGAACTGGGATGAAGAAGAAGAAGAGTGGTACGACAAGAACCACCAGGAGGCATTCCCTCCCAAAAATCAGAGAGTAGATGGAGTGGATGGCTGGGTATAACCACCACCAAGGGCAAATTATGGGTACTAACCAAGAAATCACCGCCAGGATAATCCGGGTAATTTTGAGAGAGATAATCGATACAGGCAGCCTCCACAAAACCGACAAAACTTTAGAGAGGAGCCACCTAGAAACAGAAACATGGCCAGACAAGATCAGGGGGTGGATAGTCAATTCCACCCTGCCTTAGCCCTGAATGCCTCCCCCGTCATACCACCAGTTCGTAGGGGGAATGCATTTGAGATCAGACCTGGATGTTTAGGGATCCTCCCACATTTCTTTGGGAGAGCTACTGAAGAGCCTTATACCCACCTCTCTGAGTATGAAGCCACATGTGGAACTATAGGTGGTCAGGGATTTACTAAGACGAGGTGAAACTGGTGCTATTCCAGTTTTCACTAAAGGACCGAGCAAAACAATGATTTCTTTCACTTCCGTCTGCTAGTATTGCCACCTGGGCATAGTTACAGCAGCAGTTTCTGCATGAGTATTTCCCACCTCATAAAAGCAATCAGAGATTTCAGGCAGCAATCCGGGGAGCCTTTCTACGAGGCATTCAAGAGATTTAAAGAGCTGTTAAGAAATTTCCCACATAATGATATAGAAAAGTGGGAATTAATCTAGGAGTTTTATGATGGTCTACTGCCTGAGGATTTGAGAGATGTGAACTCCACCAGTAACGGGTCATTCTTCTCTAACCATGTGGATGATGATTGGGACATACTGGAAAGAATAGCAGTCACATCAAAAAGGCAAGCCCATGCTAGTAGGAGGGCAAAGACATGTGCTTCTATAAAGTCATTGGACTATGAAACACAGAAAAGGTTAGATGCCATGGAGATTCAGATGGCACGTCTTGGGAGGCCTAGTGGTAAGGATGTGGCGAATGTGTCATAAGCGTATCCGGTGTGTGACGGGTGTGAAGAGTTGGGCCACATATTGGCAAATTGCCCAAGGGAGCAAGAAAAAGCAGAAGAGGTAAATGAGCTTGGTGGTGAACGAAGACAACATGATACAACTGCTACCCATTATCATTCGGGACTCAGAAATCACCCGAACTTCAGGTACAGTAATGCTTCTAATCATATGAATCCTAACTTTCAGGGTTCTAATGTGCAGGGTGGAGGACAACCACAACAGCAGCAATACCAGAACCGCCAACAAGGATACAATCAAGGCGGATATAAGAGGAACCAAAGTAATCAAAGCTATCAGCAAGGGTATCAAAGAAACTATCAACCACAGAATCAGCAGAGTGGAACTGCAGGAGGTGAGGAACTAGGGGGTAATCAATTCAATGCCCTTATGGATGCAATCAAAGGGTTAAAGAAAGAAAATGAAGATGCATTCAGGGAATTGAAGAAAGATAATGAGGTCCTGGATAAGACGGAGAATGCTTTATCCAAACAAGTAGGGCAGTTGGCGGAAGAAATGTCGAAAAGGGATACAGGAAAGCTACCGAGTAATACTCAGACCAACCCACAACATCAAGGAGCCAGCTCCTCAGGGTCAAAGAATTCTTATGTTAGTGCGGTGAGTACCTACGAAGATAGTGAAGAGAGTGATTCGAAAGATGATGGTGAGCAAGGAGAACCCATTATCCAAGCTAAAATTGGGGGATTGAATATTGATCAAGCGTTATTAGATTATGGGGCAAGTGTCAGCATACTTCCGGGGAGCTTATATGATCGGTCTGACTTTGGCCCGCTGCAAGAAGTTGACACCACTATGGTGTTAGCCGACTTGACACGGAAACATGCTCGAGGGATGATTAGAGGTATTGCTATGCAGGTTGGGGAATTGTATTACCCTGAAGACTTTTTGGTGCTCGAGTACGCACCGACTGTGAAGGAGAAGCAAGCGAGGGTCATCCTAGGAAAACCATTTTTGGCAACTGCCAACGCTCAGATCAACTGCAGGGATAAAACAGTAAGCATGGAATTTGGCAACCGTGAGTTTAATTTAGATATTCATTCAAATTCTTTTGTATATTTTAGTAAAATTAAACATTCAAAATCAGGTGCTACTAATAAGTGTCCTCCTCGTTCCACAGTGGATGAGGGTGGCGTAAACGATAAAGGTTTTGTGGTTGACAGGTCTGAGTTGAGCATTGAGAAGCAGAATGTAATGGATGCAACGCCACTCAAGTGTGGGGAAGGTGCAGTACATATGGGAAAGCCACCATGGAAGCATCAGGTGGACAATGCAGATGATTATGTCAAATCAGGAACAGGATCATCGGGATCACCAGCTGGATCAAAGAAACCGTCCAAGTTTATGAGGCATTCATATGAAACGGGTGAGTCTTGGGTAATGCGAGATGAAGAAAAAGAGTCCCGTGCTGTGGAACATATGAGGACACTCAAGTTGAATGGAAAGGATGGCCGAGCAGGTGAGGTAGCATTTGGAAAGGAATTTGTGTTCCAACCACCATAAGAGCTAAATCAGGTACGGTCTGGCTGAAGACCTTAAAAACTTAGCGCTAAACGGGAGGCAACCCGGTTGTTTGCATTTGGTTTTGTTTTTGTTTTTGTTTTTGTTTTAGTTCGTTGTCAATATAGCAAGACCCAAGTGTGGGGAAGGCTTATAGAGGTAATCAGGAACTTTGTGGGTGTGTTAACTAGAAACCCTCACGAGACTTCACTCGTCTACTCGGGCTACCGAGAGGTTTAAAAGGCTTGTTGCATACGCTAAATGCAACCGTGATTCCTACGAAAGTGAGTTTAGGAGTTTGTTCTGTGCACACGAGGACCTTGACAACGAGGACATAATCAGGTCATGTGCTCTTTCTTAGCTTTATTTTAATTTATTTGGTTTGATTGATTTGTGTTATTTATTTTGTTGTTTTTAGTTTTAGCTGTTTGTAATTGAGTCTTATCACCTTGGGGCAGTGGAGGTTTGCATGATGAATGTGGGAAATGGAATGGTTTGTACCCTTGAACCGCACAAAATTTTCATTTTAAATATACATTGGGGACAATGTAAAGTTTAAGTGCGGGGATGGGGAAAGAAATTTGAAAGTATTGAAATTTTGAAAAAAATGTCCTGAGTAAGTTCAATTGTGTTTAAAAACCGGATTTTCAATGTAAATCGCCAACATTTTACCTACCGAAACATAGGTCGAGGTCCCTGGTTATGGTCGTACTCTTTAAGTTGCATGATAAAGTAGCCTAGCAAACTTTTTCAGAAATTGGTAGAAGTGTCTAACCGAGGGTAACATTCTAGACGGTGGACTTGCATGCATGCTTTCACATCGGTAACCCGATATCCACCATTTTGTGAGGATTTGAGCCTTATTTTGAGTTGTAGAACATAAGTAGGAATAATTGCTCATTTTCTGTTCTTGTGTGTTTACCATAATGTTACATCCTTTTAGAACTTGCTTTTGTCATACGTGTTGAGACCATGAACTAAGATTTTGCGCAAAGATGATTAAGGCATTAGGTTTAGCCCCTTTTTGTTTAGCCTTTTCTTTTGTTTTCCCTACCTAGTACATTTTCCCTTAGAAGCCACTTTGAGCCTGAGCCTGAGCCTTTCGTTTGTTAAGCTCGTAACATGAGCCCGAATCCCTTCTTAGCCTTTTTATTTAATTTTTAGCCCGGTGAATTGGAATGCAATTAAGTTAAGTCTGCGTAAGTGTAGAAATAAGGAAAGGGAAAAACTTGTGTACAAGCAGAGTGATGTTGAATGAGAGAATCAGAACTGAATTGTTAGATATCAAAACTAGTATGCAACACAAACAATGTGTGTTTGATCTAGAAAGGGAAGTTGCCTGTACACAAGAGAAAAGAAAAAATATATATATATATATATATATATATATATATATATATATATATTAAATAGTTGTCTTTGTTTATAGTTTAAAAAAAATAAGAGAAAAAAATGTTGAGAAAAAAGACAAAAATAGTGTGTGTGGATCACTTCTGACCCAACTAGGTTGGTAATTCATAGTTCGTGAGTAGAGAATAAGAATTTCAAGGTTAATGGGTCGTTTTCACCCAAGTTGGATAGTTGTTAGTTTTAGTTGATAGATATAACTTAGTTGGATTCCAATCACCTTAGCCACTTTAAATATCTCCTTCCATACCCTTAGCCCTAGCCTAACATTACAACCCGTTTAAAGACCTTATGATTTGTGTAAAATTTTGTGTTAATTGGTGGAGATGTGATATTTGAGCAAGTTTATGATAACGATGTTTCATTGATGGTTTGAGTGTGGAATTATAAACTGGCACATCTTTTGCCAGTCCAGATATTAAACCGAGTGGAGTGAACATTGTGAGGGGTGTGAATGCATGTAGGTGGAAAAATTGGAGCGTGGTAGGCCTGGTTAGACGTATTTGTTTTAAATGCTACATCTTTTTACTTGCTAGGTGAAATTTTGTTGATTGCATTAAGTCTTGCGAGTCGAGAATAACTTTGAACCTTGACTAAGAACTGGTTAGGGATGTGTGACGTGTGTTTGTTAATGATGGTTGCAAAAGAGACCCTACTTGAGGACAAGCAAGTGTCAAGTGTGGGGATGGGATGGAGGCATAATAGTTTAATCATTGTGATGTCTAAAAGTAATGTTTTAATGTTTAAAGGAAGCTAGAATGGTTTGAATTGGTGAGTATTTGTAATTGCAGGTTGAATGATTAAAGGAAGCAAAACAGCACAAAAAAAGGAGCAGCGTATTTGATCCAGCGTAAGCAGAGGAAAAGTAGCGTATTTGGTATTTGTGCAGCGTATGATACGTCGGTATTAGCGTATGATACGCCCGGGACGCTGCAAAATCGGGATTTTGAGATTTTTGACCATATTTAAAGGATGATTTTTAGGGTTTCGAATATACCTTCTTCTTGGACGAATTCCAGAGCATCTGGGGCGATTTTTAGGTTGTTTTATTGTTCGGTTCATTATTTCAATCAAGATCGAAGATTCCGGGTCAGTTTGTTTTGGATACAATAATGGTTATGCGTAGCTAATTCACTCGTGGTTGTTCCCGGGTGTAGGATTGCTTATGTTTTATGACTTTTTCTGGGTTTATACTTTGTTGGATTGGATTTGTGATTTAATCGTATGATTACTTGCAGTCTTTTGTTTTTCCGTTATTGATTAAACAGTTTGGTTCATTGGAATTTGGTGTTGTCATCAGTTACTTGGTTGTTTAATCGTGAACCATTGATTCCATCAGATTTTATGTTCTAAAATTGGTAGTTAATTAGCTAGTTATTCAACAGATGTCAATTATTCGGTTTTATAATCGTTAATCAACACAGTCAAATTTTTCGGCTTTTACCTATTTATCAATAAGTGGTGTTTTGCGATCCATGTCTATGTGGACTTCAACAAGTATTTATCTAGTTTGTCTTTAACGTGTGTGATCCGAACCCGGGAGCGATCTGTTTTCTCTTAATCACTTTTAAGTCAATTAAAGTTTGTTGCTTTGGCAATAGTTTTCTAAATCGATAATCAAAGTCTATTAGTTTCTGCGTTTTTATTAAGTAATCATTAAATAGTGTTTTCCACGAATTCCTTGTGGGTTCGACAACCTTACTTTCCGTACTACAGTCTTAAGTAGCTAAGGAATAGTTTTTAATTATATTTTTGATTAGCCTTCGACACGCGATCACTGTGCTAGTGTGAAATTAATTTAATAATGATGATCAAACATGTCTAACTTGTAATGTTTTGGTAGACCCAACCGAATTAAGAGCTTAAACATCTTGATAGTGTATCTAGTTTAAATGAATAATTAATTTAGGATGTCTTGTAGGTGCTCATCTTAGGGGTGTCAGTAAGGTCGAAACTGTCAATATAGGGTGATAGGTACCTTTATAAACAAGAATTTATAGGTTTCTAAAATTTTGGCACACTGTTTTCTTTTTATGAAATTAAATCCGAAAATTGGTGGCGCCCACATTCCATAATCCACCATTTCATGAGCTTACTTAATTAATTTGAAAGCGTAGGTTTTGCCTACGTGTTACCCTCCGGGATAGTGACTTGGTTGATACACCCATGGGTGGGACTTAAGTGTTCAATACTGGATGACTAAGTTAGGATTATGTGTTACCCTTCGGGATGGTGATTTGAAGGATACACCCTTATTCCGAAGCTTATGTACTTCATTGCTTAAAAACCGCAACCTACGTATCATATGTCAAGTTCCAGCTTGATTGAAACACCACTGGGTTAGGTTTATTCATATAACATTAATAAAAGCTCGTATCATTCATCCATCAATCCATTATCCATTTTAATTTTTAAAACATATAAATTAGTGTTTATAAGGGTGGGAAATCTATATTGTTTAACCCGAGTCTAAACATGACCTTGAGATGGGATTAGGTTGAGTCGTAGCTTTCTAAGTGTGAGACCCATAGATAGACTGCTGCTTGGTAATGTATAATATTATAGATCATATAATTGGGGGCTCGAGAGTCGGTGGTTGGGTTTAATCGGGCAGAAATACCGATTGTTACGGTTAACTTGTTATGAAAATCTGTGCTGTGTAGAATGAAGGTATAAGTTGCAAGTTTTCCGATTATGATTCCATTGCAGTATTCTTTTTCGGGATGAAAAAGGTCAAGTGTGGAGATGTGATGTAGGGTCAAATGTCCTGTGTATAAATGTCGGTTTTTATGTATTTTAATAGTTTAACTGTTTTTATCGAGTAGGTTTTACGTGTGTTTTGTACTTTGGTGTCTTACAGGTTATTGTGCTTAAAAAGAGGAGAAGTATATGAAGAAATTAACGAAGGTACAAAGCCCGGGAAGTCAAAGAAAGTCAAAGTTAAAGCAAAAAGTCAAAATGCTGGAAATTAGGATCTTTGCTGGGTGACTTTGTTCGTGACACGCGAGGAAGAGAAAAGTGGTCGTGACGCGAAGGCCCGGCAAGATTATTTCGCGACACGCAAAGAAAGGGATTACGGCAGATTTAAACCTAATTGTAATTATAAACCGATTATGATCCCATGGTCGAATTACCTTCTTTCTAGCTGTCCCAAAGGAGCTCTAAGGCGATTTTCATCATTGTTTGGCCAGTTGTTCTTGTTTTTCAATGCTTGTAAGTTCTAGAATAATTATTAAGATGTTTGTTACAATCATGAGCGGCTAAGCTCTTTGTGATCCCTCTGGAGTGAACGATTTGTGCATGTATTCGTAAAATTTTGGTTGATTATCAGTATTAGATTGAAGTTTTGTGAACCTATTAAGTTCTTTGAATTCAATTGTATGTTTGATTTAGGAACAATTTGCATGTTTTCAATTTATCGCATCTATCATCGTTTCTTGGTTTTCTTGCATCGGGAATAATCTGATTTTGTGATTGAATTGACTATTGTGTGATTGGGTTAAACAGTTAAACAAGGTTAGGTCTATGTAACCTCGTATCTGATTTGAAACTGAAATTGTGCGTGTGTTTTGCTGAATCTGAAACCCGGAGTGGTCGTTTTTCTCTAATTTTTTTTTTAAACGGCGACTTTCATTTTTGAGTGGCAGTCGCATCTCCGACAAGTCGGAGACCCATCACCCCTCAATACCTGACCACTACGTTGTCTGAACCAGGCCCGCGGGTTCAGAGCGAGGGGTTAGGCGTTCCCCGGGGTTAGGGGTTAGTCGTTTTTCTCTAATAGTTTTCTAAAAGTCAAATTGCTTTTTGCAAATTGCATTAGTTTAATTAATAAAGTTTTAAACTTTAGTAGTCTTTGAATCGTTTTAACTTGGATAGCATTCTCCACGAGTTCCCTGTGGATTCGACAACCCTACTTCCCTATCTATAGACTAAGTAGCTAAGAAGTAGTTTTTAATATAGTTTTTGATTAACCGTTGACACGCGATCGAACACCCATTGTCTAGTTTCCACTTTCTCACTCTCTACCGTCCTCTTCTAAAAAAAACTAGATTTCTTTGTATCACTCTCTATCATCATCGTTTGCAGATCAACGGCACTGTCGTTTCTTAGGTTTGAAAGCATCGCCGTTTGCTAGGTTTTGAAAGTGCCGCCGCCCCTGGTTGATTGAAGGTCTGGGAATACGTTTTGAAATTTGGTAAGTATTGTTTAAACGCACTACATTCAAGATTTTTTGTCCACATTATTGAAATTTGTCCAATTATGTATGCCTATTATATTTGACAAGAAATACTTGCTATATACTTTGTGCAGTGATTACTTATTCAAGTTTTTTAAAAAAAATAATATGTTGCATCTTTTTAGCGGTTGATTGTTTATTTGACAACTAAATACTGTTTGAGCTACATTTGTTTATTATAAGTGTCCGCGCCCAATAAAATATTTTTTTGTTTTTTTTTCTTTTAACTTTACTATTAATTTGAAATGTCGGAACAAACTAGCCTTATACTTTGTGCTATTTACCAAATATACCCTTCCACCTTTCGTGTAGCCCTCACCTTTATAGTGGGTACCAAATCTACCTTTCAATCTTTTAGTGTGTCAACCCAACCCTTATTCTCAAGTGTCTCCAAAAAAATCTTTTCTATTTTTTTACTTTACTAGTAATTTGAAATGTCAGACCAAACTAGCCCCATATTTTGTGGTATTTACCAAATATACTCTTCAATCTTTCATCTAGTCCCTAACTTTGTAGTGTGTACCAAATCTACCCCTCAATATTTTAGTGTGTCAAAACCCACTCTCCCTAACATTGTAAAAGAAACACTTTCACTACCTCAAGTTTTTAAAATTTCACGTTTACCCTTTGTGGTATACAAAATCTGATTTTTTTTCTCACATGTTCAATTCCGCAGCCTGCAACTTTTTTTCTTATATTTTTTTTTGTATATCATTTGACAACTGTGAAAAACTGAGACCGACACCTACTGAAAAGTATCGGTACCGTTATCTAACTGTCTTTTATCTATGTTTCGACCTCCACAACCGAGTAGCCCGTAAATTAATAAGTTTCTTTTATGTATTGAACTATGTTTTTCTTGTGTTTAGCCACGTTAATATCATTGCCTCAACCGTTTGAGGTTTGCCGCCCGTCGAGGAGAGCGAGGCAAAAGTTATTTAACCATGTTTTTTTGCTTAGTCATGTTAATGCTGCCGCATCAACCGTTTAATGTTCGGTTGCCGTCGCAGACAGTTTCTAGTTTTTTCTTATTTTTCAATCTTAATCCCTTATTACAGGACGCTCATTTCTTGACAGTTATATCAGCATAATAGGTGTGGAGTTTGTAAGGAATCTTAGGAGATTAAAGTTGCCTGATAGGCATAATAGTTTGTATTCTAAAAGTGATTTTCTTTTTTTTATGTATAGATGGTATGATAGTAATTGGGCTTCTGTTCTGTAATGGGCCAAAAATAGGTCCACTTTTAGATTTGATTTGAATTGTATATTTTTCTTTAAGGTTCTAGTTTGTTTTGGGATTATA
This sequence comes from Smallanthus sonchifolius, assembly GCA_023525975.1. Classification (NCBI taxonomy): domain Eukaryota; kingdom Viridiplantae; phylum Streptophyta; class Magnoliopsida; order Asterales; family Asteraceae; genus Smallanthus; species Smallanthus sonchifolius. The sequence continues at coordinate 83,788,110 of CM042034.1, read as the reverse complement.
TCTTAGATTACTAGACATTCTACTATTGTAGGATGCTTTTTTTCTTTTCTTTTTTGCTAATAAATGTTTACCGGATCCTGTCCCCTTTTCTAAAAAAAAAACATAAACATTTTACATTTTGTTGCGTTATTTTTTTGTTATTTAAAATAACAAAATTGTTAAGCATTCATAAACTTCAAAAATAAAAATACATGACTGCCTGCTAGGTCCGTTTAACACATACAAATAGTCAAATAGTATACTGAAATCTTTATAGATTGATGATCCCTTTGAAGTTTTAACAAAGGAGAAATATATGATATCTCTACCTTTATAGGGAGAAGCAATTGATGATCACTAGCATCTTGTTGAGAGTTGAGGCGTTGTAGTTGTTCTCTCTACAGGTTTCAAAGAGAAGTTTATAATAAAGAAAACTCTTGATCGAGGATCTAGGTTTGGACATATGATAAAATTGTTAACCTTCACTAGAAACACTATACATATTTGCGTTCATGTAGTGATGTCGTTCGCTTCCTTTGTTCTAGTTTTTATTTACAAGTAATCATGTGAGTTGTTTACAAAATTACAAAAAATGTGTATAAATAATAATAAAACGAACCATTCACTCCATTCTCAGTTTTAGATATAACTAATAGATTAAGCTTAAGCTTCGCAGAGGTTTTATTTCATTTTACGGTCAAAATTATAACCACTTTTTAACCAATACGTTGCAGTGGTATATTCGAAACTTAAAGAAAAACAATTAACAAAACTTTTAAAAAAAGTTATGAAAATTAAAAAAGTAAAAAATACGTTGATATTAGCGAAGGGGCATTTTGCGTCAGCAATCGAACCTTCAAGGAAAGGGACCGGTGGTCGAACCCGCGTCACCTGTGTGCGTTAATTTGTCTAAACAACTCACATATATTAAGAAACAAAGACTTGGAAAAACAAAAAAAAAATATATGTATATATATATACTTATTGTTTGCCATGTGTCAGGCTCTAATGATCGACTAGTTACTCTTCATAAGCTCTGAAAAACCATGTTATTTTACTCATATGAAATGTATCTTCATTTGTCGAGACGCGCGTGCGCGCACACACACTATGTGTAACATCATAAAAATCCCAACATTTTATTTTATGTTTGGAGTCAAAAGAAATAAAGATCAAGAGGCTAAGTGGTAAAAAAAAATGAAAGAAGAGGCTCTCCATAAACCCTAGCCGCCTCCAACCTCTCCCCCATCCACCATTTTTACCATCACATGTTCTAGAGAGAGAAAGGATAGTGAGTTAGAGAGAGAGAGAGAGAGAGAAAGAAAGTGAAAGAAAACATCATCCAAGCCTTTTACCTTGCCCCAGAATGTTCTAGATCGATTGAGAAAGAAAGAACATGAAGCAATACACGTTTTGAGGTAAGAAATTGGCCCTAAATCTCCTGCTATTCATTGAAATGGGTTAAAGTAGGAAAAACTAGAGTTTTATCTTTAAAGCTTGGATTTTTAAGTATGAAATAGCTTAAAACCTACATATCTAGACTCATAGTTGTTAAACAAACAATTTGGACGATGAAAGTTGGAACCCTGATTCAATTTTCAGGTCAGACGCCAGGTCATGCAAAAAATAGGGTTTCTTGTGAAAAAGATGAACATGTACCAAGTATTAATACAAATACTCTAGTGCAAATACTAAGAGTATTCAGGTATTTACTGGTGCGAGTAGTTGGAGCATTGAGACAAATACTCTAGTGCGAATACTTACATTATCCAGATGAATACTCTAGTGCGAATACTTGAAGTATTGAGACGAATACTCTAGTGTGAATACTTAGAGTATTCGGGAGAATACCGGTGCGAATACTTGCATAGTATTCGGGCGAATACCTAGTGCGAGTACTTCTCCTTTGAACTTAAGTTCTCATTGTAAATCCATACTTACGATTGATAGAGGAATCATAAGCTCACACTTTCAATAGGTGTTTTGCATGAACGTTAAATCAATGTTTCACATAATGAACTTGTACATATTTGGCATAGTTGATAGAGCCCGTAGTTCAACTAGAACTCATCGCCGATAATCAAATTGCCACATGTGAGTTTCTATTGCCCATTTTCACATGTTTTGGATTGATTAGCATACTTAAATAGGAGATTATAAACTAAACGAAAGATTTAGAAAGACAGTAGCATTACATAAAGTATACTTTTTATAAAAGTAAAGAGAAACAGAGACAGAGTAAACATATACAGTCTTTAAATAAATTTTTTAAAGAAAGTGATGATATACAAAGATAACAGTACTTCGGTACTGGATGATAATGACAGATGCCATGGTATGTGCCTATGTGATAATGTGTGTTAATTTGTCTGCATTTATGTTATGGATAAGGTAAATGCACAGTTGTACTATAGTGTAGAGTACACATAGTCAAAGTCTTGCAAGCACAAAGTAGTATCGTTTTATATGAGCACAGAGTAAAGCATACGAGTCTTGCCTAGTGCAAGTACAGAGGAGCCTTGTTTTCATAAAAGCACATAGGAGCCTTGTTTTCATACACGCAAAGAGGTGTCTTGTTTTCATACAAGCACATAGAGCCTTGTTTTATACAAGCTCAAAGTAGTATAGTTTTGCCTAAAACTATACTATAGAGATAGAAATACTATATACTTTTTTGACAACTAAAAGAAAAATAATTTACAAATTATGTTATTGGTTTTCTCTACTTTTAGCATAACTATATGGTTTTATCCGGAAGTCTCCTCTATTGGTAAATTGCTCAAATATAAACAAACTGATAGAAGTGAAGTAAATGTTGTAACTAAAAGAGAAAACTTCATATAAATGTAACCAGTTTTCACAACTGTTTCATTAAGTCATATAAATAAAACAGTTATAAAAATTAATTATATTTCTATAAAGATTTCTCTGACTAAAATACATATAAATATTCAATTTCAGTATTATTCCGGTTAAAATGACAGTCCTTGTTTTAAATAAATAAATGTAAAAGGTCACAATATTACTTAAAGTAATATTGGCAAAACCAAATAAATAAAATGAAAACGTATGAATTCTACTTAGCCTAAAAGTCGATTACTATTAAGATTTTGTGATAATCTAGAGGAAGGTTATCAAGGTTAAGGAAAGATTTAATTGATAAAATTAAGATACGGATGTTTTCATTCGTAAAGGTTTATAGATCTTTGATTCGTAATAGTTATCTATATTCTATTTGTATTTGTTTTATACCTTATTTGATGCACATGTTTCCTATTTGATCTTAATATGATTTCGTGTGAACATTTGATTCATTATATTAATTTTATGATAATTTTATAAGTATGGCGTGTATGAATATGATTATTTGATTTTTTTTCTTATGTTTTGATTCCACTCTAATATCCGAGATATAACCATCTTTGGATTAAAATATTTATTTTTTAACTCTAAGAAACTAAATATCCATCCACGTAAATTATGATTTCATGTCAACGTTCGTTTATAAAGAAAATTTGTAATCAAATTTAGAATTTGTTTTAATTGATAAATTTGACAAATCGATCTTAATAATTTAATTAATAATTATCAATGTTTATCATAGGATTTAAACCCTCAACTTATTTAATTATTATCAATGTTCATTATAGGATTTAAACCCACCATAAACCATATATTATTGCATTCCAATTTCCACACCAACTGCAATCTACTGCAATCTATAAATCATATAATATATCAACTTAGAACTTACAAGTACACCAAATCGTAATACTATATTTTTTCTTAAATTATTTTAATCTTTTTATTATTTTAATATTTATAATTAATTTTAAACATATTTTGTTTTTCTTTTCTAATTTTAAACACATTTTTTTCATGCAATCCTAATATGTCGTTGCGACATACTTATTTTTATTATAAATTTTATTCAAAACCAAGACGGTCTACCTTTCGACGTAAAACTGAGTCAATAAGTAAACTTTAATCAAAATCGAGCCAGATCATATATCATATATTTTTACTTTTTTTTAATTCGCTTTCTTGTATGCATCACTTGGGAAGGATTGCCATATCAAAATTAGTGCTCATTTGATTAGTTTATGGGCTAGGTACTCGAAACTAGCACCAAAAATTTATATGGACTCACAGTGAAGATCAGGCATCGAGTGAATTTGCTCGAAAAAAGGAAGTAAGGAAGGATATTGGGTGATGAATGGAGGTTGCATGTTGGCATCAACATTACAATGTGCTTCCATTAGCCGAGTTTCAAAGTGAAGCCTTCAATTCAGGGTGTGGTGAGGATATGCATGTTTTAAAGATATCATCTACTAATTTGTATTGAAATGCTTCGAGTATGCTGCCCTGCATGTCCATTGGAGTTTGCCTCAATGATTAAGGTAAGTATTGCAACGGAAGTGTGCATACCACTGGTTGAGAGTTGGGGCACTTTCCTGATAAGTCATTGACACGATGTCACACGAGGCTTAGTAGATGTAATGATTGGCGCTCGTGCCCCTGAGGACGTCACACGAGGCTTAGTAGATGTCCCCGTGACAATAGAGTATTTTGTTTTAAATTAGTTAGATCAATAAATATTTTAATCATATTATTTCTGAAAAATAAGAATAGTTCACTCTTTATTGAAAATGGTGCGACTATTTTAATTATCCAAATTTAGGATTATATCTACAGTATATTATAAATATATTTGAGTAGTATGTGATTCTCTTTTTACATTAACTTTTATGAGTTTAAGAGGGTAAAATTGTATTTTATGAAATATGTGTTAAAAAAAAGTAATAGAAATCTAATTATATAAACAATCAATTGTATTTTATAATTATTTCATATTTACTTTATTTTATAAATTCTTATTAAATTTTCAAATCTATATAATATTTCACCAATTATTTATTGAATCGTTTTACCATATTAATGTATTGTATTTAACACCGATATATCACTTTGCACATGCTTTTAATAATAACCATATAATAAAATAAAGCTATATATTATAGGGGAATGATTATAAGAAACCGATATATCACTTTGCACATGCTTTTAATAATAACCATATAATAAAATAAAGCTATATATTATAGGGGAATGATTATAAGAAAACTTAATGTTTATGAGAAAACCAAAAAACTACTTATTTAAGGTAAAAAAAATCATAACTCAAAAAATAAATCAAAAATTAAAAAACTGCTTCGGAGCCCTTGTTTCCCACGTCGTCCTCGTAAAAAAAGTAGTGGGTTTAGCTGTTAGACTTAGTTTTTTGGGTTTAGTTTAGCTTTTAGGTTAGGTTTTTGGAGGGGGGGGGGTGGGTGGGGTGGGTTTAGGTTTTTGGGTCGGGGTGGGGTGGGGTGGGTTTAGGTTTTTAGGGTGGGATGGGGTTTTGGGTGTACTACACATATGCAGTAGGAGTTTTTTGATTTTCTCATGAAAATGAGTTTTCTAGTGAACTCACCCCATATATTATAAGCGCCGATCTAAAAAAAAGCTATATATAGGTTTATTAATGTTTATATTTAGTCATCCCCTCACTATATACGTCCTTTTATGACCACTTTTGTTATAGATAAGTTAGTCTCTAGCAAAAGTATATGGAGAAAACCTTTTAAATTAAGAATTCTGAAAACTCTCTGTTAATATATACAACAGTTAAAAACATGTGTAATTTTTTTAAATAGATTCTATATCTAATTTTATTACTTTTGGGGAAAAAAATTAAAAAACGCCGAGTGGTTTTTTTATAAAAACGTTGAACCTGTTTACGTATGTAATGTTGGAGGTTTAGTTTGTAATTCCTAGATTCTACAGGGACTAATTCTGTAATCTTTTAATTCTTGTTAATCTTATTAAGCCTGTATATAAAGGCTGATGTGTTTGAGTATTTTAGTTAACACCTAAGAAAAGTTTGTTAATTTTGTTGCTAAGTTCTTGTTAATTTCCTGAGACTTGTATCAAATTGGTATCAGAGCCTCATTCAAAAGTTGATCCGAAGGACTGGATTCACCATCACGATTCAACCGAACGTACGAACGAAGAGGACGAAGGATGACCGATGCAATAGCAGCTCCGGCAGTGATGATACGGGATAATTACACCACAATACCTCTGCAGTGCCCAATTTTAACAACGACGAATTACACCATTTGGGCAGTGAAATTGAAGGCCATCTTCAATGTTCATGGGCTATGGGAAGTAACTGAACCAGCGGAAGGTGTTCTTATCGATGTGAAGAAGAATAATGCCGCGATCGCCTTTTTGTATCAAGCGATGCCGGAGGAAATTGTACTTCAGGTGGCAAACCTTACAACTGCAAAGGAAATATGGAATTCTCTTAAAACAAGGTTTGTTGGTGCTGATAGAGTAAAGAAAGCCAGATTGCAGACCTTGAAGAACGAATTTGAAGCCCTTAGAATGAAGGACGGCGAAAACATTGATGATTTTGCAGGCAAAATAAGTGTCATCTCATAAAGGGCGACTGATCTTGGTGAACCATTTCAGGAAGCAACTTTGGTAAGAAAATTCTTGTATTCTGTCCCTGACAGATTTATTCAAATTGTAGCCTCTATAGAACAATTTGTGGATCTAGAAACAATGATTCTCCAAGAAGCAATAGGGAGGTTAAAGGCACTTGAAGAAAGGACAGGGATGAAGAATAAGGGGTCAATTGCAAAGGATGATCAATTGTTACTTACTTATTCCGAATGGCAGTCAAAGATCAATTCTGAGTCCAAGAATAGAAAATGGCACAAGTCTGATAATGGAGATAGAAATCTAACCAAGTTAAATCAAAAAAGAAAAGATGGAGACCAATACAAGACTCAAAAGAAAGGAGAGTTCAAAAGAAAAGTTAAGTCAAAGATCAAATTCTTTAAATGTGATCTGTATGGACATTACTCAACTGAATGTCCGGGGCTTAAAGCCAAAGAAAGTGAAGCTAATCTGACTCAAACTGTGGAAGAAGAACCAGACCTCCTTATGACAGTCAGAATATAGGACCAGAAGGAAATGGTATTCCTGAATGAACATAAGGTAATCCCTTCCAAATTTGAATCTGAACCCCATAAAGACTGTGAATGGTACCTAGACAATAGGCCTTCCAACCACATGACTGGGAATCAGTCAATCTTCTCAAAACTAGATAAGAATGTGGGTGGGAAGGTTAGATTTGGAGATGGTTCCTGTGTTATGATAGAGGGCAGAGGTTCAGTTATCCTTGAACGCAAGAACATGGAACAAAGACTAATGACTGATGTTTATTACATTCCACACTTGAAGTCAAATATATTGTGTCTTGGGGAGGCAACAGAAGGTGGATGTGAAATCAAAATGAAAGATGAATTTCTATGGATGTATGATCAAAAGGGAAATCTGTTGATGAAGGTTACAAGGTCTCCAAATAGACTTTACAAGATAAGACTGAACATTGGATCTCCAATGTGTTTTCAGGCCAAAATGGAAAGTGTACCATGGCAGACTTGGTCATGTCAATTTTGAATCATTAATAATGATGGCTAGCAAACACATGGTAACTGGAATACCCTACATTAAACATCCTGCACAAGTATGTGAAGCATGTCTAGCTAGGAAACATTCAAGAGCACCTTTCCCGGTACAGTCTACATACAGAGCAGATAGACCATTGGAGTTGGTTTCAATTGACTTATGTGGTCCTATTCTGCCAACTACACAAGCAGGTAACATATATTTCATGCTTGTTGTAGATGATTGTACAAGATATATGTGGATTTATATGCTTAAGTCTAAGGATTTGGCATTTGAAACATTCAAATCATTTAAATTGAGAGTTGAGAATTAATATAGTCTAAAGATTAAAGCATTGAAATCTGATAGAGGAGGGGAGTTTCTATCTGATGAATTTAGTCAGTTTGTGGAAAGGAAGGTATCACAAGACTGTTGACAGCCCCTTATTCACCTCAACATAATGGAACAGTGGAGAGGAAAAATAGGTCAATTCTGAATATGACTAGAAGTGTTCTAAAGGCAATGAATTTGCCACAAGACTTCTGGGTAGAGGGTGCATGGCATTCTGTGTATTTTCTTAATAGATTACCTACTAAAGCATTAAAGGATAAGACTCCCTATGAAGCACTAAAGGGGAAGAGCCCAGATCTTAAACATTTGAAAGTTTTTTGGTGTGTTGGACATGTGAAGGTGATTAAACCTGGGTTGAAAAAGCTGGATGATAGGAGTGAACCAATGGTTTACCTAGGTGTTGAGGCAGGAACAAAAGCAAACAGGATGTATGATCCTACTAAAAGACGAATTGTGGTTAGTAACCGACGGCGGATTATACGTCGGGGCGGACGCGGTTGTTCAAAAAACACAAGGTTGACTATTTAAAGTTTAACTATTTCATTAATGAATTTCAAGTTTACAATACAAGCAAGGATCAAAGCAGAACAAAATACAATGTTTAACTCGACAAATTCTAAGTCCAAAGCATCCTATGTGATCATAAACAAGTCTCATGCTAGTGTACCTGAAACATGTAAGTAAACTGTCAACTAAAAATAGTTGGTGAGATACGAAGGTTTTAACATAGTTTTAGCAAAGTCTTTGGAAAGTTTTACAATTCACTATGTTATGCATTCTATAGTATAAGTGTGAGAACAAACATGTTAAACATTATGCATATCAATCCTCCAACCAATTTTAGGCATAACCCGAAAGTTACCCTTAAAAGTTTAAAGTTTAAATTCAGTAACAATCACCATGGGCTCCCCCCCCCCCCCCCCCCGAAGGGTCAATCAATCTAGGTGGATTGGTCAAATACAATAGTTCTATCATTGTTATTATAGACTTGATCAAAGTTAATGAATATGCTAGTTTTAAGTTTAATTTAAGCATGCAAGTCTCAAGCATAATAACACAAGAATAAGCATATAGGCATAGTTGTACAAGAATTGTATAAGTTTGAAAGTTTGGTACATGTTCCACCCCAAGTTTATAAACAAAGTAAAACGAAAAGGTGTTAAGTATACTCACTTGGATGATAGTAGAGTGTCCAACAAGATTAAGTGTGGCAAGACTTTGAGGGAAAATATCCTCACAACAAGCCTAAAATCATAAGTCTAAAGTTTCAAGTTTGACCCTATAAGTCTACGGCAACAGGTCTAGGATTCTAAGATTAACTAGGGTTCCAAATGGGAGACGGGAATGATTGTGTTTAAAAAGTTTAATTTAAAGTTTCAAATAAGGGTTTTGAATGGATGACACAAGACTTGGATATTAAAGTTTGATAAGTTTATAGTCTAGAATAATTATTAATTAAAATAATTATTTAGAAAACTTTGTAATTATTAAATACACAAAATAGATAAACAATAATCTAAGATAGTTTTCTAAGAAATTGTAAGTGGAGTTGTAATAGTTAAGGGGGGGGGGGGTAAAATAATTATTAAGGGTTAATAATAATTATTTAAGGAATAAATAATGGTTAAAGATTTACAATAATTATTTCAAGAATAAAATAATTATTAAATATAAAGTATTAAAGTATAAATGATGATTAAGGATTAATAGTAATTATTTAAAGAGTGAATAATTATTAAGGATAAATAATTATCTAAAAGAATAATTATTTTGTTAATATAAATCATTTAAGATTTATTAAAGTATTTAAGTATTAAATATTTATCTTATAAATTATCTTGTAGTTTAAATAATGTTATATGTTAGAATGAAAGTAACTTGTAAGTATAAGCTTATAAAAATGTTAAATAGCATTTCTTATAAAGTTTATATCTTGATTATAAGTTTATAAATGTTTTTAAAGTTTAAATAAAATTATAAGTTCATAAAGGTTTTAAATAATGCTTCTTATAAGTATTTAAATAAAGTTTACTGGGTTACAAACATTTTAAAGTTTCTACTTTATAAAGTTTGTAAGTTTATAACCATTTAGAAAAATAAATAAAGTATATTTATTTCTCTTATTTTAAATATACAACTAAATTTCTGTTTATAAAATATAGGTTTTGTAAAATATATAAGTTTGTAGTTTTTATAAAGTTACAGTTTCTGTTTTATAAATTTTATAAATGTTTTAACCTTATATAAAAATGTATATTTATTCTTTTGTTTTATTTAAATAGATAAACAAGTTTCAAGTTAACACATTTTGTATAAAAATATGTATAAGTTTATAAGTTTCCGTTTTTCCAACTAATATATAAGTTTTATAAACTTTTCTGATTTTATAAATATTATTTAAGTTTTCTGTTTTAATTAAAGTTTAAACATAAATGATTTTAGTTATTTCTAGAAATAATAACAAATTGGATTCCTGGTTTTTATAAAATAGCTTCTGTTTCAAATATAAGTTTTATAAAAGACTGAAAGTATTTTTATAGTTTTAAGTGCTTAAAACTATTTTAAAGATTTTACTATTATAAGTTTTTATCTAAGCTTAAATTAATTAAAATAGTTCTGAAATATAAATATCAAATTAAAATTCAGTTTCAAGTTTATAAAGGTTTAACAGATTTTATAAAAATTATTAAAAATATTAAATCAGTTTAAAAATTAAAAAGGGCAAAACTCGGGTTGGCCGGATCGAACCCGGGCCACCCGAGTCACACACACAACTAACCACCTGGCTACGGGCCTCGTTGGGTTGTAACCCGGAAAAGAAAAAAATAAACACAATCTGAAATTGCCCCCAATTTCCTATGAACCCTAGAATTGAAATCTATCAAATACAAATCATTAACCCTCTGTTAATGCCATTAACAGAGGGCTATTGATCCTTGCATGCAAACGAAAATTTTGAACATTCAAAATACATGTTTTGATAAAGAATTGAGAGAGAACAGGTTCGAGTTCGAAGTCGGCTACCGTAGGGATAAATCGAGCAATGCAGGTGCGATTTGATGGGATTGAGATAACGGGAAGCTAAAGTGTGATGTCGCTAATGCGTTTCAACAGGTATTTATAATCAATTTTAGCGTTTAATGCTCGTACCGTTGGGAGGTTTACGGGTGAATAAAACGAATTCAAATTCGTAATACGCGGTATTAAAGTTGAATTCGGCCATTAAGGCTTCTTGGGTTTAGGTCGCATGCCCGAGTAGAGGCTCGAGGAGCATTCAATTCGGCCGTTAACGCGTTTTTTGAATAAATAGGATGAAAACCGATTGTGGGAAAGTTCGAACGTGGGACCGATTTCTGGGTTGGGTGTTTGAGTAAATTGCACTTTGGTCCCTGAAGTTTGTCAGTTTTATCAATTTATGTATAAACATGGGTTTTAGTTTAAAACGAGATTCGGAAAATGATAGTTTCAGTCCCTAAACTTTATAAAACAATAAATGTAATTTATTTTATAAATTCAAGTAAACTTTTGTAAGTTTTATACTTTAATGTATAAAATAATTTGCTAGGTTGTAAATTCATAAGTCTTATATCTTTTATTATTTTATAAATTTTATAAAAATAACTTATAGATTTATAGCTTAATAGTTTAAGTATTTTAATATAAGTTTATTAATTATATTATAACAATAATTACAAACTCATAAAGTTTTCAAAAACTTAGCATGTTTTATTTATAAGATATATATTTCTAAATAAGTCTTGTATATGTATATATATATATATATATATATATATATATATATATATATATATATATCTATATCAAGTATGATTGTTTTTCTTAAACATTTAATCAAAATGTACTATTTAAGAAAATAGTTTTTAATAAGAATTAAAGTTTTAAGTTTATACTATGTGCAAAAGTTTAGGAAAAAAAGTACGTCGAAAAATCCTTGATATTACAAAATATAACTGGTCTGGATACTTGAATGAATTGAAAGATAGCAGTTCAAGTTGGACAGAGTTTTATGTATATGATGAGGTGCAAAACACTACTCCTGCTAATCAGCAAAACAATGAAGACCTTAGTCAAAATGAAGAGTCTAATCAAGACTCTGGTCAAAGTGAGCAGGACCAAGTAAATGTGAGAAAGTCCAGCAGAGTTTCTGTCAAGCCATCTAAATATAATGATTTTATAATGGATGAAAGGGTGAGGTTTGGTGTGGATAGACAAGAAGAATGTGAACAAATTGAACTCCTTCTAGCACAGGAAGAAGAACCTTTGAACTTTCAAGAATCCATTAAAGAGAGGGTTTGGAAAAAGGAGATGGATGAAGAGATTCAAGCAATTGAAAAGAATAAGCCACGGGTTTTGACTTATCCACCACTGAAGTGTAATCCAATAGGCTTGAAATGGGTGTTTAAAGTGAAAAGGGATGTTGATGGGAAAGTAACCAAGTATAAGGCCAGATTGGTAGCAAAAGGTTATGTTCAACAGTTGGGAATTGACTTTGAAGAGGCTTTTGCACCTGTAGCTAGAATAGAAACCATCAGATTGATATTAGCCCTGTCAGCTAAAATGGGTTGAAAGTGTACCACTTGGATGTGAAAGCAGCTTTTCTTCTTGGTGAACTAAAGGAGAGTGTGTATGTGAAGCAACCAGAAGGGTATGAACATCCAGGATCTGAATCAAAAGTTTATAAATTGTCTAAAACTTTGTATGGTCTTAGACAAGCACCAAGAGCCTGGAATGTCAGGTTGGATGGAGTATTGAAATAATTGGGGTTTAAAAGATGTATGAATGAGCAGGCAGTTTATGTAAAGATCAAAGAAAATGAGATACTCCTAGTGGGAGTTTATGTAGATGATTTGCTTGTAGCAGGAAGCAATCAACAAGAGGTTGAAAATTTTAAACTTCGAATGAAATCCAAGTTTGAACGATTGATCTTGGTTTACTATGCTATTATCTTGGCATAGAAGTAGCCCAGAAAAAGGAAGGAATACTGATTAAACAGTCAGCCTATGCAAAAAAGTTTGATTCAGTTGGCTGGTCTAGAAGAATGTAATGAAACAAAAATTCCTATGGAACCTGGTCTAAAGTTGTACAAAGATGAAGGTGGAGTGGATGTTGATCCAACTGCATTCGGAAAATTGGTTGGTTCATTGAGGTATTTGACTCAAAACAGACCTGATATTAGTTATGCAGTAGGGTATATAAGCAGGTTTATGCAGGCTCCTAAGGAAGCATACATGAAAGCTGTTAAGCATTTGGTTAGATATGTGAAGGGAACAATCCATTTTGGGATTAGATTCAAGAAAACAGAAGGTGAAGGTCTTGAAAGATATAGTGACAGTAATCATTCACCAGACAGTGATGATGGGAGAAGTACTTCAGGAAATGTCTTTTACTATAATAGGTCCTTAATTTCATGGCGATCACAAAAGCAGAAAATTGTTGCATTGTCCAGTTGTGAAGCATAGTTTATGGCTGCAACTTCTACAGCTTGTCAAGCTGTTCGGCTACATGGGTTGTTAGAAGAGATTACAAATAAGAAGCAAAAGGTTGGAGTCTTATATGTGGATAACAAAGCAGCTATAGCTTTGAAGAAAAACCCAGTTTTTCATGGAAGGTCTAAACATATTAATACTAGATACCACTTTATTATGGAATGTACTGAAAGAAATCAAATTCTAGTTGATTTCATAAGTGGTGATATGTAAAAAGCTGATATCTTGACAAAGACTTTGGCTAGAGTCAAGTTTTTAGAGATGAGATTCTTACTTGGAATTGAAGAGTTAAAAGAGAATGATTGGAATTAGAGGGGAGCATGTGGAGGTTTAGTTTGTAATTTCTAGATTCTACAGGGACTAATTCTGTAATCTTTTAATTCTTGTTAATCTTGTTAAGCATGTATATAAAGGCTTATGTGTTTGAGTATTTTGGTTAACACCTAATAAAATTTTGTTAATTCTGTTGCTAAGTTCTTGTTAATTTCTTGAGACTTGTATCATGTAAATCCCGTGTTACGTATGTAACATGCTAACGTATGACATATGATACAAAATCGTGATTTTTTGTTATTTTTTCATATTTTAAAAAAAAGTACATTTACCAAAGTACAATTTTAAAGACATATTATAAAGAGTATTCATGTTAACAAATTACATTATATTTTATTCAACCCGTGTAATACATGCGTTTATTTAACCCGTGTAATACACATGTTTGTAAAGATATAATTTTTTTATTACTAAGTATATAACATTAAATTTATTCAATCCGTGTAATACACAAGATTCTAACCAGTTTTTAATAAGAAGAATGGAATGGAGCCTTTCGTTAGTATCCCCGACTCAGTTACAAACTAAAAGAAATAAGTTGGTGTGTTTTGATTGAAGAATTTGTTTTTTAAAATAGGGAATATAAGGATTTTGTGAGGGTTTCTGGGACCATCTTCCAACAATATTGATTTTAGGGTGTTCCGTGAATGACATTTACGGAAGTGGGGGTGTTCCATAAATGCCATTCACGGAAATGCTTACGTGGCACGACCTGGTTATCCAACGTAATCATTTATGTGAATGGCATTCGGAACACCCCCACTTCCGTAAATGCCATTCACGAAACACCCAAAAACTAAAAGGCATACCCTTAAATCATGATAGGTTTATACTCCCCATTTCAAAAAGAAAGTCTTTGATTGAACGTGACAAATTCGAATTTAGTTAAAGTTGGTCGGCTAGTTTACGAGGATAAACAAATTTGATGAACCAAAACAGCTTTGGGATCCAGTTTTCAAAACATTGATTTTCATTACTCATCAAGGTCCATGAAAAAAGAAAGAGTAAAGTGTTATTTTCGTCCCTGTGATTTGGTCATTTTAAACAGTTTCATCCAAAAACTTCTTTTTTAGGTTTTTCGTCCATAACTTTTCAAAATCTAACCATTTTCATCCAACTAAGTAACTCCGTCTACGTTTTAACGTTAAGTCATAAGTCGGTTTCAACTTCATAGGTTAAAATCTAACTAAATTACCCCTGATTTAACAAAAAAAAAACTAATTTTGATGCAATACAGTATAACTTAGTTGTGATACAAAATGTATAAATTTTGATACATTTTTATTTATAAATATTTAAAAATTGGTTATGTCTAAGATTTAAAAGTTAATTGTGAAAGTAAATTTCAAAACCAGATTAAAAAAAATAATTGTTAAGCTTTAGTGCATATAATAGTAATAGATGTAACACTAGATGCGTTTTGATGTTGTTTATTGAATTAAAGAGCTATAAATTTGTATTTTGTTCATAGTTTATTTATTGGGAAACTAAATATTAAGTTAATTATAAACTTAAAATTTATGAGGGAAGATTATGATGATAAAATAGTTTACTTCTCAACTAAATAATTATGAGTTTAAATCGTACGGAGGTGTTAGGATTTTACGAGTAGAACATGTCGCCGGTAAAAAAAATTATAAAGTTACAAACCTATTTAGACCGGTCAACTTTTAACATATTGAGGACACTTAGTTTGACTTAATTAAGTAAAAGAATCAACACAAAGCCATAATAACTTACAACCACACAGATTACCAACTTCTAGCTATTTAAAGGAAGCTTTGGTTGAGATCAAACATAAGTCATTACCAACAAAAAGAGATCGATGTCGGACTCAGGGTTGGATCAGTTCGATTACGCGATGCAACTCGTCACCTCTGCCGCGTTGCCAATGGTGTTGTTGAATGTTATCAAGCTCAATGTTCTGGAGACTATAGCCAACACGGGTCCAGATGCCCGTCTCTCGGCTCACGAGATTGCGTCCCGTTTGTCAATCTCGAACGTAGATGCCCCGAATATGCTTGACCGTATGCTTCGGTTACTTGCGAGCCATGCGATTGTCACTCGCGGCGAACAAGGCTATGGATCCAAGGTGGTTAGAGTTTATGGACTAGCACCGGTTGCCAGACACTTTATCCCAAACGAAGATGGAGTGTCTTTAAGTCCTTTGATGGAGTTGCACCAAGATAAGTCTGCCTTTGACACTTGGTACGTTTAATAATTAATATGTTCTTAAGCCATATAAACTTTATGTTTTTGTTTTTCTTATTTTTTTGTTTTTGGTTTTTATTATGTTTTCGGGCGAGATCCGTTGACGGTGAGACGCAAATGCAGCGGCTACGGATTAGATATGCAAGTTACATCTAAACATATGAGAAACGATATGTGGTGGAAACTAGGGTTTATGAGAAACTTTTTTTTAACGTCAAACTCATACACGTATTAAATTTACTTCTAAATTTATACCACTTGTGTATAACGGGACTTGAACCCTCACCATTTTGGAGGGACACCAATTCAATACCTTGATACCGTTGGGCTAAAAGCCCTTTGGTAGGTTTATGAGAAACTTGACTCTGATATCAAAATAACTAAAGAAAGTAATTATATATTAAATGTGTATATAATAGGTTTATACAGATGTTTTATGTATATTTTTTTTTGAACGTACGCAGATGTTTGGTATATAAAATTTAACTAGTAAGCGTCGGTATAAAAATTAATACTACACCTCAAAACTCAAAACCTAGTAAATAAGATAATTATATAACTATTCTGATATCTTTTAAAAATATATAGTACTACATAAAATGAAGAAGTTCTAAAATATAAGTTCGTCTTCCGGGTACATGAAATCTTTTAAAAATATAACACGAGGGATTATCTAGTTTGATTGTATACATTACACAATATGAAAATATCTGTTTGAGACATATAATATCAAACAAAAAAAAATTACTTGACGACTAACTTATTATTTTAATCGAGGATAATAGTGGTAACCTATAAGTCACAATCAAAATGAAATTACAACTTTTATCATTATCACGTTTTATCTCTAAAATACGTGTTCTTATTTTTTTTTCGTTCTCTCTTTTATTGACTTGTTAAGAAACATTATAACTTGTTCAATATTTTCGTTCCTAATTTTTTTTAGTGATAATTTATTGTTATTATGTAACGAAATTTAACTCATTTACACTACAAAAGCAAAATAACTTGTAAACAAAACATAAGTTTGTCATTTAGGGTTGTTTACTCATGTTTGCATTATTTTTCCTTTATGGAACAAGGTTTAAACTCCAAGATTCAGTGCTCGAAGGAGGTACTCCCTTTGACAAGGTTCATGGAACGAGCGGATTTGAATATACGGCCTTGAATGATGAGTTCAATGCGGTTTTCAACAAGGCCATGGTGGATACTTCTGTTATCCTCGTGAAGGAGATGCTCAAGTATTATCGTGGTTTTAACAACCTCAAATCGTTAGTTGATGTTGGTGGTGGTCTTGGAATCACCCTCAATATGATTGTTTCTCAATACCCTACCATTAAGGGCATTAATTTAGATCTACCACAAGTGATACAAAATGCACCATTCTATCCTGGTATGTTTTTATATTATTTTTTTTGAGAGGAAATGAATATCTAAAATATTAGAAGTTGGTTTGTAAATTTTAAATCATGTGAGACTTAAAATACCTAGTGATTTTAGATACCAAGGTTTAAAACTCTACAAACATTTGTTTAAGAGAATAACAAGAGAAATCTAGGTTAAGATAAATCATTTTTTAATTAAAGTTTATCACGAAATCATTAATAACATTAGTTGAAAATAAAACTTAATACACTCTATTAATAGTATAAATTGAACATCTATATGTTTTTAAAACTAACTCTATTAAAACAACAAGAGGATGTACGGTAACCACGTCAAATCAGGGGCATGCTACATGACAGGTTATAATTATTATTTTTTTTCAATGTTTTTTTATTAAGTAAAAAAATAAAAGTTAATTGAAATATTAAGTACACAATTGAAATGCTAAAGAATAAATCAAATTATCAAATTATAATTTTGAAGTATAAGTTAAGCTCTTAAATATTATATAGAACCTATTAAAGAGTATATTAATATATTAAATTAATTTATTATTATTAATTTAAATAAATACAAATAAATTATTAAATTTTAAATATTAACTTTATTGTTAAATTGAAACATCATATAACAAAAAAAAATCAAAATGAAATTCAAAGATGACTCATTTGAAGTTAATATGTAGGTATTGAACATGTTGGTGGAGATATGTTTCAAAATATTCCAAAAGGTGATGCTATTTTCATGAAGGTATGTATTTCTAGTGACACATGTTTATGCTTTAAATTGATTGATCACCCATGTATAATTAATCAATAGAGCATAAACTATGATGTAGTGGGTATTGCATGGTTGGAGTGATGGCGATTGTGTCAAGTTATTAGAGAAGTGTTACAATGCTCTCCCGGATGATGGAAAAGTAATTGTCGTAGAAAAAGTTGTCCCCTTTTTACCTGATGCAAGCTCTCTCGTGAAAGCAATCATAAACTTGGATGTCGTCATGATGACTCAAACTCATGGAGGAAAGGAGCGCACCGAAGATGAGTTTCAAGCCCTGGCTAAACTAGCTGGATTTCGGGAAATGAAAAAGATTTTTAGTGTGTGCACAAATTGGGTAATGGAATTCTACAAGTAACCTTCTTATTACTATCAATTAAATAAAATGTCGGTGATGAAATGTCTTGTTGGCTTGATACTTCTAAGTGTTTGTCAAGATTTTGTTATCTTTTGAATGTGAATGTGCACACCTTGCATTTGTCTAACTAAGTTTGAATCAAGCTAAACATCTAAAATTGCAAGAAATGGAACGTGTTTAACAATGATAGATGAGAGTTATTAAGGGTAGTGGCGGCACTAAATTATAAAATTAAGTGTTTTTTAAAAGAAAAAGTAAATATTTTTCTTACAGTCCTACTAAGCAATATTAATGAATCTTTAATTACTTCTTGAGTTAACTGTTCCAAGTAGGAGTATGTGATATTGAAATCTTTTAGTCTCGTAAGATCCAATAGACGTTGAGGATGACATACATCATTTTCGGATATGAATAGAATATTTATAATTTTTACCCAAAAAAAAATCTTATAGATCTAACAGTTTTTTTTTTTAAAAGCACATAGTTATGCTGCCATAGGTTTTATAGTTTTAGAATTTTTAAATAAATTAATAAACTATAGGGAAAACTTTATAGAAATGTAGACTAAAAAATATGACGATATTGTTTTGTGTTTTTTGCTTACGTTTTCAAGGTGTAATCAACCAATTCATTCAACACCTACTTATACTAATTTAGGGCGTAAAAGGGTCCATAAAATTACCAAAAACGGTCAAAAAATGGGCTTACAACGGCTCTAAAGCCATTACCCAACGGCTAGTCCCGAAAAACAAGTTTTAATGGTCGGAACCGGTTTGGAACCGGCTTCAATCGGGTCCGGGCAGTTCGGGTCCGGGTTGGAACTGATTTTCATACAAGGAAGGAGAACCGGTTTGGAAATGCTGGGTTCAAACAAGTTGGAACCGGGTACGTCTCTAGGCGGGTTGGAACCGGTTCGGGTCGTCGGGTCTGGAACCGGGTTTTTTGCCCACCTCTAGTTACGAGAGACGAGTTGATTAGATAAGACTTGCAGTGCTAGGAAACCCTTCCAACTTAACAATGGTTAAAGCTGAATTATATTACATGATTGCTTTTAGAACAAGTTATCGGATGGCAAAACAAAAGCATAAGTAAACTAGCTTTCTATTTCATTTTGCAAACATTTGACAATTAAGTGAGCATGTTTTAACCAAATAGACATTGTTAATTTTCCGTAAAACACATATGAACATAATGGGCTGTTTGACCAAAGCAAAACTAGAACAATAAGTCAATACCCAAAGCCCAACGAACATAACAGGCCTATTAAAAAGCCCAAGCCCACAACTTACAAACATTAATGACAATGTGCATTTCTCGTGAAGTATATTTACTCATGTACCCTGCATTTACTTCACAACCCCATTTCCTCGTGACACCCTTTATTATTCTCGGACTAAAACATTCTATAAAATCTTCAACCTCATAACAATTCTTTTGTAAAACAATGAATCTTTTTCCTTTTATCTTTACTCTCATATTATTCATCCCAACATGCCTCTCATTTACCGTTATTATGTCGGATTCCGGGGTCCCGTCTGCTCTTGTAGATGCCCCACAAACCGGAGTCTCCATGAACGACGGGGCTAAAACCGACCATGATGAGCAACAAGCGGTATACGACATCATGAAAGCGACAGGTAACGAATGGGCAACTGATATCTCGGATGTCTGTCGAGGCCGTTGGCATGGGATTGAGTGTATGCCGGATAAAAACAACGTTTTTCATGTCGTTTCATTATCTTTCGGGGCGTTATCGGATGACACGGCTTTTCCGATTTGTGATCCGACCCGGTCCTACATTTCACCTTCACTAACTAAATTACCACATATCCGGACCTTGTTCTTTTATAGGTGTTTTACTGACAAGCCAAAGCCCATTCCGTCCTTTTTGGGCCAATTGGGCCCGTCTTTACAAACTCTTGTTCTTAGGGAAAATGGGCATGTAGGCCCAATTCCTATTGAGCTTGGTAATCTAACCAGTCTAAGGGTTCTTGATTTTCACAAAAACAATCTCAACGGTTCAATTCCGGATTCTTTTAGCCGGTTCACCGGTCTAAAGTCGTTAGATTTGAGTAGCAACAAATTAACCGGTTCGATTCCGAGTCTTACATTTCCTGACCTCACGATACTGGACCTCAACCAAAACCACCTCACCGGTTCCATCCCGAACACCATCGGTAATTGCAAATCCCTCATGAAAATTGATTTAAGCCGTAACCGACTCTTGGGCCAAATACCCGATTCCTTAAACGGGCTAACAGGCCTAATCTTGATGGATTTAAGCTACAACAGCCTCTCGGGCCCGATTCCACCCGCCATAAACCTAGAGTCTCTTCAAGCTCTAATTCTCAACGGGAATCCAATCGGTTCAACGATCCCCGCCACCACATTCGACGGGTTAAACAACTTAATGATCTTAATTCTCTCGGACACAGATTTACATGGGCCAATACCCGAATCAATATCCCGATTACCAAACTTACGCATCCTCCACCTCGATAGGAACCGTTTAAACGGGTCAATTCCAACATCCTTTAGGAATTTAAATGGGTTAAGTGAGTTGAGGTTGAACGATAACGAGTTGTTCGGGCCAATTCCGTTCGAGAAGGAAATGATTTGGAACATGAGAAGAAAACTGAAGCTTGAAAACAACTTAGGGCTATGTTATGATGGTCGAAACGGGTTCGGGGATGATTTGGGTTTGTTATCGGATTTGGGTATCGATCATTGCGACATGCCGAAACCGGGTCCGGCTAAAATGGTGCAACATGTTTCCACAGCAAATGAAGATGAACCGGTTCGGGCTAGTACGTCTGTAGCAAACAGTGCAATTAGTTATAATGGAGGTTTAGTTCAGTTATTAACAGTACTTGTCCTTTTTATTGTAATTAATTAATTATTGTGTTTTACAGTGTATTTATTAAATTTTAATGTGAATTTGAATGGTGTAGTGTTACAGTGTATTTATTAAATTTTATATATAGATATTCTTTTCATTTGTTAAATTTTATATATAGATATTTATTAAATCGTATAAAGTTATGATATCTCGGTAGAATAAACAATTCATTTTCAAGAATAGATTATTTTTTATTTAAACAAAAAAGTTACTACAGTTAAATGGATTTCTTAATAGATATGGTTTATTTACAATAGAAGTAGATTACGTTCCGGAAAAAAAAAACTATAAAATTATTAAATTTTAAGATTTACAAAAAAACTATTTAAATAAACTAAACCTGTATTTTAAGATTTATAAAAATATAACTACTTTCTAAAAAAATAATAATACCTTTTTTGGAAAATAAAATATTCTTTCTTTCAAAATAGATCTTATTTTATTAAAAATATATAGGTTATTCAATGAAATTAAGAAAGAGATACAAGCAAATTCTTCAAAAACACTATTTTGGTAAATACTTTTGAATGAACACCATTTTGGTAAATATTTTTTCCCCAACACTCTTTTAGAAGTTGTTGGTTATGGTAGTTGTATAATTATTGTAATTAATTAGTATATGGTTTTCCATATGATATATCTTCGTTACATAATCTGACGAACATTTTAAACTTTGTTTTAAACATTATTTACCTGTTTATTTTATAAATCACTGGCAAACATATTTACATTTGTTTTTCAATATTTTTATTTTAAAGTTGAAATTTGAACTCTGAAGGAATAACTAGTGGTATATTACCCACACACTATGACAACATGTACGTTGGTATTCACCTCGAGAAAAAAAATCACGTAGAAAAGCTAATAAAATAAGCATGTCGAAACGATAACATCATATTTTAAAGTTGTAAAAGGGAAAAAAAAACTATAAACTACACGAAACCTTCAAATAGTTTCGATGGCATGTACGTGTGTGCTTCGATAACTTGTCTATAAACACGAAAACTCGGCTTTGAATTAAATTTAAGGTTGGTAGCATCACACATCGCCGGTACATTGCAAGGTATAATGAGATGGCTCAATTAGTTCTTCATTTGGTCAGAACCGAGGAGAGGAGGATCAAGTGCTACATTCAGGGTTTACCACAAAGAGTCCGTAGTCATGTGAAATATAACACTTTAAAGACCTTTAAATCTGTGGTTGACTTGAGCGGGATAGTTTATGATGATGTGGCCACTGAGGACCCAGTTCATGTTGAACCCCAAAGGAAGTGGACCGATCCTGCTAAGCGACCGAGTAAAGCCCTGTCTAGACCCCAGGATAAAAGGGCAAGAGTTAAGCAATCTGCTATCTGCGGAAAGTGTGGAAGACAGCACCAAGGGGAGTGCAGGATCAGGACGAACCTCTGCTACAGATTTAGGAAGTCGGGACACTTCTCCCATGATTACCAGAACATCATTAAATGTCGTAACTGTGGTAATGTGGGTACATAACTAAAGATTTCCGATAGCCCAAAGCGGGAGGATCGGTAAAAGAAAAAGAGATAGAGAAGCCTAGTGTAAGGCTGAGAGCCTATGCTCTTACTCGATGAGAGGCAAAGGGAAACCTGACGTCGTGCTAGGTATGTTCCTTGTCAATGATATTTATACATCTTTATTCTGGTGCAAGTAAAAGTTTCATAGCTACTGCATTTTGTTCGTTTTTTAAAGTGCCTATTAGAAGGATAGAAAGTGTCTTTGAGGTGGAGTCTGTTATTGGCAAGTCCACAAATATAATAGAAGTTATAGATGATTGCTTGATAGAAGTTGAGGGTCTTAGATTCCTTACTAGATTATTCCTGTTAGCATTAGGATGATTTGATATAGTACTGGGAATGGATTGGTTGGCTGCCAATGTAGCACATATATTTTTTAAGAGGAAGATAGTTCGTCTCAAAGAACCTGATGGTAGCTCAATCGCGGTTCATGGGGATAAAGTTTTCACACTTCCGAATGTCATTTCTATGATTAAGGCTGAAAAGTTCATGAAGCGGAGATGCGAGGCTCACTTGGCATATGTTTTAGATAATAAAGTTAAAGTTACAAAGATGAAAGATGTACCTGTGGTGTGTCACTTTCTAGAGGTATTTCCTGATGACTTTCCTTGAGTACTACCTCATCAGGATATAGAGTTTCAAATTGATAGTTATCGAACATCTAGGTTGATAATCGTCTTATTTATATCGAAGAACCTGTAGCCATAATTGTTAGAAAGGAAAAGCGTCTGCAGGACCAATAGATGATACAAATATTTAAGATTTAGTGGAAACAATAAAAACGGTTCGCGGCTACTTGGGAAAGTGAAGAAGAGATGAGGGAGTGTTACCCATAGTTGTCAACTTATGACAGGTTTCGAGGTATTAGACCGGGGGGTGGCGCGCATGGGCCTAGGTGTGAGGGGGAGCCCTCAAAACCCAAAGTCTGCACCCACCACCTCATTTTCATTCTATCTTCCTGACTCATCCTAGAGAGAGAAACCGTAGAGAGAGAAAGTTGTGGTTTGGATACAAGATTGCTCTATCCTTCATCTCCACTTTTCCTGTGAAGCTTTGTTGAAGAATTGGGCCATTTTGAGGTAAGAATCGTCCTCAGATATGAGTTTTTAGTTTAATTGAGTTTTAATGGATCTTACACAAAAAGTATGAATTTTTACATGTTAAACATGAAATAAACCATAGATCTAGCTTCAAAAGGGTAAAACGAACGTTTTAAACATAAAAGGTTAGAGCCTTGGTTGATTGTGAGATCAACCATTATTTTCATGCAAAACTAGGGTTTTGCGCTGAAGAAGACGACCTGGCGAAACTACCGGGCAAAACTAATTGAAAGCAAAACTGAGAAACTGAGACCTAGTTTCGCTGAGACACAATTTTGATGAGACCTAATTTCGTTGAGCCTCAGTTTTGTCGAGACCTAGTTTTGATGAGTCGGACCATGGGTCGGGCCATTGGTTGGGTCATGGGTCAGGCCATTGGTCGGGTCATTGTTCCGGTCATGAGTCGGATCAGGGGTTTGAGCATGGGTCGGGTCGTGGTTCTAATAATGGTTTGGGTCATTAATTAATTAAACAAAATCATTCCATTCCTTGAAGGAAATGAAAAAAAAAAACTTCTCCATATTCATTCTTGTCATTTTTTCCCACCCCTCTCTGTTATTAAATACACCTCTATCTTTTAATAATAATATATTTTTAAAGAAAATATTAGTCTTTATATTAATAAACTAGCTTAAAACCTGTGTACTACACAGGATAAAAAAAATAACAATATATAAAATTCTTAAATCTTTATATATGTATGTTATAGGTGGAAAAATGTATTACATATACTAACAATAGAAAAAAAAACAAAAAATATGTAAATTGTTTAAAAAATACATAAAATACTATTTAATATAATTTGACTTTCATTACTATTTGATTGAAAAACATAAGTCATGTAATTAAATTTTAAAGTTTCTTATAATGTTAGATAATTTAAAATAAATGTGTTTTATTAGTATAATTAATAATTTGTTTAAAAATATATTATTATTGAAATATGAAAATGTATTTATTATGAGAGAGAGGCGGGAAATTTTTTATAAGGATGAATATGGAGGCGACACGTGGAATTGAGAAACCTTTATTTATTATATAGTATAGATTTGCTGACATATTTTGACGAGTGTATGTGTTAACAGTTTATATTGTATTCCACGGGTTTATTCACCCCATGTAAAACACGAGTTTTCAAAAAAATACATTTTTTATTACTTAATATATATAATATTATATTTATTCAACTCGTGTAATACATGTGATTTTAACCTACTATTTATATACATATAAAAGAGAGATTATTATATAGCATTAAAAAATATACAAGGATAAATTTAATAAATAAAAGAACAAAACCCTACTAATAGATCACTTGATTAATGACTCAAATAAATAATGGCATTTTAGTAATTAATTAAAATCTGGAGGAGATTAAACAAATAAGCTAAGAGTAGTATAGATATTTTTTAAGAACCATGACTTCGACGTTTCCTAATTGTTATGGAGGCCCTCTCGAGTATGATCAACAAGGCCTGTGAAGTGGGAGCTTTTCATGGGATTATAACTCCTCATGATGGGCCGATCCTTTCGCATCTTTTTTTTCACGGACGATGCTATTATCCTTGGCGATTGGTCCGTTTTTAATTTCAAGAACGTGGTGAGATTTCTTAGATGCTTCCACTTATATTCTATGCTTAAAATCAATCTCAGGAAGTCTACTGTTTTCGGTCTGGAAGTTGAGGATGTTGAACTGGATAGCATGGATTTGATCTTGAAGTGCAAGTCGGGTTCGGCTCCCTTCTCGTATCTTGGGCTTACTATTGGAGCGAATATGAATAGGGTGTCTCATTGGAAGCCGATCATCGTCATCGTTCGGTCCCGTTTGTCTTTATGGAAGGCTTCTTCGTTATCCAATGGTGGTCGGGTAACTCTTATTACATCAGTTCTCAAATCTCTACCTAATTACTATTTCTCCTTTTATAAGGCCCCGGTTAAAGTTGTGGAGGGGCTGGAATCTATCATTAAAATGTTTCTTTGGGGAGGGGTAAACGATGTGAAAAAGATTCATTGGGTCGACCGGGACCGAGTGTCTTCTCCTTAAAATGTGGGGGGGCTTGTCTTAGCAAGCTCAAAGATATTAAGCTGGCCCTATTGACTAAGTGGGTGTGGAGATTCAAAAACGAACCTAAGAGGTTGTGGAAGAAAGTCATAGTCGCGCTTCACAGCCCCAAAAACTGTTGGTCGGTCCTGCCAGTTAACAAATCTCCGACGGGCGTGTGGAAGAACATTCTTATGCTGGTCTCCAAATTGGTGGTCTCGGGTCAGCAGGTCCTTTCTCTTTTCTAGGGGGTGGTCGGGAACGAGAAATACATTCGGTTTTGGCTCGACCCGTAGGTTTGTCCCCAGCCCCTGAAAGATGTTTTCCCGCTCCTGATTTAGTTATAAGAGGAGAAAAAATGCTGTGTCTGGGATCGGTATAACTGGAATGAAAGCATGTTTTTTGTTTGTTGGAAAAGGCCTCAACTTTCTGATTTGGAGCTCACTGAGTGGGCAGCTTGTTACTCTTTTCTAGCTTCTGTTTGTCTAAAGGACCAAAGAGATGTTTGGGAGTGGGTTGGTAAAAGTTCAGGTTTGTTCTCTGTTAGTTCTTTCAAAAGAGTGTTGATTAATGAGAGGGATTTCAGTAATCGCTTCATTCTTAAGTGGTCTAAGTGGGTGCCTCTCAAATGTAACATTTTTTCTTGGAGGGCAGAATTCGATCGTATTCCAACTCTTGTCGCGTTATCTAGGAGAAACATTCCTATTGGGGACCACCGGTGTGTCCTGTGCGACTCCGAGTTTGAATTGACGGATCACCTTTTGACTTCGTGTTTTGTCGCCTCGGTGGTTTGGCAAAGTATTAGCAGGTGGTGCCGAGTGCCTCCTATTTTCGCTTTCTCTGTGCAAGACTTGTTGGAGATTCATAGTAGTACCGGGATTAGGGACTCGGTTAAAGATATCTTTCACGGGATCATCATTGTGGTTTGTTGGTGCTTGTGGATTGCTCGGAATGAGAAAAGGTTCTCTAACCAGGATACAAAGATAGAAGCTATAATTCATAATATCAAGTCTCTCAGGTTTCTTTGGTTAACTAATAGATCAAATCATAAGTCCATTACTTGGACTTAATGGTGTAATTTCGATTTCTTGTAATTTCCTTGTTTGTTGTCGGTTGTGCCCGCCTCTGTTTTCTTTGGGGTTGGGTTTGTGAATAATATATGCCTTTAAAAAAATGTCTTCGACGTTGACAATGACAAGAGGAATGTAAATGCGATAAATAATAAGATTACTCGATTTAGAGTTTGCTACACTCTATGTATTAAGGTCATTTTTGTTTCATTTCATAAATCGGATTTATTAAATCATCCTCTCATCTAATTTTTCGAATGTGATTGAAGATATAATAACAATTTCATTGCTAAACATACACATCTCCATTAATCAACCCCTTCCTCTATTGATTTGACTCGATAGATACTTTAAGCTATTATAATTGCCTCTATGTAACCAGGTTCATAAGGACTTGGAACATCTATTCACTGCATGCTATTTCGTGTCTATGTTATGGGCTTTTGTCAATTCATGGTGAAACATCCCTCCTATTTCCGCGTTCTCGGTTAGAGACTTGTTGGAGGTGTCCAAATCTGCTGGAGTTCATAATAATATAAGCAAAGCTACCCACGTAGTCATCCTTGCAGCTTTTTGGTGCCTTTGGAAAATGCGATACGGGGTTGTTTTTGAACATCGAAGGGTATCACTTAGCCGGTTGATTGAAGACCTAAAGAGCACAAGTTATATGTGGACGAAAAACAGATCCTCCAAAGGTACAATAGATTGGGGTAATTGGTGTGTTTTCCATATTTAACTGTTTCAATTTCCCTTGGTGTAAGTGTTGTATTTTACTGATGTTTTTGTATTGGTCCCTCTAGCTTCTTGCTAGTTGGGTTTGTTTAATAAAAATCTTCTGCTTTCCAAAAAAAATGTCTTTATAGTTATAGTAGGCTAGAAACCTTTGTCTTACATGGTTTGAATAAATGAACTATTATATATATTTGTTAATAAAAATTTACATATTACATATTTATAACATATTACATAGTTTTTTAATACAAATTTTGGAAATATTATATAGTTATTTTTAAAAAATATTTTATAAAAAGAACAAAAGAAATGTTCAATTTATAAAAATGTTTTATGAACAAACCTATTTTTTAAATAAAAAACGTTTTATAAAAATAATTATAGAAAATCATTATTATTTAAGGAGAGAAAGAAATGAAACAAAAATTACAAAAAAAAATAATTAAATGAAATTTGTATAATTAATATGAGAGAGAAACGGGAAAAGAAGGTTAAGGACGCATAGGATAGTGACAAATGTTCAATCAAAACTTTTATTTATTAGATAGTATACATTATATATTTATATCATTAAAAATAATGACAAATTTATATTTTTAATTTATTTGTATCTTAGTTTTCGGAATTTATTTCAAAATAATTTTTAACAAAATTTCTTTGTATAATGTTTTTATAATATAAATTTTCCTATTAACTAACTTTTTTTTTTAACAAAACAACTTTTTTCATATTTTTTTAAAATAGTTATTTTATTAAACTTTTTTTAGTTATTTATAGCAAATCATTCTTATAAAATAAGAAATCATTTTTAATTTATTAAAAAATGATACAATTTATAATACATACATGTCACTATTTCAATAAGAAATCATTTTTTAGTTATTTAGAGGTATTGATGTGCAGGTTGGGGAATTATATTACCCCGAAGACTTTTTGGTGCTCGAGTACGCACCGACTGTGAAGGAGAAGCAAGCGAGGGTCATCTTGGGAAGACCATTTTTGGCAACTGACAACGCTCAGATCAACTGTAAGGATAATACAGTAAGCATGATCTTTGGCAACCGTGAGTTTAATTTAGATATTCGTTCAAATTCTTTTGCATATTTTAGTAAAATTAAACATTCAAAATCAGGTGCTACTAATAAGTGTCATCCTCGTTCCACAGTGGATGAGGATGGCGTAAACGATAAAGGTTTTGTGGTTGACAGGTCTGAGTTGAGGATTGAGAAGCAGAATGTAGTGGATGCAACGCCACTCAAGCGTGGGGAAGGTGCAGTACATATGGGAAAGCCACCATGGAAGCATCAGGTGGACAATGCAGATGATTATGTCAAATCGGGAACAGGATCATCGGGATCACCAGCTGGATCAAAGAAACCGTCCAAGTTTATGAGGCATTCATATGAAGCTGGTGAGTCTTGGGTAATGCGTGATGAAGAAGAAGAGTCCCGTACTGTGGAACATATGAGGATACTCAAGTTGAATGGAAAGGATGGCCGAGCAGGTGAGGTAGCATTTGGAAAGGAATTTGTGTTCCAACCACCATAAGAGCTAAATCAAGTACGGTCTGGCTGAAGACCTTAAAAACTTAGCGTTAAACGGGAGCAACCCGGTTGTTTGCATATGGTTTTGTTTTTGTTTTGTTTGTGTTTTTGTTTTTGTTTTTGTTTTAGTTCGTTGTCAATAGAGCAAGATCCAAGTGTGGGGAAGGCTTATGGAAGTAATCAGGAACTTTGTGGGTGTGTTAACTAGAAACCCTCACGAGACTTCACTCGTCCACTCGGGCTACCAAGAGGTGTAAAAGGCTTGTTGCATACGCTAAATGCAACCGTGATTCCTACGAAAGTGAGTTTAGGAGTTTGTTCTATGCACACGAGGACCTTGACAACGAGGACATAATCAGGTCATGTGCTCTTTCTTAGCTTTATTTTAATTTATTTGGTTTGATTGATTTGTGTTATTTATTTTGTTGTTT
Source organism: Smallanthus sonchifolius (assembly GCA_023525975.1). NCBI lineage: Eukaryota > Viridiplantae > Streptophyta > Magnoliopsida > Asterales > Asteraceae > Smallanthus > Smallanthus sonchifolius. The sequence goes on along the minus strand of CM042034.1, from coordinate 83,758,357 downwards.
TTAGTTTTAGTTGTTTGCAATCGAGTCTTATCACCCGGGGGCAGTGGAGGTTTGCATGATGAATGTGGGAAATGGAATGGTTTGTACCCTTGAATCGCACAAAAATTTCATTTTAAATATACATTGGGGACAATGTAAAGTTTAAGTGCGGGGATGGGGAAAGAAATTTGAAAGTATTGAAATTTTGAAAAAAAAATGTCTTGAGTAAGTTCAATTGTGTTTGAAAACCGGATTTTCAATGTAAATCGCCAATATTTTACCTACCGGAACATAGGTCGAGGTCCCTAGTTATGGTCGTACTCTTTAAGTTGCATGATAAAGTAGCCTAGCAAACTTTTTTAGAAATTGGTAGAAGTGTCTAACCGAGGGTAACATTCTAGACGGTGGACTTGCATGCATGCTTTCACATCGGTAACCCGATATCCCCCATTTTGTGAGGATTTGAGCCTTATTTTGAGTTGTAGAACATAAGTAGGAATAATTGCTCATTTTCTGTTCTTGTGTGTACCATAATGTTACATCCTTTTAGAACTTGCTTTTGTCATACGTGTTGAGACCATGAACCAAGATTTTGCACAAAGATGATTAAGGCATTAGGTTTAGCCCCTTTTGTTTAGCCTTTTCTTTTGTTTTCCCTACACAGTACATTTTCCCTTAGAAGCCACTTTGAGCCTGAGCCTTTCGTTTGTTAAGCCCGCAACATGAGCCCGAATCCCTTCTTAGCCTTTTTATTTAATTTTTAACCCGGTGAATTGGAATGCAATTAAGTTAAGTCTGCGTAACTGTAGAAATAAGGAAGGGGAAAAACTTGTGTACATGCAGAGTGATGTTAAATGAGAGAATCAGAACTGAATTGTTAGATATCAAAACTAGTATGCGACACAAACAATGTGTGTTTGATCTAGAAAGGGAAGTTGCCTGTACACAAGAAAAAAGAAAAAAAAAAAAATATATATATATATATATATATATATATATATATATTAAATAGTTGTCTTTGTTTATAGTTTAAAAAAAATAAGAGAAAAAAAATGTTGAGAAAAAAGACAAAAATAGTGTGTGTGGATCACTTCTGACCCAACTAGGTTGGTAATTCATAGTTCGTGAGTAGAGAATAAGAGTTTCAAGGTTAATGGGTCGTTTTCACCCAAGTTGGATAGTTGTTAGTTTTAGTTTATAGATATAACTTAGTTGGATTCTAATCACCTTAGCCACTTTAAATATCCCCTTCCATACCCTTAGCCCTAGCCTAACATTACAACCCGTTTAAAGACCTTGTGATTTGTGTAAAATTTTGTGTTAATTGGTGGAGAAGTGATATTTGAGAAAACTTATGATAACGATGTTTCATTGATGGTTTGAGTGTGGAATTATAAACTGGCACATCTTTTGCCAGTCCAGATATTAAACCGAGTGGAGTGAACATTGTGAGGGGGTGTGAATGCATGTAGGTGGAAAACTTGAAGCATGGTAGGCCCGGTTAGACGTATTTGTTTTAAATGCTACATCTTTTTACTTGCTAGGTGTAATTCTGTTAACTGCGTTAAGTCTTGCGAGTCGAGAATAACTTTGAACCTTGACTAAGTACTGGTTAGGGATGTGTGAAGTGTGTTTGTTAATGATGGTTGCAAAAGAGAACCTTACTTGAGGACAAGCAAGTGTCAAGTGTGGGGATGTGATGGAGTCATAATAGTTTAATCATTATGATGTCTAAAAGTAATGTTTTAATATTTAAAGGAAGCTAGAATGGTTTGAATTGGTGAGTATTTGTAATTGCAGGTTGAATGATTTAAGGAAGCAAAACAGCACAAAAAGGAGCAGCGTATTTGGTCCAGCGTATTGGCATCGTAAGCAGAGGAAAAGCAGCGTATTTGGTATTTGGGCAGCGTATGATACGCCCGGGACGCTCCAAAGTCGGGATTTTGAGATTTTTGACCAGATTTAAAGGATGATTTTTAGGGTTTCGAATATACCTTCTTCTTCGACGAATTCCAGAGCATCTGGGGCGATTTTTAGGTTGTTTTATTGTTCGGTTCATTATTTCAGTCAAGATCGAAGATTCCGGGTTAGTTTGTTTTGTATACAATAATGGTTATGCGTAGCTAATTCACTCGTGGTTGTTCCCGGGTGTAGGATTGCTTATGTTTTATGACTTTTTTCTGGTTTTACACTTTGTTGGGTTGGATTTGTGATTTAATCGTATGATTACTTGCAGTCTTTTGTTTTTCCGTTATTGATTAAACAGTTTGGTTCATTGGAATTTTGTGTTGTCATCAGTTACTTGGTTATTTAATCGTGAACCATTGATTCCATCAGATTTTATGTTCTAAAATTGGTAGTTAATTAGCTAGTTATTCAACAAGCGTCAATTATTCGGTTTTATAATCGTTAATCAACACAGTCAAATATGTTGGCTTTTACCTATTTATCAATAAGTGGTGTTTTGCAATCCATGCCTATGTGGACCTCAACAAGTATTTATCTAGTATTTCTTTAACGTGTGTGATCCGAACCCAAGAGCGATCCGTTTTCTCTTAATCACTTTTAAGTCAATTAAAGTTTGTTGCTTTGGCAATAGTTTTCTAAATCGATAATCAAAGTCTAGTAGTTTCTGCGTTTTTATTAAGTAATCATTAAATAGTGTTTTCCACGAATTCCTTGTGGGTTCGACAACCTTACTTTCCGTACTACAGTCTTAAGTAGCTAAGTAATAGTTTTTAATTATATTTTTAATTACCCTTCGACACGCGATCACTGTGCTAGTGTGAAATTAATTTAATAATGATGATCAAACATGTCTAACTTGTAACGTTTTGGTAGACCCAACCGAATTAAGAGCTTAAACATCCTGATAGTGTATCTAGTTTAAATAAATAATTAATTTAGGATGTCTTGTAGGTGCTCATCTTAGGTGTGTAAGTAAGGTCGAAACTGTCAATATAGGGTGATAGATACCTTTATAAACAAGAATTTATAGGTTTCTAAAATTTTGGCACACTGTTTTCTTTTTATGAAAATAAATCCGAAAATTTGTGGCGCCCACATTCCATAATCCACCATTTCATGAGCTTAATTAATTAATTTGAAAGCGTAGGTTTTGCCTACATGTTACCCTCCCGGGATAGTGACTTGGTTGATACACCCATGGGTGGGACTTAAGTGTTCAATACTGGATGACTAAGTTAGGATTATGTGTTAGCCTTCGGGATGGTGATTTGAAGGATACACCCCTATTCCGAAGCTTATGTACTTCATTGCTTAAAAACCGCAGCCTACATATCATATGTCGAGTTCCAACTTGATTGAAACACCAATGGGTTAGGTTTATTCATATAACATTAATAAAAGCTCGTATCATTCATCCGTCAATCCATTATCCATTTTAATTTTTAAAACATATAAATTGGTGTTTATAAGGTGGGAAATCTATATGGTTTAACCCGAGCCTAAACAAGACATTGAGATGGGATTAGGTTGAGTCATAGCTTTCTAAGTGTGAGACCCATAGATAGACTGCTGTTTGGTAATGTATAATATTATAGATCATATAATTGGGGGCTCGAGAGTCGGTGGTTGGGTTTAATTGGGCAGAAATACCGATTGTTACGGTTCGTGTTATGAAAATCTGTGCTGTGTAGAATGAAAGTATAAGTTGCAAGTTTTCCGATTATAATTCCATTGCAGTATTCTTTTTCGGGACGAAAATGGTCAAGTGTGGGGATGTGATGTAGGGTCAAATATCTTGTGTATAAATGTCGGTTTTTATGTATTTTAATAGTTTAACTGTGTTTATCGAGTAGGTTTTATGTGTGTTTTGTAGTTTGGTGTCTTACAGATTATTGTGCTTAAAAAGAGGAGAAGTATATGAAGAAATTAACGAAGGTACAAAGCCTGGGAAGTCAAAGAAAGTCAAAGTTAAAACAAAAAGTCAAAATGCTGGAAATTAGGATCTTCGTTGGGTGACTTTGTTCGCGACACGCGAGGAAGAGAAAAGTGGCCGCGACGCGAAGGCCTGGCAAGATTATTTCGCGACACGCAAAGAAAGGGATTACGGCAGATTTAAACCTAATTGTAATTATAAACCGATTATGATCCCATGGTCGAATTACCTTCTTTCTGGCCGTCCCAGATGAGCTCTAAGGCGATTTTCATCATTGTTTGGCCGGTTGTTCTTGTTTTTAAATGCTTGTAAGTTCTAGAATAACTATTAAGATGTTTATTACAATCATGAGCGGCTAAGATCTTTGTAATCCCTCCGAGTGAACGATTTGTGCATGTATTCGTATAATTTTGGTTGATTATCAGTATTAGATTGAAGTTTTGTGAACCTATTAAGTTCTTTGAATTCAATTGTATGTTTGATTTATGAACAATTTGCATGTTTTCAATTTATCGCATTTATCATCGTTTCTTGGTTTTCTTGCATCGGGAATAATATGATTTTGTGATTGAATTGACTATTGTGTGATTGGGTTAAACAGTTAAACAATGTTATGTCTATGTAATCTCTGATCTGATTTGAAACTGAAATTGTGCATGTGTTTTGCTGAATCTAAAACCCGGAGTGGTCGTTTTTCTCTAATAGTTTTCTAAAAGTCAAATTGCTTTTTGCAAATTGCATTAGTTTAATTAATAAAGTTTTAAACTTTAGTAGCCTTTGAATCGTTTTAACTTGGATAGCATTCTTCACGAGTTCCCTGTGGATTCGACAACCCTACTTTCCTATCTATAGTCTAAGTAGCTAAGAAGTAGTTTTTAACATAGTTTTTTATTAACCTTTGACACGCGATCGAACACCCATTGTCTAGTTTCCACTTTCTCACTCTCTACAGTCCTCTTCTAAAAAAAACTAGATTTCTTTGTATCACTCTCTATCATCATCGTTTGCAGATCAACGGCACTGTCGTTTTCTTAGGTTTGAAAGCATCGCCGTTTGCTAGGTTTTGAAAGCGCCGCCGCCCCTGGTTGATTGAAGGTCTGGGAATACGTTTTGAAGTTTGGTAGGTATTGTTTAAACGCACTACATTCAAGATTTTTTGTCCACATTATTGAAATTTGTCCAATTATGTATGCCTATTATATTTGATAAGAAATACTTGCTATATACTTTGTGCAGTGATTACTTATTCAAGTTTTTTTGCTGATCAATTGGAGATTCAGGAGTTGGCAATCTTGTCTCCTGCTTAGACTTGCTGTAAAAAAATTAATATGTTGCATCTTTTTAGCGGTTGATTGTTTATTTGACAACTAAATACTGTTTGAACTACATTTGTTTATTATAAGTGTCCGTGCCCAATAAAATATTTTTTTATTTTTTTTCTTTTAACTTTACTATTAATTTGAAATGTCGGAACAAACTAGCCCTATACTATACTTTGTGCTATTTACCAAATATACCCTTCAACCTTTCGTGTAGCCCTCACCTTTATAGTGGGTACCAAATCTACCTTTTAATCTTTTAGTGTGTCAACCCAACCCTTATTTTCAGGTGTCAGGGTCCAATAAAATCTTTTCTATTTTTTTTACTTTACTAGTAATTTGAAATGTCAGACCAAACTAGCCCCATATTTTGTGGTATTTACCAAATATACCTCTCAACCTTTCATCTAGCCTCTAACTTTTTAGTGTGTACCAAATCTACCCCTCAATATTTTAGTGTGTCAAAACCCACTCCCCTTAACATTGTAAAAGAAACACTTTCACTACCTCAAGTTTGTAAAATTTCACGTTTACCCTCTGTGGTATACAAAATCTGATATTTTTTCTCACATGTTCAATTCCGCGGCCTGCAACTTTTTTTTCTTATATTTTTTTTTTTGTATATCATTTGACAACTGTGAAAAACTGACACCGACACCTACTGAAAAATATCGGTACCGTTATCTAACTGTCTTTTATCTATGTTTCGACCTCCACAACCGAGTAGCCCGTAAATTAATAAGTTTCTTTTATGTATTGAACTATGTTTTTCTTGTGTTTAGCCACGTTAATATCACTGCCTCAACCGTTTGAGGTTTGCCGCCCGTCGAGGAGAGCGAGGCAAAAGTTATTTAACCATGTTTTTTTGCTTAGTCATGTTAATGCTGCCGCATCAACCGTTTAAGGTTCGGTTGCCGTCGCAGACAGTTTCTAGTTTTTTTTCTTATTTTTCAATCTTAATCCCTTATTACAGGACGCTCATTTCTTGACAGTTATATCAGCATAATAGGTGTGGAGTTTGTAAGGAATCTTAGGAGATTAAAGTTGCATGATAGGCCATAATAGTTTGTATTCTAAAAGTGATTTTTTTTTTTTTTGTATAGATGGTATGATAGTAATTGGGCTTCTGTTCTGTAATAGGCCAAAAATAGGTCCACTTTTAGATTTGATTTGAATTGTATATTTTTCTTTAAGGTTCTAGTTTGTTTTGGGCTTATATCTTAGATTACTAGACATTCTACTATTGTAGGATGCTTTTTTTCTTTTCTTTTTTGCTAATAAATGTTTACCGGATCCTGTCCCCTTTTCTAAAAAAAAAAACATAAACATTTTACATTTTGTTGCGTTATTTTTTTGTTATTTAAAATAACAAAATTGTTAAGCATTCATAAACTTCAAAAATAAAAATACATGACTGCCTGCTAGGTCCGTTTAACACATACAAATAGTCAAATAGTATACTGAAATCTTTATAGATTGATGATCCCTTTGAAGTTTTAACAAAGGAGAAATATATGATATCTCTACCTTTATAGGGAGAAGCAATTGATGATCACTAGCATCTTGTTGAGAGTTGAGGCGTTGTAGTTGTTCTCTCTACAGGTTTCAAAGAGAAGTTTATAATAAAGAAAACTCTTGATCGAGGATCTAGGTTTGGACATATGATAAAATTGTTAACCTTCACTAGAAACACTATACATATTTGCGTTCATGTAGTGATGTCGTTCGCTTCCTTTGTTCTAGTTTTTATTTACAAGTAATCATGTGAGTTGTTTACAAAATTACAAAAAATGTGTATAAATAATAATAAAACGAACCATTCACCCCATTCTCAGTTTTAGATATAACTAATAGATTAAGCTTAAGCTTCGCAGCGGTTTTATTTCATTTTACGGTAAAAATTATAACCACTGTTTAACCAATACGTTGCAGTGGTATATTCGAAACTTAAAGAAAAACAATTAACAAAACTTTTAAAAAAAGTTATGAAAATTAAAAAAGTAAAAAATACGTTGATATTAGCGAAGGGGCATTTTGCGTCAGCAATCGAACCTTCAAAGAAAGGGACCGGTGGTCGAATCCGCGTCACCTGTGTGAGCGAACGTGGGGTGAACTAGTAGGCCCAAGAGGCTATATGCGTTAATTTGTCTAAACAACTCACATATATTAAGAAACAAAGACTTGGAAAAACAAAAAAATATATATACTTATTGTTTGCCATGTGGCAGGCTCTAATGATCGACTAGTTACTCTTCATAAGCTCTGAAAAACCATGTTATTTTACTCATATGAAATGTATCTTCATTTGTCGAGACACGCGTGCGCACACACACTATGTGTAACATCATAAAAATCCTAACATTTTATTTTATGTTTGGAGTCAAAATAAATAAAGATCAAGAGGCTAAGTGGTAAAAAAAAATGAAAGAAGAGGCTCTCCATAAACCCTAGCCGCCTCCAACCTCTCCCCCATCCACCATTTTTACCATCACATGTTCTAGAGAGAGAAATGATAGCGAGTTAGAGAGAGAGAGAGAGAGAGAAAGTGAAAGAAAACATCATCCAAACCTTTTACCTTGCCCCAGTATGTTCTAGATCGATTGAGAAAGAAAGAACATAAAGCAATACACGTTTTGAGGTAAGAAATTGGCCCTAAATCTCCTGTTATTCATTGAAATGGGTTAAAGTAGGTAAAACTAGAGTTTTATCTTTAAAGCTTGGATTTTTAAGTATGAAATAGCTTAAAACCTACATATCTAGACTCATGGTTGTTAAACAACCAATTTGGACGATGAAAGTTGGAACCCTGATTCAATTTTCAGATCAGACGCCAGGTCATGCAAAAAATAGGGTTTCTTGTGAAAAAGATGAACATGTACCAAGTATTAATACAAATACTCTAGTGCAAATACTAAGAGTATTCAGGTATTTACTGGTGCGAGTAGTTGGAGCATTGAGACAAATACTCTAGTGCGAATACTTAGATTATCCAGACGAATACTCTAGTGCGAATACTTGGAGTATTGAGACGAATACTCTAGTGTGAATACTTAGAGTATTCGGGAGAATACCGGTGCGAATACTTGCATAGTATTCGGGAGAATACCTAGTGCGAGTACTTCTCCTTTGAACTTAAGTTCTCATCGTAAATCCATACTTACGATTGATAGAGGAATCATAAGCTCACACTTTCAATAGGTGTTTTGCATGAACGTTAAATCAATGTTTCACATAATGAACTTGTACATATTTGGCATAGTTGATAGAGCTCGTAGTTCAACTAGAACTCGTCGCCGATAATCAAATTGCCACGTGTGAGTTTCTATTGCCCATTTTCATATGTTTTTGGATTGATTAGCATACTTAAATAGGAGATTATAAACTAAACGAAAGATTTAGAAAGACAGTAGCATTTCATAAAATATACTTTTTATAAAAGTAAAGAGAAACAGAGACAGAGTAAACATATACAGTCTTTAAATAATTTTTTTAAAGAAAGTGATGATATACAAAGATAACAGTACTTCGGTGCTGGATGATAATGACAGATGCCATTGTATGTGCCTATGTGATAATATGTGTTAATTTGTCTGCATTTATGTTATAGATAAGGTAAATGCACAGTTGTACTATAGTGTAGAGTACACATAGTCAAAGTCTTGCAAGCACAAAGTAGTATCGTTTTATATGAGCATAGAGTAAAGCATACGAGTCTTGCCTAGTGCAAGTACAGAGGAGCCTTGTTTCATAAAAGCACATAGGAGCCTTGTTTTCATACACGCAAAGAGGTGTCTTGTTTTCATACAAGCACATAGAGCCTTGTTTTATACAAGCTCCAAGTAGTATAGTTTTGCCTAAAACTATACTATAGAGATAGAAAGAATGATAGAGACAGAGTGGGAAGCCGTAACTTGTTTCCCTAAAACTGAGTTTTTAACAAATGATAGTATACATAACACAATAATACGTAAGACTACTCATTCTTGTATATATGTTCAACATATATGTAATAAATACTATATACTTTTTTGACAACTAAAAGAAAAATAATTTACAAATTATGTTATTGGTTTTCTCTACTTTTAGCATAACTATATGGTTTTATCCGGCAGCCTCCTCTATTGGTAAGTTGCTCAAATATAAACAAACGATAGAAGTGAAGTAAATGTTGTAACTAAAAGAGAAAACTTCATAGAAATGTAACCAGTTTTCACAACTGTTTCATTAAGTCATTCAATTTTTTTGTGTCGATTTAATCACTCAACTTGTAAGTAACGTGTTAATCATATATAATTGACCTGTTTAACAGGTTAAAGTGATGTGACACAACATTTTTTTCCTTTTTTTAATCCTTTATATTAGAAACTTACCCGATTTCTAAAATTTAAATTAATAATAAGATTTTACAACCTATTAAAATTTTTGAAAATTAACAGCATGTTCGAAAAGTAATTTTTGAAACAGTAAGTTATGAATTTGATTTTTATTTTTGATTTATGAATATGAACTGGATTTCGGAAAAGTAAATTTTAGTAATCGAACAGTAAGTTTATGATTTTTCTTTTTGGAAAAAGTATGTTTGAGAACAAGAATTTTCGAAAGGAAATTATCGAACAATTGTTAATTTTCGAAAGTTTAGTAGGTTTCAAAATTTTATTGTTAACTAAATTTTTAGTAATCGTGTATGTTTCTAATGTATATATATAGGATTTTTTTTTTAAAAGAACAAAATTTTAAAATATCAACATAAATACCTTAACCTGTTAAACATGTCAATTATATAGGAATAACACATTTCTATAAGTTGATTGACTAAATTGAACAATAAAAACCTTAAGGGACTTAGTTGAAACAGTTATAAAAATTAATTATATTTCTATTAAGCTTTCTCTTACTAAAATACATATAAATATTCAATTTCAGTATTATTCCGGTTAAAATGACAGTCCTTGTTTTAAAGAAATAAATGTAAAAGGTCACAATATTACTTAAAGTAATATTGGCAAAACCAAATAAATAAAATGAAAACGTATGAATTCTATTTAGCCTAAAAGTCGATTACTATTAAGATTTTGTGATAATCTAGAGGAAGGTTATCAAGGTTAAGGAAAGATTTAATTGATAAAATTAAGATACGGATGTTTTCATTCGTAAAGGTTTATAGATCTTTGATTCGTAATAGTTATCTATATTCTATTTGTATTTGTTTTATACCTTATTTGATGCACATGTTTCCTATTAGATCTTAATATGATTTCGTGTGAACATTTGATTCATTATATTAATTTTATGATAATTTTATAAGTATGGCGTGTATGAATATGATTATTTGATTTTTTTTCTTATGTTTTGATTCCACTCTAATATCCGAGATATAACCATCTTTGGATTAAAATATTTATTTTTTAACTCTAAGAAACTAAATATCCATCCACGTAAATTATGATTTCATGTCAACGTTCGTTTATAAAGAAAATTTGTAATCAAATTTAGAATTTGTTTTAATTGATAAATTTGACAAATCGATCTTAATAATTTAATTAATAATTATCAATGTTTATCATAGGATTTAAACCCTCAACTTATTTAATTATTATCAATGTTCATCATAGGATTTAAACCCACCATAAACCATATATTATTCCAATTTCCACACCAACTGCAATCTACTGCAATCTATAAATCATATAATATATCAACTTAAAACTTACAAGTAAACCAAATCGTAATACTATATTTTTTCTTAAATTATTTTAATCTTTTTATTATTTTAATATTTATAATTAATTTTAAACATATTTTGTTTTTCTTTTCTAATTTTAAAATATTTTTTCATGCAATCCTAATATGTCGTTGCGACATACTTATTTTTATCTATTTTTATTATAAATTTTATTCAAAACCAAGATGGTCTACCTTTCGACGTAAAACTGAGTCGATAAGTAAACTTTAATCAAAATCGAGCCGGATCATATATCATATATTTTTACTTTTTTTTTAATTCGCTTTCTTGGGAAGGATTGCCCTATCAAAATTAGTGCTCATTTGATTAGTTTATGGGCTAGGTACTCGAAACTAGCACCAAAAATTTATATGGACTCACTGTGAAGATCAGGCATCGAGTGAATTTGCTCGAAAAAAGGCAGTAAGGAAGGATATTGGGTGATGAATGGAGGTTGCATGTTGGCATCAACATTACAATGTGCTTCCATTAGCCGAGTTTCAAAGTGAAGCCTTCAATTCAGGGGGGTGTGAGGATCTGCATGTTTTAAAGATATCATCTACTAATTTGTATTGAAATGCTTCGAGTATGCTGCCCTGCATGTCCATTGGAGTTTGCCTCAATGATTAAGGTAAGTATTGCAACGGAAGTGTGCATACCACTGGTCGAGAGTTGGGGCACTTTCCTGATAAGTCATTGACACGACGTCACACGAGGCTTAGTAGATGTAATGATTGGCGCTCGTGCCCCTGAGGACGTCACACGAGGCTTAGTAGATGTCCCCGTGACAATAGAGTATTTTGTTTTAAATAAGTTAGATCAACAAATATTTTAATCATATTATTTATTGAAAAATAAGAATAGTTCACTCTTTATTGAAAATGGTGCGACTATTTTAACTATCCAAATTTAGGATTATATCTACAGTATAGGGTTAGGTTATAGTAAAAATAGTTTTAAAAATAAGAAGGGTAAGAAGGATTCTAAGCTTGACATGTGTCATTTTATTGTTTTTAAAGGGAGGGCATAATGGCCAATGTGTAATACACCAGGTCAATGTGTAATATACCAGGTCAATGTGTAATACACCAGATCAATGTGTAATACAAGGTCTGATATTACACAATGATCAGGCCTGATATTACACAATGAAGTGATATTACACAATAACCTGACATATTTGAGCGAATTACACAATAATGAGCGAATTACACAATGAGTTGGAAAACGTAAAACACAATGATGAAAACATATAACACAATGATGAAAAATATTTGACACAATGAACTTGTATTACACAATGAACTTGTATTATACAATTACCTGACTAATTACACAATGAACTTGTATTACACAATGACTTGACTAATTACACAATGAACTTGTATTACAAAATGAACTTGTATTACACAATGACCAGACGTGGTATTACACAATGAACTTGGATGGTGAAGGTACATACTGATGATAATTTTGCTAATCTATTTACCAAGGCATTTGATCGTACCAGGTTTTAATTTCTGATCAAGATGATCGGTATGATCAATCCCGAATAAAAGTTTTCAAAACAAATTTAATGGAAGATTTTTGTTTTTAATTTTCTTTTATTGCTTTATTACTTTTCTGCATTTTATTTTCAGTCAAAAATCTGTTATTTATAAAAAGTCAAAACAAAATGGAAAATATAAAAGTTGACATCATTTGAAGTTAGAGAAGACATGATAGTACATTAGTGAATAGTTTATCACACATGACCATAGTAGACCTTTGATATGATTATATATTTGTGCTTATAGTCTTTTGATTTTATCTAAATTTCAAGGTTTGCATGAACAAGAAATGATAGTGTTATAAATGCTCTAATCCTGATAATTTGTTTGATTTTAATTTGAATATGATTTTGGAACTTAGATTGTCAGTAGACTAAAAGCGTTTTTTGGACCATTAGTAGTGTGAAAATTAAACAAGATATGATAACATCTGTGATTTGAACCCATTATATGCCTGGGTGTGTGTGTAAAAGATCGTGATTTGAACCCACTATATGCCTGGGTGTGTGTGTAAAAGATCGTTATCAGATAAAGAATATATGGTTTTAAGAATTTCATGAGACCAATATCGGGTTGAACTTGTATTACTCGATGAACTTGTATTACACAATAACCTGACTAACTACACAATGAGCTAGAAAACGTAAAACACAATGATAAATACATATAACACAATGAACTTGTATTACACAATGAACTTGTATTATACATTGAACTTGTATAACACAATGAACTTGTATTACACAATAAACTTGTATTACACAATGAACTTGTATTACACAATGACTTGACTAATTACACAATGAACTTGTATTACACAATGACCAGATATTACACAATGACCAGACGTGGTATTACACAATGAACTTGTATTACACGATGAACTTGTATTACACAATGACCTGACTAACTACACAATGAGCTGGAAAACGTAAAACACAATGATAAATACATATAACACAATGAACTTGTATTACACATTGAACTTGTATAACACAATGAACTTGTATTACACAATGAACTTGTATTACACAATGAACTTGTATTACACAATGACTTGACTAATTACACAATGAACTTGTATTACACAATGACCATATATTACACAATGACCAGACGTGGTATTACACAATGAACTTGTATTACACAATGAACTTGTATTACACGATGAACTTGTAATACACAATGACCTGACTAACTACACAATGAGCTGGAAAACGTAAAACACAATGATAAATACATATAACATAATGAACTTGTATTACACATTGAACTTGTATTACACAATGAACTTGTATTACACAGTGACCTGACTAATTACACAATGACCTGACTAATTACACAATGAACTTGTATTACACAATGACCAGACGTGGTATTACACAATGAACTTGTATTACACAATGAACTTGTATTACACGATGAACTTGTATTACACAATGACCTGACTAACTACACAATGAGCTGGAAAACATAAAACACAATGATAAATACATATAACACAATGAACTTGTATTACACAATGACCAGACGTGGTATTACACAATGAACTTGTATTACACATTGAACTTGTATTACACATTGACCTGACTAATTACACAATGAGCTGAAAAACGTAAAAAAAAATCGTTTTTGTTTATAACGACACTATACTCGTTTTAAAGATAAAAAAACGCTCGTTTTTATGGTGTAATTTTTTTGAAAAAATAATGTCGTATGTAAAAGTTATGAACGTTTAAAAATGAAGGGAGAACTTGATAAAAAGTCAACAAAAGTGGCTAAGACTAAAGTACACTTTCAACAACTTTTTCTCATACAATTTAATGTCAACAATTTAATCTAATGGCCATAAATCCTTCTCACCCTTCTTACAATTAAAATCATTTTCACCTAAACCTAATCCCTACAGTATATTATAAATATATTTGAGTAGTACGAGATTCTCTTTTTACATTAACTTTTATGAGCTTAAGAGGGTAAAATTGTATTTTATGAAATATGTGTTAAAAAAGTAATAGAAATCTAATTATATAAACAATCAATTGTATTTTATAATTATTTCATATTTACTTTATTTTATAAATTCTTATTAAATTTTCAAATCTATATTATATTTCACCAATTATTTATTGAATCGTTTTACCATATTAGTGTATTGTATTTAACACCGATATATCACTTTGCACATGCTTTTAGTAATAACCATATAATAAAATAAAGCTATATATTATAGGGGAATGATCATAAGAAAACTCAATGTTCATGAGAAAACCAAAAAACTACTTATTTAAGGTAAAAAAAAATAAAAAAAAAATCATAACTCAAAAAATAAATCAAAAATTAAAAAACTGCTTCGGAGCCATTATTTCCCACGTCGTCCTCGTAAAAAAAAGTAGTGGGTTTAGCTTTTGGACTTAGTTTTTTGAGTTTAGTTTAGATTTTAGGTTAGGTTTTTGGAGGGGTGGGGCGGGGTGGGTGGGGTGGGTTTAGGTTTTTGGGTGGGGGTGGGGTGGGTTTAGGTTTTTGAGGGTGGGTTGGGGTTTTGGGTGTACTACACATATGTAGTAGGAGTTTTTTGGTTTTCTCATGAAAATGAGTTTTCTAGTGAACTCACCCCATATATTATAAGCGCCGATCTAAAAAAAGCTATATATAGGTTTCTTAATGTTTATATTTAGTCATCCCCTCACTATATACGTCCTTTTATGACCACTTTTGTTATAGATAAGTTAGTCACTAGCAAAAGTATATGGAGAAAACCTTCTAAGTTAAAAAATTCTGAAAACTCTTTGTTAACATATACAACAGTTAAAAACATGTGTAATTTTTTTAAATAGATTCTATATCTAATTTTATAACTTTTGGGGAAAAAAATTAAAAAGCGCCAAGTGGTTTTTTTTTATAAAAACGTTGAACCTGTTTACGTATGTAATGTTGGAGGTTTAGTTTGTAATTCCTAGATTCTACAGTCTGTAATCTTTTAATTCTTGTTAATATTGTTAAGCCTGTATATAAAGGCTGATGTGTTGAGTATTTTGGTTAACACCTAATAAAAGTTTGTTAATTCTGTTGCTAAGTTCTTGTTAATTTCCTGAGACTTGTATCAAATTGGTATGAGAGCCTCATTCAAAAGTTGATCCGAAGGACTGGATTCACCATCACGATTCAACCGAACATACGAACGAAGAGGACGAAGGATGACCGATGCAATAGCAGCTCCGGCAGTGATGATACGAGATAATTACACCACAATACCTCTGCAGTGCCCAATATTAACAACGACGAATTACACCATTTGGGCAGTGAAATTGAAGGCCATCTTCAATGTTCATGGGCTATGGGAAGTAATTGAACCAGCGGAAGGTGTTCTTGTCGATGTAAAGATTAACAATGCCGCGATCGCCTTTTTGTATCAGGCGATGCCGGAGGAAATTGTACTTCAGGTGGCAAACCTTACAACTGCAAAGGAAATATGGAATTCTCTTAAAACAAGGTTTGTTGGTGCTGATAGAGTAAAGAAAGCCAGATTGCAGACCTTGAAGAACGAATTTGAAGCCCTTAGAATGAAGGACGGCGAAAACATTGATGATTTTGCAGGCAAAATAAGTGCCATCTCATCAAGGGCGACTGATCGTGGTGAACCATTTCAGGAAGCAACTTTGGTAAGAAACTTCTTGTATTCTGTCCCTGACAGATTTATTCAAATTGTAGCCTCTATAGAACAATTTATGGATCTAGAAACAATGCTTCTCCAAGAAGCAATAGGGAGGTTAAAGGCATTTGAAGAAAGGACAGTGATGAAGAATAAGGGGTCAATTGCAAAGGATGATCAATTGTTACTTACTTATTCTGAATGGCAGTCAAAGAACAATTCTGAGTCCAAGAATAGAAAATGGCAGAAGTATGATAATGGAGATAGAAATCCAACCAAGTTCAATCAAAAAAGAAAAGATGGAGACCAATACAAGACTTAAAAGAAAGGAGAGTTCAAAAGAAAAGATAAGTCAAAGATCAAATGCTTTAAATGTGATCTGTATGGACATTACTCAACTGAATGTCCAGGGCTTAAAGCCAAAGAAAGTGAAGCTAATCTGACTCAAACTATGGAAGAAGAACCAGCCCTCCTTATGACAGTCAGAATAGAGGACCAGAAGGAAATGGTATTCCTAAATGAACATAAGGTAATCCCTTCCAAATTTGAATCTGAACCCCATAAAGACTGTGAATGGTACCTAGACAATGGGCCTTCCAACCACATGACTGGGAATCAGTCAATCTTCTCAAAACTAGATAAGAATGTGGGTGGGAAGGTTAGATTTGGAGATGGTTCCTGTGTTATGATAGAGGGCAGAGGTTCAGTTATCCTTGAAATCAAGAACATGGAACAAAGACTAATGACTGATGTTTATTACTGTAACATCCCAAAAATAATAAAACGAATAAATATAGCGAGACCGGTGATTTAGTCGGAATATAAAAAAAAAAAGGGAGCGGGCTTGGGCTCGGCTTCAATGGGCCGAGGGAAGCCCAGGTATATAAGAGGCAAGGCAGCCCTCTTCTCTGCTCATTCCCCACTCACGCAACTTCTAGAGAGAGAAAGGAGAGCTCGGGTCTAGAGAGAGAAAGTTGACGGATCGTCCCGGAATTGAGGGAGCACGTTACTGCTAAGCTCGTGAGCAAAACCTCCAAATCACAACTCCAATCCAGGTAACGATTCGACTCTAAACTGAGTTTTTGTTTAATTTGGGATTTTTGGGTTTTGGCTAAAAAGGTAACGATTTTACGGATGAAACTTGAAAATGAGCTTAGGTATAGCATCTAGAATGAAAACCGAACGTTTTGATCTAAGAAAATTGAGATATTGACTCGATCAGACTCGCATGCAAAAACTTCAGATTTTTGGGAAGACGATATGTGCAGACCCATCGAAACTACTCAGTTTCGATATGTGCAGACCCATCGAAACTACTAGTTTCGATATGTGCAGACCCATCGAAACTACTCAGTTTCGATATATGCATACCCATCGAAACTACCATAGTTTCGATATGAGCCCACGATCCGAAGCTAAGATTACACCTAAGTTACTTATCAAAACTACCAAGTTTCGACATAAGCAACCTATCGAAACTATCAAGTTTCGATATAAGTAAATCCATCGAAACTACTAGGTTCAAGCATAGTAATGTCTAGTGTAATCTAGGAGCACTACCTTACGAGTATGACTTTATTATACAGATCGTGAGTGACATTAGTGACGCTTAGTAGCCAGCTAAGAGTATTTCAGAAACTACTCATCAGGTGAGTTCTATGTGCCCCCTTCTATGTTATGTGCAAATAATTTTAAATGTTTTGGGGCTGAAGTGTATACACTAAACGAATAAATGCTATGAATGACAATGTGATCATACGTAATGTACAAATATATATATATTTATATATTTATATGAAAATGAATTACGGACAAAGAATAAAACGTATGTTATAAAGAATGAATGAAAGAATGGAAATCTTGCTTTATATTATATATATTGCTTGACCCGAATGTATGTAAATGATATGGACGCTTCGTGAATGACGGCTACTTCGGTAGACGGACGACCACGTGACTATTTTGCAACCGGGACAAAAACGTTCCTTCATAAGCTAGGATGTATAAGAGGCATTTATGGACGGTCGAAGCAAAAGCCTTATTACATGTAGAACGGTTGCATACATAATAGCCGCGTGGGAAACGGATGCCTTTGGGCAGACGGGCGAATGAACGGACTACGACGGTAGGACGGGTTTAGGCGGACGGACAAAGGTTGCCGGACGGATTTATGTTACGACGGACGGTTTCTAGGGCCGGACGGTTTATGAAAAGGGCTACGACGGTAGTTCTCACTGCGTGTGTCTTTGTGACTCACGCGACAAGTATGACGGGTTGATCACCCATATGTTTATGACCAATGAATGTTCTCCCCAAAGTAAGTATGTATGTACATATGTATATACTCAGTATGAATGTTATGTGAGAACAGTAAAACAAAGATTATGCAAAAGCACGTATATTATATATAAATATACAATACTTAATGGTAAGATAAATGTTATATATGATTGTTTTTAAACTAGAACTCACCAGCGTTAGCTGACTTTTAGTATACATTTCAGGTGACAAAAGGAAGGGTCGTGCGAAGGCGTGATGGTTACCCGGCATCAAGACTGACATCCCACTTTATATATATATATATATATATATATATATATATATATATATATATATATATATATATATATATTAAGACAAATGTTATGTTTTTAATTGTTAAGACTTCCGCTGTTATGTTATGCTATGTTACGTTATGTAATTCGAATGATCTGCTACTCTCGAATGTTTATAATTTAAGCCCAGTATTTATGACTATGTTTATGAGTAAATCCAACAAGTGAGGTTACCGAGAAAGGGGCCTTACAATTACATTCCACACTTGAAGTCAAATATATTAAGTCTTGGGCAGGCAACAGAAGGTGGTTGTGAAATCAAAATGAAAGATGAATTTCTATGGATGTATGATCAAAAGGGAAATCTGTTGATGAAGGTTATAAGGTCTCCAAATAGACTTTACAAGATAAGACTGAACATTGGATCTCCAATGTGTTTTCAGGCCAAAATGGAAAGTGCACCATGGCTATGGCATGGCAGACTTGGTCATGTCAATTTTGAATCACTAAGAATGATGACTAGCAAACACATGGTAACTGGAATATCCTACATTAAACATCCTGCACAAGTATGTGAAGCATGTCTAGCTGGGAAACATTCAAGAGCACCTTTCCCAGTACAGTCTACATACAGATCAGATAGACCATTGGAGTTGACTTCAATTAACTTATGTGGTCCTATTCTGCCAACTACACAAGCAGGTAACAGATATTTCATGCTTGTTGTAGATGATTGTACAAGATATATGTGGATTTGTATGCTTAAGTCTAAGGATTTGGCATTTGAAACTTTCAAATCATTTAAATTGAGAGTTGAGAATGAATATAGTCTAAAGATTAAAGCATTGAAATCTGATAGAGGAGGGGAGTTTCTATCTGATGAATTTAGTAAGTTTTGTGGAAAGGAAGGTATCACAAGACTGTTGACAGCCCCTTATTCACCTCAACATAATGGAACAGTGGAGAGGAGGAATAGGTCAACTCTGAATATGACTAGAAGTGTTCTAAAGGCAATGAATTTGCCACAAGACTTCTGGGCAGAGGGTGCAAGGCATTCTGTGTATTTGCTTAATAGATTACCTACTAAAGCATTAAAGGATAAGACTCCCTATGAAGCACTAAAGGGGAAGAGGCCAGATCTTAAACATTTGAAAGTTTTTTTTGGTGTGTTGGACATGTTGTCACACCCCCAAATTCCACTAACGGAGTTTTACCGTTTTGGGAAGGTGACACACCAGGATCTCAGTCATTAGTTACACGGAACGACTCTATATGAATTTAAGTAAACCACTAATGCTGCTCATAGTCACGAGACAACAAAAGTTCAAATTTGAAAACGTTGCGGAAGCGTAAACATAAACCAATGCAAGTAAAAGTAAGATGCGCGAAACAATGCGCCCAAAACCATGCAGTTCAAATAAGGCAATAAATTAATGTTTGATAAAAGTGGACTCCATGCATGTCCTAGTGCTCGTGCTTGAATACCTTATTGACCTGAGAAAAACACGCTAAAAAGTGTCAACACAATGGTTGGTGAGTTCATAAAGTAATGTAAGTAAAACCAATTGTTTAACGCAAGCATCCCATGCTCAATGTTTGTCAGATAAAGTAATTATTGTTTACCGATAGATAGCTAGTCTAATGCATTGCTACTTTAAGCGTTCGCAACCGAAGCTGACTGTTTGTATGTTTGAATGCCTCCAGCCATGTCTACCGAACACTGGCTAATGTTTAGGCAAATTTTACACCCGTTGACCTCCAATCATAGTTAGAGCGACTAACTCGGGTGGGGCTTTGTCAAAACCCAGTAGTACTACTCAAAATCCCCTCGCTATTCCCCGATACTAACGGCTCGAAATGTAAGGACTTGTTTGGTATGTTTGTGCACTTTCAGTACGCAAGCGGTAAAACAGTAATACAGAATCCCAAAATGTTTGAAATGTTTGTAAGCATGTTTTCTCCCCCAAAAAGGAAAACAAGTAAAATAGGGGTTATGAAACTCACCTGAGTGCGTGTGTAAGTATGAAAGCTAAGAAGCAACTGCTGGACTTCTAACTGCCACGTGTGGATGTTAGAAACGTAAAGAGGATTCCGAATACGCGTTTAGTTCCAAGATTGAAGCTTGAATGAGCGATCCTTGCTTGGTTGCAGGTTTGAAATCGTGAGAGAGAGTGAGAGAGAGAGAGAGACGGCGAGATTGAGAAAGAGAGTGATTTAGGTTAGAAATTTTTATAAAAATCTTTTTATAAATCTTGTACGGGCTTTTACTAACGGGTTTGGGTAATTACGGGCTTTTAATTTAACTTTAACTAGTTAACAATTAAAACCCTTTAACTAATTTATTTTATAAAAATACAATCTTTATAAAATAGCAGATAAATAAGCAGTCCGGTAATTCTACGCGATTTAACGAAAGTTCACGTATTTCACAGATAATTCACGTAGCACGTAAAAACACATAATTTATATAAACTATAAATTATTTATTGCTTGAATTATTATTAATTAATTATCACCAACGTTCCGGGTTCGACTCGTGTGTGATCCGATGTGTGCGAACTAACTGACACATTTAATTAATCCTAATTAAATGCAATGTATGCGTGACGAACTAAGATAACTGAGTTTGTAACGAAAAATGTTTGAACTAACGAGGTTTGAGTTAACGGAGTTAACCTGAAAATGCCGGATGTCACATCATCCCCTTGTTGAAAGAATTTTCGTCCCGAAAATTAAGCGAAGTCGTTAAATGTCTGAAACAAAAGTTTGGGTTGTCACATCATCCCCTTGTTGAAAGAAATTTCGTCTCGAAATTTAGTTAGTACCTTTCGTGTTTGCCGTTGAATGTTTGAACAGGTGAGGATACTTTTTCATCATCTGATCCTCGCGTTCCCACGTGAACTCCGGTCCACGCTTCGAGTTCCAGCGAACTCTGACAATAGGTATCTTACTGCGCTTGAGGGTTTTGACCTCTCGGTCCATGATCTCAACTGGTTCCTCAACAAAACGTAGCTGTTCATCAATTTCCAACTCCTCGAGTGGAACTACAAGAGTCTCATCTGATAGGCACTTCTTTAGGTTTGAGACATGAAAGACATTATGCACTCCATTGAGTGTATCTGGTAGATTCAGCTGATATGCTACTGGACCAATCCTTTTCTCTATCTCGAATGGTCCAACGTAACGCGGGTTTAGCTTTCCTCGCTTTCCAAAACGAATTACACCTTTCCACGGTGAGACCTTTAATAAGACTCTGTCTCCCACTTGGAATTCTAGCGGTTTTCTACGCTTGTCTGCATAACTCTTTTGACGGTCACGTGCTGCCGCCATACGGTTTCGGATTTGCACGATTTTCTCTGAGGTTTCGTGCACAAGTTCAGGACCAGTAAGTTGACTATCTCCAACTTCAGCCCAACAAAGTGGTGATCTACACTTTCGTCCATACAAAGCCTCAAACGGTGCGGCTTTGATGCTAGTATGATAGCTGTTATTGTAAGAGAACTCCACTAAAGGCAAGTGCGTCTCCCAACTGTTACTGAAATCAATCACGCAAGCCCTTAACATGTCCTCTAGGGTTTGAATGGTACGCTCACTCTGGCCATCTGTTTGAGGATGATATGCTGTACTCATGTCCAGGCGCGTGCCTAGAGCTTTCTGTAATGACTGCCAGAAATGTGAGGTGAATCGGGCATCTCTATCGGAGATGATGGAGATTGGCACTCCATGTCGGGATACTACTTCTTTAAGGTAGAGACGAGTTAACTTTTCCATTTTATCGGTCTCTTTGATAGCAAGGAAATGAGCTGATTTGGTTAGACGATCCACTATCACCCAGATTGTGTCACATCCAGAAGGGGTTCGGGGTAATTTGGTTATGAAATCCATGGAAATCTGCTCCCATTTCCACATTGGAATTTCCGGTTGTTGGAGTAATCCAGATGGCTTTTGGTACTCCACTTTAACCTTGGAACAAGTCAGACACTTGCTCACGTAGGTGGCTATGTCGGCTTTCATGTTCGGCCACCAGTACAAAACTTTTAGATCGTGATACATCTTGTCAGATCCCGGATGGATAGAATATCGGGATTTGTGAGCTTCATCCATGACTAGATTTCTTAAGTTTCCATATACTGGAATCCATATTCGTTCCGCGAAGTAACGAATACCATCTGATTTAACCTCAAGTTGTTTCTCCATACCACGTGTGGATTCCAACGATAAGTTCTCCTCTTTTAAGGCTTCAAGTTGGGCATTACGGATCTGTTCGGGTAATCCTGCATGAATAGTGAGTTGTAACGCTCTAACTCGTCGGGGTTTGGTTTCCTTTCTGCTTAGGGCATCGGCCACCACATTAGCTTTGCCCGGATGGTACTTGATTGCACAATCATAATCGTTTAATAACTCGATCCAACGACGTTGACGCATGTTCAACTCTTTCTGCTCAAAAATATGCTGAAGACTCTTGTGATCGGTGTAAATGGTGCACTTGGTACCGTACAAGTAATGTCTCCATATCTTGAGCGCGAACACAACGGCTCCTAATTCCAAATCGTGAGTCGTGTAGTTCTTTTCGTGGATTTTTAATTGTCGAGAAGCGTATGCGATAACCTTGTCACGTTGCATCAACACGCAACCGAGACCTTGGATAGAGGCATCGCAATACACCACGAAGTCATCCGTTCCCTCTGGCAGAGATAGGATGGGTGCGCTACATAACTTCTGCTTCAGTAGCTGGAATGCTGATTCTTGAGTCTCGCTCCAATTATAGGGTTTATCTTTTTGGGTTAAGGCGGTGAGAGGTTGGGCAATCTTTGAGAATCCCTCGATAAAGCGACGGTAGTATCCGGCCAATCCTAAAAATTGCCGAACTTCGGTCGGAGTTGTTGGTGCTGCCCAATTCTTAATGGCTTCTACTTTGGCTGGATCGACATGTATTCCTTTCTCATTGATCACATGTCCTAAAAACTGAACCTCACGAATCCAAAAATCGCATTTGGAAAACTTAGCGTACAACTGCTCCTGTTTCAGTAGCTCAAGGATCAAACGCAGATGCTCCTCATGCTCTTCCTGACTCTTAGAGTATATGAGGATATCGTCAATGAAGACAATGACGAATTGGTCGAGGTAAGGTTTACACACACGGTTCATGAGGTCCATGAACACCGCGGGTGCGTTGGTTAATCCAAATGGCATGACCAAAAACTCGAAATGGCCGTACCTGGTTCTGAATGCAGTCTTGGATATATCTTCATCTCGAACTCTCAGCTGATGATATCCAGACCTTAAATCGATTTTTGAGTAGAAACTCGACCCTTGAAGTTGGTCGAATAGATCGTCAATGCGGGGTAAGGGGTAGCGGTTCTTAACTGTTACTTTGTTCAACTCTCGGTAATCTATGCACATTCGGAAAGTCCCATCTTTCTTTTTGACAAATAGGACTGGGGCTCCCCATGGCGATGAGCTAGGTCGGATGAAACCCTTATCCAACAACTCTTGCAGTTGTGTGGACAGCTCTTGCAATTCACTTGGTGCAAGTCTATATGGTGCCCGAGCAATAGGCGCTGCTCCGGGTGTTAGGTCAATCTGAAATTCGACCTGACGATGAGGTGGAAGACCAGGTAGGTCTTCAGGAAATACTTCTGGGAATTCGCGAACGATTGGGATATCTTCTAACTTTTTCTCCTTGGTAGATTTGTCAGCAACAAGGGCTAATATTGCGGTATGACCCTTACGCAGACACTTCTGAGCCTTCATGAAAGATATGATGCCCATGGCTGCACCACTTCCTTCGCCCTGAACAGATAGGATTTCTCCACAAGGAAGGGGTACACGAACGATTTTCTCACTACAGATGATCTCAGCTTGGTTTTCAGACAACCAATCCATGCCCACAATTATGTCAAAACTGCCAAGTGTAACTGGCATGAGATCGATGTCGAGTTTGTGACCAGAAAGTTCTAACTGACATCCCTTGAGAATGTGGGTTGCCTTGATTACTTTACCGTCTGCTATCTCTACGGTATAATGGTGTTCTAATAAAGTTGGGTTTATTTCTAATTGGCTACTAAATTCTCTAGAAATAAAACTTCTATCGGCGCCAGTATCAAAAAGTACAGAAGCATAATGATCGTTTAAGAGAAACATACCGTTCACCACGTTCCGATCATTCCGAGCTTCTCCCGATCCAATCACAAATGCTCGGCCCTTTGCGCCATGCCCGTTGTTGTTACCGTTTCCACCCTGATGATTGTTTCCATTCCCATTCCCGTTCCCGTTTCTCCTCAACTGTGGACAATCCTTCTTGAAATGCCCTTCCTTACCGCACTCAAAACAGCCTTTGGGTGCGTTTCCAGGTGGTGCCTGTTTGTTCTGCAAGTCTACCCTGCAGTCTTTGGACGCATGACCCATCTTTCCACACCGTTGGCAACGGTACCGGTCACATGCTCCATGATGGTGAAAATTGCATTTATTGCACTTCGGATACTTACCACTATAAGAACCCTGACTTTGCTGATAAGAATTAGACTGGTTGTTGTTATTCCTTGATGGTTCAAATTTACGGTGCTGCTGTTGCGGTTGCTGAGAAGGTGTATTTGATTGAGCGGTTTTGGGGAACGAGTTGTCGAACTTTCTTTTGTTGTCATTTGTCTTTGACAACGCACCCCTAGGGGGTAGAATGCCCTGAATAACTGCTTGATCTGTTAGTCTGTGAGCCAACCTGATCGCTTGCTGGATTGTAGTAGGATTAGAAGATGTCACCATGCTTTGAATTTGCGGGACCAGACCATCAATGAACTTCTCAATCCTCTTGTAGGAAGGTGTTACCATTTGTGGACACAAGTTCGCCAGTTCATGCGAACGAGTAGCGTAGGCTTCAATCTCAGATCCCTCCATCTTGAGATTCCAGAATTCACTTTCAAGTTTCTGTACTTCATCGCGGGGACAATACTCTTCCCGCAGCATAGTCTTGAATTCATCCCAAGGCAATGCATTTGCCATCTCCAGAGATAGCATTTGTACTTGGGCGTTCCACCAAGTAAGGGCTGAACCCTCCAGTGTGCCAGATGCATACTTTACTTGGTTGTTCGGCGGACAATTGCACATAGCAAAGGCAGATTCGGATTTCTCCATCCAGCGGAGTAAGCCAACAGCCCCTTCGGCTCCACTGAATGAATGAGGCTTGCAATCCATGTACGCCTTGAAAGTACAAACCTGCTGATGGTTGTGCTGACCTGAATTGTAAACATGAATGTGCTTTAGGGATAATCTATTCGAATTGGGTTTTGAATGAATGATGACTCACTAGAGTCAATAACAATTTGCTTTACCTCCAGCATTAACAGTGGCGTGAGTAGCTGTTACTGCTTCAGCCACACGCTCATTTATGAGTGCCGTGAGCTCGGCTGCAGTCATGTTAATGTTTCCGCGACCACCGCGTCCTCCGGCGCGTCCACCACGTCCATTTCCTCTTCCAGACATTATCTTTACATTCACAATATACAATAATGAGAAAAACACATCGCATTTTATCATCATACAAGTACAAGTAAATAAAGAAATTCAAACCACAACATCTAACATTTCAATAATAGTAATACTTGATAAAATAAATTGTAACGATTACAACTAAATTCAACCAAACATCAAAATTCTAGAAATATCTGTTGGATGGGAACAACCCTGCCCATCTAGGTTTAAGGAAAGACGTAACTAAGTAATGAAGATAGAAAATCAAATGTCACTGCCGACTGATGTAACATCGGATGCTGCATCATCGTCCTCATCCTGGTCTGCTGCAGGTGCAACCTCTGGTGCAACTCCTGCTTCCTCAACTGCTACAAGCCGTGCATCAACTTGCTCAATCCTGGTGTTGAGTATATCTAAGTTCCACTCCACAGTGTTCAGTCTGTCCTCCATATCCACACATCCATTTGCTAAGTGCTCATGAGCCGTATCAGTCGCTGCTAAACTTGCAGTCAGTGTGGTGATCCTCTGATTCGTCAACATCCCTTGCTGAAGTATGCTAGTAATCTCTCCTGCTGCATCTCTCATGTTCCGGATCTCCCGATCCATCCTAGCCACAAAGGCAGCTATCACCTGCTCGTAGGGGTACTGCAATGGTGGCAACGCTCGTACAGAAGATGATGAAGAATAAGAAGCAATATCAGTAGTGAGTGGAGGTGGGACTTCCTCCTCGCGGATCCAGCTCCTGATCCTATCGGGATACCAATCCCAGTCCTGCGTGTTGC
Source organism: Smallanthus sonchifolius (assembly GCA_023525975.1). Taxonomy (NCBI): domain Eukaryota; kingdom Viridiplantae; phylum Streptophyta; class Magnoliopsida; order Asterales; family Asteraceae; genus Smallanthus; species Smallanthus sonchifolius. The sequence goes on along the minus strand of CM042034.1, from coordinate 83,731,430 downwards.
CTCTGACACGCACATGAATAGGCTCATCCTGCCCTATTGTGGTGTTGATCGGGTTGAGTCGACGTCTCCTCGACTCTGGCAAAGGTACTGTAGGAACATCGTGCTCCTGAACGTCTGGGGATGCTGGTGAATTGGGTGGGGTCGACATTTCCTGTAACGGGATGAGTGAGTGCCATGTTTGAGTGTAAGTGTTGTGTAACTAATGCATGTACGTGGTTATAGTCTAGTATGCAATTCCTAGTTCACTAAAACCAATGGCTCTGATACCAATCTGTCACACCCCCAAATTCCACTAACGGAGTTTTACCGTTTTGGGAAGGTGACACACCAGGATCTCAGTCATTAGTTACACGGAACGACTCTATATGAATTTAAGTAAACCACTAATGCTGCTCATAGTCACGAGACAACAAAAGTTCAAATTTGAAAACGTTGCGGAAGCGTAAACATAAACCAATGCAAGTAAAAGTAAGATGCGCGAAACAATGCGCCCAAAACCATGCAGTTCAAATAAGGCAATAAATTAATGTTTGATAAAAGTGGACTCCATGCATGTCCTAGTGCTCGTGCTTGAATACCTTATTGACCTGAGAAAAACACGCTAAAAAGTGTCAACACAATGGTTGGTGAGTTCATAAAGTAATGTAAGTAAAACCAATTGTTTAACGCAAGCATCCCATGCTCAATGTTTGTCAGATAAAGTAATTATTGTTTACCGATAGATAGCTAGTCTAATGCATTGCTACTTTAAGCGTTCGCAACCGAAGCTGACTGTTTGTATGTTTGAATGCCTCCAGCCATGTCTACCGAACACTGGCTAATGTTTAGGCAAATTTTACACCCGTTGACCTCCAATCATAGTTAGAGCGACTAACTCGGGTGGGGCTTTGTCAAAACCCAGTAGTACTACTCAAAATCCCCTCGCTATTCCCCGATACTAACGGCTCGAAATGTAAGGACTTGTTTGGTATGTTTGTGCACTTTCAGTACGCAAGCGGTAAAACAGTAATACAGAATCCCAAAATGTTTGAAATGTTTGTAAGCATGTTTTCTCCCCCAAAAAGGAAAACAAGTAAAATAGGGGTTATGAAACTCACCTGAGTGCGTGTGTAAGTATGAAAGCTAAGAAGCAACTGCTGGACTTCTAACTGCCACGTGTGGATGTTAGAAACGTAAAGAGGATTCCGAATACGCGTTTAGTTCCAAGATTGAAGCTTGAATGAGCGATCCTTGCTTGGTTGCAGGTTTGAAATCGTGAGAGAGAGTGAGAGAGAGAGAGAGACGGCGAGATTGAGAAAGAGAGTGATTTAGGTTAGAAATTTTTATAAAAATCTTTTTATAAATCTTGTACGGGCTTTTACTAACGGGTTTGGGTAATTACGGGCTTTTAATTTAACTTTAACTAGTTAACAATTAAAACCCTTTAACTAATTTATTTTATAAAAATACAATCTTTATAAAATAGCAGATAAATAAGCAGTCCGGTAATTCTACGCGATTTAACGAAAGTTCACGTATTTCACAGATAATTCACGTAGCACGTAAAAACACATAATTTATATAAACTATAAATTATTTATTGCTTGAATTATTATTAATTAATTATCACCAACGTTCCGGGTTCGACTCGTGTGTGATCCGATGTGTGCGAACTAACTGACACATTTAATTAATCCTAATTAAATGCAATGTATGCGTGACGAACTAAGATAACTGAGTTTGTAACGAAAAATGTTTGAACTAACGAGGTTTGAGTTAACGGAGTTAACCTGAAAATGCCGGATGTCACACATGTGAAGGTGATTAAACCTGGGTTGAAAAAGCTGGATGATAGGAGTCAACCAATGGTTTACCTAGGTGTTGAGGCAGGAACAAAAGCAAACATGATGTATGATCCTACTAAAAGAATAATTGTGGTTAGTAATCGACGACGGATTATACGTCGGGACGAACGCGATTGTTCAAAAAACACAAGGTTGACTATTTAAAGTTTAACTATTTCATTAATGACTTTCAAGTTTACAATACAAGCAAGGATCAAAGCAGAACAAAATACAATGTTTAATTCGACAAATTCTAAGTCCAAAGCATCCTATGTGAAACAAGTCTCATGCTAGTGTACCTGAAACATGTAAGTAAACTGTCAACTAAAAATAGTTGGTGAGATACGAAAGTTTTAACATAGTTTTAGCAAAGTCTTTGGAAAGTTTTACAATTCACTATGTCATGCATTCTATAGTATAAGTGTGAGAACAAACATGTTAAACATTGTGCATATCAATCCTCCAACCAAGTTTAGGCATAACCCGAAAGTTACCCTTAAAAGTTTAAAGTTTAAATTCAGTAACAATCACTATGGGCTCCCCCCGAAGGGTCAATCAATCTAGGTGGATTTGTCAAATACAATAGATCTATCATTGTTACTATAGGCTTGATCAAAGTTAATGAATATGCTAGTTTTAAGTTTAATTTAAGCATGCAAGTCTCAAGCATAATAACACAAGAATAAGCATATAGGCATAGTTGTACAAGAATTGTATAAGTTTGGAAGTTTGGTACATGTTCCACCCCAAGTTTATAAACAAAGTAAAACGAAAAGGTGCAAAGTATACTCACTTGGATGATAGTAGAGTGTCCAACAAGATTAAGTGTGGCAAGACTTTGAGGAAGAATATCCTCACAACAAGCCTAAAAACATAAGTCTAAAGTTTCAAGTTTGACCCTATAAGTCTACGAAAACAGGTCTAGGATTCTAAGATTAACTAGGGTTCCAAATGGGAGACGGGAATGATTGTGTTTATAAAGTTTAATTTAATGTTTCAAATAAGGGTTTTGAATGGATGACACAAGACTTGGATATTAAAGTTTGATAAGTTTATAGTCTAGAATAATTATTAATTAAAATAATTATTTAGAAAACTTTGTAATTATTAATTACACAAAATAGGTAAACAATAAACTAAGCTAGTTTTCTAAGAAATTGTAAGTGGAGTTGTAATAGTTAAGTGGGGGGTTAAATAATTATTTAAGGAATAAATAATGGTTAAAGATTTATAATAATTAATTCAAGAATAAAATAATTATTAAATATGAAGTATTAAAGTATAAATGATGATTAAGGATTAATAGTAATTATTTAAAGAGTGAATAATTATTAAGGATAAATAATTATCTAAAAGAATAATTATTTTGTTAATATAAATCATTTAAGATTTATTAAAGTATTTAAGTATTAAATATTTATCTTATAAATTATCTTGTAGTTTAAATAATGTTATATGTTAGAATGAAAGTAACATGTAAGTATAAGCTTATAAAAATGTTAAATAACATTTCTTATAAAGTTTATATCTTGATTATAAGTTTATAAATGTTTTTAAAGTTTAAATGAAATTATAAGTTCATAAAGGTTTTAAATAATGCTTCTTATAAGTATTTAAATAAAGTTTACTGGTTTACAAACGTTTTAAAGTTTCTACTCTATAAAGTTTATAAGTTTATAACCATTTAGAAAAACAAATAAAGTATATATATTTCTCTTATGTTAAATAAACAACTAAATTTCTGTTTATAAAATATAGGTTTTGTAAAATATATAAGTTTGTAGTTTTTATAAAGTTACAGTTTCTGTTTTATAAAATTTAAAATTTTATAAATGTTTTAACCTTATATAAAAATGTATATTTATTCTTTTGTTTTATTTAAATAGATAAACAAGTTTCAAGTTAACACATTTTGTATAAAAATATGTATAAGTTTATAAGTTTCCGTTTTTCCAACTAATATATAAGTTTTATAAACTTTTCTGATTTTATAAATATTATTTAAGTTTTATGTTTTAATTAAAGTATATTAATTATTTTAATGTTTAAACATAAATGATTTTAGTTATTTCTGGAAATAATAACAAATTAGATTCCTGATTTTTATAAAATAGCTTCTGTTTCAAATATAAGTTTTATAAAGACTGAAAGTATTTTTATAGTTTTAAGTGGTTAAAACTATTTTAAAGATTTAACTATTATAAGTTTTTATCTAAGTTTAAATTAATTAAAATAGTTCTGAAATATAAATATCAAACTAAAATTCAGTTTCAAGTTTATAAAGGCTTAACAGATTTTATAAAAATTATTAAAAATATTAAATCTGTTTAAAAAGGTTTAAAAATTAAAAAGGGCAAAACTCGGGTTGGACGGATCGAACCCGGGCCACCCGAGTCACACACACACACAACTAACCACCCGGCTACGGGCCTCGCTAGGGTTGTAACCCGAAAAAAAAAAAAATAAACACAATCTGAAATTGCCCCCAATTTCCTATGAACCCTAGAATTGAAATCTATCAAATACGAATCGATTAACCCTCTGTTAATGCCATTAACAGAGGGCTATTGATCCTTGGATGCAAACGAAAGTTTTGAACATTCAAATTACCTGTTTTGATAACGAATTGAAGGAGAACAGGTTCGAGTTCGAAGTCGGCTGCCGTAGGGATAAATCGAGCAATGCAGGTGCGATTTTATGGGATTGAGATAACAGGAAGCTAAAGTGTGATGTCGCTAATGCGTTTCAATAGGTATTTATAATCAATTTTAGCGTTTAATGCTCGTACCGTTGGGAGGTTTACGGGTGAATAAAAACGAATTCGTAATACGCGGTGTTAAAGTTGAATTCGGCCATTAAGGCTTCTTGGGTTTGGGTCGCATGCCCGAGTAGAGGCTCGAGGAGCATTCAATTCGGCCGTTAACGCGTTTTTTGAATAAATAGGATGAAAACCGGTTGTGGGAAGGTTCGAACTTGGGACCGATTTCTGGGTTGGGTGTTTGAGTAAATTGCACTTTGGTCCCTCAAGTTTGTCAGTTTTATCAATTTATGTATAAACATGGGTTTTAGTTTAAAACGAGATTCGGAAAATGATAGTTTCAGTCCCTAAACTTTATAAAACAATAAATGTATTTTATTTTATAAATTCAAGTAAACTTTTATAAGTTTTATACTTTAATGTATAAAATAATTTGCTAGGTTGTAAATTCATAAGTCTTATATCTTTTATTATTTTATAACTTTTATAAAAATAACTTAAAGATTTATAGCTTAATAGTTTAAGTATTTTAATATAAGTTTATTAATTATATTATAACAATAATTACAAACTAATAAAGTTTTCAAAAACTTAGCATGTTTTATTTATAAGATATATATTTCTAAATAAGTCTTGTCTATGTGTGTATATATATATATATATATATATATATATATATATATATATATATATCAAGTATGATTGTTTTTCTTAAACATTTAATCAAAATGTACTATTTAAGAAAATAGTTTTTAATAAGAATTAAAGTTTTAAATTTATACTATGTGCAAAATTTTAGGAAAAAAAGTACGTCGGAAAATCCTGGATATTACAAAATATAACTGGTCTGGATACTTGAATGAATTGAAAGATAGCAGTTCAAGTTGGACAGAGTTTTATGTATATGATGAGGTGCAAAACACTACTCCTGTTAATCAGCAAAACAATGAAGACCTTAGTCAAAATGAAGAGTCTAATCAAGACTCTGGTCAAAGTGAGCAGAAGTAAATGTGAGAAGGTCCAGCAGAGTTTCTGTCAAGCCATCTAAATATAATGATTTTGTAATGGATGAAAGGGTGAGGTTTGGTGTGGATAGACAAGAAGAATGTGAACAAATTGAACTCCTTCTAGAACAGGAAGGAGAACCTTTGAACTTTCAAGAATCCATTAAAGAGAGGGTTTGGAAAAAGGCGATGGATGAAGAGATTCAAGCAATTGAAAAGAATAAGACATGGGTTTTGACTTATCCACCACTGAAGTGTAATCCAATAGGCTTGAAATGGGTGTTTAAAGTGAAAAGGGATGCTGATGGGAAAGTAACCAAGTATATGGCCAGATTGGTAGCAAAAGGTTATGTTCAACAGTTGGGAATTGACTTTGAAGAGGCTTTTGCACCTATAGCCAGAATAGAAACCATCATATTGATATTAACCCTGTCAGCTAAAATGGGTTGGAAAGTGTACCACTTGGATGTGAAATCAGCTTTTCTTCTTGGTGAACTAAAGGAGAGTGTGTATGTGAAGCAACCAGAAGGGTATGAACATCCAGGATCTGAATCAAAAGTTTATAAATTGTCTAAAGCTTTGTATGGTCTTAGATAAGCACCAAGAGCCTGGAATGTCAGGTTGGATGGAGTATTGAAAGAATTGGGGTTTAAAAGATGTATGCATAAGCAGGCAGTTTATGTAAAGATCAAAGAAAATGAGATACTCCTAGTGGGAGTTTATGTAGATGATTTGCTTGTAGCAGGAAGCAATCAACAAGAGGTTGAAAATTTTAAACTTCGAATGAAATACAAGTTTGAACGATTGATCTTGGTTTACTATGCTATTATCTTGGCATAGAAGTAGCCCAGAAAAAGGAAGGAATACTGATTAAACACTCAGCCTATGCAAAAAAGTTTGATTCAGTTGGCTGGTCTAGAAGAATGTAATGAAACAAAAATTCCTATGGAACCTGGTCTAAAGTTGTACAAAGATGAAGGTGGAGTGGATGTTAATCCAACTGCATTCGGAAAATTGGTTGGTTCATTGAGGTATTTGACTCAAAACAGACCTGATATTAGTTATGCAGTAGGGTATATAAGCAGGTTTATGCAGGCTCCTAAGGAAGCACACATGAAAGCTGTTAAGCATCTGGTTAGATATGTGAAGGGAACAATCCATTTTGGGATTAGATTCAAGACAACAGAAGGTGGAGGTCTTGAAGGATATAGTGACAGTAATCATTCAACAGACAGTGATGATGGGAGAAGTACTTCAGGAAATGTCTTTTACTATAATGGGTCCTTAATTTCATGGCAATCACAAAAGCAGAAAACCGTTGCATTGTCCAGTTGTGAAGCATAGTTTATGGCTGCTACTTCTGCAGCTTATCAAGCTGTTTGGCTACATGGGCTGTTAGAAGAGATTACAAATAAGAAGCAAAAGGTTGGAGTCTTATATGTGGATAACAAAGCAGCTATAGCTTTGATGAAAAACCTAGTTTTTCATGGAAGGTCTAAACATATTAATACTAGATACCACTTTATTAGGGAATGTAGTGAAAGAAATCAAATTCGAGTTGATTTCATAAGTGGTGATATGTAAAAAGATGATATCTTGACAAAGGCTTTGGCTAGAGTCAAGTTTTTAGAGATGAGATTCTTACTTGGAATTGAAGAGTTAAAAGAGAATGCTTGGAATTAGAGGGGAGCATGTTGGAGGTTTAGTTTGTAATTTCTAGATTCTACATGGACTAATCCTGTAATCTTTTCATTCTTGTTAATCTTGTTAAGCCTGTATATAAAGGCTTATGTGTTTGAGTATTTTGGTTAACACCTAATAAAATTTTGTTAATTATGTTGCTAAGTTCTTGTTAATTTCCTGAGACTTGTATCATGTAAATCCCGTGTTACGTATGTAACATGCTAACGTATGACATATGATACAAAATCGTGATTTTTTGTTATTTTTTCATATTTAAAAAAAAAGTACATTTACCAAAGTACAATTTTAAAGACATATTATAAATAGTATACATGTTAACAAATTACATTATATTTTATTCAACCCGTGTAATACACGCGTTTATTTAACCCGTGTAATACACATGTTTTTAAAGATATATTTTTTTAATTACTAAGTATATAACATTAAATTTATTCAATCCGTGTAATACACAAGATTCTAACCAGTTTTTAATAAGAAGAATGGAATGGAGCCTTTCGTTAGTATCCCCGACTCAGTTACAAACTAAAAGAAATAAGTTGGTGTGTTTTGATTGAAGAATTTGTTTTTTAAAATAGGGAATATAAGGATTTTGTGAGGGTTTCTAGGACCATCTTCCAACAATATTGATTTTAGGGTGTTCCGTGAATGACATTTACGGAAGTGGGGGTGTTCCGTAAATGCCATTCACGGAAGTGCTTACGTGGCACGACCTGGTTAGCCAACGTAATCATTTATGTGAATGGCATTCGGAACACCCCCACTTCCGTAAATGTCATTCACGAAACACCCAAAAACTAAAAGGCATACCCTTAAATCATGATAGGTTTATACTCCCCATTTCAAAAAGAAAGTCTTTGATTGAACGTGACAAATTCGAATTTAGTTAAAGTTGGTCGGCTAGTTTACGAGGATAAACAAATTTGATGAACCAAAACAGCTTTGGGATCCAGTTTTCAAAACATTGATTTTCATTACTCATCAAGTTCCATGAAAAAAGAAAGAGTAAAGTGTTATTTTCGTCCCTGTGATTTGGTCATTTTAGACAGTTTCATCCAAAAACTTCTTTTTTAGGTTTTTCGTCCATAACTTTTCAAAATCTAACCATTTTCATCCAACTAAGTAACTCCGTCTACGTTTTAACGTTAAGTCATAAGTCGGTTTCAACTTCATAGGTTAAAATCTAACTAAATTACCCCTGATTTAACAAAAAAAAAACTAATTTTGATGCAATACAGTATAACTTAGTTGTGATACAAAATGTATAAATTTTGATACATTTTTATTTATAAATATTTAAAAATTGGTTATGTCTAAGATTTAAAAGTTAATTGTGAAAGTAAATTTCAAAACCAGATTAAAAAAAATAATTGTTAAGCTTTAGTGCATATAATAGTAATAGATGTAACACTAGATGCGTTTTGATGTTGTTTATTGAATTAAAGAGCTATAAATTTGTATTTTGTTCATAGTTTATTTATTGGGAAACTAAATATTAAGTTAATTATAAACTTAAAATTTATGAGGGAAGATTATGATGATAAAATAGTTTACTTCTCAACTAAATAATTATGAGTTTAAATCGTACGGAGGTGTTAGGATTTTACGAGTAGAACATGTCGCCGGTAAAAAAAATTATAAAGTTACAAACCTATTTAGACCGGTCAACTTTTAACATATTGAGGACACTTAGTTTGACTTAATTAAGTAAAAGAATCAACACAAAGCCATAATAACTTACAACCACACAGATTACCAACTTCTAGCTATTTAAAGGAAGCTTTGGTTAAGATCAAACATAAGTCATTACCAACAAAAAGAGATCGATGTCGGACTCAGGGTTGGATCAGTTCGATTACGCGATGCAACTCGTCACCTCTGCCGCGTTGCCAATGGTGTTGTTGAATGTTATCAAGCTCAATGTTCTGGAGACTATAGCCAACACGGGTCCAGATGCCCGTCTCTCGGCTCACGAGATTGCGTCCCGTTTGTCAATCTCGAACGTAGATGCCCCGAATATGCTTGACCGTATGCTTCGGTTACTTGCGAGCCATGCGATTGTCACTTGCGGCGAACAAGGCTATGGATCCAAGGTGGTTAGAGTTTATGGACTCGCACCGGTTGCCAGACACTTTATCCCAAACGAAGATGGAGTGTCTTTAAGTCCTTTGATGGAGTTGCACCAAGATAAGTCTGCCTTTGACACTTGGTACGTTTAATAATTAATATGTTCTTAAGCCATATAAACTTTATGTTTTTGTTTTTCTTATTTTTTTGTTTTTGGTTTTTATTATGTTTTCGGGCGAGATCCGTTGACGGTGAGACGCAAATGCAGCGGCTACGGATTAGATATGCAAGTTACATCTAAACATATGAGACGATATGTGGTGGAAACTAGGGTTTATGAGAAACTTTTTTTTAACGTCAAACTCATACACGTATTAAATTTACTTCTAAATTTATACCACTTGTGTATAACGGGACTTGAACCCTCACCATTTTGGAGGGACACCAATTCAATACCTTGATACCGTTGGGCTAAAAGCCCTTTGGTAGGTTTATGAGAAACTTGACTCTGATATCAAAATAACTAAAGAAAGTAATTATATATTAAATGTGTATATAATAGGTTTATACAGATGTTTTATGTATATTTTTTTTTGAACGTACGCAGATGTTTGGTATATAAAATTTAACTAGTAAGCGTCGGTATAAAAATTAATACTACACCTCAAAACTCAAAACCTAGTAAATAAGATAATTATATAACTATTCTGATATCTTTTAAAAATATATAGTACTACATAAAATGAAGAAGTTCTAAAATATAAGTTCGTCTTCCGGGTACATGAAATCTTTTAAAAATATAACACGAGGGATTATCTAGTTTGATTGTATACATTACACAATATGAAAATATCTGTTTGAGACATATAATATCAAACAAAAAAAAATTACTTGACGACTAACTTATTATTTTAATCGAGGATAATAGTGGTAACCTATAAGTCACAATCAAAATGAAATTACAACTTTTATCATTATCACGTTTTATCTCTAAAATACGTGTTCTTATTTTTTTTTCGTTCTCTCTTTTATTGACTTGTTAAGAAACATTATAACTTGTTCAATATTTTCGTTCCTAATTTTTTTTAGTGATAATTTATTGTTATTATGTAACGAAATTTAACTCATTTACACTACAAAAGCAAAATAACTTGTAAACAAAACATAAGTTTGTCATTTAGGGTTGTTTACTCATGTTTGCATTATTTTTCCTTTATGGAACAAGGTTTAAACTCCAAGATTCAGTGCTCGAAGGAGGTACTCCCTTTGACAAGGTTCATGGAACGAGCGGATTTGAATATACGGCCTTGAATGATGAGTTCAATGCGGTTTTCAACAAGGCCATGGTGGATACTTCTGTTATCCTCGTGAAGGAGATGCTCAAGTATTATCGTGGTTTTAACAACCTCAAATCGTTAGTTGATGTTGGTGGTGGTCTTGGAATCACCCTCAATATGATTGTTTCTCAATACCCTACCATTAAGGGCATTAATTTAGATCTACCACAAGTGATACAAAATGCACCATTCTATCCTGGTATGTTTTTATATTATTTTTTTTGAGAGGAAATGAATATCTAAAATATTAGAAGTTGGTTTGTAAATTTTAAATCATGTGAGACTTAAAATACCTAGTGATTTTAGATACCAAGGTTTAAAACTCTACAAACATTTGTTTAAGAGAATAACAAGAGAAATCTAGGTTAAGATAAATCATTTTTTAATTAAAGTTTATCACGAAATCATTAATAACATTAGTTGAAAATAAAACTTAATACACTCTATTAATAGTATAAATTGAACATCTATATGTTTTTAAAACTAACTCTATTAAAACAACAAGAGGATGTACGGTAACCACGTCAAATCAGGGGCATGCTACATGACAGGTTATAATTATTATTTTTTTTCAATGTTTTTTTATTAAGTAAAAAAATAAAAGTTAATTGAAATATTAAGTACACAATTGAAATGCTAAAGAATAAATCAAATTATCAAATTATAATTTTGAAGTATAAGTTAAGCTCTTAAATATTATATAGAACCTATTAAAGAGTATATTAATATATTAAATTAATTTATTATTATTAATTTAAATAAATACAAATAAATTATTAAATTTTAAATATTAACTTTATTGTTAAATTGAAACATCATATAACAAAAAAAAATCAAAATGAAATTCAAAGATGACTCATTTGAAGTTAATATGTAGGTATTGAACATGTTGGTGGAGATATGTTTCAAAATATTCCAAAAGGTGATGCTATTTTCATGAAGGTATGTATTTCTAGTGACACATGTTTATGCTTTAAATTGATTGATCACCCATGTATAATTAATCAATAGAGCATAAACTATGATGTAGTGGGTATTGCATGGTTGGAGTGATGGCGATTGTGTCAAGTTATTAGAGAAGTGTTACAATGCTCTCCCTGATGATGGAAAAGTAATTGTCGTAGAAAAAGTTGTCCCCTTTTTACCTGATGCAAGCTCTCTCGTGAAAGCAATCATAAACTTGGATGTCGTCATGATGACTCAAACTCATGGAGGAAAGGAGCGCACCGAAGATGAGTTTCAAGCCCTGGCTAAACTAGCTGGATTTCGGGAAATGAAAAAGATTTTTAGTGTGTGCACAAATTGGGTAATGGAATTCTACAAGTAACCTTCTTATTACTATCAATTAAATAAAATGTCGGTGATGAAATGTCTTGTTGGCTTGATACTTCTAAGTGTTTGTCAAGATTTTGTTATCTTTTGAATGTGAATGTGCACACCTTGCATTTGTCTAACTAAGTTTGAATCAAGCTAAACATCTAAAATTGCAAGAAATGGAACGTGTTTAACAATGATAGATGAGAGTTATTAAGGGTAGTGGCGGCACTAAATTATAAAATTAAGTGTTTTTTAAAAGAAAAAGTAAATATTTTTCTTACAATCCTACTAAGCAATATTAATGAATCTTTAATTACTTCTTGAGTTAACTGTTCCAAGTAGGAGTATGTGATATTGAAATCTTTTAGTCTCGTAAGATCCAATAGACGTTGAGGATGACATACATCATTTTCGGATATGAATAGAATATTTATAATTTTTACCCAAAAAAAAATCTTATAGATCTAACAGTTTTTTTTTTTAAAAGCACATAGTTATGCTGCCATAGGTTTTATAGTTTTAGAATTTTTAAATAAATTAATAAACTATAGGGAAAACTTTATAGAAATGTAGACTAAAAAATATGACGATATTTTTTTGTGTTTTTTGCTTACGTTTTCAAGGTGTAATCAACCAATTCATTCAACACCTACTTATACTAATTTAGGGCGTAAAAGGGTCCATAAAATTACCAAAAACGGTCAAAAAATGGGCTTACAACGGCTCTAAAGCCATTACCCAACGGCTAGTCCCGAAAAACAAGTTTTAATGGTCGGAACCGGTTTGGAACCGGCTTCAATCGGGTCCGGGCAGTTCGGGTCCGGGTTGGAACTGATTTTCATACAAGGAAGGAGAACCGGTTTGGAAATGCTGGGTTCAAACAAGTTGGAACCGGGTACGTCTCTAGGCGGGTTGGAACCGGTTCGGGTCGTCGGGTCTGGAACCGGGTTTTTTGCCCACCTCTAGTTACGAGAGACGAGTTGATTAGATAAGACTTGCAGTGCTAGGAAACCCTTCCAACTTAACAATGGTTAAAGCTGAATTATATTACATGATTGCTTTTAGAACAAGTTATCGGATGGCAAAACAAAAGCATAAGTAAACTAGCTTTCTATTTCATTTTGCAAACATTTGACAATTAAGTGAGCATGTTTTAACCAAATAGACATTGTTAATTTTCCGTAAAACACATATGAACATAATGGGCTGTTTGACCAAAGCAAAACTAGAACAATAAGTCAATAACCAAAGCCCAACGAACATAACAGGCCTATTAAAAAGCCCAAGCCCACAACTTACAAACATTAATGACAATGTGCATTTCTCGTGAAGTATATTTACTCATGTACACCCTGCATTTACTTCACAACCCCATTTCCTCGTGACACCCTTTATTATTCTCGGACTAAAACATTCTATAAAATCTTCAACCTCATAACAATTCTTTTGTAAAACAATGAATCTTTTTCCTTTTATCTTTACTCTCATATTATTCATCCCAACATGCCTCTCATTTACCGTTATTATGTCGGATTCCGGGGTCCCGTCTGCTCTTGTAGATGCCCCACAAACCGGAGTCTCCATGAACGACGGGGCTAAAACCGACCATGATGAGCAACAAGCAGTATACGACATCATGAAAGCGACAGGTAACGAATGGGCAACTGATATCCCGGATGTCTGTCGAGGCCGTTGGCATGGGATTGAGTGTATGCCGGATAAAAACAACGTTTTTCATGTCGTTTCATTATCTTTCGGGGCGTTATCGGATGACACGGCTTTTCCGATTTGTGATCCAACCCGGTCCTACATTTCACCTTCAATAACTAAATTACCACATATCCGGACCTTGTTCTTTTATAGGTGTTTTACTGACAAGCCACAGCCCATTCCGTCCTTTTTGGGCCAATTGGGCCCGTCTTTACAAACTCTTGTTCTTAGGGAAAATGGGCATGTAGGCCCAATTCCTATTGAGCTTGGTAATCTAACCAGTCTAAGGGTTCTTGATTTTCACAAAAACAATCTCAACGGTTCAATTCCGGATTCTTTTAGCCGGTTCACCGGTCTAAAGTCATTAGATTTGAGTAGCAACAAATTAACCGGTTCGATTCCGAGTCTTACATTTCCTGAACTCACGATACTTGACCTCAACCAAAACCACCTCACCGGTTCCATCCCGACCAGCATCGGTAATTGCAAATCCCTCATGAAAATTGATTTAAGCCGTAACCGACTCTTGGGCCAAATACCCAATTCCTTAAACGGGCTAACAGGCCTAATCTTGATGGATTTAAGCTACAACAGCCTCTCGGGCCCGATTCCACCCGCCATAAACCTAGAGTCTCTTCAAGCTCTAATTCTCAACGGGAATCCAATCGGTTCAACGATCCCCGCCACCACATTCGACGGGTTAAACAACTTAATGATCTTAATTCTCTCGGACACAGATTTACACGGGCCAATACCCGAATCAATATCCCGATTACCAAATTTACTCATCCTCCACCTCGATAGGAACCGTTTAAACGGGTCAATTCCAACATCCTTTAGGAATTTAAATGGGTTAAGTGAGTTGAGGTTGAACGATAACGAGTTGTTCGGGCCAATTCCGTTCGAGAAAGAAATGATTTGGAACATGAGAAGAAAACTGAAGTTTGAAAACAACTTAGGGCTATGTTATGATGGTCGAAACGGGTTCGGGATGATTTGGGTTTGTTATCGGATTCGGGTATCGATCATTGCGACATGCCGAAACCGGGTCCGTCTAAAATGGTGCAGCATGTTTCCACAGCAAATGAAGATGAACCGGTTCGGGCTAGTACGTCTGTAGCAAACAGTGCAATTAGTTATAATGGAGGTTTAGTTCAGTTATTAACAGTACTTGTCCTTTTTATTGTAATTAATTAATTATTGTGTTTTACAGTGTATTTATTAAATTTTATTGTGAATTTGAATGGTGTAGTGTTACAGTGTATTTATTAAATTTTATATATAGATATTCTTTTCATTTGTTAAATTTTATATATAGATATTTATTAAATCATATAAAGTTATGATATCTCAGAAGAATAAACAATTCATTTTCAAGAATAGATTATTTTTTATTTAAACAAAAAAAGTTACTACAGTTAAATGGATTTCTTAATAGATATGGTTTATTTACAATAGAAGTAGATTACGTTCCGAAAAAAAAAACTATAAAATTATTAAATTTTAAGATTTACAAAAAAACTATTTAAATAAACTAAACCTGTATTTTAAGATTTATAAAAATATAACTACTTTCTAAAAAAATAATAATACCTTTTTTGGAAAATAAAATATTCTTTCTTTCAAAATAGATCTTATTTTATTAAAAATATATAGGTTATTCAATGAAACTAGGAGAGAGATACAAGCAAATTCTTCAAAAACACTATTTTGGTAAATACTTTTGAATGAACATCATTTTAGTAAATATTTTTCCCTAGTAAATATTTTTCCCCCAACACTCTTTTAGAAAAAAACTCTGTTTTACTTGAGTTGTTGGTTATGGTAGTTGTATAATTATTGTAATTAATTAGTATATGGTTTTCCATATGATATATCTTCGTTACATAATCTGACGAACATTTTAAACTTTGTTTTAAACATTATTTACCTGTTTATTTTATAAATCACTGGCAAACATATTTACATTTCTTTTTCAATATTTTTATTTTAAAGTTAGAAATTTGAACTCTGAAGGAATAACTAGTGGTATATTACCCACACACTATGACAACATGTACGTTGGTATTCACCTCGAGAAAAAAAATCACGTAGAAACGCTAATAAAATAAGCATGTCGAAACGATAACATCATATTTTAAAGTTGTAAAAGGGAAAAAAACTATAAACTACACGAAACCTTCAAATAGTTTCGATGGCATGTACGTGTGTGCTTCGATAACTTGTCTATAAACACGAAAACTCGGCTTTGAATTAAATTTAAGGTTGGCAGCATCACACATCGCCGGTACATTGCAAGGTATAATGAGATGGCTCAATTAGTTCTTCATTTGGTCAGAACCGAGGAGAGGAGGATCGAGTGCTACATTCAGGGTTTACCACAAAGAGTCCGTAGTCATGTGAAAAATAACACTTTAAAGACCTTTAAATCTGTGGTTGACTTGAGCGGGATAGTTTATGATGATGGCCACTGAGGACCCAGTTCATGTTGAACCCCAAAGGAAGTGGACCGATCCTACTAAGCGACCGAGTAAAGCCCTGTCTAGACCCCAGGATAAAAGGGCAAGAGTTAAGCAATCTGCTGTCTGCGGAAAGTTTGGAAGACAGCACCAAGGGGAGTGCAGGATCAGGACGAACCTCTGCTACAGATTTAGGAAGTCGGGACACTTCTCCCATGATTGCCAGAACATCATTAAATGTCGTAACTGTGGTAATGTGGGTACATAACTAAAGATTTCCGATAGCCCAAAGCGGGAGGATCGGTAAAAGAAAAAGAGATAGAGAAGCCTAGTGTAAGGCTGAGAGCCTATGCTCTTACTCGATGAGAGGCAAAGGGAAACCTGACGTCGTGCCAGGTATGTTCCTTGTCAATGATATTTATACATCTTTATTCTGGTGCAAGTAAAAGTTTCATAGCTACTGCATTTTGTTCGTTTTTTAAAGTGCCTATTATCAGGATAGAAAGTGTCTTTGAGGTGGAGTCTATTATTGGCAAGTCCACAAATATAATAGAAGTTATAGATGATTGCTTGATAGAACTTGAGGGTCTTAGATTCCTTACTAGATTATTCCTGTTAGCATTAGGATGATTTGATATAGTACTGGGAATGGATTGGTTGGCTGTCATGTAGCACACATATTTTTTAAGAGGAAGATAGTTCGTCTCAAAGCACCTGATGGTAGCTCAATCGCGGTTCATGGGGATAAAGTTTTCACACTGCCGAATGTCATTTCTATGATCAAGGCTGAAAAGTTCATGAAGCGGAGATGCGAGGCTCACTTGGCATATGTTTTAGATAATAAAGCTAAAGTTACAGAGATGAAAGATGTACCTGTGGTGTGTCACTTTCTAGAGGTATTTCCTGATGACTTTCCTTGAGTACTACCTCATCAGGATATAGAGTTTCAAATTGATAGTTATCGAACATCTAGGTTGATAATCGTCTTATTTATATCGAAGAACCTGTGGCCATAATTGTTAGAAAGGAAAAGCTTCTGCGGGACCAATAAGTGATACAAATATTTAAGATTTAGTGGAAACAATAAAAAAGGTTCGCGGCTACTTGGAAAAGTGAAGAAGAGATGAGGGAGTGTTACCCATAGTTGTTCGACTTATGACAGGTTTCGAGGTATTAGACCGGGGGTGGCGCGCATGGGCCTAGGTGTGAGGGGGAGCCCTCAAAACCCAAAGTCTCCACCCACCACCTCATTTTCACTCTATCTTCCTGACTCATCCTAGAGAGAGAAACCGTAGAGAGAGAAAGTTGTGGTTTGGATACAAGATCGCTCCATCCTTCATCTCCACTTTTCGTGTGAAGCTTTGTTGAAGAATTGGGCCATTTTGAGGTAAGAATCGTCCTCAGATATGAGTTTTTAGTTTAACTGAGTTTTAATGGATCTTACACAAAAAGTATGGATTTTACATGTTAAACATGAAATAAACCATAGATCTAGCTTCAAAAGGGTAAAACGAACGTTTTAAACATAAAAGGTTAGAGCCTTGGTTGGTTGTGAGATCAACCGTTATTTTCATGCAAAACTAGGGTTTGCGCTAAAGAAGACGACCTGGCGAAACTACCAGGCAAAACTAATTGAAAGCAAAACTGAGAAAGTTAGACCAAGTTTCGTTGAGACACAATTTTGATGAGACCTAATTTCGTTGAGCCTCAGTTTTGCCGAGACCTAGTTTTGATGAGTCGGACCATGGGTTGGGTCATGGGTCGGGCCATTGATTGGGTCATGGGTCAGGCCATTGGTCGGGTCATTGTTCCGGTCATGAGTCGGATCAGGGGTTTGAGCATGGGTCGGGTCGTGGTTCTAATAATGGTTTGGGTCATTAATTAATTAAACAAAATCATTCCATTCCTTGAAGGAAATGAAAATAAAAACTTCTCCATATTCATTCTTGTCATTTTTTCTCAC
The DNA here is from genome assembly GCA_023525975.1 of Smallanthus sonchifolius. Lineage (NCBI taxonomy): Eukaryota > Viridiplantae > Streptophyta > Magnoliopsida > Asterales > Asteraceae > Smallanthus > Smallanthus sonchifolius. The sequence continues at coordinate 83,713,288 of CM042034.1, read as the reverse complement.
CCCTCTCTCTTATTAAATACACATTTATCTTTTAATAATAATATATTTTTAAATAAAATATTAGTCTTTATATTAATAAACTAGCTTAGAACCTGTGTACTACACAGGATAAAAAAATAACAATATATAAAATTCTTAAATCTTTATATATGTATGTTATAGGTTGAAAATGTATTACATATACTAACAATAGAAAACAAAAACAAAAAATATGTAAATTGTTTAAAAAATACATAAAATACTATTTAATATAATTTGACTTTCGTTACTATTTGATTAAAAAACAAAAGTCATGTAATTAAATTTTAAAGTTTCTTATAATGTTAGATAATTTAAAAAATATGTGTTTTATTAGTATAATTAATAATTTGTTTAAAAATATATTATTATTGAAATATGGAAATGTATTTATTATGAGAGAGAGGCGGGAAATTTTTTATAAGGATGAATATGGAAGCGACACGTGGTATTGAGAAACCTTTATTTATTATATAGTATAGATTTGCTGACATATTTTGACGAGTGTATGTGTTAACAGATTATATTGTATTCCACGAGTTTATTCACCCCGTGTAAAACACGAGTTTTCAAAAAAATAATTTTTTATTACTTAATATATATAATATTATATTTATTCAACTCGTGTAATATATGTGATTTTAACCTACTATTTATATACATATAAAAGAGAGATTATTATATAGCATTAAAAAATATACAAGGATAAATTTAATAAATAAAAGAACAAAACCCTACTAATAGATCACTTGATTAATGACTCAAATAAATAATGGCATTTTAGTAATTAATTAAAATCAGGAGGAGATTAAACAAATAAGCTAAGAGTAGTATAGATATTTTTTAAGAACCATGATTTCGACGTTTCCTAATTGTTATGGAGGCCCTCTCGGGTATGATCAACAAGGCCTGTGAAGTGGGAGCTTTTCATGGGATTATAACTCCTCATGATGGGCCGATCCTTTCGCATCTTTTTTTTCACGGACGATGCTATTATCCTTGGGGATTGGTCCACTTTTCATGTTCTATGCTTAAAATCAATCTCAGGAAGTCTACTTTTTTCGGTCTGGAATTTGAGGATGTTGAACTGGATAGCATGGATTTGATCTTGAAATGCAAGTTGGGTTCGGCTCCCTTCTCGTATCTTGTGCTTACTGTTGGAGCGAATATGAATAGGGTGTCTCATTGGAAGCCGATCATCGTCATCGTTCGGTCTCGTTTGTCTTTATGGAAGGCTTCTTCGTTATCCAATGGTGGCCGGGTAACTCTTATTACATCAGTTCTCAAATCTCTACCTAATTACTATTTCTCCTTTTATAAGGCCCCGGTCAAAGTTGTGAAGGGGCTGGAATCTATCATTAAAAGGTTTCTTTGGGGAGGGGTAAACGATGTGAAAAGGCTTCATTGGGTCGACTGGGACCGAGTGTCTTCTCCTTAAAATGTGGGGGGGGGGGGCTTGTCTTAGCAAGCTCAAAGATATTAAGCTGGCCCTATTGACTAAGTGGGTGTGGAGATTCAAAAACGAACCTAAGAGCTTGTGGAAGAAAGTCATAGTCGCGCTTCACAGCCCCAAAAACTGTTGGTCAGTCATGCCAGTTAACAAATCTCCGACGGGCGTGTGGAAGAACATTCTTATGCTGGTCTCCAAATTGGTGGTCTCGGTCGGCAGGTCCTTCTCTTTTCTAGGGGGTGGTCGGGAACGAGAAGTACATTCGGTTTTGGCTCGACCCGTAGGTTTGTCCCCAGCCCCTGAAAGATGTTTTCCCGCTCCTGACTTAGTTATAAGAGGAGAAAAAATGCAGTGTCTGGGATCAGTATAACTGGAATGAAAGCATGTTTTTTGTTTGTTGGAAAAGGCCTCAACTTTCTGATTTGGAGCTCACTGAGTGGGCAGCTTGTTACTCTTTTCTAGCTTCTGTTTGTCTAAAGGACCAAAGAGATGTTTGGGAGTGGGTTGGTAAAAGTTCAGGTTTGTTCTCTGTTAGTTCTTTCAAAAGAGTGTTGATTAATGAGAGGGATTTCAGTAATCGCTTCATTCTTAAGTGGTTTAAGTGGGTGCCTCTCAAATGTAACATTTTTTCTTGGAGGGCAGAATTCGATCGTATTCCAACTCTTGTCGCGTTATCTAAGAGAAACATTCCTATTGGGGACCACCGGTGTGTCCTGTGCGACTCCGAGTTTGAATTGACGGATCACCTTTTGAATTCGTGTTTTGTCGCCTCGGTGGTTTGGCAAAGTATTAACAGGTGATGCCGAGTGCCTCCTATTTTCGCTTTCTCTGTGCAAGACTTGTTGGAGATTCATAGTAGTACCGGGATTAGGGACTCGGTTAAAGATATCTTTCACGGGATCATCATTGTGGCTTGTTGGTGCTTGTGGATTGCTCGGAATGAGAAAAGGTTCTCTAACCAGGATACAAAGATAGAAGCTATAATTCATAATATCAAGTCTCTCGGGTTTCTTTGGTTAACTAATAGATCAAATCATAAGTCCATTACTTGGACTCAATGGTGTAATTTCGATTTCTTGTAATTGCCTTGTTTGTTGTCGATTGTGCCTGCCTCTATTTTCTTTGGGGTTGGGTTTGTGAATAATATATGCCTTTAAAAAAATGACTTCGACGTTGACAATGATAAGAGGAATGTAAATGCGATAAATAATAAGATTACTCGATTTAGAGTTTGCTACACTCTACGTATTAAGGTCATTTTTGTTTCATTTCATAAATCGGATTTATTAAATCATCCTCTCATCTAATTTTTCGAATGTGATTGAAGATATAATAACAATTTCATTGTTAAACATACACATCTCCATTAATCAAACCCTTCCTCTATTGATTTGACTCTATTGATACTTTAAGCTATTATAATTGCCCTCTATGTAACCAGGTTCTTAAGGACTTGGAACATCTATTCACTGCATGCTATTTCGTGTCTATGTTATGGGCTTTTTTCAATTCATGGTGCAACATCCCTCCTATTTTCGTGTTCTTGGTTAGAGACTTGTTAGAGGTGTCCAAATCTGCTGGAGTTCATAATAATATAAGCAAAGCTAGCCACGTAGTCATCCTTGCAGCTTTTTGGTGCCTTTGGAAAATGCGATACGGGGTTGTTTTTGAAGATCGAAGGGTATCACTTATCCGGTTGATTGAAGACCTAAAGAGCACAAGTTATATGTGGATGAAAAACAGATCCTCCATAGGTACAATAGATTGGGGTAATTGGTGTGTTTTCTATATTTAACTGTTTCAATTTCCATTGGTGTAAGTGTTGTATTTTAATGATGTTTTTGTATTGGTCCCTCTAGCTTCTTGCTAGTTGGGTTTGTTTAATAAAAATCTTCTGCTTTCCAAAAAAAATGTCTTTATTGTTATAGTAGGCTAGAAACCTTTGTCTTACATGGTTTGAATAAATGAACTATTATATATATTTGTTAATAAAAATTTACATATTACATATTTATAACATATTACATAGTTTTTTAATACAAATTTTGGAAATATTATACAATTATTTTTTAAAAATATTTTATAAAAAGAACAAAAGAAATGTTCAATTTATAAAAATGTTTTATGAACAAACCTATTTTTTAAATAAAAAAAGTTTTATAAAAATAATTATAGAAAATCATTATTATTTAAGGAGAGAAAGAAATGAAAGAAAAAAAAACAATTAAATGAATTTTGTATAATTAATATAAGAGAGAAACGGGAAAAGAAGGTTAAGGACGCATAGGATAGTGACAAATGTTCAATCAAAACTTTTATTTATTAGATAGTACACATTATATATTTATATCATTAAAAATAATGACAAATTTATATTTTTAATTTATTTGTAACTTAGTTTTCGGAATTTATTTCAAAATAATTTTTAACAAAATTTCTTTGTATAATGTTTTTATAATATAAATTTTCCTATTAACTAACTTTTATTTTTTTTAACAAAACAACTTTTTTCATATTTTTTTTAAAATAGTTATTTTATTAAACTTTTTTTTAGTTATTTATAGCAAATCATTCTTATAAAATAAGAAATCATTTTTAATTTATTAAAAAAAGATACAATTTATAATACATACATGTCACTATTTCAATAAAAACTAGAAATGACATTTTTACAAAAGATTAAAAAAACGTTTAGAAAAAACGTTTTTGAAAAACTGAAGAAACCATTATGTATGGAAAGTAAAAAAAATGTTGTAAAAACATTAATAACAAAGGTTTTTTAAAAAGTTAAAAAAAAAAACCTTTATACATAGAAAAGATAAACTAAAATAACAAATCTAACACTTTCTTTTATTTTATTTTTCTAATTTTGTTTTCTTAGTTGGGGTTTCCAATCAATATTTTTCAATGAATATAATACATACATGTCACTATTGTTCTCAAAATGGTAAAAAACCTAAAAAGGCATTTTTTCACATTTAATCACATAATTGTAGATGTAGATTTGACATAAAAGTTTTGGGATGAGTCTTTGTTCAAAGTCAAAAAAAAAAAAATTCTTTGTTTTTTTACCCATGTTTACAAATATGTAAATTTGAGTTTATTTTATCTCTTATGATTGGTATATGTAACTTGTACATGTATTAGCTACATATACGTAACTCGTAACATCCATATCATCTTCACACGTACGTAAACAAATATGTTAACTTAGTATTTATAGGGAGAAACAAAATCTCTGAGTTCTAATATCTTTAACTAAGGAACATCTTAGTATTTATAGGGAGAAACAAAATCGAAACAACTTAATCAAGAATTAAAACGAAAATAAATTGTTTTGAGCGTCTTCAAAACAATTTATCTTGTTTAATTTCGAAGCTCGTAACAGTTGACTGAATCAGTTTCAGTTTTCTATGTAAACTACCACAGATGATCACCCAGGCCTGAAAGTTGGTCATCCGGACTTCGCACCAACCTTTAAAAACATTAAGGCGACTCGCGGCCAAGAGACCGTGCGAATGGCAAGCGCATCATTGAAACGTCACATTACATCCAACGCCCACGCCACGCGGACTCGCAAAATTGACAAAAAAAAATTTGCAACTTTGTAAAAAAAAACACTCTTTTCTACCAAAATTTCAACAGAAAATACAAATATCTAACAGCTTTCAACCACCATTGTCTACCGTGGGACTTGAAAGGACACCATTTTACACGTCAAGATAACACTAGTTCAAAGACACTTTAGTAGTCTTAAGTTTCTAATTCTACCTCTTACAATGACTATTTTGAAAAAGCCATATAATACAATTACGGACTAAGAGCATTACCAGCCCGTTCTTTATATTACGTATAATTATCCTTATAATTAAACTAAAAACACAACTTTTTCTACCTTTTATCTCTACTTTTCTCTCTCATTATCCTTATCCTTATAATCATACTAAAAACCACTACTTTTATCCTTATATTTACAAAAACTTATATTTTTTCTCTCTCCTACTCTCACAACCACTTTAAACCACTCTTTAAAATATACAAAACTCACTCACATAATTATCCCAAACGAATTATGAGTGCTCTAAGTGAACATTGTTTTTGTAATCTATATATATACTATATAATAAATAAAGGTTTTGAAGTGACACATGTCACTCTCTCATGCATCCTTAACTTTTTTCCCGCCTCTCTCTCTTATTAATCATACAATTTTTTTTAATTGCTTTTATAATCTGTTGTTTCCCGCCTCTCTCTCCTATTAAATAATAATGATTTCTAAAATTGTTTTTCTAAAACGTTTTTTTATAAATATGTAAATATTTATTACTAAGTATATATAACATTGCATTTATTTAACCCGTGTAATACACCGGGTTTCTAAAGTTTAACATGAATTAACATTTATCAGTTACATAAAAAAAATTATGAAAATTAATTATACAAATTTTTTAATTGTTTTTATAATCTTTTGTTTCCCGCATCTCTCTCCTATTAAATAATAATGATTTCTAAAATTGTTTTTCTAAAACGTTTTTCATAAATATGTAAATCTTTATTACTAAGTATATATAACATTGTCTTTATTTAACCCATGTAATACACCGGGTTTCTAAAGTTTAACATGAATTAACATTTATCAGTTATATAAAAAAATAATACTTAGCTAAAAATATTTTAAATATTAACTTAACATAATTTATCTGTCACGTAAAATTTTATTCGACTCGTGTAATATACGGATTTTAAGACATAATTTTTTTATTAGTAAGTATATATTATTACATTTATTAAACTCGTGTAATACACGGGATTCTAACCAAGTTTGTTATTAATAAATTTTTTAGATAGAAGTAAACTAAAGTACAACTTAATCAACAATTATCCTTGGCTCAATGCGTAAGACGTTTTTACGCATTTGTAGGTGTGAGAGAGAAGATGTTGATGGGGGAGTATAGTATTTGTGTTTTATATAATATTTAAGTTAAAAAAAATGATAATTCCACGATAACTTAAAAGATTTTTCAAATTCATAAGTTATTAAAAGATGACTAAGTAAAATTTCAACTTACCATGTAGACTATTTGCGTAATTTACCTTTTTTCTTGCATAATACAAGTACATGTAGGGGTGTCAATCGTGTTGGATTGGCGGGATAACGGGTTGGTGAGTTGCGGGTTAGCGGGTTGATGGGCTTGTTGTCAGTTGTGCCCACCGCTCTTTTCTTTGGGTTGGGTTTGTGAATAATATATGCCTTTAAAAAAAATGACTTCGACGTTGACAATGATAAGAGGAATGTAAATGCGATAAATAATACGATTACTCGATTTAAAGTTTGCTACACTATGTATTAAGGTCATTTTTGTTTCATAAATCCTCTCATCTAATTTTTCGGTTGTAATTGAAGATATAATGAACAATTTAATTGTTAAACATACACATCTCCATTAATCAACCCCTTCCCCTATTGATTTGACATGATTGATACTTTAAGCTATTATAATGTTTTTTTTAGTTTTTTTTTCTAAAAAAGTGTTAATGAAAACTTATTGTTGGATCGTCATAATTTATAAAAAAAAAAATATTTAAAGTAAAGTTATTTTAAAGAGTAAAGAAAAAGTTAAAAAAAACATATTGTTGGATCGTCATACTTTATAAAAAAAATTAATATTATTTTATAAACATTTTCTTTAACTTTTTTTAAATGTTTTAAGTCTTTCATAAATATTTTTTTAATTTCTTTAAAAATACTATAAACGTTTTTGCTTTTAACCTTTTTAGAATATATATATTTTTAAAAAGGTGTTTGTATAATTTAAAGAATGTAATAATTTATATTTTTAAAAATGTTTTTGTATAATTTAAAAAATATAATAAGGAAAAGCTTTTTTAATAGAAAATAAAAAAGCATTGTTTGAAACCCTTTTATAAAATATCACGATCAAACAAACTATTTTTTAATTCTTTTAGGAACAGTATCTTTTTAACTTTTTTTAATAAAAAAACATTAAAAATGTTTTTTTTTTCATATACCTAAACGTAGTTAAGGTATGTTGTAAATATTTATGTTTGATAAGGTAGGGGTGAGTTTACTAGAAAATCCATTTTAATGAGAAAACTAAAAAACCCCTACTGTATATATATAGTACATCCAAAAACCCACCCCACCCCAAAAACCTAAACCCCCCACCCCACCCCCACCCCCACCCAAAAACCTAAACGTACCCCGCCCACCCCCTCACCCACCCCCAGTGGCGGAGCCAGGAATTGTTTCCAGTGGGGTCGCTATTTTTTATGTGTTCAAATTTATAAGTTACCGACAATAATTTTTTTGGGCCGGTTCGGATGATCGGGTTGAGTTAGTCACATAATAAGATACGATACGATAATGAAAATGCATCGTCATTAGAAACCAAACGGTAAAAATACAATGTCATTAGAAATAAATTAAAAAAAATTAGATCCTATAGTTATTCTCTACAGGCTTTTTTTTTAATTAGGTTTAAGTAATTAATACTAAATAAATTATAAATAGGTTAGTTGGGTTTAGAGTTAATTAACTTATGAGCTTAAGTGAATTAGGCTTATGGAGTTATGAGTTTAGAGTTAATTATAGGCTTAGAGTTAATTTACTTATGAACTTCTAGTTAACTTACTTATGGACTTATTAAACAAATTTAACTTATGAGTTTAATTAATATAATTTTAAAAAAATCATATTTTTTTAAGTTTCGGAGTCATACTTTTTTTTCAAAAACCAATGGGGTCAACGTCGAAAAAAGACTAGGGTCGCTCAACATTCGGGTAATATACAGCTACTCAAAATTTGAAATTGGGTGGGGTCGGTTGACCCCACTAGACTAAGCATACCTTCGCCACTGCCCACCCCCCCAAAAACCAAAACCCCCCACCCCACCCCACCCCTCCAAAAACCTAAACTAAACCTAAAAACTAACCCAAAAAGCCTAACCCACCCCCAAAAACCTAAGCCTCCCACCCCACCCCTACCCAAAAACCTAACCCCCCCCACCCCACCCCCACCCCCACCCACACCCAAAAACCTAACCCCACCCCACCTACCCTCTCATCCCCCCCCCCCCCCTAACCAAAAAAACCTAACCCCCTCATCCACCCCCCAAAAACCTAAACCCCCCACCCACCCCCATAAACCTAAACCCCTCACTCCGCCCCACTCCTCCAAAAACCTAACCTAAAAGTTAAACTAAACCCAAAAGTTAAACCCACTACTTTTTTTTTGAACGAGGACGACGTGGGAAACAAGGTCTCCGAAACAGTTTTTTAATTTTTGATTTATTTTTTGAGTTATGATTTTTTTATTACTTTTTTTACCTATAAATAAGTAGTTTTTTAGTTTTCTCATGAACATTGAGTTTTCTTATGATTCTTCCCCTATTAAGGTATCCCGTAAATATTTATAAATGCGAACAACATAAAATATATGATAACTTTATTAATATTGAAGTGCATTTACGTCCCTAAATTTATTAGAAAACAACTTTCAGTTTTTATTAAAAAAAAAGTTTTTAAGTAAAAAAACATTTTTTAAAATAGTTAAAAAATATTTTATGAAAAAACTTAAAAACGTTTTTATAAAAAAAACTAAAAAAAATGTTTTAAAAACATTTTTTATATAAACTTTAAGGGTTAAAAATGAAAATAAAAAAAATTATATTTTAACTGACATGTGACACTCCCCCATTGGGGGAGTTACTGTTCACCCACGTTCTTCTTTAAACTGAGTTTCTAATTTATTTATTTTTATAAAACGGTTTTTATTTAAAAAAAAAGTTATGTTTGTTCATAAAATAATTTTTAAATTGAATATTTCGTTAATTATTTTATTTGAAGTACTAAATATATATTTTAAATAGTACAAAAAGTACTATAATTTTTTTTGCCTTTCAAAAAACTAAAGTTTAGATATTTTAAATAATGTTATAAATATATTATACACATACAATATTTTTTTAAGTGCTAAAGCTTAAAGTATCTTTTTTTGTTTATTTATGTAAAGTTGGTTTCTTGATTTGACTATCTAGTCATATTAAATGGTGTAAAACTCTTAGATTGTGTATGAAACTCATATCCCTTTTTTAATCAATGTCTTTATAGCTATAGTAGGCTAGAAACATGTGTCTTACATGGTTTGAATAAATACAATATTATATATATATTTGTTAATAAAAATTTACATATTACATATTTTAACATAATAGCTTTAACCCCGTGTGTGGGTGAAACATTAAGATTATATTGATAAATATATTAACAAGTCTTTTTATACAAATTTGAAATTGTATTTGTAACTTTTCATTTTCTTATATGTTAAGATTATATGGATGAGAGTAATCAAAACATACAGCTAACCATGAATACACACTACATCTTTCAATACAAACCAACATTTGAAAGTGATTGGCCTAAACTTTTATTTATGGTCATTGCAAAACATACAACAATTGTATATTTTCTTCTTTGAAATTTTAATGAAATTCTTTTGTCTGAATATGTTAACCCAATTATAGAGATAAACTTATGATTACCAATGTTGATTTCAAATATAATCTTCGCTTCTATAACGCAATTACCTAATGATTTGACGAATTACATTACCTAAACCATTTTTTCATCAATATTTTTTAATAACACAACTGGAACACCGACATTTATAAACTAACTTATGGATTGAAAGACCTAATAATGTAAGTCTATTTAGAAAATCAAGAGATTATAACTTTAATCAAAATCATCATCAACATGCTCTGATTCACGAATACTATTTGTACTTGTATGCGAAAAATATCGCTAAACTTTTAAAACTAAATATCTCATTAAAAAATAAAAAAAATATACAAATAAAATTTAATTTACCGTCTTTTTAATTCAAAATTTAAAACTCCAAATTTTAAAAGTTTCACTACTTAATATTTCGACACAATTAAATTTAAAGTTCTAAATCTAAATGTGAAAAAAATTAAAACTAATAAATTAGAATTGAAACTTGTAAACATTCATTTAAAAAAATTAAAGTTTAAAATATAATACACTTTTAAAAATAAATATTTGCATGTTTCTTAATTTTATTAAAAACTACTAAAAACTACCTATTAAAATTTATAAATCAAAATAAAAACTTATTTAAAAATATCAAATTTAATTAAAAAAACTACTAATTAAATATTAATGAACTTTATTCTAACACATATTTATTTAAAATATAAACTTAGTATTTTCAAATTTTATATGTGAAATTAAAAAATGTTGTTTTTTAATGATAAAATTTTAAAAACTCGCTTTTTTAAAAATTTCCTATTTTTTAATTCTTCATTTTTTTAAAAATATTCATTTTTGATGATAATTTAAAAAAAGTGAGTCAATGGTAATAATGATTAATTGATTTGGTAAAAAGTTTATTTATGTAATTTAAAAAAAAAAGGCTAAATATGAAAATATTAAATGAAGGATTTTGGGGGGAAAAACTTGTGAGTTGGAATATGGTGATGCCAAGTGACAAAACCATTTAGTTTTTTATTAGAAGAGGGATTACATAGTTTTTAATATCAATCTTTGGAAATATTATATAGTTATTTTTTTAAAATATTTTATAAAAAGAACAAAAGAAATGTTCAATTTATAAAAAATGTTTTATGAACAAACCTATTTTTTAAATTAAAAACATTTTATAAAAATAATTATAGAAATCATTATTATTTAATAGGAAAGAAAGACATAAAACAAAAACTACAAAAAAAAACAATTAAATGAAATTTGTATAATTAATAGGAGAGAGAGACGGGAAAGTAAGGTTAAGGACGCATAGGATAGTGACAAATGTTCAATCAAAATTTTTATTTATTAGATAGTATACATTATATATTTATATCATTAAAAATAATGACAAATTTATATTTTTAATTTATTTGTAACTTAGTTTTCGGAAGTTATTTCAAATTAATTTTTAACAAAATTGTATAATGCTTTTATAAGGTTAGGTTATAGTAAAAGGGTTTTAATAAGAAGGGTAAGAAGGATTCTAGGCTTGACATGTGTCCTTTTATTGTTTTTAAAGGGAGGGCATAATGGTCATTGTGTATTACACAATGAACTTGTATTACACAATTACCTGACTAATTACACAATGAACTTGTATTACACAATGAGCTGTAAACGTAAAACACAATGATAAATACATATAACACAATGAACTTGTATTACACAACGAACTTGTATTACACAATGAACTCGTATAACACAATGAACTTGTATTACACAATGAGCTAGAAAATGTAAAACACAATGATAAATACATATAACACAATGAACTTGTATTACACAACGAACTTGTATTACACAATGAACTTGTATTACACAATGAGCTGGAAAACGCAAAACACAATGATAAATACACATAACACAACGAGCTTGTATTACACAACGAACTTGTATTACATAATGAACTTGTATTACACAATGAACTTGTATTACACAATGAACTTGTATTACACAATGATCTGACTAATTACACAATGAACTTGTATTACACAATGAACTTGTATTACACAATGAATTTGTATTACACAATGACCAGACGTGGTATTACACAACAAACTTGTATTACACAATGAACTGACTAATTACACAATGACCTGACTAATTACACAATGAACTTGTATTACATAATGACCTGACTAATTACACAATGACCTGACTAATTACACAATTACCAGATATTACACAATGACCAGACGCGGTATTACACAATGAACTTGTATTACACAATGACCTGACTAATTACACAATGAGCTGAAAAACGTAAAACACAATGATAAATACATATAACACAATGAACTTGTATTACACAACGAACTTGTATTACACAATGAACTTGTATTACGCAATGAGCTGAAAAACGTAAAACACAATGATAAATACATATAACACAATTAACTTGTATTACACAACGAACTTGTATTACACAATGAACTTTTATTACACAGTGACCTGACTAATTACACAATGAACTTGTATTACACAATGACCTGACTAATTACACAATGAACTTGTATTACACAATGACCTGACTAATTACACAATGACCAGACGTGGTATTACACAATGAACTTATATTACACAATGACCTGACTAATTACACAATGAACTTATATTACTCAATGACCTGAGTAATTACACAATGAACTTGTATTACACAATGAACTGACTAATTACACAATGACCTGACTAATTACACAATGAGCTCGAAAACGTAAAACACAATGATAAATATATATAACACAATGAATTTGTATTACACAATGAGCTGGAAAACGTAAAAAAAAAATCGTTTTTGTTTATAACGACATTATACTCGTTTTAAAGATAAAAAAACGATCGTTTTTATGGTGTAATTGTTTTGAAAAAATAATGTCGTATGTAAAAGTTTTGAACGTTGAAAAATGAGGGGGAACTGGATAAAAAGTCAATAAAAGTGGCCAAGACTAAAAAACTATTCCAATAACTTTTTCTCTAACAATTTAATCTCAACTATTAAATTTTTTCTACAATTTGATCTAATGGTCCTAAATCCTTCTCACCTTTCTTATAATTAGAATCATTTTTACCTGAACCTAATCATGTTTTTATAATGTAAATTTTCCTATTAACTAACTTTTTTTTAACAAAACAACTTTTTTCATATTTTTTAAAATAATTATTTTATTAAACTTTTTTTAGTTATTTATAGCAAATCATTCTTATAAAATAAGAAATAATTTTTAATTTATTAAAAAATGATACAATTTTTTTTAAATGTTTAAAAATTTTCAATAAAAACTAGAAATGACTTTTTTACAAAAGAAAAAACGTTTAGAAAAAAAGTTTTTGAAAAACTGAAGAAACCATTATGTATAGAAAGTAAAAAAAAAGATGTTGTAAAAACATTAATAACAAATGTTTTTTGAAAAGTAAAAAAAAAACCTTTATACATAAAAAAGATAAACTAAAAAAACAAATCTAACACTTTCTTTTATTTTTTTTCCTAATTTTGTTTTTTTTAGTTGGGGTTTCCAATCAATATTTTTCAATGAATATAATACATACATGTCACTATTGTTCCAAAATGAAAAAAAAACCTAAAAAGGCATTTTTTTCACATTTAATCACATAATTGTTGATGTAGTTTTGACATAAAAGTTTTGGGATGAGCCTTTGTCCTAAGTCAATTTTTTTTTCTTTGTTTTTTACCCATGTTTACAAGTATGTAAATTTGAGTTTATTTTATCTCTTATGATTCGTATATGTAACTTGTATTAGCTACATATACGTAACTCGTAACATCCACATCATCTCCACGTGTAACATGTTTACATATACGTAAACACATATGTTAACTTGATTTTTTTATTACTTTTTTTTTAATCTCCACTCGTAACATCCACATCATCACCACACGTAACCTGTTTACATCATCAAAAGGAGGCCGAATTACATGACAGAAAAAATAGGAAAAAGATGAAGCATGAGAGACAAAAGGTGACCCGTATCACAAAGGCATGAGTATCCGTTACAATTAGGGAAACTTCCTAATATGTAAATGTTTTTTTCAAATACCTCAGTTTTATACTTTGATATTTTAAAAACCTCAAAATGTACTTGTACGATCCGCAGGAATGTCAAGAAAAATGAGCGAAAACGCTAGTAACATATAACCATAATATGATGACAAGTCTGGAAAAAATAATTAAAGAAATAATTTTGCACTTCCAAAGTATGATTTGGTTTAAAATTTGAAAAATAATAATTAAAAAATAAAAATATCTAACTGGAGTTGCAAAGTGGAAACTTAGAGGGTGTTTGGGATTGAGGTGGTTTAAGACTTATTGATTTTTTGATTTTTTTAAAAAGTCAATAAGTACAAAAAGTGTTTCGCAAATACAAAAGCACTTTTTATTTTTGCTTTTTAAAAAAGCTAAAAATCTGTTTTCCAAAAGCCACAAAAACCTAGCTTTATTAACTCCTTTTGGCTTATTGAGAATCAAATTACCAATCTACCCCACCCTTTTACCCTAAATATAAATAATCATAACCTAATAATAACCACTCCCCAATCGTCGACTTTAAACCTCGCCGATCCACAACCACGTCTTTTCTCACCGTCGGCGACCACCGTCGATCAACTACCACACCCGACTGATCACCGTCGCCGTCCAACGCCACCGCCGCCGTCTTCCGATATCCTTCATCAGTCATATTTCTGGTAAGCTTCTTGTTAATGAAAATGTGCTTCATTCTTGGCGCATCCATATTCCTTCGTATCCTTTGTACGTGATACTTGAGTTACTTAGGCCGGGTCTACAATTACAATTGAAGGACAAATATCACTTAAATCGTTTAAGTGGTCGTAGTTAAGGGAAACGTATCCAAGCTTGACAATACTCGTCATGCCCCTCAAAATTATAATTGTATAGTTGATACAATTGATAATCGTTACCTACCTACCTAGATATGCCAGTGGAGAGTGTTTCAGCCATTCACTGAGTTTTGGTGAACCGGGATCTCATTCCTAATTATATAATTTTTGCAATTGGGTCATAAATTTAATTAGGACGTTATATATGAAAAAACTAAAACTTTATTTTGTAGTTGTCTAACGAATCAAATCCCAACTCCTCATTCTTCCTAAAGCCAATCCTTGGGAAGGACAAACTTGATAACTCCAACTTCATGGACTAGTACCGAAACCTGAAAATTGTCAACAAGGTTGAGAACAAAATGTATGTTCTAGAGGAACCAATCACATAAGAACCTGCTGCTGCTACGAGCCTAGCTCGTAAGACCTGGGATAAGCATGTTGATGATTCTATCAAGGTCTCTTGCTTGATGTTGTCATCAATGATACCAGAACCTCAAAAGAATCTGGTAGATATGCCAGCATAGGACGTGATTAGGCAACTGCAGGAAATGCTCCAGCAACAAGTCCACCATAAATGTTTTGAGGTGATGAGATCACTTATAAGCTGTCGTATGCAAGAAGGTTCTTCGGTTAGCACTCATGTATTGAAGATGAAGGGATATATTGATCACCTAGCACGTCTTGACTCCCCTTTAAGCAATGAATTGCCGGGGATATAATCCTTAACTCGCTGCCAAAGTCATATGACCAGTTAACTTTGAAGTACAATATGAATGCTTGGAACAAGACCGTTCCGGAGTTGCATATGATGCTTAGAACTGTCGAAATGAACATACCGACTTATGCTAAGTCCGGTCCAGTGCTAATGATCAAGGAGGTTCGAGTCAGGAAATCTGAAACCAAGGGAAAGGGCAAGAAAAGCTACAAGAGCAAGGGCAAGGTAAAAGTTGTTGCTAAGAAACCTCTGAAGGATGTCAAATGCTTTCATTGTGATGAAGCCGGACACTAGAGAAGGAATTGCCTAAAGTATCTAGCTGAGTTGAAGCAGAAGAAGTCTACTAAAGGACAGTCCTAAGGTATGTTCGTTATTGAGATCTCCTCTTTGTCTAGCAAATCTTGGGTTCTTGACACTGGATTTGGTTATCACATTTGTAATGATTTGCAGGGAGTAAGGAAGGTTAGGAAGCTGAATCAAGGCGACCTGGAGCTCCGTGTGGGAAATAAGCAATAGGTTGCAGTGAAGGTTGTAGGAGAATAAATTCTTTTACTTCCTTCTTGTTTAAAACTTGTTTTCAACAAATTTTATTTTATTCCTAATTTGACTAGGAACATTGTTTCAGTATCCACTTTGCGGGAACAAGGATTTAATTATGCTTTTGAGGATGATAACATTTCTGCATATTTAAATGGTCTGTTTTATTTCTATGCAAAGACTCATAATAAAATCTATGAGATAGAAGTCCATGATAATAACATTCTATTCAACATCTCCTCCAAACGTAAGAAATTGGATTTCAATGACACATATCTGTGGCATTGTAGACTTAGACACATAAACAAGAATCGCATAAACAAACTCTAGACCACCGGAATTTTGAATTCCATGGGTCAAGAGTCATTCGATGATTGTGAATAATTTTTAAGGAAAGTTAACCAAGGACCCTTTCACCGGTATCAGTTAAAGGACTAAGGATCTGTTAGAACTCGTACATACTGATGTATATGGTCCATTCAGAACAATGTTAGAACTTGTATGTATATTTAATTGTTAAATATTGTAGTTCACGAAAGACGGTTTTAATTGACGACAAATTAATATTTAAAGAAATATTTAAACGGTTAATGCGCTAATTAATTATTTAAAGAAATAATTAAAGCATAGATGATTTAAATGTTTAAAGGTTAAACGTTAATTGGTTGGTGTTTTACTGGTTATTTATAACTACTAAAAACACAGGCTCTAAAAGTAATTAATAGTTAATTGATAGGGAATTAACAGTTAATACCCTGGGGTGCAGTGTGTAATTATGGGATCTATTCATATATACTTAATGTTAAACCCTAAAACCTAATCTTGGTACCATCATTATTTGCGCAACAAGGAATAGACTGACCCCCTTGCACCGTTCGCACACCGTCTGCCACCCAGTTGTCCGCCGCCGTCGCCTGCGCAAGCCGCCATCGCCGCCGTCGGTTCCCGTTGCGCAACTCGTGTGACGTGTTGCTGCAGGTTTCATGATCGTGTCATCTAGCTTGACGCTTGTTGAACCAAGGTGTTCCTATTCGGTTACCCGTCGAAGGTATAACCCTGGTCATCCTAGATCTGATCTGCTATTCGTACTAAAATTGCTTCCGCTGATTAAATCTGATTTATTTATTTAAAGCGTTTAAATATGATTATGTTTTAAAAGTTAAAACCGGTACGGTGATTCCCAACAGCATCAACTTCAATCGTCGAAGGTATAACCTTGAACATCCTATGGTTGCATTTTAATTATATTGTTTACACGCGTGTAATCGGATCACTGACCGGGATCTAGATCTGATCTGCTATTCGTACTAAAATTGCTTCCGCTGATTAAATCTGATTTATTTATTTAAAACGTTTAAATATAATTATGTTTTAAAAGTTAAAACTGGTACGGTGACTCCCAACAACATCAACTTCAAGTGTCAATACTGAGATACAGTGGCGGACCCATAAATATTTTTCATGGGGGTCGAAAATTTTTGGGGTCGGTTGAGTAGTGTATATAACGTGCATATAATACTAAATCTTTTTCATTTAGGGGCAATCAGGTGGCTATTTTAAAATGTTTATGGGGGCGATCAGTATTTTGATGCGTATTTAACACTAATTTTTTTTCATGGAGGACGGTTGCCCCCTAAGCCCCTTAGTAGGTCCGCCCCTGCTGAGATATTAATATGTGCATTATATGTCGATCTTATTTGTCGCACTAATAAAAAATGGTCATTTTTTTAATTAATTGAATTCGGTTAGATTTAATTTTCTTTTATAAATAAAAAAAGGTTTAAATTGAAAACCAAACCAATAAACACCTATGATAAGGGGCGGACCTACTTAGAGGGGGTTCACCGGAACCTCCAAGTTTCAAAATTTTAATAGAAAGATGTAAAAAAACTACAGGTGTGTCAAACTTTCTTCGCACTACTGATTCAATAACATAAACTAATAAATAAGGTTAATAATGTACAAATATTTTAAAATGCCATGTCCAACATCACTACTGTTTTACTAACCATAATCAATAATATAGTTTAAAAACTTGATAAAACACCATATCCATAACATACAAAAAATAATCATAAAACACATCATAATAACTACTCCCTAACATCATATCAGCAAAAACTAAAATCGAGTAAAATGCCATACGAACATATTGTACAATAAACAACTCAGTTATATTCACTAGAACTTTTCACTAAAACAGCATATAACATAACGTATACCTACTATGATAAAAAAATAATAAGAATGATTAATGAAAAAGTAAAACGCCATAACCGAACAACACACATCAATTAAATTCATCAAACGTAAACTACATACAAAAACGCCATATAACATAACTTATACCTACTGTAATAAAAAAAATTAACAATGATTAATGAAATAATAAAACGCAATAACTGAGCAACAGAAATGAATTATATTCATCAAACCGTAATATAAAAAGTGCCATATAATACAGCGTATACGATAATAAAAAATAATGACTAATGAAATCATAAAACGTCATAACTGAACAAAACATCAATTATATTAATCAAAACGTAATATACGCATAGCATATATTCATCTCGAAAAACACAAAAAATATGAAAATTGACCTAAAAACGCTACGAATAATCAAATATACCTTCTCCGTCGTCAATTATAGCATTCGCCATGGTAGATAATCGAAGAATTAATGAAACGAATCAGTTAACTGGCAGATCGATAGGAGTACATGAGATCGATCAGAATTCGCGAGATCGATTAAAATTGGAAGAGATAACCTCCATGATATGTGATATGGGCAAATTCAGTTACGTTCCTAATCTACTATGCTTTCCAAAATAACCTTCACTTGCAAAAGGACCAAAATGCCATTCCGCCCAAAATTTAAAAAAAGCCACGTGCCACGCTGACATTCCTTCCTAGACTTTGTCGGGTTTCTACCCTTTCTAGCGGAACCTCTACCTGTGTATATATAGGGTTGAGTTCATGAGAGAACTAACTTTAATGAGAGAACTAGAGAACTACTCATTAAAGGGGAAAAAAATAATTAAAAAAATCGTAACTCAAAATATAAATAAAAAACTAAAAAAGTGGTTCGAAGACCATGTTTCTCACGTCATCCTCGTTCAAAAAAAAAAACCTAACCCACCCCACCCCCACCCAAAAACCTAACCCCACCCCACCACGAAAAAACCTAAACCCCCACACCCACCCCTAAAAACCTAAACCCCTTACACCCACCCCCAAAAACCTAAATCTTTCACCCAAAAACCTAAACGCACCCCCCAACCCCACCCAAAAACCTAAACCCACCCACCCCTACCCTAAAAAAACTTAACCCTAAAAGTTAAACTAAACCCAAAAAACTTGACCCTAAAGCTAAACCGGCCATTTTTGCATTTTTTTTTTAACGAGGACGGCGTGGGAAACATGGTCTCTGAACCACTTTTTTAGTTTTTGATTTATATTTTGAGTTATGATTTTTTTATTGTTTTTAATGAGTAGTTTTCTAGTTCTTTCTCTAAATATTAGTTTTCTTATGAACTTCACCCTATATATATATATATATATATATAGGGTTATGATAGAATGGAAACCCATATGAGTTGTGAAAACCCTTGAAAACTCTACTTTTTTTCATTATTTATTTTTTAAAAAATAGGGTAGTTTTGTTACATATTTTCGTCACTTTTTTAAAAAAAAAAATCAAAAAAGTGTTGAAGGATTTTTTTTAAAGAAAATATAAAAATTGTAAAAAAAAATACCGTTACGACATTGTTACATATGTAACAACTGAAAAACGGGATTTTTTTACAATTGTTACATCTTTTTTTTTTAAATTCCTTCGGCGCTTTTTTGATTTTTTTTTATAAAAAGTGACGAAAATATGTAACAAAACTACCATGTTTTTAAAAAAATAAATAAAGTTGTTACATAGAGTTTTCATGAGTTTTCACAACTTATATGGGTTTTCACCCTATATATATATATATATATATATATATAAAGTTTTGTATGCCATCAAGTTTTTCTTCATTGTAGCATTTATCCTTAGGGTGTGTTTGGGACTCCGTATTTAACCTTAAAAGGTTTTTTTGTCAAAAGTAATAAAGAGGTTTGAGAAGACACATTATTTTCCTATCTCCTTTTGGTTACTCAAACAACCTCTTATTAACTTTTTAATTAGAAAAGTTAATAAGTCAATAATTAGATTTGAAAATGAATCCCAAACACCCCCTTAATATCTCCCTGGTTTAAAAAATAAGTACGAGAATAAAAGAAAAAGAGAAACAAAATAATTATAAGAAAATAAAACTGTAAGTAATATTACATTGGATAATTAATAAACTATAACAAAACCCTGAGTCCCCCACCACCCATGTTGCAATATAAATAGCCAACTAAACCAAACACTAAATCATACAACTAGGGCTACGTCAGCACTACTAACTGGGACATCAATGTCGGAGTTGCAGAAGAAGCGGAACGGAGGTTTTTGGTTCCGAGAATGGGATAGGGTGGATGTGACCCACCTTAGCTTGAGCATTGGAAAGCATGTTTTGGCTGTTTGCGCACTTTTCGTGCCCAACTGGCGTGCGTTCTGGGTGGCAGTGGCGTTGTCTTACTTGACCGGAATGGGTGTTACCCTAGGCTATCATAGACTTCTTACTCACCGGAGTTTCAAAGTCCCAAAATGGCTCGAGTATATCATCGTTTACTGTGGTCTCCAAGCCAGCCAGGTATGTAAATACTTCAATTTTATGCGACTCTACAAAATAGTAATCAAGTTTGGCGGATCCAGAAACTTTTTTCACGGGGGTCGGAAATTTTTTTGGTCAGTTGACTAGCTAGCGATATATAACACTAAATTTGTTTCATGGGGCGCTATTACAAAACTTTATCGGTGTAATCGGGATTTTAACGCGTATATAACACTGGAAAAAAAAAATAATGGAGGGCGGCTGCCCCCCACATATCATATATGTGTGTCCGTCTATGTTCTTATATGTTTCATTTAAGTCACTCAAACTTTTTTTGTCTCATTTTAGTCACTCAAGTTTCTTATATGTTCAATTTTAGTTACTCAAACTTTTTTTTGTCTCATTTTAGTCATTCAAACTTTTTATCACATTTTAGTCAGTTAAGTTTGACTTAAATTTCATGGGTTAACATGTTACTTTTTTATTTGTTCTTTTGTTGAAATAAAATGCACAGAGAGATCCAATATTTTGGGTTAGCGTACACAAGAACCACCACAAGTAGAACTTGGAACCTTACTATATCTGCTAGGAGGATTTCCTTACCTTGCTTGGGGAATGGTAACTTTTCACTGTTGGTTTTATGTATTGTTAAGAGGTAGAATAATTGAATTTGGTTGTGTAAATTGATTCAGGGCATGGGAGAAATGCTTAGTAACCACTTCACCTTCTTTGTTAACTCTGTATGCCATACATGGGGTGAGAGGCCATGGAACACCCGAGATACCTCCACCAATAACTGGTATGTTAGCATGTCCTCAAGATAGGTCAAACCCTAATTTTGGCTTGTGAGACCGTATACCGACGACATGTCGTCGGGATAGGGTTAGGTTAGATGGAGGGAAACTGGGCGCCCAATATTTCATTGGTGAAAACCTATCCGGGACGACATGTCGTCGGGATAAGTTAATTTTCCTTTTATTTTATATTTTATTTATTTATTAACGTTTTGTGATTAAAACAGGTGGGTGGCATTGTTATCTTTGGGAGAGGGTTGGCATAACAATCACCATGCTTTTCCAAGCTCTGCATGTCATGGAATAGAATGGTGGCAATTGGATTTAACATGGGAGTTGATCAAGTTTCTAGAGATGGTTGGATTGGCAAAAGATGTTAACTTACCCACGGAGGCTGAAAAGGAAACAATGGCATTGTGTACCAATTGAATTTAAACTTGTATATGTATGTGTAAAAGAGAGAAATGTTATATCCTCTTAATTAGACTTCTATTAATCAATATATGTGTTTGTGAGGGAGTGGGCTCTCCTCTAAATGCATAGATTAATGTCTAATTAGTATTTGTTAATTAGGAGGATGTATACATATGTGTGCATGTGTTGTGTTTGTGTAATTTGTGTACATGTGTAATAATCATATTACAATCTAATGTTTATGGAAATTAATAAAATGGTTACTTGCATATGTACATATTGTTGAAACTTAATCAAAACATAGTTTCCACAACACTCGTGCGCAGAATTGAGACATCAATTAAGAGAGATCATTCATAAAATTGTTACACAAGTGGTACATTTAAAACTTAGTGATAGTTGTATATAGTCAAGTAGGAATTCAGTCCACTTACTAATGTAGGTGAAAAATATCTATGGGTCCCTCGTTGATCCAAATTGGTGTAAATGCACGACTGTGCTCGGATTGTGTGTCTGAATAAACCATTTTGCATCTCGATCGAGTAAAGAACATGTTTGAACACTATATAAGAATGCAACTTAATCCATGTCTCATGTTCAAAGGGGATATCTGCATTAGAAAGGATAATTGATTAGAAACACCATGACTATTATGAAGTACAACTAAGTAAGAGTACTTAGACTAATCGGGAATAGCTGACTGCTTGATAAGAGTCTTACCTTGATAGGCAATGAGATGTAGCTAGACGTCTGCCACTGTTTGTATTGAAAAATGGTCGAGACACGTGCAACTGAGAGTCTGTTGGACTTGGATCCCCGAGTAACGACATTTGACAATACGACTAACGAGATAAGATCAAAAGCGTTACACCTTGGACACCGATTACGATCATTTGATATATTAAATGTTAATATAGTCAATTACACGAATATATATATATATATATATACATGGGGATGGATCAAGAGAAAACCACAAAGTTAGGCGAAAACCGAGAAAACCACTAAAACAATGTGTAATACTATATGTTACATATACGTAACACTATGGGTTACGTATACGTAAGTCAATATTTAAATTATTTTTTGGTAAAAAATGTGTAATGTTACATTGATACTCCTATAAAAAAATAAAAATAAAAATAAAATAAAAAAGAAATATTATTATATTATTAGTTTTTAAGTGGTTTTCTTAGTTTTTGCCTAACTATGTGATTTTCTCTAGAACCATCTCTTATATAAATATATATATATATAGGGGAATGATCAAGAGAAAACCACAAAGTTAGGCGAAAACCACTAAAACAATGTGTAATACTATGTGTTACGTATACGTAACCGCAATTTTTTTGTTTTCTTTTTACGTATACGTAACACTATGGGTTACGTATACGTATGCCAATATTTAAATGTTTTTTTTGGTAAAAATGTGTAATATTACATTGATACTCTTATAAAAAAAATAATAATAAAATAAAAAAAATATATTATTATATTATTGGTTAAAATTGATTTTTTTAGTGGGTTTTCTCGGTTTTCGCCTAACTATGTGATTTTCTCTGGAACCCTCCCCTATATATATATATATATGAGGGAGATAATTGTTTAAGAAACAGTTATCGAGACGGATGAACGATATCAGTTGGACGTAATAATTATTTATGAAATAATTATCATAATTATTAATCGGATTAATAATGTAGAAAATATGTTTGGAACATATTAATAATTACAAGTTATTTTAATTGTTATCTTAATTATATTGGATATAATTAATTGAGTTATTAACTAATTGTTAGTTAATTAACAATTAATGCAGATGAGATCCATAAATGTAATTATGTGATAATTACATCGATCAAATGGTAATTGAGTCAAACCCTAACTTGGAGAACAAGTTGAAAAGGAGGTGATTAGTGAGAATCAAAATTTAGACAAAAACCCTAATCCCTCACCTCCTTCTTGCGCCACCACCTAACCGTAGTCGGCTGCCGTCCACGCCACCACCGTCGTCCGGCTTCTCCGCCACCGTCGTCGTTCAAGCCACCGTCGACCGCTGTCGCCGTTCAACCCACCGCCGATCGTTGTCGCCGTTCAACCCACCGCCGACCGCCGTCATCGCTACCATTTGCGTCGTCGTCTCATCACCGTGACGCCCGGTTCTGTTAGTTTTTTACTAGGGTCGCTCCGGTGCTATCAGGTTTTAGATTTGCAAGTGTTTTGCAGGTGGAACTGAAAGGGTTTCAGATTTGCAGGTGATTTGCGGGTAGATTTGAAAGAGTTCAGATTTATGGGTTCTTTGATGATTGTATCTGGATTCAGGTTTGGGTCGAGTTTCTTGTATCTAGATCTAGCTATTGGAATCTTTGTTCTCAAGATGTTAAACTTGATCAGTCAGTCTCATATACTAACTCAAGCTCATCTCATATCATTATTTCCCTAAAAAAGAATATAAGAGATAAGGATAAAAAAAAAGGGATGTTTGAGGTTTTTTGAAAATGATATATACAAATATTGATAATAGTTTTTAGTTAAATTATACGAATATGGATACCAAATCATATGTGAAGCTCTATCCTAACCCATAATAAACTATACAAACTTCAACCATGCATGACCCCCCTATAATTAGTTAACTAGTAGCATCAATTTTTTTGTAACTTTCAATGTGGTGTAGAGGTAGGAAGCCTGGATTCTCTAAAAAAGACCCAGGTTCTATCCCCACTAGCATCACATTGGAAAGGGGCATGGTGGCTCAATGAAGGAAAACCTGGATCTTTGTGATCTCCGGTTCGATCCCGAGGGCGTCCGGGTTTTATCATCAGTGGACTTTCGGGCGGGTGGGTTTTTCCCGGAACTGGAGATAACTTGGGGCGCTTAAGGGCTCCGTACGGCTGGGTTGAGCCAGCTTGTGACGTTTCGAAATTTCAGCTATAATATATTAACACGTAAAAATTTCAGCATTTTATTCCAAATATGCACCCGTATATTTAACCAAGTTTATACAAAAGGGTGTGTTTACAAATTTCAACTTATGTGTTTTTTTTAAATTAAAGTCTTAAAAATATAAGACAAAGTATATCGATTATTTTTAATAAATTAAATATTTAAAATGATGGTATAAATTTATCCAGTATTTATAAACAATTTAGATTCAATAATTACACGTGCAATGTGTTAACAATATATAAATTATGTATTTTTAATTTAAATATAAAAATATTTGAATTATATAAATTTATTTAAATTTTATAATAATAAATGACTTTAAAAACAAATAAAATGATTTGACAAAAAAATGAGTTGATTTATATAAAATAATTTATTAAGTTTATAAAAACATTTAAAATTTAATAAAACAAACCGCTTGAAAACATTCTCTTTATATTTTTTTTAGAGTACCAAACTATATAAAAACTAATTCTAAGTGTTTTACACATACTCGTATTATGTCAGAACTATTAAACTTATATATATATTTTTTTATATATATACCCGACCCGTACCCTACTGACATATAACGACTATTAATAACCGGGTTACACTTAGCGGGTATTATACCGGACTATACTAGCGGGAACACCCAACACCACACCCTACCCTACACTACCCCCTACCCCCTCGTGCTTACTCCTTCTCGGTCGACAAAAAAAAACACAAAGTGGCACACTTTGTGTGGCCTTGTCTCTTGCTTCCCAACATGAGACAAGCTTGTCTCATGAAAAACATAAGGACCCATGTGTATTACACCACTTAAAGGATTATATATACATGCATACGCCACAACAAGACCACAACTCCAAACCCACCCTCTCCCTTTGCCTCCTTCTCGGTTCCACGGCAGCAGCACCCTTCACCCCCTCCCTTGGCTCTCGGTACCCAGCACCGTAAAACACCACCTCTACCACCACCACCGAGCACACCCTCATCCTCCTCCCTCTTCGGTTTACAACCACGGCAGCACCACCCTTCACCACCTTTTTGCTCTCAAGTGTCATTTAAGTGACTTTACAAGTGTTCAAGCCTTCTACAATCATCTTACCTTCTCCTTGATATCCTTAAGTGAGTGTTTTACTAAAACTTAGTATTATTTTAAGATTTCATGTTGATTTGCGTTGTAAGTTCACCCGAGTAGTGCTTGTTTCAAAGAGAAAGTCACCTCCTTTAACCAAACAGTAGCTGGCAGAAATTTTGGTCGACTTTAGAGGGTCTTATCTTGGTCAAAACTCAACCAAATTAAACGTTTCTTGAGTCTAAGATTAATTTAAAGAGTCCTCTTTCCAACCTATTTGGGTTCATAATTTTTGGATAAGTTTTGATACCCCAAAAGGGTGATACAAGAAAACGTGTATATTCTGAGTTTTATGGCAGAATTATTGAGCTAACTTGTTGGATTCATATCTAGTTCAATAATAGTCCAACTAACTTGATTCTTCTTCCTAAAGTTAGGATTTTGTGTTGTCTTTAAAACCCATATGGCCTCCCCTCTTGAAACTAACATTTTGATTTCCAGAACAACGAAATTTCAAGGACCTATCCAGAAAACCGAATCTGTTAACATACT
The DNA here is from genome assembly GCA_023525975.1 of Smallanthus sonchifolius. Classification (NCBI taxonomy): domain Eukaryota; kingdom Viridiplantae; phylum Streptophyta; class Magnoliopsida; order Asterales; family Asteraceae; genus Smallanthus; species Smallanthus sonchifolius. Next base: position 83,686,676 of record CM042034.1, on the reverse strand, counting down.
TGTGTTGTTTTAAATATTTGAAACCCTTAAACCCATCCAAATATTTTAAGCCCTACTATTTTATAGACCCATGACATATAGTTATGCACGTCTAGAACCCCGTAATTTATTGAATTTATTTAGAATACAAAAATCATGTCTTAAGTAGACTAAAAAAAAACCCGAGTACTTTTCTAAACAACTAGTTTGATATCCAAAGCCTTATTTTTATAGTATATACTTAGTTTCAATCCTCAAACCTAATAATGATACGTAAATGTAATGATATGTTTTGGAATACACATCTTATCATATAAGTATATATAAATGTATTTTGTATCACCAAACCGTCACCAACGATCGTCGTGTCAAACCATTTGAAAACCTAAAACGGGTTCATGTCAAGCCTAGTTGGGTGAATTGAATGCATGATCAACACGCGGTAGAATCATTACATAGACTTTATGGCATCTTAAATATTTAGGACTCGAGTAGGTCGGAATACACTATTGGACTTTGCTACATACCGCATCACTACCTTGTTTGCACAGGTGAGTTACATATCCCCCTATTTACATTTTTATACATTTTGGGGTGAAACGTAATCTGTGCATACTCACATACAATTCAACTTGTGTTTACATGTGTAGATTATTGTGCTTTTGTGCATGGTCACTTGTTATGCTAAGGATACTTTTAGGGTGGTTTAAATTATGTGTAACCCACATAGTCTTGATTACATGCCTATCACTTTTAGGGTAGCGGTATGCTATGCCTATCACGTTAAACCTTTACGCTTATATACATAATTACATGCTTACAATTGGTATACATATAGTGAATTCTCCACATTATGCCATATCATACCATGTCAAACTATGAATTGTATAAACGTTTTTAACTAAACTTTTACTTTATTTAAACATATGTAAACTCACCAACTCTCGTAGTTGACACTTGTTTTGGATTACGTTTCAGGTGAAGATATGTGATTGTGTGACTATGTGTTGAAGGTGCTACACATAAGGCTTTTGGACCTAGTAAAATAATTATGTGTAATATTCTAGAATAGGGTGTTGTAACTTGAATTGTATTTGGATATCTGGTATTTAAATCTTATTAATGAATTATGCAACCTTAGTAGATCATGTGCTTATGAACAATCATTTCATTGTCCGCCTCGATGATTCCGCCATCGGTCGGGGTGTGACAGATTGGTATCAGAGCCATGGTTATAGGGAATTAGGTTATTAGACACAATGACCTAGACTATAACCCTAGGACTCCCTTTTATGTGTTATGTGCTAAATGATTAATTGCTATGTGAATTATTTGTAGTTATGTATTATTTGAATTTTCCCAAGTTTGGTACATGAGACTTATACACATACATACAAGGCTTTAATACATGATACATACTTTACATACACATTTGACAACAAAACTTATGCAAACAAATACACTACCCATCCTTACCCATACTCTTTCCTAATTAATTGCAACATTCCTACACATTTTATACTCATAGACTCTCAAGTCTATTAAAATCTTGAAAATCTCGTCAACGACTTAATTTCTCGAAACTAGTAAAGGACACATGCAATCTGGAAGGGTGACACCTGTACATCGGGTTTTCTGTCTAGGAAAGCATTTCGTATAAATCCAAATAAACGGACCCGTATGCTTTCCTGGGAATTCCTGAAGTGAGTGTTTACCTATAGGCTAAAGCATGTCTCCTTGAAAGTTTTGAGGAATTACTTAACGTTGATAAGTCATTGTATTCGCAAGAATACGATCCGAACCTAAACTCAAAATTTGGGGACATTATAGCAAGATAGGAAGAACTAGACGAACATGCAAAACAAATCATTATTACGGGTGCACACGTAATAACAATTTGTAGTGCATGCGAATCCCGGCCATTCCTATCGCGCGAATAATGATCTATGTTATCATATCCTCCTAGGAATAGATTTCATGGCTTATTTCCCCCTATCCTTTAGTGTTATAAATTTTGAATGAATTATGTGATCAGTTTTAGTCAGAACTTACATATAGTATCACGCGACATGATGAGTGTCATCTCACGTTCCTGCTTGTATTATTGTGAACAGTCTACCAACTGTGGCACATACATGCCTATTTTATCCGAAGTCTCATAAGTTCTTGTCTTTTCTTATGGTACTTATAGAATGCTTCCCCGTCGCGCGGTTAATGCTAACTCTAGCAACTCCAACGCTGACCTTGCTGCACTACTTACCCAACTAGTAAGCCAAATGATCCAAGCTAACAACAGTAATGGGTCTAACACGCAATGGAATGGCGCAAACCCACCATACTGTACATTCAAGCATTTCAATTCTTGCAACCCCACCAAATTCTTCGGGACGGAAGGTGCAACTGGCCTTCTTCAATGGTTTGAAAGTATGGAGAGTACTTTCCTAAACAGCGATTGTCCCGACAACCTCAAAGTCCGTTATGCTGCCAGCGTCTTCCAAAAACGAGCACTCACCTGGTGGAACGGTGAGAAACGTACTCGAGGCAACGAATCTGCTATGTCCTTGTCTTGGGACGAAATGAAACGACTTATGACTGACGAGTTCTGTCCTCGCAACGAAATGAGGAAGCTCGAAGCTGAATTTTGGGATCTCACCCAAGATAGCGGAGAGAATTTGGCTTACACCACTCGTTTTCAAGAACTAAGTCTGCTCGTGCCCCACATGGTTACTCCCTTAGCGCGGAGAATTGAGAAATACATAGGTGGACTGCCTATGCCGCTCCAAGACACCGTATTGGGAAGTGATCCCTCCACTCTCGAAGACGCTATCCGTTTGTCTGCTGTGTTGACTGACAATCACGTTAAAGCAGGTACCTTATCCAGGAAGGGTACCAAGAAAGTGGTCGACAAAGCTGCTACTTCTGTGTCCGACAAAGACGAAGAGCTCAAATCTCCCCATCATGATAGGAAGCGCAAGGCCCAAAACTTTGCGGCCATCGTTCCTGCCGTACCAGTGACCCAAGTTACTCCTGCGGGTTAAATTCTGAGAAATTATGTAGGTTCATTTCCCCAATGCCCTACTTGCAAGTATCACCATGCCCCGCATGCTGCATGCCGTCTATGCTCAAAATGTGGACGCTATGGACACGTTGTTACTACTTGCCGTGCTCGCACTATCGTTAATCAAGCTACTCAAGGCAATCATCCAGTGCCTCTCACTGTCACCTATGGACGGGCCTGTTACGAATGTGGAGACCCAAACCACTTTCGAAACCAATGTCCAAGACTTCAAAATCAAGGTGGTCCTCGTGGACGAGCATTTAATATAAATGCTAACGAGGCTCCGGCCAATGACGACACTGTCAACGGTACATTCCTTTGTTCACTATCTTTATACATCCGTTTTATTTAATATTCATGCCAATAGAAAAATTGTGTCTCTTACTTTTAACCAACTATTTGCTAAACGACCAACCAATCTTGATAACTCGTATATCATGGTAATAGCGGATGGGAAATCCATTGCTATGAGCTCTATAGCCCGTGATTGCATATAACAGCTATGCTATCACCATTCATCTCATCCCTATACTTTTGTGAAACAAACCCATTATGTTTAAACTCGGTCATACAACTTGCTAACTCTATTAAAGTTTACTTAAATTATTGAAGTTCTAAATCCTAGTAATTATGCACGGGGAATCCCCGGTATATCAAAGGGGTGGTGGGTTAGCCGCTGGTACACCCTATACATAAACCCACTTGATATAACGAGTATAAACCATGCATAAGTACTAGGAGGAGGACCGGTTTTTGAAAATGTTTTTGCAAAATTTTAAAATATGAACACCCGTGGGATAGAGTTTTAAAGGAAAATGCCATGTCACGAGGTGATTGGCACCAATATTGTTAAATCTGGTTCCTAGTAGTTTACATTCATGCGTTGTATGAAAAATTGTATGCATAAATCTCATTATACTATTAGAGCAACTAATTGACAACTCGACTCAAATTAACGCCGTCATCCGTTATCATACGCTATTGCCCCGCTGAATCTTTCTACGGTAAATAATTCCATTCTAAGTCCATTGGCGTCTCCTTCCCGCTTCCATAACCTTCGTAAATCAAATTTCGGGACGAAATTCCTTCAACATGGGGAGACTGTGACGTTTCGAAATTTCAGCTATAATATATTAACACGTAAAAATTTCAGCATTTTATTCCAAATATGCACCCGTATATTTAACCAAGTTTATACAAAAGGGTGTGTTTACAAATTTCAACTTATGTGTTTTTTTTTAAATTAAAGTCTTAAAAATATAAGACAAAGTATATCGATTATTTTTAATAAATTAAATATTTAAAATGATGGTATAAATTTATCCTGTATTTATAAACAATTTAGATTCAATAATTACACGTGCAATGTGTTAATAATATATAAATTATGTATTTTTAATTTAAATATAAAAATATTCGAATTATATAAATTTATTTAAATTTTATAATAATAAATGACTTTGAAAACAAATAAAATGATTTGACAAAAAAATGAGTTGATTTATATAAAATAATTTATTAAGTTTATAAAAACATTTAAAATTTAATAAAACAAACCGCTCGAAAACATTCTCTTTATATTTTTTTTAGAGTACCAAACTTTATAAAAACTAATTCTAAGTGTTTTACACATACTCGTATTATGTCAGAACTATTAAACTTATATATATATTTTTTTTATATATATACCCGACGCGTACCCTACTGACATATAACGACTATTAATAACCGGGTTACACTTAGCGGGTATTATACCGAACTTATACTAGCGGGAACACCCAACACCACACCCTACCCTACACTACCCCCCTACCCCCTCGTGCTTACTCCTTCTCGGTCGACAAAAAAAAAAACACAAAGTGGCACACTTTGTGTGGCCTTGTCTCTTGCTTCCCAACATGAGACAAGCTTGTCTCATGAAAAACATAAGGACCCATGTGTATTACACCACTTAAAGGATTATATATACATGCATACGCCACAACAAGACCACAACTCCAAACCCACCCTCTCCCTTTGCCTCCTTCTCGGTTCCACGGCAGCAGCACCCTTCACCCCCTCCCTTGGCTCTCGGTACCCAGCACCGTAAAACACCACCTCTACCACCACCACCGAGCACACCCTCATCCTCTTCCCTCTTCGGTTTACAACCACGGCAGCACCACCCTTCACCACCTTTTTGCTCTCAAGTGTCATTTAAGTGACTTTACAAGTGTTCAAGCCTTCTACAATCATCTTACCTTCTCCTTGATTTCCTTAAGTGAGTGTTTTACTAAAACTTAGTATTATTTTAAGATTTCATGTTGATTTGCGTTGTAAGTTCACCCGAGTAGTGCTTGTTTCAAAGAGAAAGTCACCTCCTTTAACCAAACAGTAGCTGGCAGAAATTTTGGTCGACTTTAGAGGGTCTTATCTTGGTCAAAACTCAACCAAATTGAACGTTTCTTGAGTCTAAGATTAATTTAAAGAGTCCTCTTTCCAACCTATTTGGGTTCATAATTTTTGGATAAGTTTTGATACCCCAAAAGGGTGATACAAGAAAACGTGTATATTCTGAGTTTTATGGCAGAATTATTGAGCTAACTTGTTGGATTCATATCTAGTTCAATAATAGTCCAACTAACTTGATTCTTCTTCCTAAAGTTAGGATTTTGTGTTGTCTTTAAAACCCATATGGCCTCCCCTCTTGAAACTAACATTTTGATTTCCAGAACAACGAAATTTCAAGGACCTATCCAGAAAACCAAATCTGTTAACATACTTGTGTTGTTTTAAATATTTGAATCCCTTAAACCCATCCAAATATTTTAAGCCCTACATTTTTATAGACCCATGACATATAGTTATGCACGCCTAGAACCCCGTAATTTATTGAATTTATTTAGAATACAAAAATCATGTCTTAAGTAGACTAAAAAAAACCCGAGTACTTTTCTAAACAACTAGTTTGATATCCAAAGCCTTATTTTTATAGTATATACTTAGTTTCAATCCTCAAACCTAATAATGATACGTAAATGTAATGACATGTTTTGGAATACACATCTTATCATATAAGTATATATAAATGTATTTTGTATCACCAAACCGTCACCAACGATCGTCGTGTCAAACCATTTGAAAACCTAAAACGGGTTCATGTCAAGCCTAGTTGGGTGAATTGAATGCATGATCAACACGCGGTAGAATCATTACATAGACTTTATGGCATCTTAAATATTTAGGACTCGAGTAGGTCGGAATACACTATTGGACTTTGCTACATACCGCATCACTACCTTGTTTGCACAGGTGAGTTACATATCCCCCTATTTACATTTTTATACATTTTGGGGTGAAACGTAATCTGTGCATACTCACATACAATTCAACTTGTGTTTACATGTGTAGATTATTGTGCTTTTGTGCATGGTCACTTGTTATGCTATGGATACTTTTAGGGTGGTTTAAATTATGTGTAACCCACATAGTCTTGATTACATGCCTATCACTTTTAGGGTAGCGGTATGCTATGCCTATCACGTTAAACCTTTACGCTTATATACATAATTACATGCTTACAATTGGTATACATATAGTGAATTCTCCACATTATGCCATATCATACCATGTCAAACTATGAATTGTATAAACGTTTTTAACTAAACTTTTACTTTATTTAAACATATGTAAACTCACCAATTCTCGTAGTTGACACTTGTTTTGGATTACGTTTCAGGTGAAGATATGTGATTGTGTGACTATGTGTTGAAGGTGCTACACATAAGGCTTTTGGACCTAGTAAAATAACTATGTGTAATATTCTAGAATAGGGTGTTGTAACTTGAATTGTATTTGGATATCTGGTATTTAAATCTTATTAATGAATTATGCAACCTTAGTAGATCATGTGCTTATGAACAATCATTTCATTGTCCGCCTCGATGATTCCGCCATCGGTCGGGGTGTGACACAGCTGGCGATGGCCTTTTGTTAATGAGTCACCCCGTACGAAGTACCTAGACAATTCTATGTTTGTTGACCGTTTGAAAAAAAAGCATCAACTTTCATGATGGAAGTTAACCAGTTATAGCATCAACTTCCACCATCCACCTGCCACGTTAACCAGTAGCATCAACTTCAAGTGTCAATACTGAGATATTAATATGTGCATTACACGTCGATCTTAATTGTCGCATTAATAAAAAATGCTCCTTTTTAAATTAATTGAATTCGGTTGGATTTAGTTTTTTTTATAAATGAAAAAAGGTTTAAATTTAAAACCGAACCAATAAACACTTATGATGAACTATATGTACAGTGGTGGATCCAAGAATTTACTTGAGTGGGGGTACAAAATGTGTAGGATAAAAATGGGTCCGGTTAAAAATAGATCCGACGAAAATGGGTTGGGTCAAAACGGGTCGGACCATTAGAAAATAAAAAGGTTACAAGGAATAATAATAGAAATGTTGGCTAAGACATGCTAAGGTATATAATTATACATAGTGAATTTGGACTACTCTATTAAAGAACAAAATAGATGGACGATTAGACAACTCTTTTGAAAAGCTGATTAAATATTGAACCTGTCTCAACATCAGTTAATAGTTAAATGTCAGACCAGTTCAACTGGTCTTATTAACTAGACCATTTTATATATACATGTATATATGTATTTTTTATAACTATATATGTGTGTAAATAACTAAATATACATTTGTATGTTTTTCTTATGACTTAGTCAAACATCTTTAAGTTAATATTAATAAATTAAAATACCAAAGAAGTTGTAGAGGAGCTGGCAATTAGCATTACAATTACAATATTGTGTTTAAAGGTCTTTTACCTTGTTTATTAACCTAAGGTTTGCCCACATCGATATGTAGCTTAAAAGAGGCTCCATGTTCCTCTAATTATAGTGGAAAACTCATCCCACATCGTCTCAAGTTAAGAATTTATAGTTTCTCATCATCTATAAATCCATAAGGTGCCTAAGTAGAAATAAGATGGGTGCCTTTTATATTAATCTATACTATATAATAAATAAAGGTTTTTTAGTGCCACGTGTCTCCTTCATATTCATTCTCACCATTTTTTTCCCGTCTCTCTCTCTTATTTAATGCACTTCTATCTTTAAATAATAATATATATTTAATGAAAATATTAATTACACAATAAAAACATTTATTTTAAATTATTACTTCTTATAAAAAACTTTAAAATTTAATTATGTAACTTTTATTTCAATCAAATAGTAATTGAAAGTCAAATTACATTAAATAGTAATTAACGTATTTTCGAAACCCAATTATATATTAATTTTTACATATTTTGAGTTTGTTTATATCCGTAATATATGTAATATATTTTTACACCTGTAAAATAAATATACATAAAGATTTAAAAATTTTAAATATTGATATTATTCACCCCATATGTAAACACGGGATCTAAACTAGTGTATTTCATATAAGGAGGCTGGATCTGAGTGCTTGCATGTGCTCCCCCTTACGTACATGCTAAAAGATGCCATCTAATGTAAATTTTTTAGTATTTAATAGCATGATTTTTTTTAAGATAAAGGTATGACGTCGTTATCAATTCAAGTGTCAATTTCATTGAACAGTTAATCAGGAAAGTTAATCGGGGCCTTTTTAACAAAATCGAAACAACTTAATCAAGAATTAAAACGAAAATAAATTGTTTTGAGCGTCTTCAAAACAATTTATCTTGTTTAATTTCGAAGCTCGTAACACTTGATTGAATCAGTTTTAGTTTTCTGTGTAAATAGTACCTGCGTACCACATTATTAATCCAAGTTACCATCACTTAGTCGGGGCCTTTTTTGTATTCATTGGTGTGGTCATTTTGTTGGCCGTGTTCTGTAATTTCGGGCTGCCCCGAGCCACTGGCTTGGGTAGGTTTTCTGTTTTTTGTTATATATTTCCGCCTACTTTTCAAAAAAAAGTTAATCAGGAAAGTGTAGGAAACCGTTCACAAAATAAAATAAAAACACTTGAAATTTAAATTAAAATGGATAATTAAAGGAAAACAGTAAATTACATATAATTTTATAACTAGAAAAAAAAGTACAAGAAATAAGATGAACTAGAGACAATTGGTTGAGGATTAATATTCGATACATGTTTCGCAAAACAATTTCGAGTCTTCTAAGAGAACTCTATTGTTTTCGAATGTACAACAGTCGAAGCAGTATGCACTGTCGGGGAGGACCTAACACTTGAAAAAATATTTTGTGAAAATAAAAAGAAAGATCACTCAAACTTGCTGGAAAATACTTTAGTTGTGTGTTGTAAATTACTCTGAGTTCTGATATCTTAAACTAAGGAATATCTTAGTATTTATAGGGAGAAACAAAATCGACACAACTTAATCAAGAATTAAAACGAAAATAAATTGTTTTGAGCGTCTTCAAAACAATTTATCTTGTTCAATTTCGAAGCTCGTAACAGTTGATTGAATTAGTTTCAGTTTTCTGTGTAAATAGTACCTGCGTACCACAGATGATCACCCAGGCCTGGAAGTTGGTCATCCGGACTTCGCACCAACCTTTAAAAACACTAAGGCGACTCGTGGCCAAGAGACCGTGCGAATGGCAAACGCGTCATTAAAACGTCACATTACGTCCAACGCCCACGCCACGAGGACGCGTAAAATTGAAAAAAAAAATTGCAACTTAGTAAAAAACACTCTTTTTTACCAAAATTTCAACAGAAAATACGAATATCTAACAATTTTCAACCACCATTGTCTACCGCGGGACTTGAACCCTCGACCTTAAGGAGAGGAACACCATTTTACATTTCAAGATAACACTAGTTCAAAGTCACTTTAGTTGTCTTAAGTTTCTAATTCTACTTTTTACAATGACTATTTTGAAAAAGCAATATAATACAATTACGGACTAAGTGAACATTGTTTTTGTAATTTGTTATTAATAAATCTTTTAGATAGAAGTAAACTAAAGTACAACTTAATCAACAATTATCCTTGGCTCAATAGACGTTTTTACGCATTTGTAGGTGTGAGAGAGAAGATGTCGATGGGGAGTGTAACATCCGGCCTCTCATACCAACAATATTGTCCGCTTTGGCCCCTAAGAGCTCACGGATTTATTTTTGGTTGCTCGGGTGAAAACTTCCCAGGGAGGTCACCCATCCCTGGATTACTCTCACCGAGCACGCTTAACTGTAGAGTTCTCCTCTCATCCACTACATTAAGCCCCAAAACGCGTTGTTGATTTAAGAGACAGGACCTTTACTTATGAACCAGGGATCTCTCCTGGTCACGACCGATGTGGGATTTGCCTAGGGTGTCAATATTTAGTAATTCGGTAATTCAGTGCGTCACAATTCACCCCCCCTCAGGGACTCATCGTCCTCGATGAGTTTTGCCCCACCATCCCGAACGACACAGGAGTGGCTCTGATACCATTTGTAACATCCGGCCTCTCATACCAACAATATTGTCCACTTTGCTCCCTAAGAACTCACGGATTTGTTTTTGTTTGCTCGGGTGGGAGTAATCCAGGGATGGGTGGCCTCCGTGGGAAGTTTTCACCCGAGCAACCAAAAACAAATCCGTGAGCTCTTAGGGGGCAAAGCGGACAATATTGTTGGTATGAGAGGCCAGATGTTACAGATGGTATCAGAGTAAGGGGCCGGACTGGTGTGCCAGCGAGGACGCTGGGCTCCGTAAGGGGGTTGGATTGTAATATCTCACATCGGTTGAGGGGGAGAACGAAGCCTTCCTTATAAGTGGGTGGATACCTTCTCTATCAAGACGCGTTTTTCCTGGGCGAGCAACTCGTCGGGTAAAAACAAAACCGTGAGTTCCTGGATGGGCAACCCATAGGGGGCAAAGCGGACAATATCTTGGTACGGTTTGCTTGGGCTGTTACAGTGAGTGTAGTATTCGTGTTTTATATAATATTTAAGTTAAAAAATGATAATTCCACGATAACTTAAAAGACTTTTCAAACGCATAAGTTATTAAAAGATGACCAAGTAAAATTTCAACTTACCACGTAGACTATTTGCGTAATTTACCTTTTTCTTGCATAATTCAAGTAAATGTAGGTGTGTCAATCGTGTTGGATTGGCGGGATAACGGGTTGGTGAGTTGCGGGCTAACGGGTTGAATTATGCAACCCAAACCCGACCCATATTCTTATTTGTGTAAAAAACTTCAACCCTAACCTAGATACACATAAATTCAGGTTAACCTGAACCTAACCGGCTTAACTTATTTATCTAAATCAAAATCATAAACTACTAAATCCAAAATCTAATTCATTTAAGGTAAACCGAAAAATAAATGAATAGTTATCTTTTGAAAGGAAAAACAAAAATGTTTTCGTATAAGTCAATTCGTTTATGATAAATGATAAATACTAAATACAAAAGCAATTTAACAGACGTTTCTAGAATGTGTAAAATATAAACAAAATATCTTGAAACCTAAACAGGTTAATAGGTTAACTCATTTTTAAATGAGTCAACTTGAACCCGACCCGATTATTAAACGGTTCAACCCGAACACGACCCAATTTTTAAAACAGGTTAAAATTGATAACCCAAAACCTGATTATTTTCCTGTCATGTTTCGCGTCGTGTCAGGAATTATCAAATTATTAACTAAACAATTAGTAACCGGTGAAGAGTAAATTACTATTGTATAATGCAAGTTTGTACAACCACTAAAAGTATAAACTTCCTTCTCACGTTGGGCTTTCTTAATGGGTCACCATTTGCAACAGTATAAGTTTGTCGCTTTCTAGACACCTGGCCTCCAACCACATACTGATTCTGTATGGATTAGGCTGCCCGCAACGCGCGCCTATGGAGGCCGCCCGTTGCATACGTGGACTGCCCATGCAATTTGCCTGGTTTTTTTTTTTTTTGAACGGCGAACATTGAATGTTGTGACGTCACACCCCCGTCACATGGGAGAGCCTCGTCCAACTCCGGCCAATATGTTGTTTTAACCGGGCCACTTGGCGTCAGAGTTGGAGAGCATCCAAGGAAAAATCCCACCCAATACGGCCCCTTCCGGGCTTGAGGGAGAGCCGAGGCTCGAACCCTGGATCGGCGTGGGCAAAACCCTGTGCATCAGCCTAAGAACTAGGCCTTATTTGCATGCCTCAAAAATTAATGATGTTGACAGGGATTGAACCCGGATCTCTTGGGATTTCAGGCCTCACCTCAACCACTACACCACAACCTCTTTAGCATGCAATTTGCCTGTGATGAGGGTTTGTCGCCCGTGATGAGTTACCCACCCCAAGGGCTGCATTTATGTGAAGTTGGTGGGCCCCAACTTGCAATAACTTGTTCTTTTTTTATTTTCAAACTTATAGATTTAGTTTTTTTACTTTTTCCTTTACTTAATTATTATGGTATTTAAAACTTAAATTAAAATTCATTTACTAACTTAATTTAAAACTTAGTTTAAACCTAATTAAAATTTATTTAAAACTTAATTTAGGTTTTTTTGTATTTTTCGTAACGGCTAGTTTTTTTTTGTATTTCTCCTAGAGGTTTTTTTTGTATTTTTCTTAACGGCTAGTTTTTTTTGTATTTTTCCTAACGGCTAGTTTTTTTGTATTTTTTCTAACGGATAGTTTTTTTTTGTATTTTTCTTAACGGCTAGTTTTTTCCACTATAAATACATCTAAACACCTAAACCATTTTCACACACAACCATCTCAAACAATTCTCCCAATTATTAAACGTTTTCGTTCACTCAATTCCATGGATCCAAATAACCCATTTTTGTTCTCTCAACTACTAAAAGATAGCAACAACGAAGAAAGCCCAAACCAACAACCTACACCCTCGCCATTTCAACAATTTCAACAACCAGCTGGTGGGTTCACACAGTTCCAAAAACCGGCTGGTGGGTTCACACACTTCCAACAACCAGCTGGTGGATTCTCACCATTCCAACAACCATCACAGCCGCAACTTCATCAATATCAACAGTTTTTACAGTGGCAATACCAAATGCAAATGCAACAAGCACTATCACAACCACAACCACAATCGACACCTATTGATGAATCTCAATCATCACCAATCAAAGTTTCCTGAAAGAAGAAAGGGAAAACCAAAATTAGTACAAAAGAAGCAGCACCTGTTGATGAACAAGAAAATAGTAATCGTATCAAGTGGCCCCCAAGTGACGAAGTCTTGTTAACAAAGGGTTACATCTTCATTTCTGAAGACCCAATAATTGGAAACAACCAGAACAACGCCGAATATTGGGGAAGGATTGCAGACTACTACAATAACGAGGGACCTAAAGTTCCAAGAATTGCTCACAATCTAAGAAGTCACTGGCACCACATTGAAACGAAGGTAAGCAGGTTTAATGAGTTATATTTGCAAGCAAAGTCTCGTCACAAAAGCGGTTGGTCAGATGACCAATATATTAATGAGGCCAAACTTGATTACACCAATGATCCCTCTAATAAGAGTTCTAATGCCTTCGCATATGAACATGTGTGGAGGGTTATGAAAGATTGTCCAAAGCACAATAGTTCTAGCAAAGTGCATGGCCATCAAGCCCCCAAAAGACAAAAATCAAATAGCACAGGGGAGTATACAGGCAGCACGAATACTCCTGAATTTGGAATATCACTTGATGATGACGACGATGATATTCAAGCAGAACAGGAACCCCCAAGTCGTCCAATGGGGAGGGACAAGGCCAAATCAATGGGGAGGGACAAGGCCAAAGCAAAGGGTAAGGCCATGTCTTCATCTGATTACGAGGCAAAGAAGTTAAGCCTCGTTGAAGAACTAGCCGAGACAAACCGTGTGAAGAAGCAGGCGATCGAGCAGTTCGATCAAAAAATTGATAAGTTCTACGAGTTGGAACAGAGGAAAATTATGGTAGAAGAAAAGAAAATACTTTTCATCGACACAAGCCATATGGATCAATACCAACGAGCAGAACATGAAACTTTGTGTAACGAGATCAGAGAGAAATATAACATGGCTCGACGCAATTGGTAGTTTCAATTTTTAGGTTTAGTTTATTTGTTTTTTTTAAATTATGTATTATTGTATTTTTAGTTTATTAACTTTGTATTGTTGTTTGATTTTATTGTTTTAGGTTGTTGTTGTTTTTTTTTAATTTAATGTAATTTTAATTTTTGTTTAATAATTTACTTATTTAATTATTTATTAATTAATTTAAGTTATTTAATAGTAATTTAAATAGATAAATGAAAATAAAAAAAGATGATGTGGAAATAATGAGGTTGTTTGTGGAATGGATGTGTATGGTAGTGTTGGGGTAAAATGAGTTTGTGAAAAGGATGAGAGAAAAGCTGATGTGACATACTGACTATGACTGTTTGTGAGATGGATGGCTGTTAGCGTTGCGAGCAGTCTTACACAAGCCTACCCTACCCAAGTTGTTGCTTTTTAGTTTCCTTTTATTATTTGATTTCTTTTATTTTTTTATGTTTTTTTTAATTATTTGACGCTTGCTTAATGTAATTTAAGATTTTTTTTTGCTAAATTTTATTTTATTTTATTACTTTTAATTATGTTTTCAACACATTTAGTTATTTTTTATAATTTTTAAAATATAATATTTTATAAAATAAAAAAAGTGTTTATTATTTGATTTCTTTTAATTTTTTATGCTTTTTAATTCTTTGACGCTTGCAAACTGCAATTTAAGATTTTTTTTTCTAAATTTTATTATATTTGATTATTTATAAATATGTTTTCAACATACTTAGTTATTTTTTATAATTTTTAAAATGTAATATTTTATAAAATAAAAAGTACGGGTGATGCGTGCTTATTTTTTTTTTCTACGTTTAATATAAATTTCATTAAAACCGACCTTTCATCATAATTTACAAGTAATTAAATCACGCACATACGAGAAGTTAGAGGTGCTTCAACGTTTCATTTTTTATAATATTTTCCCATCTACAACCTTTAACTATGATGTCCTATAAGATGTTGAATTTATTGTTTCGACGTGCTTATTTTTATCAATGTTTTAACGCTTATTTAGACAAGTGTAAAAGTCAACAAGACCAAAATTTACAAATTTTAACACCATCGTCACACGTTACTCCGTTGCAGCACACGGGTGTAATCGAACATTTACTAACTTTTTAAGATTTAATACCGATAGATGAACTATTTATGTAACCAATTTTAGACAGGAAATCATATAATGTTTGTTAGATATAATCTTAAAAAAAAACTCATTTACAATATTGGTTCATACAGGCTTAAAATTGTTTTTAACATCCAAACATTCATTTAAAACATCAAAATCAGATTCAACGCAAAACCTTGTATTACATCCAAACAGCCGTCGGTTGCCCCCTTTCTCCTCCAAACCCTAAATCTGAAACCCTAACCCTAACCTATACCATACTCTTGCTCAATTGCCAAATTACTGTTAGATTTTGGTTCCAATTTCTCCACGAACAGATCGTCGTTCATCGAATCACGCAAATAATCGAAGATGGTGTTGGCAGAGTTAGGGGGGAGCATTTCACGTGCGCTCCAGCAGATGAGCAATGCGACGATCATCGATGAGAAGGTGCTTAACGATTGCTTGAATGAGATCACTCGCGCTCTGCTTCAATCGGATGTTCAGTTCAAGCTCGTTCGTGATATGCAGACGAATATTAAAAAGATTGTGAATCTCGACGATCTTGCTGCGGGGCATAACAAGCGGAGAATCATCCAACAGGTGTATACTGGTTTGTTAATCTCGATGATCTCGTTACTGTTAGTTGATTTGGATTGTTTTTAGTTCATTGTTGATGTTGAATTCTATGTGGTTGCTATAAGAAATTGGGAATGATTGAATGAAATTGATTAATGATATTTAGAGAAAATCTTAAAATGTGATTTTCAAAAGTCAATATGAACTTTGACTTTTCAGTTTCTCTAAAATGTACTCTCGTGTTGTTCTGGCGGAAATGTTAACAAAGGGAACGAGACAACGTGGTCCAACAAGAAAATGACACGTGTCCAACCGTGCATATGCCGGCTGAAAAGTTCACTTGTTGTTGGCGGAAAAGTTCACATTTCTTGCACTACGTGTGCATATTTGCAACATTTCTTATAAAGATTGTTTTTTTCCGGCGGGAAAGTTCATTTATTGATGGAGAAAAAGTTCACATTTCTTGCACTACACATGCATATTTGCAAAATTTATTATAAAGGTTGCTTTTTGCCAGTAGAAAAGTTCACTTTATCGGACGAAACTCCACGTGTCATAATCTGTTAGTCTATGTTGTCGGAGATTCAGTTCCCTTTTGCTGACATATTCACCGGAGGTCCGGAATAGTACAATACATTTTGTGTACATTGAAAAGTCAATGTTCATATTGGGGAACTTGACTTTTCAAAAGTACTGTCATTTTGGGTATTTTCCCTATAATTAACCAGTTTGTGTTCAGGAACCCATTTTATAATATAATGATTTAATTTATTGTGCTTATTGTTACTTATATTATACACTCTGCTAATGTGCTATAGATGTTAATTCATGATAAATTGTTGGTGATTTTTGAAAAAGAATATTCTCTTCCTCTTTTGAAGTAATTAATGAATATATTTAGCAGCAAATTGCTTCTAGAAACTTCTGTTTCTTTTTTGGCTATGACTGAGTTAGTTTCTTTAGTTTTTTACTACATTAATTACCATTGGCATACAAAATAACCTTGTTCCGTTTGATGATTATTTAGGCTATATTTAATGAGCTCTGCAAGATGTTAGATCCCGGGAAGCCGTCTTTCACACCCAAGAAAAGCAAACCAAGTGTTGTCATGTTTGTGGGTTTACAAGGTATCTTGTTCCTATATCTAATATTGTTTGTAAATTGCGCTACCACTTAATCATATATTAATTGCATTATTTTATGTATTTACATCCATGATGACACGTGTTTACTGAATGTGAATGATTCAGGGTCTGGCAAAACTACAACTTGCACAAAATATGCATATTACCACCAAAAGAAGGGCTGGAAACCAGCTTTGGTGTGTGCAGATACATTTAGGGCTGGCGCTTTTGACCAGCTAAAGCAGAATGCGACAAAAGCAAAGATTCCGTTCTATGGAAGGTTGTTTGTTTATCTATTGAATGCACATCTAGTTACTTTATTTCTGGAAGTCTGTTAAATCGGATTCACTGAAATTAAATTTATCATTTCTTGTATTCTATAATTTTGTTAGTAAATGCTACTTTTAGGTTAATGAAATATAGCAAACCTTATCCTTAGAAACAAATGATACTAAGATACTAGAGGTGGGAATTTTGACCTATTTACTTATGCATGAGTCAATTTGGGTTGTGTTTTATCTCAAAATAAAAAAAATAAAAAATAGTTAAACGAGAAACGTGTTTAAAGTGGCCCCAAGTCAATTTTTAATACATATATCCTCCTAATCATTAAATTCCATGAATTTAGATTATTGTTGTAACAATATTCCTTTCTAACCTTAATTGGCTCATTAATAATCTGCAATTTTTTGCTAAATCTAGAAAAGAGTGTTGCCTGATCCGGTGTGTTTCAACACGTACCAGCAATGGCCGTTTCAAACTTTGACCAGTTTTGGCCCATTACTTAATCCACCCGATCCACCTATCAGATTGTTCAGTTAACATCTAAAACTTACTATAATTAATTACCTTTATACCTCTAATCGGCTAATCCTCATCTCCTGCCTACAGCTATATGGAGTCGGATCCCGTGAAAATCGCAGTGGAAGGTGTTGAGAGATTCAAAAAGGAAAATTGTGATCTGATTATTGTTGATACTAGTGGTCGGCACAAACAAGAAGTGGCTCTTTTTGAAGAAATGCGACAAGTGTCTGAAGCCACGGTATGCTTTAGTTTTCCTGTTCATTAAACTGTTATTTTTTTCTAATTTGAATTATGAGTGGAGCTTGCTAAAAGGATGGTGTATACAATCTTGCAGAAACCGGATCTTGTTATATTTGTGATGGATAGCAGTATTGGTCAAGCTGCATTTGACCAAGCTCAAGCATTTAAACAGAGTGTTGCTGTTGGAGCTGTTATTGTTACTAAAATGGATGGTCATGCAAAGGGAGGTGGAGCTCTTAGTGCGTAAGTGTCAATGCTGCAATTTTGCGTTAAAACTTGAGTTCTGATTTGATTTATTTTATGTATTGAACTTGGTTTTTTTCGGAACTTCTATAACTGAATCTTCATTGTTGGCGGGTTCATATAGCCTAACCCAAACACAAGTCTGTTTTTTTTTACCGGCTGAACATGAGTCTGTTGACCCTAACCCAGACATGCAGCAACACGGGAAACCTGAAAATAATTTTTGTAACCCGATTATCTATACAAGTTAACCCGATTATTGTTACTAAAATGGATGGTCATGCAAAGAGAGGTGGAGCTCTTAGTGCGTAAGTCTCAATATTGTGATTTTTTTGTAGGTTCTTTTGTGTAAAACATGATTTCTTATTTAATTTATTATATGTATTGAACTTAATTTTTTGGGAACTTCTCTAACTGAATCTCAACGGTTTAACTACTTGTTTTAACTGAGTCTTGTTGGTTGGCGGGTTCGTATAACCCAACCCAAACACAACCCTGTTGACACTGACCCAGATACGCAGCAACATGTGTAACCTGAATATAACTTTTGTAACCCGATTATCCAAACATTTTAAATGGGTTGGCGGGTGATCCCGTTTTAAAGAAACAAAAGAAAACTTTAATGAAAAACGGGTTGTCCGGTTGAATTTCTGTTTTTTTTTAATATTTGAACTTTAAATTCTAGATATAAACCGGTTGAGTCAGTGTCAACACTAGCGTGATATTACACAACACACATGCATTATACGAGACAGTATTATGGATAATTAAATTGGAAATTGGCAAATTGCCAGGCATTTAGTTGCAGATATTTTTGTATCAATCAAACTGTGTAGTGAAACCATGAATATCTAATTTGCAGAGTTGCAGCAACAAAAAGCCCAATCATATTTATTGGAACCGGTGAACATATGGATGAATTTGAAGTTTTTGATGTTAAACCGTTTGTCAGCCGTCTTTTAGGTTTGCATCACTTCATCTAATGTGGTTCTCTTATTTATTTTCTATGCTCATGAAGTCTAATTGAAAGAACGACGGGAAATCTTTTTTCTTTTGATTAATTTTTTTTTTTTTTTACATTTTTGGCTTTTTAAACTAGGAATGGGTGACCTGTCTGGATTCATGGACAAAATTCAAGAAGTTGTTCCCATGGATCAGCAGCCTGAGCTTCTGCAAAAGCTATCAGAAGGAAATTTCACAATGAGGATTATGTATGAGCAATTTCAAAACCTTCTCAAAATGGGTCCCATCAACCAGGTTTATTTGAAAATTATTCTTAAAAAAAATCGTGGGGATACGCATATTTGAGTGTTACTCTGCAGCTACATGTTCTAATTTTGCCTGTTTTCGTGTAGGTATTCTCGATGCTTCCAGGATTTAGTTCAGAGTTGATGCCTAAAGGCCGTGAAAAAGAAAGCCAGGCGAAGATCAAAAGATACATGACGATGATGGATTCAATGACCGATGAAGGTTTGTTAAGTTTAAGGCTGGCAAATTGGGTTGGGCTGCACCGGGCCATTTTTGGTATGGGTCAAAACGGGCTGGGTCATGATGAACCAATTTTGGGACATTTTGATATATATGAAAACAAAAAAACATTATTAGAACTGATAAAACATTAAATAAAATAGTATTTAGAACTGATAAAACATTAAATAAAAAGAAAGTATTATTTTTCAATTTTTTAAAGATCGAGAAACATCAAGAGGCAGATTCAAAATATTATATGTTTTTTTTTTGCTTTTTCCAACTCTTTTATATGTTATTTATTCTTGTTATTATTTTTATATTATTATTTTCAACGAGCCACGAGCCTCGCACACAAAACGAGCCGGCTCGGCTCGTTTACAGCCGAGCTTTTTTCGAGCGAGCCGTAAGTTTTTTGAACAACCCTATTCAGAAGTAAACGGGTTGGAATTGTCACCTTTTAAGCATGTTATTAATATTCACTCTTCTTTTACAGAGTTGGATAGTACAAACCCGAAACTAATGAACGAGTCAAGGATGATGCGTATAGCAAGAGGTGCGGGTCGTCAAATGAGGGAAGTAGTTGAAATGTTTGAAGAATACAAACGACTCGCCAAAGTATGGAGCAAAATGAAGGGTCTTAAAATCCCTAAAAAAGGTGACATGAGCGCGCTATCTAGAAACATGAACGCGCAACACATGAGTAAAGTCCTACCTCCCCAAATGCTAAAGCAAATAGGAGGTATGGGCGGTTTGCAAAATTTGATGAAACAAATGGGTTCGAATAAAGACATGATGGGCATGTTTGGTGGTGGTGATAAGTAGACCACAACATCGGCTAGCTTTTATAACACTATGGCTCGTGTTGTGAACCGTATTGGCTAGCCCGAGAGACGGTTTGAAGTCTTGAAACTAGTTTTTTGGTCATAATTTGTTTTCGGTATTACCATTTGTAAAGATCGTGAATGTGTTTATGAAAGATGTACATGATCATCGATCATCAACCCATAATTTCTTAATGCTATAAATTATGGTACTGCTTCAGTTTTCTTTAATATGTTATAAGTCCTTCAATTTGACTAAAATATATGCACTTAACAAAAATTAAAATAATGACTTGTTACTTTTAAAACGGTGTATGGTGAAAAAAAGAGGGTAATGAAAAAGTAAAAATAGTATATGCAAACCACATAGAAACACATGTATTAAAAACAAATATATGTCACCCAAGTATAAATAGGACTAAGCACCTAAGATGACCTTAAGAAAGATCTATGCCCCCTTTCTAAACGTCTTTAACCCTGATTCTATGCCTCCACAAATTCCTATCATCGACCATATTATCAGAGAGGTGCATATCTAGCAAATCTTGTCTAATCTGTTCATCACAAATCAATTTTGGTCTACCTCTACCCCTCTTACCCTCTACAATGAGGGTTTCCACTGATCTAACTGGAGTCGTCATCCATATCCTCCTCAC
Organism: Smallanthus sonchifolius; assembly: GCA_023525975.1. NCBI lineage: Eukaryota > Viridiplantae > Streptophyta > Magnoliopsida > Asterales > Asteraceae > Smallanthus > Smallanthus sonchifolius. Next base: position 83,665,570 of record CM042034.1, on the reverse strand, counting down.
ATGCCCAAACCATCACAGTCTCTCCTCCCTTATCTTATCTGATATACCAGCTACGCCTAATCTTGCCCAAAAACCACATTTCTCATATGGTCCAACCTCGTGTGTCCACACATCCATCGTAACATCTTCATTCTGCTACTTCCAGTTAACGCGCCTGTCTTCTTGATGGCGGCCCAACACTCTATTCCGTACAACATAGCCGGTATAACTTCAACTCTATAAAAAGTTTAAAAGGAATGTGATTTTAAATTTATGTATTTTAAATAAGTTTAAAAAAAATTAATATACTAAAATTTGGTTGAGCTGAACTTAAAATTTAAAAAAATTTGAGTGCAACTTGAAAAGGAATGTGATTCAAAAATGAAACTAACATAACAATTTATTTTGGTAATCTGCGATAATTTTGATGTATATATTCAAAACCAGTCGATTTGAGTTATATTTTATCTTTTAAGTAGATATAAAAATGTCTCTATTATATCCTGGTGGTAAAGTGTCTTGTCTCTATTCAAAAGGTTAAGAGTTTAAATCATGTAAGATGCATATATAAATGATTTATAAGAGTGATTTATAGGAATAGATTACCTCTTATAAAAATAAGTAGATATAAAAGTCTTTTAATGAAAATGCAATCTGAATTCTAAAAGAAGTAGCACTAAAATATTTCAACTTTTTTCATGTGAGATAATCTGTACGGGTGAGATACCAAACATCCTATCAATTCCATCATAAATGTCATTTTCTTTTAAATCTATTTTTTTTTTCTTTTTTTAGTGTTCGAATTACAACTATTATTAATATTAGCATATCATAATTTATAGAGTAAATTACTATTTTGGTCCCTGTGGTTTGGGTATTTTAACCATTTCAGTACAAAAAAGAATCTTTTAACAAATCAAACCCTGTGGTTTGGATTCTATAACCCTTTTAGTCCAAATTGATCACGCCGTCTCCTTTAAACGGTAACCCTTATCATGTGCCCCTCACATGAGGGGCATTTTGGTCTTTTACCTATTTCTCTTAAATAAAACCCAAATCTGTGTACCACATAAAACCACTCGCTCTTCTTCTTCCCCACTAAACTCTAAATTGCCATGGTTATATGCAAGTGTGGTTCCCCAACCACGATTGTCACCTCTTGGACTTCTAATAACCCTGGTCGAATGTTCCACTGTTGCATGAGAAAGGTAATTTCATTTCAGTTTTTTTTGACCTAATTCATGGATGATAATTACAGGTTCAAGGATGTGGGTTTGTTGTGTGGGCCGATCCTCCCATGTGTGCAAGATCTGTTGAAATCATTCCTGGATTACTGAAGAAGATCAACAAAAATGAAGAATTTATAAAGGAGATGTCTGCTGAAAATAGGAAGCTTAAATGTGCTATTTTTTTAACTTGGATGTTGTTTGTCATGTACTTCATTAGTAAATGTTTTTAAGGCTATGTACTGGTTACAAGTATGTATTGGTTATTTATAATCTATGTACCTGTTATTTATGGAATGAAAATGTTTTGTTTGGTATTCAGTTTGAAGCTATTTACTAGTTACATAATTGTAATGCTTTGCTTGTTTGGTATGAAAGTTTGAAGCTATTTACTAGTTACATAATAGTAAAACCATAAGTTGAACATCAACAGAGAATTAAAACATAAACACAGAAACAGAAACATTAATATTGATTCCAAACATCAACAAACAACAACAAACACCAGAAACAGAAACATTGTGCATACATTAACAGACAATTAAAACCAAAAGACAGTTACAAACCATGGTTCTAAACAGAATAGAGTAGTGACAGTAGCAAAAGACAGTTAAAACCATTAATAAACCACACTTAAGACCAAAGACCATGACTAACTTACAGGTTGTGAGGGTCCCTGCCCTTGCAACTTCTTTTATTATGTCCGGTCTTCTTGCAAACTTGACATGTGACACCCTTTCCCTTCCTAGTCATCTTCCCAGTAGTGTTCAGCTTCTGTGACAACTCCTCAGCAGATCTCTTTCTAGCCTTTTTTGGCCTGCCAACTTGTGTGTGATGTTTAGGTGGCATTAGTGTTGTTGGGAAAGCAGATGGAGTCCACATGTCCCTACCATTGATTGGGTCAATGGTGTTCTTATAGACCTTCTTCCAAGTGTCCAACCAATACACCTCACTAACCCATGATTCTGGGATTCCAACTTGAATACCATTAGAAACCATATTCCAATTAACAGCCACTGCATGCTTGCAGGGCATACCAGTCAGTTCCCATTTTCTACATGAACAAGTTTTCCTATCCACATCCACAACACGCTGATCACCCCATGGTCCACTTACCTCATACTTTCTTTGACCAGTCCACATGACAGTGTATTGAGATGCCTCAGACTTGATATGGTTAAATGTCTTTGTAGCTGTGGGTGTCAATGGACCATCAGATTTTGTAATTAGCTTGTTGACCACCCCAATTCTCCTCATCATGTATTCTCTGATAAATTCTAAACAAGTGATGATGGGTTTATCCCTACCTCCTACCAACTGCTTATTAAAAACCTCACATAAGTTGTTGAGTAACACATCACACTTTGACCTACCTGTCAATGTAATCAAAATATAAATAAAATCACATACCACTGAAATGGGATCTTGCCCAATGTTTAGGTGGGATTTCTTGCAACCACTTATGTAAGGATGAATCCTGGTTTCTAATTTCTTCCATTTGTTTGTTAAACTGAGGAATTGTAGTAGCACTTGCTGCTTTCTGTAATATCCGAGATTTTCCGACCTATCTTTTCCTAAAACCTTTGCACGTATTAGTAAATTAAAACTCGATTTCATATTAAAACTATTTCCTTAAACAATAAATATTAATTTTAAATTAATATATAGTTAAGGAAAAATAATTTATACTTAAAACATATATGTGTATATATATGTGAGAGTTATTTAAAAAGTATAAATATATATATATAAATTCTTAAAACTTTATAAGTTTGTAATTATATAAACTTAATACTTAAACTTATAATAAATCTTATAAATCATTTTATAAAATTTACAAAATCATTTGAGAAAACTTATTAAATTTTTATTAAACATATATATTTGATTTTATAAAAGTCCAGGGACTAAAGTTGCCATTTTAGAAACTTATTTTAAACTTAAATTTAAGTTTATGCATAAAATGATGAAAGTTGGAAACTTCAAGGACCTGTTTTGTAATAAACCCAAACTTACAGAACCTGGAATGGTCCCGAGTTCGATCCTCGCCACGCCCGGTTTCACCCTCGATTATTCGAGAACGCGTTTCCCGTCCAAATTCGATGAACCTCGGGGACCCTTCACGCATGCGACCACCACCCGGGGTGAATCAATGCCTAAATCCAACTGCAATAACGCGTGGGTTCGAATTCAAACCCTTTCGGCTCAACCGTAAACCCCTCAACCGATCGGGCATTTAATGGCGAAATTCACTTTAAATACCGATCGCTACGCTTCAACTACACCACACACAAACTTCCTGAACACTCAATTTAGTCGTACAACACCTGCATTCGCCGATTTAGTCCGGTAACAGCCGTTCGGAAACTAGAACCCGTTCGTCCTCATTTCTTCATCAATTCAGGTAATTCCAGTAGCCATTCTCTTCGCTTTCATCCAAGGAACGAAAGCCCCCTGTCAATTGCTATGACAGAGGGTTAATCGATTCGAATTTTGAATTTTGATTTCTAGGGTTCATAAGGAATTGGGGCTCGATTTCAAACTGTGTTTATGATTTTCTTTTCCGGGTTATAACACAAGCGAACCCGTAGCCGGGATGGTTAGTCGCGTGTGTGTGTTTGTGACCCGAGTGGCCCGGGTTCGATCCGGCCAGCCCAGTTTTGAACTTTTATATTTTTTTTATGCTTTTAAATCGGATTTAATACTTCTAATAATTTTTATAAAATCTGTTAAACAGTTATAAACTTAAAACCGATTTTTATTTATACTTTTATTTCCTGAAAACATTTTATTTAATTAAACTTAACTAAAACTTATAAATAATTGATCCTTAAAATTTGTTGTTAAATAATTAAAAACTACACAAAGATACTTTTAAAACTTTTATAAAACTTATACTTTAAACAATAACTATTCTATAAAACCATAAATTTATGTGTTATTATTTTCTGAAAAAAAAAAGAATTATTCTTATTTAAACTTTAATAATTATAAAACTTTAATTAAACAAAAACTTATATAAATTTTATAAAATCAGAAAAGATCTATAAAATTTATATTTTATAAAGACTTGTAAACTTATATATATTTTTATACAAAACAGAAATGTTATGAATTTATAAACTTTATAAAACTAAATAGAAACTTTAAGCATTTATAAACTTGTAGACTTTATTTAAACACTTTAAGAAACTTTATTTAAACTATAAACTTATAAACTTTAAAGGTTTATAGTTTAAAGTATAAACTTTATAAGAAATTCTATTTTATAAACTTATAGAAACTTAACATTTATTTAAACTTATAAACATTATTTATTACAAGATAATTTGTAAAATAAATGTTTAATACTTTAAAACCTAAATGATTTTTATTGTTTATTCTTATAGATATCTATTTATCCTTGATAAATTATTTACTCTTTAAATAATTACTATTAATCCTTAACCATTGTCTACCATTTAAATGTTATTGTTAATCCTTAAAAATTATTTACTCTTTAAACACTTATTATTTATCCTTACAATAATTGTTGGTAAACTTTAATAATTATCCATACTTTAAATAATTATTATAAATCTTTGATAATTATTCAACAATTACTTCAACTCCATTTACAAATACTTAGAAAACTATTTTGATTATTATTGCCTATTGTGTGTAATTAATAATTTTAAAACTTTTTAATAATTATTTTAATTAGTAATCATTCTATAAACTTATTAAACTTTGGTATTCAAGTCTTGCGTCATTCATTCAAAACCTTTATTTTAAACTTGACTTTATAAAAACACAATCATTCCCGTCTCCCATTTGGAACCCTAGACAATCCTAGTTAAACTTAGAATCCTAGATACTTACTTATAGAATCGAAACTTGAAAATTTAGACTTGTATTTTTAGGCTTGTTGTGAGGATATTCTCCCTCAAAGTCTTACTACATTTAATCTTTGTTGGACACTCTTCATCATCAAAGTGAGTATGCTTAGCCCCTTTTTCATTTACATTCTTTTGGGGTGAAACATGTTCAAACTTCAAACTTATACAATTCTTGTACAACTATGACTATATGCTTATTCTTGTGTTATGCTTGAGACTTACATGCTTAAATTGAACTTATAACTAGCATATTCATTAACTTTGATCAAGCCTATAGTAACAATGATAGATCTATTGCATTTGACCAATCCACCTTGATTGATTGACCCATCCACCTTGACTGATTGACCATTCGGGGGGAGCCCTTGGTGATTGTTACTGAATTAAACTTTTAAACTTGAAACTTATAAGGATAACCTGCGGGTTATGCCTAAACTTGGTTGGAGGATTGATATGCACAATGTTTAAGATGTTTTGTTCTCACACTTACACTATAGAATGCATAAACATAGTGAATTGTAATACTTTTCAAAGGCTTTGTTAAACTGTGTCAAAACCTTCGTATCTCACCAACTATTTTTAGTTGACAGATTCTTTCACATGTTTCAGGTACATCAACATGAGACTTTATTGTGATCACATAGGATGCTTTGGACCTAGAATACTTATCAAATAAACATTGTATTCTTGTTATGTTGTTTTCATTCTTTGTATTGAACCTTTGAATATGATCAATAAAATATTGAAACTTTAATAGTCAACCTTGTGCTTTTTGAACAACCGCGTCCGCCCCAACATATAATCCGTCGTCGGTTGGGGTGTGACAGATTGGTATCAGAGCCTTGGTTATAGGGAATTAGGTTATTAGACACATGACCTAGACTATAACTTAGGAGACCCAAACATGAGTTATCTCATGTCCTTTACTAGGAATTCTCCTCTTCATTCTATCCTTAAACTTTAAACCTTATACGTATATGCTTATACTTGGAAATCCTATACGTCTATCTACTTACGTGTTAGAAGAATCTACTACGTCGAGATCGTAATCTTAGACTTCAAGTCTATTCAAACAAAACTAACTCTCGTCAAGAATATTCAAGTTCTAAACAATGTAGGGAACTTGTGCGGACCGGAAGAGTGAACGCCTGTATTCTGAGAAAATCTGTCGAGGAAAGCATTTCGTACAAATCCAAATCAACCGATGGACTCGTATGCTTTCCTGGGATTTCTTGGGATGTGTGTTCAGTTATAGGAATGCATGACTTCCCTAAACGTTAGTGAATTTGAATTACTCTTGATGCGTCAAAGTGCCTATTTAGTAATGTTCACTAAATTGGTACCATCTAAATGCTCTATACTTCATGGTTTCAAATCCACGTCTGTAATCCTTACTCTATGAACCTTACGTTCCTTCACTTTGTGATTGTCACATAACAACATGCCTACTCGTCACAACAAAAACTAGACTTCAAATCCTTATGATACAATACTTAAAACTCTATATACATATATTACCCTACAAAACTCATAATTCTATGATACTTAAGAACTTTGTGCTTATCCCTATCTTCATATTACCTAGCTAACTTCATTTAGTACTACCCTGAAATTTACTACACACTTATACATTCCAATTTCCATCTACTTACACACATCACCATTCTTTGTAAACAAAACTTAACATCTTTTGGCCTAAGGTGCATTAACAAAGAAATCTACTTATCCTCCAAGATGAAGAAGCCTACTGAACCTCGTCAGGATCATAAACTTAAACAATAGTTCAAACAATAGTACTATTAATACATAACGACTGAAAAGAGTTATAGGCTCATGGGGAGTTCTGGCTAGGAAATAGGGTACTTAAGTGAGTCCTTTAGGACCACCCCTTTTTCCTGAGAATTTTCTTCATGAGCACACCACTTATAAGTCAAGAATCATTTCAAAAATATTACTGTGATGACTCAGTATTATGGATAAATAAACTTAAACTTCATGAAAAACTTCAACATTTAACATTTAATAACTTCACCACCGGTTCTCATCCCCACCAAGAGACCCATACTTAACACCTAACCCGCACCCAAGAGCAAGACATGCTAGAACACCCACCAGTGTAATGGGGGTCCCGATTAATGACGTCCATCAATACGTGGGAACCGTGGGATTGTAAGGTGAGAGATGGAACACGGCATGAAGCACGACCTACTGAGCCAAAGGACTGATAACTTGAGGAATCCAATCTGGTGAAGAGAAAATCACGACCCTAAAGGAAGACAGGGAGATACTTGACTACCGTACGGAAACCACGGGAGAGGAGGCTATGTTTACTATTCGAATAACCTTAGCGGTACTTGTCTTAGTATTCATCTGCGTCCTAGTGGAGAGCTATCTGAGTCGTTAATTGAAATTTCTATTTTTCCTTGTTTTAATCTTCTTCTAAAGAAACAAACTTCGTATGCAGGGACTACAAGTCCCAAACCTTTCAGGCAATTAATGAAAATTCATACTTTGCAACCCAATTGTTAAATATTTGTAAATTTTTTTTTTACACAAATCTTATCGAAGATTCTTAAACATCACTTCTATTTATTTTAGTACTCTTATCTAAAACGTTCTTCATGAACAGTTCATCTCTATATCTGATTCAAACAAACACGACCTATTAAATTAATAAACCCTTAAGTGGCAAGTATGACTAGAGAATAAACTTTGAATAAACATCCTATTTTAAAAAATATATATTTCTTTTAAAAACAACGTGGCTTATGAACCATTATCTCGATCAACTATGATATTTACTTCTTAAGACTTAGCCTTGACTAAACTAACTGTTTGTTAATCGTACCTATCTCTTGAGAAATCTTTCTTATAACTACTCGTCTTTTGTCTAACTTACTATTCTTCGAGCACACTATCTATACACAAACAAAAGTAAACTACAAATTTCTTTTATTAAACAAGATCGAGTATTCGTAAGCATACTTCTATAAATACTATCAAAACTTTCCCGTTCCCTTACACTAGAAGACTTTCCTCGTTAAAATATTGCTACATAAGAGATTAGCCATAAACCTCAACTAGAGTCGAAACCCAAGCACACTTTACGGGTGAAAAACAATAAACTTACGCATACACGAAATACACTTTACTAAAAATAACAAAACTTTAAGTCTAGTGAGACCCACCTTGTTACGCTATGCAAAAGTTAATACGACATTCAAACCTGTATCCTTAGAACTCAACACTTTCTAAATCACCGAAGGAAGCATGTACAACGAAAGGTCATGTAAAGCTTAACTTCAATTTAAAACTTGAGATCAAAAGACTTACTTTGCTTCCTAACTCATATCCGGATTCCTGACCTTGAAAAATTTTGTACGTTCACCTCAAATAAAACTTATAAGACTTGTTACTCGATCTATCCCAAATACACAAGAAACTTCATTTCTAATACTAGAAACTAGCATGAAGAAGGACGTTGCTCTCTGTAGCAAAGTACCTCCCTTGCCTCCTAATCAAAACCAAACATCGACGTCTGGTCCCCTTAAACGACCAGAATCCCCTATATAGGAATGAGGAACGTATAACAATTGATCCTATTACGAAAACTTTTTCACTTCTCTCATGAGCACCAGAGTACTTAAGTGATCACCTTGTACTCAAAGCGTGATCGCACACTCTATTCACTAAAGTTGGAAAACTGTAAAACTTTAAGGCTACTCGGTGTTTGACGTATTCTTTTTCAAACACGAGAAAGATGTGAAACTTTAAAGCTACTCGGTGTTTGACGTATTCTTGTTCAAGCACGAGAAAGATGTGAAACTTTAAAACTACTCGGTGTTTGACGTATTCTTATTCAAACACGAGGAAGATGTGAGACTTTGAACTACTCGGGGTTTGACGTATTCTTGTTCAAACACGAGGCAAGTGAAAGACTTTAAACTACTCGGGGTTTGACATATTCTTGTTCAAACACGAGGAAGGTGTAAAACTTCAAACTACTCGGTGTTTGACGTATTCTTGTTCAAACACGAGGAAACTTTGAAACTTTAAGTCATGCCACATCATTACTCTTTAGTTACTGATTGACGTTTCCCTCTAGGGACTCCGTTAATTGATAACTACTCTTACGTGAAAACAATAGTCATGAGCTAAGCAAATTCTTGTGCCCTCTCTTGATCCACACACAAACGAAAGAATCTATGCGGACTATGCGATGATTTGAATACTTACGGGTGCACACGTAATTATGGAAATCAGCGCATGGAAAGACATAGTAACTTCTGCCGTGTGTTACGATCTAAAACCTATCGTAAAAGATAGCAACGAAACTTAGAAACCATGACAATCCTTAGACATATTAGACTACAAACTCAGATCATCAAGTTATCATCGAACCCATTCTGAGTGATGCATTTCACTTTGGATTCTGAACGATAATTCGACAATTCTTCTCCTGAGCACACTTCTGAAAAACTAAATCCTCATATACTTCGATGACACTATATGATTCTTAGAGGAACTTCTGGCAATCATGGGCTATGAAACTTAGAAACTCAAGCAAAATCTTATTCCTATCGTTACATTCCATTTAGAAATCTAAACGTAACCCAGAGCTTACTTGGGAACGTGAAGAATCTTTCCCTCTATCCTTGTGCGTACTATAGACTTAGATCATGAACTAGACCCTTCTACTTTAATTTCGGGACAAAATTTCCTAAAGTAGGGGAGACTGTAATATCCGAGATTTTCTGACCTATCTTTTCCTAAAACCTTTGCACGTATTATTAAATTAAAACTCGATTTCATATTAAAACTATTTCCTTAAACAATAAATATTAATTTTAAATTAATATATAGTTAAGGAAAAATAATTTATACTTAAAAAAAATATGTGTATATATATGTGAGAGTTATTTAAAAAGTATAAATATATATATATAAATTCTTAAAACTTTATAAGTTTGTAATTATATAAACTTAATACTTAAACTTATAATAAATCTTATAAATCATTTTATAAAATTTATAAAATCATTTGAGAAAACTTATTAATTTTTTATTAAACACATATATTTGATTTTATAAAAGTCCAGGGACTAAAGTTGCCATTTTAGAAACTTATTTTAAACTTAAATTTAAGTTTATGCATAAAATGATGAAAGTTGGAAACTTCAAGGACCTGTTTTGTAATAAACCCAAACTTCCAGAACCTGGAATGGTCCCGAGTTCGATCCTTGCCACGCCCGGTTTCACCCTCGATTATTCGAGAACGCGTTTCCCGTCCAAATTCGATGAACCTCGGGTACCCTTCACGCATGCGACCACCACCCGAGGTGAATCAATGCCTAAATCCAACTGTAATAACGCGTGGGTTCGAATTCAAACCCTTTCGGCTCAACCGTAAACCCCTCAACCGATCGGGCATTTAATGGCGAAATTCACTATAAATACCAGTCGCTACGCTTCAACTACACCACACACAAACTTCCTGAACACTCAATTTAGTCGTACAACACCTGCATTCGCCGATTTAGTCCGGTAACAGCCGTTCGGAAACTAGAACCCGTTCGTCCTCATTTCTTCATCAATTCAGGTAATTCCAGTAGCCATTCTCATCGCTTTCATCCAAGGAACGAAAGCCCCCTGTCAATTGCTATGACAGAGGGTTAATCGATTCGAATTTTGAATTTTGATTTCTAGGGTTCATAAGGAATTGGGGCTCGATTTCAAACTGTGTTTATGATTTTCTTTTCCGGGTTATAACACCAGCGAACCCGTAGCCGGGATGGTTAGTCGCGTGTGTGTGTTTGTGACCCGAGTGGCCCGGGTTCGATCCGGCCAGCCCAGTTTTGAACTTTTATATTTTTTTTATGCTTTTAAATCAGATTTAATACTTCTAATAATTTTTATAAAATCTGTTAAACAGTTATAAACTTAAAACCGATTTTTATTTATACTTTTATTTCCTAAAAACATTTTATTTAATTAAACTTAACTAAAACTTATAAATAATTGATCCTTAAAATTTGTTGTTAAATAATTAAAAACTACACAAAGATACTTTTAAAACTTTTATAAAACTTATACTTTAAACAATAACTATTCTATAAAACCATAAATTTGTGTGTTATTGTTTTCTGAAAAAAAAAAGAATTATTCTTATTTAAACTTTAATAATTATAAAACTTTAATTAAACAAAAACTTATATAAATTTTATAAAATCAGAAAAGATCTATAAAATTTATATTTTATAAAGACTTGTAAACTTATATATATTTTTATACAAAACAGAAATGTTATGAATTTATAAACTTTATAAAACTAAATAGAAACTTTAAGCATTTATAAACTTGTAGACTTTATTTAAACACTTTAAGAAGCTTTATTTAAACTATAAACTTTTAAACTTTAAAGGTTTATAATTTAAAGTATAAACTTTATAAGAAATTCTATTTTATAAACTTATAGAAACTTGACATTTATTTAAACTTATAAACATTATTTATTACAAGATAATTTGTAAAATAAATGTTTAATACTTTAAAACCTAAATGATTTGTATTGTTTATTCTTATAGATATCTATTTATCCTTGATAAATTATTTACTCTTTAAATAATTACTATTAATCCTTAACCATTGTCTACCATTTAAATGTTATTGTTAATCCTTAAAAATTATTTACTCTTTAAACACTTATTATTTATCCTTACAATAATTGTTGGTAAACTTTAATAATTATCCATACTTTAAATAATTATTATAAATCTTTGATAATTATTCAACAATTACTTCAACTCCATTTACAAATACTTAGAAAACTATTTTGATTATTATTGCCTATTGTGTGTAATTAATAATTTTAAAACTTTTTAATAATTATTTTAATTAGTAATCATTCTATAAACTTATTAAACTTTGGTATTCAAGTCTTGCGTCATTCATTCAAAACCTTTATTTTAAACTTGACTTTATAAAAACACAATCATTCCCGTCTCCCATTTGGAACCCTAGACAATCCTAGTTAAACTTAGAATCCTAGATACTTACTTATAGAATCGAAACTTAAAACTTTAGACTTGTATTTTTAGGCTTGTTGTGAGGATATTCTCCCTCAAAGGCTTACTACACTTAATCTTTGTTGGACACTCTTCATCATCCAAGTGAGTATACTTAGCCCCTTTTTCATTTACATTCTTTTGGGGTGAAACATGTTCAAACTTCAAACTTATACAATTCTTGTACAACTATGACTATATGCTTATTCTTGTGTTATGCTTGAGACTTACATGCTTAAATTAAATTTATAACTAGCATATTCATTAACTTTGATCAAGCCTATAGTAACAATGATAGATCTATTGCATTTGACCAATCCACCTTGATTGATTGACCCTTCGGGGGGAGCCCTTGGTGATTGTTACTGAATTAAACTTTTAAACTTGAAACTTATAAGGATAACCTGCGGGTTATGCCTAAACTTGGTTGGAGGATTGATATGCACAATGTTTAAGATGTTTTGTTCTCACACTTACACTATAGAATGCATAAGCATAGTGAATTGTAATATTTTTCAAAGGCTTTGTTAAACTGTGTCAAAACCTTCGTATCTCACAAACTATTTTTAGTTGATAGATTCTTTCACATGTTTCAGTTACATCAACATGAGACTTTATTGTGATCACATAGGATGCTTTGGACCTAGAATACTTATCAAATAAATATTGTATTCTTGTTATGTTGTTTTCATTCTTTGTATTGAACCTTTGAATATGATCAATAAAATATTGAAACTTTAATAGTCAACCTTGTGCTTTTTGAACAACCGCGTCCGCCCCAACATATAATCCGCCGTCGGTTGGGGTGTGACACTTTTCATAACAAGTCCTTGAACAGATTGCCTCTCCATTTAGTTTTCATATTTTCATGTATATGTCTGAGGCAGTACCTGTGTTCAGCAGAAGGATAAACCTTCTTGATTGCTGGAATGATGCCCTATAAATCAAACAAAGTATTAATTACAATAAACAGTGCCAAAATATTAACTACAATAAATAGAAACAAATTATTAACCTTATGTCTGTCACTCAAGAATGTAATATTGGAGTTTTCCTGTAGATCTAGGTCATGACCAAGACACTTTAAAAACCAAGTCCATGAATTAGATGTTTCTGCTTTAACTATTGCAAATGCTACCAGGTATATCCTATTATTATCATCTACACCTACAGCTGTCAAAATCTGGCCAGGATAGGGCCCTTTCATGAAGCAGCCATCCAGACCTAAGACTTCTCTCCCAGACATCTTAAATCCAACTTTTAAAGCCTCATAACATATGTAGATCCTTTTAAATTGCCTACTTTCACTTGTGGGATTAAATTCTCTTTCCACTTCTATCTTAATTGTTGTGCCTGGATTGGATCTTGCCAACTCTTCACAGTAATCCCTAAGAAGTAAATATTGTGATGCATAGTCACCTTGAACTTTGTTTATAGCCATTACCTTAGCTCTAAAATGTTTTTGCAGACTCACTTCAACCTGGTACTTTTTCTGTATTTGATCTTGAAGAGCTTTTAATGGTATTTCAGGGTTGGACTCCACTATGTTGTAACATCCCGTTTAAAAAAAAATAAAATAATAAATAATAATAATAATAAATAAATAAAATAAATAAAACGTGAATAAGCATGAACGATTATATTATTGTAAAGTCCGGGGTAGAAAACATAAAATAAAGGACAAACTTGGAGGGAAAGCTAGGGTTATATTAGGAGGCTTTAAATAGATGCAACCCACCTCATTCCTCCTAAAATTTTCGGCCAAAAGAAAAGAGAGAAAAGAAAAAAAAAAAGAGGAAATCCCGTTTTTGGAGTACCAAGCATCAAAGATCGGACGATCCCCGGAGATCTATCCATCGGATCATTCTCAAATTTTTACTGAAGCTTCATAGAATATAAACGAAGACTTCCACCGTTGGGTTTCGGATCTGAAGGTCTAGAGGTCGAGTTTTGCTGACCCGAACAGAACAGTGATTTTGGAAGGATTCCGGCGAATATTTCAGCTTTCCGGCAACGGCGGAGGTGGTTTCCGGTGGCGGCTAAGCAGGGATCTGGTAGATCTCGGTGAGACGGTTCCGTGGACACCTGAATCGCCTCAATCGGACACCGTTTGATATGGTTTTGAGCTACTCGTATGCGTGTCAGCAAATCTCACAAAGGTAAGAACTTTGCGTAAAGTTTATATTTTTTAGCAACAGAAATCGGGCCTGTTGAGGTAAGCATCGCCTCTGATTCTGAGTCTTTTGCATGTCTCGGGTTTAAATCAAATAAAGGTACGATTTTTGCATATGAAACTTGAAACAAATCACGTATTTGAACTCAAGAACGATAAAGGAAGGTGTTTAACGTAAAATGTTCAAGGTTAAATCGATTGGAAATAAGTTGGCTGGAGCAAGGTTCTGGTCGGGGAAGATGCAGACCCATGACTCGAAACTATAGTTTCGATACATACAGACCCATCGAAACTACTCTAGTTTCGATAGTCATGTTTGACTCGAAACTACCTAGTTTCGAGTGTCACCTTGAACCTAAACTACTAAGATTTTTCATAAGTTAATGACTCGAAACTACCATAGTTTCGATAGGATCTCATGACTCGAAACTACCTAGTTTCGATAGAAGGATTATGACTCGAAACTACCTAGTTTCGAGTGTAAGACCATAGCTCGAAACTACCATAGTTTCGATGCGACCCACCTCCCGAAACTACTGAGTTCAAGAATAGTAATGTCTAGTGTCATTTAGGAGCCCTACCTTATATGTATGACTTTATTATACAGAGTGTGGGTGACCTTAGTGACGTTTCGAAACCAGCTATTATACTTCAGGGACCCGCCTATCAGGTGAGTTCTATGTGCCCCCTTCTATGTAATGTGCAAATGATTTATAAACGTTTTGGGGCTGAAGTGTATACACTAAATGAATAAATGCTATAAGTGTCTATGTGATCATACGTGTATATATATATATATATATAAATACTTATATATATGTGAAAATGAATTATGAATAAAGAATGAAGCGTATGATATAAAGAATGAATGAAAGAAGGACATAACGTAAAAGAATGAAATCTTGCTTTATATTACATATATATTGCATGTTATGAATGAATGTAAACGTTATAAACCCTTCTATGACAACGGCTACTTCGGTAGACGGACGACCACGTGACTATTTTGCAACCGGGACAAAACGTTCCTTCGCAAGCTAGGACGTATGAAAAGGTATTAATGGACGGTCGAAGCAAGCCTTAACTAATGTAGAACGGTTGCATACATAATGGTCACGTGGGAAACGGATGCCCTAGGGCAGACGGACAAAAATGACGGACTACGACGGTAGGACGGTAAAGAGCGGACGGACAAAGGTTGCCGGACGGATTTAATGATATGACGGACGGTTTTCTAGAGCCGGACGGTAATGAAATGGGCTACGACGGTAGTTCTGACAGCGATGTCTTCGTGACATTCGCGACAAGTATGATGGGTTGATCTCCCTTAAGATTATGGCCAATATGTGTTCTCTCAAAGAAAGTATGTATGTACATATGTATATACCCTCAATGAATGTTATGTGAGAACGGTAAAGTAAAGAATATTTAAAAGTATAAATATATATATATACATTATATTCATGATAAGGTAAATATTATGTATGATTGTCTTTAAACTAGAACTCACCAGCGTTAGCTGACTTTTAGTATACATTTCAGGTAATAAAGGAAAGGGTCGTGCGAAGGCGTGAAGGCTACCCGACACAAGACTGACATCCCACTTTAATATACGTGTTAAGACTTCCGCTGTTATGTTATGTAATTGAATGACGAATGATTTGTAATTGAATGAATGAATGTTTTAATTTAAGTTCAGTATCTATGACTATGTTTATGAGTAAATCCAACAAGTGAGGTTACCCGGGAAAGGGGCCTTACATATGTCTTCCATCTCCTTTGCTATGGTGCTAACAGTATACAACTTGACTTGTCTAGTTTGTAGGCATTTATGATCCTCAATAAAAGTCCTGACCAACCAAGAATCTTGCTCATTTTTCCTTGATAAATGCAATGATCAGGGACAAGTGGGTGCATTGTGCTTTTTACTTTTTGTACAACTTGCAGATGAAGACAAACCTCCTTGGGAAGACTCACCAACTTTTTGAGTAGTATTGCCATCTTGCCCCAACACTTTTGAAGTATTGCCATCTTGCCCCAACACTTTTGAAGTATTGCCATCTTGCCTTCCAGAAACAAAAACTGGGTTAACACCTGTGCAAATAACCCTAAACCTAAACTTCTCATTTCTAATGATAAAAAGTTGTCTTCTAGTAAGTACCGCATGACTTTTCACAAGACATTTCATTTCCTCCTTGTTGGTAAAGTTTTGACCCACATAAAATGGTACAACATCAAGATTCTTTGCTTGTTTCCTTTTCTTTCTAAACTTCTTAACAACATTGTTTAGTAAATCTTCTTCATCAGTGGCACTATCAAAGTCATCAAGATCAATGTTCACATCTTCCTCCTCATAATTTTCATCATCCACATCATTATAATCCACATCAACATTAGCCTTGAATGATTCCATATCAACATTAACATCCTCAATCATGTTGTCTGTATCCTCTATAACATCATCATCTTGATCATTAACTGTTTCTTCATTAACTGTTTCTTCATGAACTGTTTCTTGCCGATCATGAACTGCTTCTTCCTGAATTGAATGCTCTTGTCTCTCTAAGGCTAGTATTTTTTCTGCAAACTTTTGTGACTTTCTTAGATGGCTTAGGATTAGAGGGTTCAGGATTAGGATCCACCAATTCTTCAATAACAACCTTACTAGGAGACGACTCATATTGGTCCAATCTTGAAACCCAATGTTCAGTGTATATTTCTATTACCTTAAACCTAGACACATAATCCAACATCAAAAGCACATATTGATCATTTGCTAATGGTCTTAAACCAGAATTCATGTCCTGATCAGGAATTTTATAATGGTAAAACATTATCTGCTTTTCTGGATAGCCTAATTCCTGGATCATGGCATTAACCTCATGAATCGAAAACTCATCAGCATCTATCATGTCTATATAGTTAAACTTACCATCAACATAACATGTAAATGGGTTTTTGATGAATACTCCGCCATGAAACATCTTCAAAGTAAAAATACTAGGGTTATTCCCTGTCATCAAAATGAACAAAAAAAAACATATGGGTCAAACACCATAAACTGCATATGGATTTAAAATCATCAAAACAAATAGGTTTGAGTCAAAAATAGTGAAGAACTAACCGTATCCTGCATATGGATCAAATATCGCATTCTCACTTCGAAGATACCAGAGAGTTAACACCATTGCTAAAAGCTTCTATTTTTATAAACGATTCTCACTTCCAACGATTGAGTTACAGAGAAATTAGGGATTTTGAATGGGGAAGAAGAAGAAGCGTGAGTTGTACATGATCAATTTTTGGGTTTTATTTAAGAAAAATAGGTAAAAGACCAAAATGCCCCTCATGTGAGGGGCACATGATAAGGGTTAACGTTTAAAGGAGACGGCGTGATCAATTTGGACTAAAAGGGTTATAGAATCCAAACCACAGGGTTTGATTTGTTAAAAGATTCTTTTTTAGACTGAAATTGTTAAAATGCCCAAACCACAGGGGCCAAAATAATAATTTACTCTAATTTATATTTATTAGCATTGGGTAGTTTTTACAATTCTTTATAAAATTATAACCTATAATCTTAAAAAATCTTTAGTTTTATAAAATAATCATTAAGGTAGTGTTTGGTATGCATGAATGGCTGGTGGAATGGAATGGGTCATTACGATGGAATGAAAAAAAACATGTTTGGTAGGCACATAGGAATGGAATGAACCATTACATAAGGAATGTGATTCCTTCACTATTAATAATTTTCATTCTTTAGGGTATAGGTGTTTTTTTTATTCCTTCAAGGAATGGAATGATTTTGTTTAGTTAATGACCCGAACCATGGTCCGACCCATGAACTGACCCATGACCTGACACATAGCTCGACCCATGACCTGACCCGTAACAGGAACCATAACTTGACCCATGACCCGTCCTATGACCCGAACCATGACCCGACACATGAACCGACCCATGACCCGACACATGAACCGAACCATGACCCGACACATGAACCGACCCATGACCCGACCAATGACCCAAACCATGACCCGACACATGAACCGACCCATGACCTGACACATGAACCGACCCATGACCTGACCTATGCCCTGACCCATGACCGAACCTTGATCTGTCCCATGACCCGACCCATGCCCTAACCCATGACCCGAACCATGACCCAACACATGAACTGACCAATGACTTGTCCCATGACCCGAACCATAAACCGGCCCATGCCCGACCCATGACCCGACACACGACCCGACCCGACCCGACCTGACCCATGCCCCGACCCATGACCCGGATATTTTTGTCATTTTTAATGAATTGTATTACATTCATTCGTATTTTCTTGTGTAGAAAACAACATAAAGTAATGATTCATTCCATTCCCATAGGTTAACCGAACAAGACAATGGAATGGTAATGGTTTATTTCATTCACTCGTCTATTCCATTACCCCATACCAAACAGACCCTAAGTATTTTTATAAGCTCTTAATGTTGAGTATTTTTATAAAATCTTTAATATGTATACTCATTACAATGCTAGGTTAGAAATTCGGTGTATTCCACAATTTCAATTAACAATATATGCCAGATAATACTAGTAATAACACATTTATGATGTTTTACAAGAGATCACATCATCTCGTGGAGAACAATTAACAATATTATTGAATTTATAATTTATCAATAATGTTTCTTATTAGTGACCTTATCTATCCGGACGTCTTACACAACACCTACTTGAAAACTTTATAAAAATCCAAACGCGACATGGACGTGTAAATCGTGTCAAACACTAAAACCCAATCACGTTCTATTCATGGGTTAATACAGACACAACACGTTTACCCGAAATTCTTTTAATTTTTTGTGTGCACATAACTACTCTAAAATACAATTTTAGACAAGAGAACATAAACGTCTTAAAAGAACCGCCACACTCATTTCTCTTTTGTTTTCATATAAAATACACAACTGGTTTAAGTTTTGACATAAAAAAATTATAAAAATAAACGGGTCAAAATGTGACCCATCCAATTAACCCGAGACCGACCCATTTATAGCTCCTATAATTATAGCACTATTGTTATATCAATAATTAGGTGGTGGGTTGGATAGTTATGGTTGTACTTATTATGGATATACTGTGGAGAGCAGGCAGACTTCTGCCTGTTAGGGGGCCCAATAACCATTTGTTTTATTGGTGATTTCTGCTTCTCAAGGGCCCAATAACCATGTGTTTTATCAACCAAATTTATTTCACTTCCGGTCCGGATGCTTCTATTATAGACCAATTATTAGAAGTATGAATAAAAAAAGATATAAATTAAATGCAAGACCTACCAAAACAATTCCAAATTAAATGACTAAATTTATTCGGCAAAGATTCGAGTCCTAAAATATAACATGAATTTTAATAGTTATACCCAATTATATACCGTTGCTTAGTTGGTGTAATGGTAGGCTAAGACTTTCCATAGTGAAGGTCTTGAGTTCGAGTCTCACCTAAAACAATTATTTGAGTTGAGCCAGGTGGTTTTTCAAGTTGAGAGTTTCCTCCTGAGTTGGAGGTTTGATTCGAATTTGTGGGGTAGTTGGACCCGATTTAGATAACATCTGTCTCTCAAAAGGATCCTGGTGTCTGTTTTAAAAAAATACCTAACAAAACTGTTATCTGAAGAAAAAAAATTAAAAATCTTCATATACGTTGATATAATGTTGTATAATTATATACATAGGTTGCGTAATTATATACAAATATAAATTATATGAACGCATGTTGTATTAACGTTTGAAAATATATAACCGTCAAATACAACTATAAGTATGAAAAAAATACGTGCCTCGCAGCATTTATGAATACAACGAACTTGTATTACACAATGAGCTGGAAAACGTAAAACACAATGATAAATACATATAACACCATGAACTTGTATTACACAATGACCAGATATTACACAATGAACTTGTATTATACAATGACCAGATATTACACAATAAACTTGTATTACACAATGACCTGACTAATTACACAATGAACTTGTATTACACAATGACCTGATTAATTAATCAATGAACTTGTATTGCACAATGAACTTGTATTACACAATGACCAGACGTGGTATTACACAATGAACTTGTATTACACAGTGAACTTGTATTACACAATGACTTGACTAATTACACAATGAACTTGTATTACACAATGATCTGACTAATTACACAATGACCAGACGTGGTATTACACAATGAACTTGTATTACACAATGACCTGACTAATTACACAATGAATTGGAAAATGTAAAACACAATGATAAATACATATAACACAATGAACTTGTATTACACAATGAGCTGAAAAACGTAATTTTTTTTTTGTTTTTGTTTATAACGACATTATACTCGTTTTAAAGATAAAAAAACGCTCGTTTTTATGGTTTAATTTTTTTGAAAAAATAATGTTGTATGTAAAAGTTATGAACGTTTAAAAATGAGGGGGGAACTTGATAAAAAGTCAATAAAAGTGGCAAGACTAAAATACCCTTCCAACAACTTTTTCTCTTACAATTTAATCTCAACCATTAAATCTTTTCTACAAATTGATCTAACGGCCCTAAATCCTTCTCACTTTTCTTATAATTAGAATCCTTTTTACCTGAACCTAATCCTATATATATATATATATATGGTAAGTATAGAATGGAAACCCTCTTGAGATAAAGAAACCCACTAAACCCTAGAAAATTCTAAATATTTTTTTTTAAATTTGGGATTGATTATTTATATAAATACAAGCCTATTCGCCAAAAAAAAAGCGTCGAATAAAAAAGAAATAAATAATATGTAAAAATTAACCAAAATCAACGTTTTTGTGATTATGTATGCAATACGTCAGCATTTACATATGTAATAAACGTCAGGTTTTTTTTAAAAAAATCCGCTCGGCACTATTTTATAATTTTTTCACCAAAAGTGATAAAATTGAATGTACAATACATCCCAAAAATAATTTTTTTTTACATATGTAAAACAGGGTTTCGTGGGTTTCTTTTATCTCAAGTGGGTTTTTATTATAACCATCCCCTATATATATATATACACACACGCTCATAAATCCTTGTGTTTTTTATATTTTTCACACACTTATAATCATCTTGTACATATTCGTAAACACATAGATTAACAAGTTTTATGCACTTTATTAAAACACATAAACACATGTCGATTAACAAAATATACGTAATGATCGTTATTAAGTATGATTATAGTCTATTAATTTATAGAAATAGATCATAAAATAATTACGTTACGACATATATAACTTTCACTAATAATTTTTCTTTGTTCACATTTGAATTATGTAATTTGAGTCTGACATAACGCACTATTTATTTGTTTTTATGTGAATTTAATGAAAGAAATAAGGTAGTACAATGGGCCTAGAGAATGAAGAGAACGTGGGTGTGATCACCATCATATTTCATATCAATATATATCAATATCATTGCTAATAATTAAAAAAATAATAAAAATAAAATTAAAAGTTGCAACCTTGTTTTGGGATTCATGTCTAAGATTCAGGCCCCCCTCTCCATTATCACAAACTTTAGGTTTTCCTTTTTCAAAAATAAAAAAATTTAAGTCCAAATTTCTTAACTTAATCAATTAAAAATTAATAAAGTATCTTTACATGATATCTTCTAAGTTTCGATTTCATTTTATTTATGTTAATTCTGTTAAAAGAATTAAAAGAAGTTACAAAATAACAAAAGAAATTTCTAACAATAAAACGTTTAGTGGGTACAAATATGTAAAATGATAAAAATCACTATTTATTCGACAAAGTATAAATCTTGTAAAAATTATATAAAAGACTAAATAGTTTATTATAACATTTATAAACTTTTAATTAGGTAATACTTAAATGTATCTAATTAAATTAAATAATAAAAACAAAAAATAAATATTTATATGAAAAATAAACGAAAATTATGATGGGGATATGAAAATGAAAGGATTTTTGTGAAAAATAATGGACCGAGGAAGACTTGAATGTTTTGTTAGTATGAATACATTACCGATACGATTTGACAAATGACTTTGACACGTTTATATGTTTATGCATGAGAGCTTCTCTAATATGCTTAAGTATTTTTGGCAATCCATTTAGAGTTATGTTCCTTAAGTGCAAACGGAATGGAAGAAAGATAATGAGGGAACGTATGAGTAGGAATGAAATTGTGCTGAGGTGGAAGGTGACGTCGTTGTGAATGAGGGATGGAAATGGAGAAGCGGGATGTGCATCCCGAATTGGAGTTGCCACAAAGAAGAAACGGATGGAGCGGGAGAGGGTACGTGGGATGGAGAGGTGACGTGGTTGTGCGAGAGAGCGAGAGCTCCACTCTAGAGCGTGCGAGATGCAAGATGTCAAAAGAAGAACTTCTTTCCCTCAAAGCAGATTATGGGATGTATTTGTTATATACTAGGTTATATACCCATGTATTACATGGGGTTGTTTAATAGAAAATTGAGAGTAGAATAATGTGTAAAAAAAATTAAAATAATGTGTAAAACAAGAAATAAAATTATTTGTTTCCTTAATTAAGTAATAATTAGAATTCAAAATTTATTATATCTTTTTAAAAAATAAAAACAATAACATAGCTAAATTTCAAAATTCAAACTTACTTAAAATAGAGAAAATTAAAATACTTTGGTGAGAAAAAAAATATGATACTGACATGTGGCATTCTTTGGAATCGTTTAATAGAATAAGGATTTTTTTGTTTATCAAAATAGCAAAAGTATTGTAGTTTTTTTAACGACAACATTTATATAAAAACCACGACTAGTCGGGCAACAAACAAAACAACAAGTACACCAAAAGGGTTTTGCATCCACTATGTCCAATTGATCTTGCATTTTCGGTTTTTACTTGAATACCACAAAAAGATATATTGCACAATATAATCACATAAAAGCTCCTTTTTATATTTATTTTTGAGGAAAACCGCATCGTTCCGAAGTCTCCAAATCGCCGACCATGTCACATAAATCACTAATCCCGACAAACTTTTAGCCCAAAGAATTACTATAGTTTTCATACCAATCCATAATATCAGCCAGATGAAAAATCGATGGACAATCAATCCCAACCTTACATAGATCAAATTCCAAATGCATTTTATGTTTTCGCGCTCGACAAAAATATGTATAGAGGCCTCCGGTTTGATCCCGCAAAAAGAACCTAAGATAGACGAGATTGTTGGGATAGCAACGGTTTAAATTGATAATTATGAAACCCTAATTTTGATAATGTTAAAAATAAGTAACATGTGGTATGAATTGTTTAATAGAAGATAGTCATATGCCACATACAAGTCCATACACACTCAAGTCATTAAGGATACTTGTTTATCTAAGATCAAGTCACAAAGTATACACATACTACAAGGATATATCATCAAGTTATCAATTATGCCAAGACATCAAGATGTGTTGAGGAATTCAATGGGGGAATTGATACATGCCATAATTGTTCATTGAAGATCAAGATTCTATTTGAATCATCAAATGTGAGGAATCAATGCAAGAACCCGACCCATAACCGTTTATTGAAGATCAAGATTTGATTTGAATCATCAAAGTATATTGTGGAGATAAAAAAAACTTTAAGTAACTTTAATAGAATAATTAGAAACTTGATTATTATTTAGAAACTTGATTATTATTTATAAAGTTTTACTAATAAGAAACGAACTAGAATTCAAAAAAGTTTATGAATGATTAAATTTTTGACCTCATTTTTTTAAAACCACAAAAGACAATAATATTTTTGTTTCTATTTAAAATTTTAAACAAGTTTATTACAATAAAAGCTTATTTATAAAACATAACAATCAACCTTCTCAAATGTAAAGTACGTCTAAAACGAGTTTTTTTTTATGTTTTTAAACAACTAAACACATATATTTCCATGTTCACTTTCAACTTATACATATTATCAGTCTGGTTTACAATATAAATAGTACTTAAGTGTATATATTTTAATATTAAAAAAATATTATTACTTGTAATATCTATATCAATACTATCTAATAAATAAAGGTTTTTCCATGTCACATGTCGTCTCCATATTCATTCTCATCATTTTTTCCCCGTCTCTCTCTCTTATTAAATAAACTTCCATATTTTAATAATAATATATTTTTAAAGAAAATGATAATAATATAATAACAAAACACAATTATTTTAAATTATCACTTATTATAAACTTTTTTGAAATCTAATTATGTAACTTTTTTTTTCAATCAAATATCAATGAAACTCAAATTAAATTAAATTAAATAGTAATTAACATATTTTTGAAACCCAGTAATATATTATTTTTTACATATTTAAATTTTATTTTCTATCCTTGGTATATTTAATAAATTTTTACACATGTAAAATAAATACATTAAGATTTAAGAATTTTATGTATCGATATCTTTCACCCAGTGTGTACTACACGGGGTATAAGCTAGTATATTATGAAAGTAAGAGTGGGAACTACAGTTGATCCTCTGCAAGCGCACGCTTGGTTGGCTCCACTACACACGCATCCAACTGTCCTTTTGCTTTCATCCTGCTTTCCATTTCAAAATCTCACCATTGATCCGTAAGCTATACTATTTTATTCACCCACACCGTATCTTTAGCTTCTATCAGGACCGTAAAAAAAACCCGAAAACCGAATCGTATTCGTATCTGAAAAAACCGAACCGAATTCACATATCGGTTAACGGTTAGACATATTTTTAAACCGAATAAATACAAATACTTAAATGTAAATTTATACTTTTAGCCTAATACTTTACCTCAACTCTCAATCCCAATAGGTCATTGTTTGATTATATGTGTTGATCAATTCTTGTAACATGATAAGGGAAAACAATAATATATAATAAATACATGATAAGCTAACCGCTGAGAAGGAAGACGTCATGATCCGCTAGGAAGATCGAGTTCCCGTTTAGGGTGTACGGTTAGGATGGCTAAGGTGAGTTCGTTAGAACTCACAGTTATGGAAGAGAGAGAGGGACGAATTTATGTGTTGATAGTAATTGATTCATTAGTCAATTCCCTCTAATAATCTGTCTATAAATATGTACATCCAAGGGGAAACCCATTAATGGTCTATTAAGAGTATTTAGGCACATCAACTAATTACTAGCCATAGGTTAATAATAAAACATTTGATCATTTAATAATAAGATAAATGATTATAAGAGCCACATAATAAACCATGTCTTACATTCTCCTACTTGGCTGAGTAATCATTTATTATGAGCATTAGTAAGTCTGCGCAGATTTAATACTCATTTTAGTTTTAAACCAAAACTGTAGCAGAGAAATACAGTCATTGAATCAGTATGCAACTCAAGACCCCCATTAATCATACTACAATCCCAACTTAAAAGTTAAGTAAACTTAGGATCAAATTTACAAATAAGCCCTTTAACGTAGATTTGTATAGTTACTTGTCTATACGTCTTTAGGCATGCATGAACGTATTTGGAGACAAAAAAATTCAAATAAGTGAGGAAATTTTAATAATTATTCTTTCATAGTACGATATGCAATTACGTATGATCATTAGTAAAACCCGTCTTAATTATAAGCGCTTACATAAGACTTATGGGTGGTAGACCTTTAGTTATATGGATCCATTTGCATATCATGAATGTCTTCGATACAAAAATTTAGTTTCCTCAACTTGTTCATAATTCATAAGTGAACAATAATTTCGTATCGAACATTAATGCAGCTCCGCTTGAACTGTTATTGTTCGAGAAGTAAGAGTAGCTGACTTATCACAATGAGTCTTTGATATGATATTTATCTGGAGTTACTAAATTATGAGTCTACTGATAATTTTCCAACAACATTTAGTGACAATTATGTTGTGATCAGCAACATGTTATGTCATTGAAATTTAGGTTGTTGTTAACAGTTTCTTATGACTCCTCCTTGAGATACGTATGTCTGCTGACATAAGGATATACCCCGAAGTTGACATTTTGTTACCTTTGAATGCAACAAAGTTAGAATAAGAGTAGTGATGTAGGGTTTAATAACCCGTGTTTATATCTCATTGTGTGTGCGTTTTAGTTATTTTGATTTGTATATTTGTTCGGTTTTATGTGTGTTTGTGGTTGTGTCTACCTCCCAGGTTTTATGTGCTAAATGAGTGGATAACGGATCTAAAGCAGTCGGATGCGAAGCACAAAGGTTTCAAAAAGTCAAAAAGTCAAATTGCTGAAAATTAAGATCTTCGCGCCACACGAAGATCTGGTGGTCAAAGTTCGCGACACGCGAAGATCTCTAGAGGCGCGCCCGGCTAATTTGTTCTTCGCGCCACGCGAATAACTTGGTCACCATCTTCGCGACACGCGAAGATCTGCTTTTACGGGAAAAATTAACCTAAATCAGGTTTTTGACCACAGCAGCCCCCATTTCCGTTCTAACACGATTCCAGCCGTTCCAAAGCTCCCAAGAGGCGATTTCTACCATAGTTGGACTGATTGTTCTTGATATTTCATGCTTGTAAGTTCTAATACATTAGATTCGATTGTTGTTATGGATATGAGTAGCTAAATCCATTGTAGTCCTCTTTGGGTCTAGGGTTTTGTTGAACACTTGTGAATCCTTGTATGTTTAGCTTGGTTTGTAATCTTGATTGGCATGTTAAGCCATATGATTCCATTTATTGATTGAATACTTTAAATTTCATTGATTGATTTCGAATTGTTGTTCAAGTCTCAATAGTCTCGGATTTCTTTACATCGGGGACAATTTGGGGGTTGGATTATAGTTGGTTTGTCATTGATGGTTGTATGAGAATAAGTTTTATTTACAACGGGTTCTCATATTATCACTGAATTCAATTGAACCGAATGATTATGTCTATGTAGTCGATTGCTAATTGTCTTGGATGAACTTGTGTTTGCATACCCGAACCCCGGAGAGGATTACCTTTCTCATTATTGTTTTAAACCAAAATCCAAATCAGTTTATTGTTTTCTGTATTTGAATCAATGTAACAAAGTAACACTTTCCACATACTCCTCGTAGATACGATACTCTACTTACCCTTGCTAATTAAGGTGTTTAAGTATTGTTTTTTATTGACCAAACGACATCGATCTCGGTGTATTTTGATACTTATCACATGAGATCTATCTCGGTGTATTTTGATACTTATCACATGAGAAGTATCTCCGAGATCCATCATGTCAAAATATGAGTAATCAATGCTTTGACTTATGTAACATATACTTGTCAAAAGAATGTCATCTATATAAGGACAAGTTTACATTAGTTGCTCCCACTCATCTTGAGTTAGGTGTACAAATTTACTTAGTTCTTGATGAAGAGAGTTGCATCATGATTTTAGTCAACCGATACATGGATTTCATTTACTTACAGAATGAGTGTTCTTAACCTTAAGTTTAGAACTTTCGGATTATTTTATGAACATGTAGGTCCATGTTAGGGAAAGTTGTTTTAATGTCCATCTAATGTAGCTTTAAGATATTGTAAGCTACTAGAACATTAATGATCCTCAAAGAAACCTTTTGTAAAACAGGTAAGATGGTTTTTTGATAATTTATTCCTTCTTGAGTAAAACCTTTAGCAATCAATCATGTGTTTCCATTCGGATTTAGTTTAGTTATGAACACCCTTTAGGTAATTCAACCAAATCCCAAATGTTATTCTAATTCATGTATCACACCCCAACCGACAGCGGAATACGTCGGGGCGGGACATGTAGACTGTTCATGAGCACAAGGTTGACTAGATTGAAATATATTAATCATCAAATTTCATTCCAAACAATTCAAACACAAACCAAATTCAAACAAGTACGTAAAATGAAATACATGATGTTCTTTATTTAAAATTAACTAAGTCTAAACTTAAGTGTAGCATGCCTTGATCAACTCACACATTAGCACCTGAAACATGAGTAAAATAAAGTCAACTAAAAAGTTGGTGAGCATACATAGGTTTGTACATAGATAGTATATAGATGTAAGTAAACAAATCCTTACAAATCATGATTAATAAGGCATTTATGGGGAGTTACTACTGTGTAACCAATAAGTACAATCAAACATTTGTAACTAGCATGCAAAACAAAGTGTGTTGTCGGTAACAATCACCCTAACTGGGTGGGTTTTTCAGACTCAATAGATCTATCATTGTTAACCGTCGGCTTGAATAGTTAATGATTGCACATGAATTTGCACATAAAATAGTTAACACACCTAGTACTCAAACATAAAGCTCAAATTGCCCACATGAATGTAAAGTGAATTTGTATTTGTGTAGTTTGTATAAATTATTGTATGTATAGTGTTCATGCTTCACCCCAAAAAGTGTAAAAATGGGCTATTTAATACTCACTTGAATCAAAGGTGTAGCTAGCACGAGAGACTAGGTAGCAAAGTGATCCTTGCAATCTCACAACGTTAACCTAGTGTGTAATGCATATGGATCTAGATTAATAATGTGTACAATAGTCTATGCCCAAGCCTATGATTGAAATGGATGTGTGTACAAAGGGTTGGAGTTGTAGGTGTTAGTGGTTTGTACTTGAAAAGTGGGGTGTTTTTATAAAATGAGAAATTGAAATGAATAGTCTTAGAATAATTGGATTAGGGTTTGGGTTTGAATAACTAAATAAATTAAACAATTATTATTTATTTATTTAGTTAGAAAAATAGTGTGAAAATTATATTTATAATTTAAATAAATAATTTTTACTTTATTTATTTATTTATAAAGAGGTGTAAATATGTGTTCAAATTAATAACCTTAAATATAATTCAAACTCTAAGTGTATTTGTAAAAGTAATTTATATAGATAAAAAAATAAATTTGTTTATTTATTTATCATTTGAAATAAGTATATGTTAAAACAAATAAATTTAATTAAAAATTTACATGTATTCTTTAAGTATATAAAACTATATATATTTAGATATAGTTTTATTAGTTTTAAATATATAACTTAAATTTTATAAAACCTTGCCAGAAGCATTTATAAAGCTTGGTCATAAAATTTATAATATTAGTTAAATGAATTATTCCAAAAATATGTAATTTAAATTGAATAATTAACAATTAAACTTATAAAAATAGACTTTTTATGCAAAAATTGTAAATCTGGTTTTATTCTGTTATAATAAATGTAGGTTTTGTAAAAATAATTTTTTTAAAGTTTTTTTGGAGCCTTAACCGGGTTTAAAAAAATAATACAGGCCTGGGGGCTCGAACCCGGGTCTGTTCTGTATAAGTCAGGTGAACAAACCATTGGACCAGGGGACGGTTTCATTACTGGGCTTGTTCTGAATGGGTTTAAACCCATGATTAAAATGGTCGGGTTTGTTTTAAATGTGGGCGCAAAAGAAAACAGGCCGGTCGCGTGGGCCGTGGGTTTTGAACCCATGCCACCGGGTCCGATGGAGCATAGACTTAACCAGTCGGACCGGGTGGTTTGCTGATCATAACAGGAATGAAGAAATTTAAATAGGTTAACTTGAATTACCCATTTTCCACAAATCAGATTTCGAGTAAAACGGCCAAGAACCCTAACTCTAATTGATTTTGATGGATTATGTTTACTCGAATTGATAGGGGGCTATTGATCAGGACTCGATTATGAAACTATTGATCTAAAACTTACTTGTTAAGATTGGGCAACGAGTGCAGTCGGCTACGGTTTCAATCCCGGTGTTCTTGATACTCGATTGATTTGCAGAGGGGAAATGAAGATCAATGAACGCTCTGGGAGTTAGTAATAGGTCGGGCGAGGGTGAGGGGGTGATTTAACTAGGTTGATTTCATCTATATTACGCGATTTGGTTTTGATTTAACCGTAACAGCCGTAGGGACGGATTACGCGTTAATTTGATCAATTAAGGATGAATCGAGTCATGATTGCGGTCTGAATACACTCGAGATCAATCAGTGCGTGATTTCCGGGATTTAAACGCGTTTAATTTCTTGATTGTAACCGGATTTAGCCTCATTTGACTCAGAATAGTCAAAGGAGTTTAAACTTCGAATTAAGCCGCGATTTGAACCGATTTTGGCTTCCAATTGGGCCTGAGGGTGATGTAGGATCGATTACTCCACGCATGGGAGTCCAATTGCACGGATTTGGGTCGGGACAGCCTTGGATTATCACGGATTTTGGGTTGTGTTGACTTTTAGAAGTCAACCGAGTCCAAGGATGTCAAACTTAAAGATGTGGGGGTTCAATTGGGTGTTCAAATGGTTAGGGGGGGGGGGTTTATTTGTGTCAAAGGTTCAAGAATAATTCTTTTCTTTTTTTATGGAACACTAGTTTATTATAATTATTTTATAAGAGAATAAATTATATATATATTTTATAAAATAATAAATTGTATAAATGAATTTATTTATATACATATATTTACCTATTTATCCATATCTAAATACATTTAAATATATAAAGCTTTATAAGTTTTATTTTGATTTAAGAAATATATATATATATATATACTTTTATAAATATATATATATATATATATATATATATGCATATGCTATATACATTTTTAGGTATTGATGCATGTTTAGAATAGTGAAATAATAGGAAATATCGTGTTGAACAAGTACAAGATCGAAAGTAGAAATGTCATTATTGTAAAACATGGAAAATAAAGTGAAATGATGCTCGAAAAAATTATGGATGTTACATCATGGAATCAGGCTTGCTAATAATAGCTTTATTCCATTTAGAATATTGATTGATGCTAATGGCTTAATTAGAAGAAGTTGGATCGATAAACTTTCCAACGTCCATTTTAAATTCAGTCAGGTATGATACATAATCATCGAAGTTAGTAGGCCTTTTGGACCTAGATGACCTACTGAGTTAATTATTGGGTTTATTCTGAGTTTTAAGTTTATAGAGTAGCTCTTGGTTAGGTGTTTTCATTTTCAGGTATATTAGGAACAACATAAGTTTCTAAGTGTGTAGGAGTTGATGCAGTATGGTGTACAAGAGGTGTATGCGGAGTTAAATTTAACGAGTCTCTCCCCCCACCTCTTGTACTCCTGGAAAGTCATGATAAGGTCTTTTACTGCTCCCACTTAGCTTAGAAATTATAAGTAATTCAGCATGCTTAGGGTCAACAGTGTATCAAACATTTGAATACCAATAGATTCTAATAAAGAAACAACTTAATGATGTTTATGTTAGTTTCTCTTGTTGAGGATTACTATAGTTTTGGTAAGAAATCTAGGTTTGCCAACATATTAGCATTTATGAACTTTGTTAGGAGTATTATTAGATTTTAAGGAGACAAGTTATGATGGGGCAGTGTCGTGTGCAAGAGGTGTAATTTGAGGTAAGACCAATTTGTCACTCCCCCACCTCTTGCAACTTTCACAAGCTATAATTAGGACACTCGGTGCTCCCACTGATCTGTGAGGTCTCTAGGAACTACACATGACAAGTTTCAATGATGCGCGTGACGTGGGAACCTTTCATATATTTTAGAATTGATTTCCTTATCGTCCAAAATTTCATAAGAAATTTTATAGACAAATTTAGAAGGAATTCTTTTAAGTATATATGAATTGATATCTTTGAAGCTTTGGGTCGTAGGAAACAGATTAGATACAAGTAAATATTCTTCTAAATGATAAATTAATTATGTCCAAATATTCCATTTGGGATAACATCTGGTGGACCCTCATTTATTCCCATAGCCATTTGATATTTAGGGCGTTTAACACATGATTTAAAGTCACTAAGAATGAGATTTGGTAACAATTCATCTTGCATCGACCTGGTCATGATTTCTCATAAAGATTGGTCTTAATGGATGAAGTGCATAGGTCTCATTTATCTTTAGTTAAATTTTCATTTTCATGATGACAAAAGTTGTAAAAGTTTATTGTATTAGCTTGTTCTATGTCATAAATGTTTCTATCCAGATAATGATAACCAATAATATGTGAGTTTAAGTTAATGATGACTTTGTTTTGGCCATGCAAACCTCATACTCAAAGTGTAGCTTTATTATTGATACTAAATTCTGAGTATTCTCTAGAATATGTAAGGTATCATAAATCCTAATACAAAGATCAATTATTTCATGGTTCCATGTAGCCTTAACAATTTAATCCACCACTAACTTCTCATTATTAGTTGAATTCCGGTAAGAAAACGTATAGAACTAGACTCAACGCATCATGTGTTGATTGGAATATTAATATTAGCGGACTTAAAAAAAAATATCATTAATTAGTGACTACTTTATCTTAGCCAGCTAGTCCCTTGGTTTATTGATGGTCTCATTGCTTATGCCTTAATGGCATACATTTTGTAGTGAGATTTCTCCTTAGAGAACTTAGAGCTGGAAGTAGTACTTGTATTTTGTTCCTGAACCTTAGAACTATCCTCCTTTTAAGTTTAGTGGTAGTGAGGTGAATAACATCCGGTTTTCAGTTTTAGGCGTTTCTTTTCCTGTACGTATGTTGCTATCAATACACTCATTTTCCTTTGGTACTTCTGAGTGTTATATTTGATTTTTTAAGGCAACTAATCGTACTAGTGGAAAATGATTATGTACGCACTAAAAAAACTTCACTGGTTTCCATGTATAAGCCCTTAGTTTATGGGTCATGTCAGTGTATATCATGATGTGTTCACGGATGCCACTTAACCTTTTTATTTAGAGTTAGAATGTTTGCATGCATCTTAGGAATTATTTTGATTCTTTCATTTCCACAGATAATAGATTAGTCTTAGGAATTTCAGAATCTGGAATAGCTCCTTGATAGCAATCATGAAAGGAGTTCTTGATTACCATAAGAGATATTGTGTTTGACTTATCCTATTTCTTATGCTCTAGTTTTCTTCTGTAGTACTTTTATCAGAAAGAGCAGCAGGAATGTCATGTCTTAAGGGATAATCAAGACTCAATAAGAGCAAATATTTATGAAAACTCTTAATTAAGCAAAACTCATCTTAGAAATTAGAGTGAAAATAAGGTACAAATAGCTAAAGAAGAACTTAGAGTGGTCTATGGGGTAATAATCTAAGGCAGACAAAAATAATAAAATTAAATAAGGTTCTACTTAAGAACAATTATTTTACGAAGATGTGATAAAAATCTATTATAACACCAAACTAATAGATTAATTAGGTTCTACTTAAACAATGTAACACATCACCTTTGGGCAGAAGTGAAACATTTATTTAGTATTAGGAACAATTTAATAGTGAGTATGTGCAGTAAGAATGTAACACACCACCTTTGGGCAGAAGTGAAACATTTGTTTAGAATGCACATAATTAGGTTCGCGAAAACCAAATGTGACACATCACCTTTGGGCAGAAGTAGAAACATTTAATTATTTTAGGCGAACTAGTGCTTAATTAGACTTAAATAACTTTACGAGTGTGACACATCACCTTTGGGTAAAAGTGAAACTTTAGGTGTTATTTAAGTTAATCATGTTTTTTTTAATTTAATCTCATGATATGCACTAAGTGGTAATGCTTAATTAAGCTTGAATACATTTACACATGCATCACATCACTTTTGGGAAGAAGTGAAGCTTTAGGTGTTATTCAAGTAAGTTTTAAGGTTTTGAAAACATTTAATTTTAAGGTTTAATAAAACTAAAACTAAAGCATTCATTTTATAGCAAACCCCCGCAGGAGAAAATTTTAGGCACATATAAGGCTGGTTCACTGCTTCATGCATGTTCTCGGGAAAAGTTAAGGTTCTCGGGAAACATAAGATTCTCGGTTCATTAAGGTTTCACGGCTCAGGTGAAGGTTCACGGTTCATTAAGGGTTCACAGATTAAGTAAGGGTTCACGACTCAGGTAAGGGTTCACGATTTATTAAGGGTTCACGGTTCAGGTAAGGGTTCACGGTTCATCAAGAGTTCACGGCTCATAAGGGTTCACGGCTCATAATCACAAACCGTGAACTTTAAAACAACATGTGAACTTAAACCGTCAACCTTACATGTGAACTACGATAGCATGAATCATAAACCGTGAAGTAAAACGTGATGTTTAAACCTGTGAAACATAACCCGTAAACACAAAAAACCCGTGAATCTTACCCGTGAATTATAACCGTGAGAGTCTAAAAAACGTGAAGGTGAACCTGATAAGCTAGTGCGAAAATTAAGGGATTGTGAATATATTCTGATTTCGAAAATCTTTTAGATGTTTTAGTTTATCTCAAATTTAATTAGTTCGCAATTTAAAATAATAAAAATAATACTTAAATGCGAAATTGGAGATAATGATACACGATTTTAGAAACAGAATCAAAATCCTAACTTATCCCAAAATAAGGGGATCTCATGCTATATTTAAGGGATTTGATTGTATTTTGATTTCGAAAATCTTTTTAAGTTGTTAAGTATATCCAAGTTTCTTTATTTAAAATAATAAAATAATATTTTAATTCAAAATCTTGGTGATAAAGTTACAAGATTTTAGGAAAAACACAATCAAAATCATTATTCATCCCAAATTAAGGGGATTTCATCAAAAATAATGATGAACACAAAGAACAGTTTATGAACATTAGATAAACTGTTCTTCAATAATATCATATAAAAGCCTGGAATCGAAATCTTGAAACATGATTCTTAACAGATTTTGAAAACTTAATAGATCTCGAATTTTATGAGATCAAAAACATTATATTTTAGTAAAAACAGAAAACCGTGAAGCTTAAATAAAAACAATTTTCCTCGGGTTTTAACAAAACTTTGTTCTCCGATTTAATTCCAGTTTAGGGAAAGAAACAAGAACTGATTAATCAACATACGCTCTGATACCACATGTTGATCAATTCTTGTAACATGATAAGGGAAAACAATAATATATAATACATACCTAATAAGCTAACCGCTGAGAGGGAAGACGTCATGATCCGCTAGGAAGATCGAGTTCCCGTTTAGGGTGTACGGTTAGGATGGCTAAGGTGAGTTCGTTAGAACTCACGGTTATGGAAGAGAGAGAGAGGGACGAATTTAGGTGTTGATAGTAATTGATTCATTAGTCAATTCCCTCTAATAATTTGTCTATAAATATGTACACTCAAAGGGAACCCCATTAATAGCCTATTAAGAGTAATTAGGCCCATCAACTAATTACTAGCCATAGGTTAATAATAAAATATTTTATCATTTAATAATAAGATAAATGATTATAAGAGTCACATAATAAATCGTGTCTTACAATATGTTCTTATTTCTTGTAGAGATGAGAAAGACACCGATCGAGTGAAAGACGAGTTGAAAAAACTCAAGTTTATTTGTTGTGCCATTAAAACTAATTTGAAAAAACTCAAGTTTATTTATTTATGTTTGAACACTGAACTTTGCATTTATGTTTAAGGCTTTTTTTTGGTTCGGTAATTTTTGTTATGGTTATAAACTCTTGGTTTTAGGATTTGTTAAAAATATGTGTTGTTTTCCGGAAGACAAATAGGAAACCGAAACTGAAGCGGATTGAATTGGGTTAGTTTAGGTTAGGTTAGACAATTTTTCAATTGGGTTAGGTTAGGTTTGCGGTTAGACCAAAAAAATCTCAAAACCGAATAAACCGAAACGAATAAACCGGACCGATGAATACCCCTAGCTTCTATTATACTATTTACTGGCGCGTAATTTCTTTGCACCACTCAAAACACAACATCACCCATTTAATTAAATGGATTGTGTTCTGATTTGGGTTGATATATTTAACACGAATAAGTGTATGAGTGACGTTTGGGCGTCAAATCGACAAGATTGACACCCTAATTGTTTCCCATCCTACATGGTGGTGTGTGGCAGAATTCAGGACACTGCCGCCAATGTTGCTTAATTATATACTCTATCCGTCACACAAAATATGTGTTCTCTAAATAAAAGATTCATAATACTACTTAGATAGTAAAGGCAATTGGATTTAAATAGTTTATCCTATACCCATTAATAACCTATAATGATAATTTAATTAAAGGCACTACTAATTTTCCTTTGGTTGTAAAAGGCAATCTCATTAACATAACTGTTATAAATTCACACTCGATGTACACTTGATTTCCACTCAATCTATTTTGTTTTCCTGTAAAGGGTTTTTGAGAGGAAAATTTTGCAAGTAGAAATACGAATTAGCCGTTAAAAAAAAAAAAATACAGTTTATTGATATTGTTAAAAGCTTTTAGTAAATTTTTAAAGCTGGTATTATTATATGAAATATTAAACATTGAGTAACGTTAATAACAAGCAGTCTGGTGTGTGACGTACGTTTGATCTAATCTATATATCTTTCTGTGCAAAATTATGTCCCTCCCATGTTACCTACCTTCACGTACTCCCCCTTATGGTGGTCCTCCACACACCGTATCAATGTCCTACCCTATGCTTACGCTCACGGGTAAAATCGTCTGAATCATTCGTATTAATTCCATACACCTTAATTATTTTCCATTTATCATTTTATTTTTATATTCTTTCTTAACGACAAATATTATTTATATTTTATAATCATTATATCACGACTTTTTGTTCTTTTGGTTCGTTGATTAAAAGATTATAGGTTAAAGTCTTAACACAGCTAAGATATAATGGTTGTTACAAAAATGTTTTATCAATTTATCTAAAGATTAATTACTTTAAAACAATAAAACCATCTCCACTGTGTCCCTACTTTATAGAAAAGACCTTTTTATCAGTGATTAGTAACAGTGATATTTGGATTCACTTCTTTAATACGTGCATTTTAGGGATTAGGGTTATGGTCGTGAGTGGCGATCAAGACTATTTGTAGCATCTGTGTGAAGTTTCATAATTTCTCCAATCTTAATTGTTCTCGGTAATTTCACAAATTACACGTGTAACAGAATATGATGATTTCAGTATAACGTGTTTATTTATGGTTTATACTCAACCAATACCAGACACATAAACCATTTTTCATAAAATTTAACCATATTAAAGCAAAAATACTAACAATTTTACACCTATTAGACAATAGAGTAAAATTACCGCCACTTTAGTGCCCACTTAAAGGGAAAATCATCAAACTAAATATGTTGACTCCCTTTTTTTTTACCAAAATAAACTTTGACTTTAAGCTTACTCAATCACTCACTTATCCAAAATCAACCAATCATGGAATGTCAAGTACGCGTGGTCGGCTAAAGCCGTCTGTCCATTGAGCCGGCCAAGAGAAGAAAAACATGTGATCCCACAGCGGCAGCCAATGAGAGATGCACACGTGTACCTGCTGGCGACTAGAATGGAGTTGGCGGTAACCGTAGCGCAACCGGTAGATAAAAGGGTCAGCAAGAATGGAGCCGGTGCGCGGTTACACGTGTGCGTCTCTCATTGGCTACTGTCCTCATTTTTTTTCTTGGCCGACTCGATCAGGGACCACCGGCTTTAGCCGGCCACACTTACTTGACATTCTATGATTGGTTGTTTCGGAGCCAATGATTGGGTGACTTAAAGTCAAAGTTTATTTTGTTAAAAAAGGAGAATCTAACATGTTTAGTTTTTATTTTGGTGGATTTAATTACTTGTACGAATAACCAACTATTTGTTACATCACCTATCAAAGTAACATGCTATCACCATCTCACACACAATATATACCCTAGAACTCTGATGATGTATATGCAAAGTATACAAGTCCTGATCATGTTTTTCCACAGCTTTCTTGAACTTTTGAATTCTTTAATTAGATTGTGATCAAAAGCTCAAGAATGTTGTGGGACGAGACGAGATGGCGGTTCGTGGACTTACAACACTTCAAATTAGGGCGTTTCATTAAGTTTATGTATCGTAAATGGAGGTGGCTCCGGCTATGGTGTACGGTGACTTCTTTTCTCTGTAAGTTTCTTAGATACTCATTATACATATTTTTGCTGAGAATGGTTAGTTTTCCAAATCTTTTAGCGGTATTATTTTGAGCATGGAGTGTTAGAAGATTGTGAATTGTCAATTACTAGGGTTTTGAGTTCAAAGTTTTGTTGATTCATCAACGGGTAAAAAATATTAAAAAAAAAAAGAAAAATGATTTGAACTTAATGTTTGAGCTCGTTAAGATAAACAAGTCGAGTCTGAGCCTAACATGATTTAGGTCGGCTCGTTTACAACCATAACCAAACTAGAGGGTTCAAAAGGGGGGCGAGTTTTTTTTTATTAATTTTGCTTTCTTTGGATCTTTAATTTGTCCTCCATTAAATAGTTGAAGTGAATGTAAATAAGAATTAAGTAGCTGAGGTGAATGTAAATACGATTCTATTGTAGTAAAAAGTTCTGGTTCGTCAATAATTAGTTTCTCTTTTTATAAAATTAATGATCAGCTAACGGTCTATTTTATCAACTAAATAAAATAAAATGTAATATCATGATGGTTATTATTTAATACAATAGATGAGACTCATATCTATTTATGTTGACATTTTTAAAATTTTTGAAGTGAGCAAAACGTTAACAAAAGTCTAATTTGAGTGTTGAGTTGATTAAGGAAATCAATATACTAAAAATGAAAACTTTAAGAAGTTAATTTCTGGAAAATTAAAGTGTTGGAGGTAAGTCATCCAGATCCTCGTTCTCAGGGCCGGCTAAATCATTTTGGGGGCCCAAAGTAAAGTAAAACTCCGGGACCTTTTTTCAATTATCATTGTTATAAACAGTAGTGGATCTAAGATGTTTTGTTAGTGAGTCAAAAACGGTTCGTTAAAGTAGGATTGGATAGATTTAGACTCAAAACAAAAAACCTAGATTGAACTATATATATATATATATATATATATATATATATATATATATATATATATATATATATATATATATATAAATATATATATATATATTTATATATATATATAGGGGAAGGATCAAGAGAAAACCACAAAGTTAGGCGAAAACCAAGAAAACTACTAAAACAATGTGTAATACTATGGGTTACGTATACGTAACCACAATTTTTTTGAATTTTTTTGTTTTCTGTTTACGTATGCGTAACACTATGGGTTACGTATACGTAAGCCAATATTTAAATGATTTTTTGGTAAAAACTTGTAATATTACATTTATACTCTTATAAAAAAATAAAAATAAAATAAAATAAAAAATAAATATAACTATATTATTGATTAAAATTAATTTTTTAGTGGTTTTCTCGGTTTTCGCCTAACTATTGGTTTTCTCTGGAACCCACCCCTATATATATATATATATATAGAATTAATTACACGGATGGTCCCTGTGGTTTGGTCAAATTATGGTTTTGGCCCATAGGAATGGGAAACTACAACTTTGGCCCAATAGTTTGCACGATTGTAACACATATGGCCCCTGAAGTAGATGCCAGTTAAGTTTTTCAGTTAAGTGTATGTGAAATGACTAAAATACCCTTACATAATAAAATAATAAAAACAAAAAAGAATTAATTCATTAAAAAAAGTGGAATCCACCAAAACCCCCACTTCATCTTCTCCAAATCAAAACCACCTCTCCCACCAAACCCTAGCTTCCTCCTCCCATTTCCGGCGCCATTTCCGGCGACAACCACCGCCGCCTCAAGAAAAATTACACATATCAACTGGTTCCTTTTATCCCAACTGAAAATCAAAATAGAATAGAACACCCAACCACTTCATCTCTGTAATTAACCGCCACCGCCGCCACCACCACCGGCCACCACCGCTATCTCCATATCCACCCAACCACTGCCACCACACCATCAACAGGAAACCACCACCGCCAAGAGGGTTCCGGTGAAACCACAACAGCCTGAAACCACCGCCGCCGCCACCACCATCAGCCTGAAACCACCACCGCCGCCACCACCATTTCTTTAGCCCGAGCCCTTAGTTCCTGCACTTGTTCCTCAAAACCATAAGATGAACCTCCTCAGTCGTCGCCGTTCTTCTCCTCCGTTTATCGGAGAGTTCCTTCTTCCCGTGAATCAATCTGCACAACAGGGTGGAGATGGGCAACCACCACCATCTGGGCCGGAAAAACGAGAAATCGTCAATTAACTGATAAGGATCTTGAATTGCAATTGAATTCGTCGATTCGATTCTGATTAAGATAAATATGAAGACGTAGACCTGGGTTGGGGGATTAGGGCTGGGAGTTGGGATTGGGTGTCACCGGTGGATGAAGT
The DNA here is from genome assembly GCA_023525975.1 of Smallanthus sonchifolius. Classification (NCBI taxonomy): domain Eukaryota; kingdom Viridiplantae; phylum Streptophyta; class Magnoliopsida; order Asterales; family Asteraceae; genus Smallanthus; species Smallanthus sonchifolius. Next base: position 83,625,019 of record CM042034.1, on the reverse strand, counting down.
CGGCGATTGATTTGCATGTGATCATGTATCGTGGTGGCGGTGGTGATGATTCTTGTTACATTCGATTTGATTTTGTGACATTGGCTGGGGGATTAGGGTTGGGATTGGGAATCGCCGGAGTGAGATTGGGTATCGCCGGAGAGGGTCGGCTTGCCGGACGGAGGGGATGATTGGGAAGAAAATGAACGTTGTTGCAGGACTTTTGTTTAGGGGTTTTTTATTCATATGAATAAATCTTTTTTGTATTTTAATAAAAAAGAATGGATCATATATATTTTTTTTATCTAAAGGGTATTTTGGTCATTTTTGAAAAGTTTAACAGAAAAGTTAACTGGCATCCACTTCAGGGGCCATATATGTTACAATCGTACAAACTATTGGGCCAAAGTTGTAGTTTCCCATTCCTAGGGGCCAAAACCATAATTTGACCAAACCACAGGGGCCATCCGTGTAATTAATTCATATATATATTTTAAATTTAGACAGACACAAACCTAAAAGTCCACAACATAGAGCACCCTTACCTACTATTCTCTCTAAACAATTTTACAATATATTCCTAGAGAAAGATTACATCTAAAGAGAAAGTGTTACATATTATTTTCTAAAAGTAAATTATACATTCAATTGGCAGCTTCAAAGATACATGTTATTAAATTACAAAATAATTTAATTGTTATGCAATTAACCAATTTGATGGTTAGACTTGATCAGTTTTAAACTGCGTTTGCCTGTTTAAATGTTATGCAATTAAACAATTTGATGCTTACGACATGTTGTATACCTATATGAATGTGAATGGTGTGAGTAAAAAGCGTATGCATGTGAGCGCCATCTCTCCTACCCGGATTTCTTACACCACTTTCACATGGGAGGGGTATATATACCCGTGTAAGTATGAGTGGTGTGATCATTAGTTATTTTTATTTTTTATTTGTACAAATTTTATTCATTCAAAATTAAACAAAAATTAAATATTAATTATTATATTAAAAAAACCGAAATGCATAACATTAAATAAAAAAACAAACTAAACTTTATATTAAACATCATTAATACTATATTTTTCCTTCAATCTTCTTTTTTCGTTATCTAAAAATTCACGCTCTGGTCCGTATAGATGATCAATGTTAAGGGGGTGTTTGGGATTAATTATTAAACATACTTATTGACTTATTACTTTTTGTAATAAGTTATAAGTGTGTTTGAATATGGTAAAAGGACTTTTCAAAATAACTTTTAGAAAAGGGATAATAAGTTGTTTTTTAAAGTTACAATTTTTAACTTTTCATTTCTCCTTATTACTTTTAGAGGGTAATTTTCCTCACATAACCCTTTTTTGTCATTTTTCATTAATAAGTCAAGCCAGACACTTTTTAAAAAACAACTTATTGACTTATTAACTTTACCCACCACATAAGTTAATCCAAACACTTTTTTTTAAAACTCCTTTTCAAAAAATAATAAGTTATTTTGACAAAAAGAACTTTTTGGGTTAATAAGTAATCCCAAACACCCCCTTAAATGCGATATTTTTGTAGTCTTCCCTCTCCTCTTTTTTTCTCCAAAAATGTACCCTCCGGCCCTAGTCTTTGAACGGGTTGGTTGAACAAGTTTGGTTGTTGAAGGAGTCGTTGAACGCGTTTGGTTGTTGAGAGAGTTGGTTGAACGGGTTTGGTTGTTGAGGGAGTTGGTTGAACGGGTTTGGTTGTTGAGGGAGTTGGTTGAACGCGTTTGGTTGTTCAGAGAATTGGTTGAACGCGTTTTGTTGTTGAGCGTAGAGCACCCAATTGAACAGGTTTTTTGGATCATTGGGATTCATTTTGAAAATTTGAGAGATGAAATTGTATAAAAATAAAGTGAGAAGAGATAGTGTAGATTTTGTGTAAAAAATGAGGTAAAAATATGATATTTATAGTGTAATTTTGAAAAATAAATAAATATTTTTTTTAAATGCTTCTAGCCATTGAATGACTCTCTCAACGTTAAAAAGTTTAGAAATCACCCGTAATTAAGCCAGCTCATGCCACATCTCCCCCCCCCCCCCCCACACACACTAACGAGGGGACAGTGTTCCACGCCAATCACGCCCCGACCAATCACGCCCTTCACGGGGCTCTCAACGGGGTATACCAGACGCCCTTATAATTGAGACCACTAAATGTCACAGTAATATTTGAAGACTTGATCTTCACGAATAAACTTGAAAGAGTAAATTTTTGAAAAGTGTTAGGAATTGAAGACTATGATTTTGGACATTTCGAAAATGAATTTTAATTAACCTACTTGGTTATAGATATGTCCAATTCTTTATATGCTACATTTTGAAGTTTCCAGGTCTTAATTGAGTTTGACAATTGAGATGATTGTGTTGTGGGATTACATTTTGGTTTAAAGCTAGTTTAATTAAACTTTTTTAAATTCAAATAATTTGCATATACTTTATTATTTCTTTAAAACAATTATACTTAAATTCAAAAAAAATATTATCTTTAGTTTGATTATAATATTACTATATTTAAAAAATAAATTCTTATTTTTATTTAAAAGTTGTTGCATTGTTGATTATAACCGTTCGTTTAAACTAGTTATAACGGTGCATCAAAGTTATCCAATTACAACGGTACATTTAACATATGATAGCCTCTTAATGGTTCCATTAAGAGGCTACATCTGAATCGTTCAGAGGTAAGGGGTTTGTTCGCTAAAAACCCACCTCTTAATGATACATTTTACATCTTAATGGTTCAGCTGAAAAACCATGTTGAACCATTCAGACTCAGCACTTGCCAAACAGCCCTCTAAACCCACCTTTTATCGCATGTACATACCCTCATCATAAACACTTGTAATTAATAAAGATGTATGGGAGGTTCGTAAGTGGAGAGAAGAATGGTGTGTATGGGGGCAGAAGAGGGGAATCACGTGAAGTGAATAAAGATGGGAGGTTTGTAAGTTAAGGACAGACAGAAGCATAAGATGTAATGGAGGGTACCAAGGTACCACCCCAGAATGCACCCAACCTATTACGTCTGCATGCATGTACTTTCACTCCATGGATGTTACTTTTTCCTACTTCATTTTTTTAATTTTATAATTATAATACTCAACCCTTATAAATTTATATTCTTTTACACATTTTAATTTCTTATTTCTTTTTAACAGCCAAAGATTTTATTAATAAAAGAACATAATTAACACCTTAGTTTCTATCTACCAATCGAGGAGCTAGAGAAAGAAACAAGAAAAATTAAACATTAGAAATTGATACACTACAAATTAGAGTACTTTCAGCGATGGTTAATAATCCTTAGTGAAAATAGGGTTTCAAAGAAACCGGGCGTGAGTAAAGACTTCACTGACGAATCACTGACAATGTAGATATGTATAACTAGTTCGGATAGCCACTAAAGTCATTTTTTAGAGCGTTCTTTTTTATGCTTTTCCAGTTTACTCGATTTTTTTACAATGATTTTTATAGCAATTCTTACGGACTTTTACGATGATTTTTACTGATTATAAAGTTCAATAATGAAGAGTTAATCTTGATTATGGATAATTATTAATATTAATTTATTAATTATTTGGTTGAGTTCGTATTAGACTATGAGTGAGTTATTATTTTTTTTTATTATTTAATTAAGTTTGAGTTGGGTTAGGATTAATATATGGTTTATTATAAATAGATGGTTAGAGATTCATTGTAAAGGGTGAGTGTGAGTTGAGTTTTATTAATAAAGAGTCGATCTTTGAGATCAAAAATCGTGTGTTTGGGACCTGATTTCCAACAATTGGTATCAGAGCCTGGTTAAAGGAAACGTCGTTATGAGAGTCGTTTTTTTTCTGAGAAAAGGGAGCAGCCCCTCTTTGGTGCAAGGCTGAAATCAAGACCAACTTTTTAGCTGTTGCATGAAGCAGAAGAAATTTAGCAGCTTAGCTTCTTGGTTTAAATTGTTGTCACGAGAACCGAAAACAAGCATATTATTTGCTTGCTTATGCGTGGATGTGGCTGTCAATTTGAAGAGAAAAAAGAAGGTGAATTCAAGCAAGCAAACACTTGAAAAATTGTGGTTGCTGTTGATCGAAGAACAATTGAAGCAAGCTAGTTGTTTGTTCGGCGGTGACAGGCGGACAATGGTGGTGAGTAGCGGTTGTGACAACCAAGCAACGAAGGGTTGTGCAAGTCAACCAAGGAAGATATCAATCTGAGCGATTCAGATTGAGTGAAGGATCAATCACCCGCGAAGGGTGTCTGCAAAGTGTTCAACTGTGCTATTCAGGGTATGGTGTGATGCCGGCGAAGAAGTATTAGAACCTTTGAGCAGTTCGAATGAGTGAAGAATACATCCGATTTGTGAGAGATCGTTCAAAAGGTTGTGAAACGGAGCAAAGAATCTGAGTGATTCAGATTAGGGATGAAGGTGCGATATCTGTTTAGAAGAAAGTGGTCAACATGATTAAACTTGAGTGATTCAAGTTGGTGTAGAAAACCTAAGTGATTCAGGTTATTGATAATAAACCGAAGATCATGATTGTGATTATCATGATGGTGTGGAAGAGTTACGGGTCTTGCTGGGAATTCAAGATCTAGAGGTACAAATCAAGATTAAGGGGGAGAATGAAGAATTAATCTTGATTGTGGATAATTATTAATATTAATTTATTAATTATTTGGTTGAGTTCGTATTAGACTATGAGTGAGTTATTATTTTTTATTATTATTTAATTAAGTTTGAGTTGGGTTAGGATTTATATATGGTTTATTATAAATAGATGGTTAGGGATTCATTATAAAGGGTGAGTGTGAGTTGAGTTTTATTAATAAAGACTCGATCTTTGAGATCAAAATTCGTGTGTTTGGGACCTGATTTCCAACAAATAATATATATAATCTGTCGCTTTAAAAGTTTATCTTTACACTGTATTCTTTTCATAACTATGTCATACAATTAGTTTTTTTTATATGAATCATAACAAAAATAAAAAATAAGATATTTAACAAGAATATTCAATTGAGTCCATTAGAAAAACGGTAAAAATCATTGTGGAAGTCAAGTGAAAAAGCAGTAAAAAAACGCCCTAAAAACGAAGAAAAAAATGGAAAGAAAAAGTAAAAAGTTGAGTTAAAAAATGGGTAAAATAAAATTTTAGAATTTAAAAAAAAATAAGGGTAATGATGTTTAATTATATGATTTTTTTCTTGAAATATGTTAAAATGGATATTTTGAATATTTTTAGAGGGGTGTATTTCTTATGGTAATTAATGGGCATCAATACTCAAATGCGTTTGTAACTGACCATAAATTCGTTACCAGTATACAATGAAAATAGATCTTTATATCAAGCTGAAAACCGGTACCTAACCGGTTTGGGATCTCAAACCGGTTCCAAACCGATTGTCAAACCGGTTTGAGTGAAACCGATTTGAAACTGGTTCAAACCGCCGGTTTAAAACCTATACATTGAAACCGGTTTAACACGAACCTAACTGCTAAAAAACCCCTTAAAACTGGTTTTAAACCGGTCAACGCCCCCTCTCAAACCGGTCCGGTTTGAACTCAAACCAAATTTGACATTTTTTTTACCAAACTGGTTTCGGTTCGGTTTGAAACCGGTTTAAGTTAAAAAACCGTTTTGTGCACCACTAACCGTAGGACAATTTATTTAAAAAAAAAAGATGAAAATTGAAAATTACAAGTGTGGTCCAACTCGCAACCAAATAAGTCACCAACCTACGAGCTTGGTTTAAAGCTTCATTCAATGATGGTGTTGAATAACCTTTTTCTTGATTAGAAAGCCCATCAATAAGTGATAAAAGACGGGCATTCTTCTTTCAACGAGTGATCAGGTTTCTAATTTTGTTTCGGATTTCAAGACCATTCAATCAATGCAAGTTCAGATTGCATATTAATTTGAGCAAATTACAAATTACGTACTTTAAATATTACCTAAATTTTAAAATACGTTCTGTAATTAATGAAATTGCAGAAAACGTCATTTATATTTAAAAAACCTTGCACGTTACGTATTTTGGCCTAACGACTGTTAAATTTTACTGTTACGTCTGGTCACGTGCCATGTACATGAGGGTATTTGGGGCTTTCACAAATAAAATGATTATTCTTGTAATTTGTTTTATAAATGAATGTTTACAGAAATAGTTCTTTTACGGTAAAAAAAACCAAAATACCTGCATGTGCCTTGCACATGACCTGACTTAAAGGTAAAATTTAACGGTCGTTAGGCTAAAGGATATAAGGTGCAAAGCTTTTAAACATAAAGGACGTTTTCTATAATTTCCTTAGTTAAAGGAAGTATACTGAAATTTAGGTAATACTTAAAAGACGTAATATCATCCGTATAATAATTATACCAGCATAAATTAAACTTTACACAAAATTAGATGTTAATACAAAAAGGGCTCAATAAAGTTAGAATTGATCCTAGTTAGTTATTAGAAGTCGGAACAGAAGGTCGAAAAGAAAACAAGCCCGGGGCTTTCTAATTTTCTACGAAGAGACCAAGGCCAGGCTAGCTGGGTCCAATACCTTGCGAATTTATCACAGATGTGTAAAACCATTAAAACCGACTGGACCGTTTAAACCGAAGCAAGTCCTCTGGTTTAAGATCCAAATAGTTTAGTCTATACGAGTTGGTCTGAAACTTGGAACTATTATATAAACAGTTAACCATTATTATTTATAAATATTTTTGGAATATTTAGTAATGTATACGTACAGTAATCATGACCATCTTTTATTATTTTAACATTTTTAATACAAACTAACAATTTAAAAAAAATTGATTCAAACCGCTACATCTAAACAGTTTAACCGTCAAACCGGTAAAAACAGCTGGTCTGACAGATCCATTAACCTGGTCAGTTTGGTAACATAAATGATTCACAAATGTGTTATACTGGTTCCTAACATATACACAATCACATCAAGTACTATAACAACATACAAAAAGACTAGAGAATCATGAATTGTAACTAAATATATACAATTGCACCTTTACTAATAATATTAAGCATGTTTATCTGCTACTAAACGAACCTTGTTCAACGACTCTTTAAACGCTTGCCAAGCAACCGTATAATGTTCTAAAGAATTCATACCCTCCTCGACAACTTGTAAAGCCCGTTTATGCAAATGCTCAAACCTCTGAACCGGGTTTGTAACATCAACGTTGTTCGAGCCAATATCCGGTACATACAGTCGCTTAAAATCTTTCCTCCATCTAGACAAGATGTACTGACTCGGGATTTCATCTATACCATTATGATTAAGAACACATAACGCGTGTCTGCATAAATAGCCTTTGAAGTTGAAACAACTGCATATGCACCAGACCTCGATTCCTATTTTATCATACATTACTTCTAAGTTTCTTATAACATTCCCCTCGGTTTCTTGTTCGGTGATCATGTATGTAACAATTGATCCGCTAGTATTTGTTTGTGATATGTGAAAACAATGTGACATCATCTCGACTTCGTATTGGAAAAGTGAGAATAGTTCTTTCGTGTATAGTTTGGAAAGTTGTGATTCATATGTGCACATTGTTCTTAGCTTCGGGTTTGACTCTTTTGACTCGATATCATCAAACGCTTCTTTTTGGACCTTGTTTTGATACACTAAATCATGCATCTCGAATAATTCTTTTAAAGAAGTTTGTTGGTGGACGTACCCGTGAAAGAAAGGAGCCATGGACTCACCGGGTTGAAAAGTGAACATTCCTGCGAAAAACGTATCTTTTAAGTAAACTGGGACCCAACGCTCTCGATCTTCAAACAATCTTTGTAGATAATCATTGTCTCTGATCTCAAACCGTTGGATCATATCATCCCAAGCTAATTCAAACTCATCAACTTTTATTGAATCATAAATGATGTTGTTAAAAACCGTTCGGAACACTTCAGAATCCAAATTTCCTGAATTTTGGAAAATGCTTTCGATAACAAGAGACAAACAATACCGATGGTGAGCCCGAGGAAAAATCTCAGAGATCACACTTTGCAAAGCTATACACTGGTCGGTTATTATGGTTTGTGGAGGGCGGCCAGCCATACAAGTCAACCATGCTCTGAATAACCAGTTATACGTTTCTTGACTTTCGTCAGCTAGCAAACCATAACCGAGTGAAATAGTTTGACCATGGTGATTGACCCCAACAAATACCACTAACGGGACTTTATACTTGTTTTTCAAACATGTTGTATCAAGTGCCACCACATCTCCAAAATACCCGTAAGAAGCCCTGGCCCGTGAATCGATCCAAAAGACGTTTCTTACAAAACCGCCATCTGTAAAATCCATTATGTAAAAGAAATTTGGGTTTACTAACTGAACCCGGCAAAAATAATCATGATCACCTGTGCATCCTCTTTGTTTAGATTTAAACGTTTATTTTTCCCAAGATCATTATCCGGGTCCCTTTCATTCGAGCTTCCATAACAAACTGTATCTGCGACAGGGGTTCGGTAAAGCTTTATTGTTCGCACTTCCACATCAGCATTTGGCTCCAATTTCCGTTTCAATCTGGATTCTGTTTTCTTGTGTGATTTAGCATTTTGGGCCCGTTCAGGATCAAATGAGTGATTGTGATCAAGTTTAACTTCATCCACCCGCCATCGATTTGATTCGACTAACTTTAACCTAACCATTGCCAGACAACCGGTTCTTGTTTCTTTTCTTCTACTACTTGCTTCTTTTAAAGTCTTGAAACCCTCACAATTGCAACAAAGAACCGCACCCCGTTTTTCTTTACTGTTTCGTTTAGTCCATGAAGATTTTACTCTAATGGCAAATCCGAGTGCTATAGCATATAAATTATAGTATTTATAAGCATCTTCATAGGAATCAAATTCCATTCCCACAACTGGAGGATTGTGTTTGTCTTGATTATTAGTTTCAACCTCAACCACTTGGGTACCCGTGGGAACATGACCTTTGGATCCAAACTCGAGCATTTGGTCTTTATCATCAAGATCATTATTTTCAAACTCAAGAATTTGCTCACTGTCGTTTTCATGATCATCAGTTTCAATATCAAGGACTAGCTCATTGTCGTTTTCCATGTCATCACCTTCCATCCCGAATAATGACTCGGTTTCCATGTCCTCATTTCCAATTTCAAACACCTGCTCACTATTGATGTCATGATCACCACCATCATCCTCGAGAAGTTCTTCACTTTTATCAGAATTGACTTCCATCTTGAATGAGGATTAACCTAAACAAGCAAGTTGATTATTTTGATTTGAAAAACATAACTACTATTAGATTATGCAAATATATGATAATTAAAATATCACCATTATATTTTTTTATATGAAGTTTCGTTATACCATTTATACAATTCATAGTTACCTAATATGCGGTTCACTCCAGTACGGGTACGCGGTTCGGGTATGCAATTCGCTAGAGTTAACGTATTCGGTACGGAGGGGTTAGGTTCATTTCGGTACGAACCGGTACGGTGTACCATAGACATAGAGTCCGGTTCGGTGTACACAATTCAATAAAGAAATTACCAAATTTCAAATCCAAATTACCATAATATTGACCTGATCACAGACCAATATTATATGAAACAATCAAAATGTGCAATAAATTAAAAAAAAAAGTCAGAAGTCAAGATTCAAGAATGATGATGTTACCAAGCAATTTAATTCAAAAATTTTTCAAGATTCAAGAATGATTGCTGTTAATGGTACGTAAGAAACGGGGAGACGTTCTAGACCTTTTGTATCCTAAATCGTGTTCCTATTTATTTCCCTCCTAAAAAATTGCCGACCTAAATATCAGCCTAAATCGCGTTCCCATTAGATTGGTACGACCTGTAAATCGAACCAGTAGACGTACTGGATACCTATCGGCACAATCAGAATATCAATTCGGATCGCCGTACCATCAATTTGAAAACGCGAATTGATAAGCGATCGGAACGCCGGCGTATTGCGATTGGGTACGTTTCGTACCAATACGAAATTCGTGTCTCCTGGAGCGATTTCAGTGACTATGATACAATTACTCAAAAGTATTGAAAAGTTCCCTCCAGGCTCCAAAATGGAAAAGAAGTTGATGTATTACAGCTAAGCTTAACAACTAGATGCAAACCAAATTGGTAAGGAATCTTCAACTCAAAAGAGGGCCCTAAGTAATTGAAGCGGTGGAGGCAGTAGACACCTAGCCAGCTGTTTAATCGGTTAGGTGGAGATTTTTTGAACCATGAACTTACCCAAAGACGCATCATAAAAAAATGTTAACTAAAGAAAAAAACTGATTTTTGAAATTATAATCAAGTTCATTTTATGAGTTACCATCTTGTTCCAAATAGCACGTAAAACCTAGTCTTTCGGTTGTTTTCCACTATGGGTTGAAACGTGTCTTCCTTAGTAAATGTTGATTTTTGAAGCTACCAGTCAAGTTCATTATTATGAGTTACCATATTGTTCCAAGTAGCACATTAACCCTAGATCTTTAAAACCAACTTTTGATCACCAAAGTCACCAAAATTTATTATCAGAGTAAAGGAAAAGGCAGAGGAAGTGTTTTGAGTTATGTGACAGGAACATTCTAAGTAGAAACAGCAGTCGATTAACAACAAATCAAAAGGTTAAATGCTAATTTAAGGAGCATCATTCATCTCACTATACAAATGGTAAATTGTATGCCTGTATCAGGTAACTATTTCAACTTCTTAACTCGGAACCTACTCTTATCAATATGAAACCTTCATGTTATAAACAGAAATTGACGTTATACAGCTTTCAAAAAAGCATATCCCTAAATATCGACTCATTTACGTGTTCGAATTCCCATTCTTATAACGATTGGCCAAACACACAAACCAATCCATGAAAAACATAATCTAAACGCCTATGGGTTGCAAAGTTTAACAGTATATGGCTTAAACCAGGAAGAATATTGTATATTAATTGTGTAAATAATAGGGTTACATGCGGTCTCTTCTATATACGGAGAATAATATTACATACAGATAGCCTCTGGTCTATGATAATTATATGACTACCTCATTTATACTTTCCAAATTTTTTTCCACATGTGCATCTCACAAATTGTGCTCTACAAACTCGATCCACTGAATATGCAGACTACCTAAACATACCTAATGTTGAATTTCTATTTCAAGCTACAAAAATAGTTTTAGACTTTCATGCCGATCAAAATATCAAATCAACGAACATAAATCAGGCATTAGCAAATAATTAATCAGAAAAAGATACGCTCAGGTTAGAACAAAGTTTCCGTAAATGACTGAGAATGTGAAGTTAGCTCAGGCGATGGCGAACTCAATTCACGAAGACGAATCAACAAATTAACATAGAGATATAGGCAATAGAAGATGTGAATTGGAGAATCATACTTGAATACGGAGATCTAGGGTTGACGAAAGGAGCTCTCCGGTCGTCGGAGCACCGGCAGAATTGGGTGAGTGGTTCTGTCAAAGTCGGATTCGTTACTTTTACCCTAGGAAAATATTTGGGGGTGTGTCATGTGTGTTAGTGTCACACCCAACCGACGGCGGAATACGTCGGGGCGAGACATGTAGACTGTTCATTAGCACAGGGTTGACTAGATTGCAATATTTTAATCATCAAATTTCATTTCAAACAAATCAAACACAACCAAATTCAAACAAGTACGTAATGAAATACATAATAATCTTTATTTAAATTTAACTAAGTCCAAAGCCTATGTGTAGCATGTCTTGATCAAACTCACACGTTAGCACCTGAAACATGAATAAAATAAGGTCAACTAAAAAGTTGGTGAGCATACACAAATTTGTACGTAGATAGTATATAGATGTGAATAAACAAATCCTTACATAACATGATAAAATAAGGCATTTATGGTGAGCAACTATTGTGTAAACAAAGTACAATCAAACCTTTGTAACTAGCATGCAAATTGTGTTGTCGGTAACAATCACCCCAATCTGGGTGGGTTTGTCAGACTCAATAGATCTATCATTGTTAACCGTCGGCTTGAATACTTAATGATTGCACATAAATTGCACACAAACAGTTAACACACCTAGCACTCAAACATAAAGCTCAAATTTTGTATACATGAATGTAAAGAGGATTTGTGTTTGTGTAGTTTGTGTAAATATAAGCAATTGTGTGTATAGAGTTCATGTTTCACCCCAAAAGTGCAAAAGAGTAAAAAGGGGCTATGTAATACTCACCTGTATCAAAATGTAGTAGTTAACACGAGCTTTGGATAACACAAGGGATTTGCTAATCACTAGGTTTGACCTAGAGTGAAATAGTATAAATTTGGATTAATAAATATGCACAATGTCTAAGGTAATTCTAAGGCTTCAACGGGAGTGAGTGTAGGGACTTGTATAAAGGGTTACGTTTGCGTTTGCGTTTGCATTTGAATAAAAATGTGAGTTCAAATTTAATAATGAAAGACTTATGGTTTAATTTTGAATAATTAACTAAAATAATAATTAAATTCTTTTTATTTATTTGTTCATGAAAATGTGTCAAGAGATATTGTAAATATATATTAGCATATAAATAGTTTGTGTAGGTTTTGAATAAAACAATTATATATAAACTTTTTATTTAAAATCTATTACTTTTTAATCCACTAGAAAAGGTTAAATAATTGGTTTAAAACTTCCAAGTTGATAATTTGGTTTATGAAACAAATTCCCGGGCCTTGAGGTTTTATAAAATAGTTTTTATAAAGAAAATGAGTTTAAACAGAATATATTAAGATGATTTTAAAAAAAAGAAAACTGACCAAAGGTAGGGCACGACCGTGCCAAAGGTATGGCACGACCGCGCTTAGGCATGGGACGCGACCGTGCTTAGGCACGAGGCACAACCATGCCTGGACAAGAGGCACGACCGTGCTAATCGATTAGCACGACCGTGTCTGGATTTTTCCAGAAAACAAATTGACTAAATCCTGTATTATTAATGGTTGGATTCATGGGGTTTTCAAAGGATGAATGTTTGCGAATGTAACCATGTAATTTAATTGAATTGAGGTTGTGTCTAGGGTGTAGTTCGATTAAACCGTATATGTCACGAACCCTAGGATCGATTCCCGTTAAATTCGATGACGTAAACCCCAATTGGGTTAGGGCTTTCCGTCTACAGGTGAAAACGAAAACGTAGGTGCGATTTGTTACATCAAACGATCTCGAATTGGTGGAGTTCGACCAAAAGGAGTCCCGACTCGATCTCCGATGACTCCGGCCTTTTCTCTGATCGAATCGATGTGTGCAAAAGTTCCGTAGGGGTTCGTATAAGGTGCGCAGAGGGTTTGCTTTCGAGAATGATGCGTGAATTGGACAAGTTTGATAGAAGAAAGTGAAGTTATCGACGGTTTCGGTTTCATAATCATTAGTGAGGTTAACTCGCAATGATTACAGTGATGAACGGTTTGAAACGGCACAATAATGGCTGAATCCATGCGTTACAACTACGGATTTGAACAGGTTTGCGATTAAAGACTCTATTTGCGTTTCAACTGGGTAAGAGGCGCGACCGTGCCAGGGCATGGCGCGACCGTGTCTTATTGGGCGCGACCGTGCCAGGTCATGGCGCGACCGTGTCTACTGGGCGCGACCGTGCCAGGTCATGGCGCGACCGTGCCAAGTAACATTTTGATAAATTTCAAAACTAGCCTTTGTAGTTTGTGAGATAGCGGAGGTTTGTTCCAGTTGTTATTGTAGCAAGGTAAAATGTGTGTATGTACTTATAACATTATGATAATACTCCATATTTGCACATGAAAATAATAAATGATGTGACAAAAGATGTTTGATATGCACGGGATTTGAAATGGAGTGTCATTATTACGTAAGGATAAGATAAAATTATGTCAGAAATTCATGGATGTTACAGTATCCCAAGTTGAGGGAATTTCGTCCCGAAATTCAACTAGTGGAGGCTACTAAAACAAGAGCGGGGTGAACTTGGGTTCTAAACGGGCTTTGATTGTCAGTTAGAGGAGTATACAAGATTCAGGTCTGTTTCTCAAGGTCAAGCACGAATGATGACGAATGAACTTAAGGAGAACAATTGTCGAATAATAATTTGGATTCTAAAGGTGAAATTCATTACTTAGGATGGTTTGATGGGGACTTGATGATCAGGGTTTGTTTAGATGTAGTCTAATATGCTCAAGAATTGTCAATGGATAAGAGATTTCACAAACATTGGTCTGGGTCAAAACTTCACGTGACACGAACAACGCTACTTATAATATTATAGGGCACTTATATATAGGAAGTACCATCGGCGTATCCACCATGCCCTTGTCATATCACATCAGTTTCGTTGTTACATATCATGATAAGTTTTGGGTCACAACACACGACAAAATTCACTATGTTTTTCCATGCGCTGATTTTTATAATTCCGTGTGCACCCGTAATTACTCAAATAATAGCATGGTCCATATAGATCCTTTCGTTGTGTGCGGTCAAGAGGGGCACAATTTCACTCAGTTCATGTCTATTGTTTTCACATAAGAGTTGCTAAAAAGTAATTATATCCTTAAGTAGGCAGGTCAGTTAGCAACTAAAGAGTAATATGGTAGTATAACTTAAAGTTCCATAGTTTGCTCGTGTTTGAACAAGAATACGTCAAACACCGAGTAGCTTCAATGTGTTATGGTTTTCAAGTTTGGTGAACAAAGTGTATGACCATGTTTCATGTATATTGTGATCAATCAATTGTAACAAATGTAAGTAACCTAGTTTCATGTATAATGTAAACACACAAGTCTCACGTATGATCTAGTGTTATGTAGCTAGTAATCAAATAGGTTTCATATGTAATGTGAACAACTTAGTATCATGTATCTTGTAAATCAATAAGCTTTCATGTGTATTGTAAACAATGTAGTATCATGTATATTGCAAGAAATGAATTTCACGTATGATGTTACCAACTTAGTATCATGTATTTTGTAACTAAATAAGTCTCATGTTCAATGTGGTCAATCTAGTATTATGTACCAAACAAACGATTGTTATGTATCATGTGATCAATTTAGTAAATGTATATTACAAACAACTAAGTTTCATGTATTACGTAATCAATCCAGTAGAACGTGTATTGCAAATAAACAGGTTTCATGGGTTATGTGATTAATCCAGTAAATTGTGATTTGCACATAAACTAGTTTCATGTATTATGTGATCGTGCTGTATATCTTGTGAACGTGCATACGTAAGTTATTGAATTTCGTTTGTGACATATACTAACGAGTTTTGCATGTGATCGAGTGTTGCGGAGAAGCGTGTTGTTTGGAGTTTGTGAAAAAAATGTGGTGGTTAGGTTCTAGCTCTTTAAATCTCGTTGAGGTTTGTAGAGAAGGTTAATGTCTACGCGAAATGAGTCGTCTCTTGAAGCGGCAAGTGAAAGATATCTAGGAGGTTTTGAAAACACTCAGGGAAATGTGCTTATGAATATCTGATCTTTCTTTGAAAATAGGAAGTTGTAAATTGTTCTTGGTTGTAGATATATAATGTAGTGAAACTGTTGAGTTAAATAATCTAAATAAATGGACAATTTATAGGAAAAACCTTTTTATTAAATTTTCAATTATTATAAGGAGAAATTTTTTTTTTATTTTTTTTTTATTTTTTTTGAGAAATTATTGGCTAAACAAGTAATTGTATATCAATTTAGCCAGGGTTTAGAAATAATTACTTTACTGAGAGAATCATAATTATTTATCAATTTGTAATAATACTTTTTATAAAACAGGTTGTATTGAGTTCTCTAACAAGATGAAAATGTTTTTAGAAAATTCATGTTTCTGATACTACTTAAAAGTTTGATAAACGTTTGATTTTGAAAATGACGAGGTTGTTTACCTCTGAGTTGTTTACGAAGGAGGTTGTCGGTAGTGTACTAAATCGTATTGAATGAAGAAGGTGATACTTGGGAAATTTTGATGAAAATATGATGGGTGTAATTCACACTCAGCGCGTCAAATCAATGAATAATAACTTTAGAGTTGGAATATATAAAATTTATTAAATGCTGAAATGTTAAACATTACTCAAAACATAGGGAAATGGTTCTCAAACTGAAAATTTAAAGACAATAAAATAATAAGAAAATTTCTGTTAACGTCTCTTGTAGATTTCCACTAGAAGGAAGATAATTCCCAAGACGAGCACCGCTATGGTCATTCGGGTAGTCGATCTGGCTTCAGCTCTAGCTGTTTCTGTGCGATTCTCCAGCATTTCTTTTTCGAGGATGGAAATTAACTCCTTTTGGTACCCTAATTGGTTTGCTAGGCTATCCATTCTTTGTCCTTGCAAGTCGTGCCTTATCTCGTGCTCCATTCTTTGCCTCTCAAACTCTGAGGTCCTCACATATTGGTGAACGTCATCGATTGGAATTCCCATTGCACTAGTTGGTGTCATGGTACGCCTTACCCAAGGGTTAGGATGATACGAGTCGGACACCATATACAGGTCTCTTAGTGGGGGTGGTAATTGGGTGTGTAGGTGGGGTGTCTGGTACTGGTTTCTGTGTGGGGGTGATCCAGGTGTTCGAAGTCTCGGGCCAGCGTTCCTAATCCAGTTTGCCCTTACATCAAACCTTGGTCTAGCAGCTGCGGGTGTTGGTGACCGATACACGGGTGACCCAGTGTCTTCTTCCCAATCAGATTCTGCTCCGGGACGGTATACCGGGGAGGAAGGTGAGTAGGAGTCCATATCTAGCAGAGAAACAATGAAAAGGTTGTAAGCGATAATGAAATACCGAGTGTTAAATATAGGAGTTCTCATAGGTTTAGAGTTTGACTAGTCATAACACCGAGTCTTCACAATAGTATTTTAGAAATACACTTGACCTATAAGCAATGCATCCCTGAGGAGAATTCCCAGGAAAGAGGGGTGGGTCACTAGGACACACTTAAGTACCCTGTCTTTCCTTAGTCAGAATCCCTCATGGGCCTACACACTCTTCCAGCCATCGTATATTAGTAACACTATTGTTGGGCTCATGGTCATGATGAGAATTGTTGTATACTGGGCTTTAAGGCCCGTAAGTGAGGTTTATTTATTGCAGCGGGCTTCTTCTTCTTGGAGGGTAAGTGGGCTTCTTAGTTTATTGTTAATGGATATTAGGCCCAATGGTTTAAATTTAGGTCACAAGAGGTGGTGACATTATGTGTGTGAGTTTAAGGGTGCATGAAGAGCTAAGTGTGTATAAGTGTGTGTTGAAACTTAGGATAGCACTTATATGAATCAAATATATAGCATGAATATAGCACAAAAGTTATCAGGCAGTGTGACACATAAATTATTTAATATTGTATCATGTAGTGTAATTACTTATGATAGCATATAGAAATATTCACACAAGGATAAATCATATAGTATGTAGTAGCATGGCATTGTATGAGTGTCCTAAGGTTATAGTCTAGGTCAGAAGTGTCTAATAACCTAATTCCCTATAACCAAGGCTCTGATACCAATCTGTCACACCCTAACCGACGGCGGAATATGTCGGGGCGAGACATGTAGACTGTTCATGAGCACAGGGTTGACTAGATTGCAATATTTTAATCATCAAATTTCATTTCAAACACAACCAAATTCAAACAAGTACGTAATGAAATACATAATAATCTTTATTTAAATTTAACTAAGTCCAAAGCCTATGTGTAGCATGTCTTGATCAAACTCACACGTTAGCACCTGAAACATGAATAAAATAAGGTCAACTAAAAAGTTGGTGAGCATACACAAATTTGTACGTAGATAGTATATAGATGTGAATAAACAAATCCTTACATAACATGATAAAATAAGGCATTTATGGGGAGCAACTATTGTGTAACCAAAGTACAATCAAACCTTTGTAACTAGCATGCAAATTGTGTTGTCGGTAACAATCACCCCAATCTGGGTGGGTTTGTCAGACTCAATAGATCTATCATTGTTAACCGTCGGCTTGAATACTTAATGATTGCACATAAATTGCAAACAAACAGTTAACACACCTAGCACTCAAACATAAAGCTCAAATTTTGTATACATGAATGTAAAGAGGATTTGTGTTTGTGTAGTTTGTGTAAATATAAGCAATTGTGTGTATAGAGTTCATGTTTCACCCCAAAAGTGCAAAAGAGTAAAAAGGGGCTATGTAATACTCACATGTATCAAAATGTAGTAGTTAACACGAGCTTTGGATAACACAAGGGATTTGCTAATCACTAGGTTTGACCTAGAGTGAAATAGTATAAATTTGGATTAATAAATATGCACAATGTCTGTGGTAATTCTAAGGCTTCAACGGGAGTGAGTGTAGAGACTTGTATAAAGGGTTACGTTTGCGTTTGCATTTGAATAAAAATGTGAGTTCAAATTTAATAATGAAAGACTTATGGTTTAATTTTGAATAATTAACTAAAATAATAATTAAATTCTTTTTATTTATTTGTTCATGAAAATGTGTCAAGAGATATTGTAAATATATATTAGCATATAAATAGTTTGTGTAGGTTTTGAATAAAACAATTATATATAAACTTTTTATTTAAATTCTATTACTTTTTAATCCACTAGAAAATGTTAAATAATTGGTTTAAAACTTCCAAGTTGATAATTTGGTTTATGAAACAAATTCCCGGGCCTTGAGGTTTTATAAAATAGTTTTTATAAAGAAAATGAGTTTAAACAGAATATATTAAGATGATTTTAAAAAAAGAAAACTGACCAAAGGTAGGGCACGACCGTTCCAAAGGTATGGCACGACCGCGCTTAGGCATGGGACGCGACCGTGCTTAGGCACGAGGCACAACCATGCCTGGACAAGAGGCACGACCGTGCTAATCGATTAGCACGACCGTGTCTGGATTTTTCCAGAAAACAAATTGACTAAATCCTGTATTATTAATGGTTGGATTCATGGGGTTTTCAAAGGATGAATGTTTGCGAATGTAACCATGTAATTTAATTTAATTGAGGTTGTGTCTAGGGTGTAGTTCGATTAAAACGTATATGTCACGAACCCTAGGATCGATTCCCGTTAAATTCGATGACGTAAACCCCAATTGGGTTAGGGCTTTCCATCTACAGGTGAAAACGAAAACGTAGGTGCGATTTGTTACCTTAAACGATCTCGAATTGGTGGAGTTAGACCAAAAGGAGTCCCGAATCGATCTCCGATGACTCCGGCCTCTTCTCTGATCGAATCGATGTGTGCAAAAGTTCCGTAGGGGTTCGTATAAGGTGCGCAGAAGGTTTGCTTTCGAGAATGATGCGTGAATTGGACAAGTTTGATAGAAGAAAGTGAAGGTATCGACGGTTTCGGTTTCATAATCATTAGTGAGGTTAACTCGCAATGATTACAGTGATGAACAGTTTGAAACGGCGAAATAATGGCTGAATCCATGCGTTACAACTACGGATTTGAACAGGTTTGCGATTAAAGACTCTATTTGCGTTTCAACTGGGTAAGAGGCGCGACCGTGCCAGGGCATGGCGCGACCGTGTCTTATTGGGCGCGACCGTGCCAGGTCATGGCGCGACCGTGTCTACTGGGCGCGACCGTGCCAGGTCATGGCGCGACCGTGCCAAGTAATATTTTGATAAATTTCAAAACTAGCCTTTGTAGTTTGTGAGATAGCGGAGGTTTGTTCCAGTTGTTATTGTAGCAAGGTAAAATGTGTGTATGTACTTATAACATTATGATAATACTCCATATTTGCACATGAAAATAATAAATGATGTGACATAAGATGTTTGATATGCACGGGATTTGAAATGGAGTGTCATTATTACGTAAGGATAACATAAAATTATGTCAGAAATTCATGGATGTTACAGTTAGTGGGTTGGGGAGATAGTTATTTATTTATTTTATCAAAATCATCAACACATGAGTTTTAGAGTAAAGCACCCGACCAGAATTCGGTCGGTATCGATTTGATTTGTCACGGTATAGGTATGGAACCGGCACTTGTTATAGCAAATAAATGAGAAAAACCTAAAAAGTAAGTCGTGACATGCTCAAAAGGCCGGTATTGATGTTGTAATTCTTGGTTTCTTCGACTTATACACTAGTATTCTCCCTACGAATAAAATCACATCGAAACGCCGAAAGAAAATGTGGAAACGCCATATCTCGGATTTATAAAACTTGTCGATGTGAAAATACATTTAATATTTTCGTTAACATTAATACAACATGTGGGACACGAACGTCTCCATGTTAGCCCTACCTATTTGACGAGCCTCATTCTTCCATGAGAGGTCATCCTTTCCATTGGCATTCGTGCCTTCTCTCTCATCCCCCTCTTACAAATCCTCCCTTGTCTTCTACACGTGCCCTTGTTCTCTCTTTTTCACCCTAGTCACGGGGGCCTCACGAGATTAAGTTAAAAACTATATTAAATCATTGAGAAATTATTATTTTTCTCATTTTTTTAAAAAGAAAACATAAAACCATCCCCGTCCCATCGACCCCTCCTCCTAAAAGTGTAAAATAAAAACTCTCGGTTTCATAAGCGACACATGGGTCAAAGAAAATAGACCCACAACGACGGCAGTTGTGTGAGATGATGGTGGTGGCTAAGGGGGAGGCGGTTGGGCAAAGTGTGGCCCCAAGGCATCAACCGGTAGCCAGGGCGACGATAGCAGGTGTGTTGCATAGTGGTCAATGAACAAAAGGTTGACTATGTACTTTACTCTAAGGGGGTGTTTGGGAGTGCTTATTGACTTATTGGGTTTTTCAAAAAGCCAAAAAGCCAATAAGTCATTTTCAAAAATCAGGATTTCTTGGCTTTTGAGAATGACTTATTGACTTATTAGCTTTTCAGAAGAAAAAAAAATGCTAATTTTTTGAAAAAGCCAATAAGTAAATAAGCACTTTCCCACTACACTCCCAAACACCCTCTAAGTTCTATAATAACTTTTAATATATTTTTATGAACTTGTCATTTCTTTTTTGGAAAAAAAAATTAATAATAACTGAATTTAAACCAAGCATTGCCTTTTATAATTAAATAAATGTAAATTATATTTTAATAATTTATACTAACATAACTTTTACTTTTGCTATCAAGGTTAATCAAACTCGAATAATTATCATAAATTTTTACTTGATTTCACCCATAATCTTGATTATGAATTAAATGGGTAAACATACTTTTACTTTTGCTATCAAGGTCAATCAAACTCGAATAATACATCTAATCACGATATGAATGTAAACATCTGATGATTATACGAGTGTGATTATACTTCGTAATAAAGGTAAAAGTTAGGTTTATAGTTTATATCACTAGAATTTAATGGGGGCCTGTTATAGGTACATACGATTTTGTTATTGGCACAAAACCAATACGGGTTGTGTGGTACCCTACGACTCGTATTCCCCTTAGTCAAATGATAAAAGCTGCCGCACCTGACACCGGTCATTCATCTCTCCATACGGGACGTAATGTTAGATACGACCCTATTCACATTGACTCACACGGGTCGTATTGTACCATACGACTCGTATTGATGTTAATATATTGATTTTTATTTTATTTTTTTTGAATTATTTGACACAACATATAATCCCTGGGTATACGTGTTAATTATTTGGCGTGACGTAAGATTCCGTCAGAATTTCTTTATAAACCGTTACATGTTAATTCATTTCATCGTTCATTTTTCTTGGTTCTATTCGATAATCTATTAAGAAAAATCGTATGAGATGTCATTGTGGTACATCAACCATATATTCGGTGATGCTTCTAACTATTACGGTGATGAAGCTTCTAACTATTACGGGGATGATGACGGCGGTCGGTCTCCTTCTAACTATAACGGGGTCATAACGATGGTCGATCCCCTTCTAACTATAACAACGGTGACCAGGGGCGGACTTAGGTAGGACGGAGGGGATTCACCGGAACCCCCTGAGTTTCGAAATTATAGTGGAACGCCATATAAAAAATCTATGGTGAACCCCTATCTCCATCGACGACGGAGAAGATGCTTATCTGATTTATTTATACCGATGGTCGCCGGCGCGGCACTGCACGGCGCTGCTAAAATATGTTTCCGGAGAAGAAGGTGAATTGAAGGAAAAGTAGTAAAGGAGAGAGATGATGACAGAGTGATGGGTTGAGTTTTCTTTTCTCTTGCCCAGTTCTCGAAAACATTTAAGTACTTTATAGTATTATATTTATTTATTATCTTTACGCACAGACATCACATTTCAAAATTTTGTTGTCTTTATGTTTTTCACATTTTAATAAGTTTATTATTTTTAATCTATTAATTTGTTTCATTCTAAAAATGATTATTTTTTTATTGATTTAAGTAGTTTATTACTATTTCGTTTATCAGTTTAGTTTATTGAAAAATTATTATCTTATATAATAGTTTATTACTTCGTTAAGTTATCACATTTATAATTTAGTATATTTATTATTTTATTAGATTTAAGTTGAATAATAAATTATTATTAATTTGATTTTATATATTTATTTGTTTTTAAATTAGGTATATTATTTTTCGACTTTTAAGTTTGTTATAGTACTTTTTTTAATTTTTTTAAGTTACTAAATTATTTATTATTTTATCCGGTTCTTGAATTTGGTCCGACATTATTTATTATTTTATCCGGTTCAGTGAACCTCTAAGCCGTCCGGTTCAATCTCCAATCCGGTTCTGAAAAATTGCTTCAACTACTTTAAAAGTTTAATTTTTAGTTATTTTGATATATGCTTATGTTTCAAGTTAGCTCATTTTTTATCTCCGATTGGTACGACCAGTGAACCTTTGACCGTTACCTGACCCGAACCGAACCATCGAACCGACCTGAAATTTTTTATGCCCGTCCCTATGAAGTTGGAGCAGCTAAAAACAGTGAACCCTGGAAAAAATTCCTGGATCCGTCACTGACGGTGACAACAGCGATGAGTGAATCAAATTGTTATTTTATCATAAATGAAAAATATTGAAGAATACAAATACGTGAAAAATGTACGTAAGCGCGCGTGATGAGTTAGATTCACATAAACAGAATTTGCTAAAGGTATCAACTGTAACGGGTGGTTCATGGCTCTCTCCCTCTCCTCTCCACCGCTTAATTTTCCGACCTCGTATTCTTCATCCGCCGGCAACAGACGCACCGTCGCCGTCTCCGCCGCAAGCATAAGAAACACTACGAGGAGACTATCACTCGCACGAAAATTTGTCGCAAAAGCTTCAGAAAACGACGATGAAACTCCGTCGTTTAATCCTTTCGGTTTCGTAACCGATAATCCGTCGAGCCGGAGCGCAATTCAACTTCCTGAAGCTCCTGCAGAGGACGGAAACGTTGGCCAGATGCTCTATGTAAGTATTATCGTTGAATCATTGATTACTCTAGTTCACTACCGTTTATGTGTTGTAATTATTTAGAAATCTGAGCTCAATTCTTACTATTTGTAGTTTGCTGAGTTGCTTAATGATATATGCGCTTTCAGATTAGGTCAATTTTACGAAGAAAAATAACAGAATTGAGATACTTAGAGGGTGTTTGGGATTGCTTATTTAACTCCAAAAGTGTTTTTTGTTAAAAGTACTTATTAGCTTATGACTTTTTGAAAAGAAGTTTTTTAAAAAGTGTTTGGATTACCTTTTGTGGTGGGAAAAGCTAATAAGTCAATAAGTTATTTTTTTAAAAAGTGTTTGGCTTAGCTTATTCACGTAAAATGACCAAAAATGACATTTTTATATTTAAAACCAAAATGATTAAAAAACATTCACGTAATATAATGATATATATGTATTTGTTAGAAATTGTTAGCGGTAGATTGGTAATATTTTATTACAAAAGCCATTTAAAAAGCCAGGAATTTGTGGCTTCTTAAAAAACAACTTTTTAGCTTTATCAAAAAGTTAAAACAAAAAGTGCTTTTATGTTTGCCAAACACTTTTTTTAACTTATTAGCTTTTGAAAAAGTCAATAAGTCAATAAGCAGTTTTCCAACGCAATCCCAAACACCCTCTTAGGTTAAAAATTGTGCATCTATGATCTATCAAATAGTAACGATCTGTCATTTGCTTACACTGACGTGGCGTGTGAAGTACATTAGGTGAATTATGTTTTTATATGAAGATTAACTGAAATCTGTCACAAATTATTCACAAGTGAATAGCAATTGCAAAATCTTCATAATCAAAGAAGTCATTAAACTGCCACAATCTTAGTCTTGACTTTACTGACCTCAGATTTTGTGTTTTAGTTAACATTGGGTTGCGTTTCTTTGCAATGTGATCTGTTTCAGCAAAGATGTTACAACTTTTGTTAAAAATATGTGATCATAATTGTATAGAGAATAGAAGATATGGGAAAGGATTATGGTTCGTACATCAAATCTGGAGGTTTTATATGGTTTGTGAGAGAAACAGGTACAAACTGTTAAAAAAAGTACTCTTATAATATAATATTTCTTGTATTTTAATTTTGAAATCTTACAGGTTCGTCTGATGCTCGGCTTGGTCCCCGCGGAACTGTTGTTTTCCTCCATGGTGCTCCAACACAGTCTTACAGTTATCGGGTTGTGATGTCTCAGGTTCTGCTTCTGGTTCTTCCATGTAAATGTTTGATTATTTCAACTTTTGTTCAGATAGAAATACAGATACCAGTTGGATCGATAAACATGTTCTTAAAATAATTGCTGAATGAATTATTAATTTGAATCGAATAAGCCTATTCTCTTCTAATTATTGCTATTTTTGATAATAACGTTTAGATGGCGGATGCTGGTTTCCATTGTTTCGCGCCTGATTGGATTGGATTTGGTTTCAGTGACAAGCCACAGGCAGGATATGGCTTTGACTATACCGGTGCGTGATATTATGGAAGGAGAATGAATATTTGAACATAAATTCATATTGTATGATGTGTCAGAAATCTAACCAAATTATTGTTGACAGAGAAAGAGTACCATGAACAGCTGGATAAATTGCTTGATGTCCTGGAGATCAAATCTCCTTTCTCACTAGTGGTTCAGGTTTGAACTAATTTCACATGTTGGTTTATTCATAGTGCTTATGTGAAATTGAATTTTCTTTTAGCTCCTGCTGATTGTTTGACTTCAAATCTTATAAACCTTTTTAGGACATCAAAATAATCGCATATCTATCTATTGAAATCTATCCCTTAGACCACCAACATATTGAAAATATCAAACTAAATCCAACTCTGTAAAACTATGAACCATGGATAGACCCAAATATTCAATGTAGTGGCATTTCATCAATTGTTTAAGATATAGTACTACCCAACGTTTTCATAATGTTACAGGTATTTAAGTGAATCAAATTTTGGAAAGTATTTATTAAAGAAAGAATGGTTTTTTATTTAGATAAAACTGATAAAAGTGTAGTTAAAATAGACAAAGTGCAAATAATCGCAATTATTATGTCAAACTTTATATAGGTAGGAATTAGTGTACTTGTTGGAATCCAATTTTTTTCTTAAAAGCAAATGAGAAATGATTTATTTTCAAATTGTTTGTACTGGTGTATAAGTCAAAATAACAAGGAACGGGGTTCTGCACATACTATTTAAGAATTTATCAATACATAGCATATTTGTTTGAGTAAGTGACAATTTCCTAAGTTTTAATCAAATAAGGTAAACACGTTATGCACCACAAAAGGTACCTTCTTATATGCCACGGTTTTTCAACTTTTAACTAACAATATGTTCCTTTTAATTACTCAAAAATGGATACATAGCCCTGGTAATATTGTTGTAAAACTAACGCATAATGGTCTTAGTATGTTTGTAAACCATTCATGCCATGACACATCATCAAAAAGGAGACCAATGTCATAATTATGGAGGGTGTACCAGATTTGTTTCGCTAAAAGCCCACCTCTTAATGGTTCATTTTACCTCTTAATGGTTCAGCTGAAAAACAATGTTGAACCATTCAGATCTCTTAATGGGTTCAGCACTTGCCAAACAGCCCTTTACTTTATATAAATTACTCCCTACCTATCTGTTAGTCTATATGAAAAACACATACCTAAAGTATCTTCACTCTTATTGTAGGGATTTCTTGTAGGTTCCTATGGATTAACTTGGGCCTTAAAAAATCCCAGCAGGATATCCAAACTTGTAATAATGAACACTCCTTTGACAGCTTCATCTCCTATCCCAGGACTGTTTCAACAACTCAGGTTCAAATTCTATGACAGTTCTCTTATTTTACTTATGTAACATTAGTAAATATATCAATAACACTTTATTATCTAATATGAAAAAATAAAACATGCATCAAATATGAACACTAACCATCTAATTATGTCTCCTATTTATTTACAGAATTCCACTGCTTGGTGAGTTCACTTGCCAAAATGCAATAATGGCTGAGCGATTTATTGAAGCAGGTAGCGCGTACGTATCCAATAGTGCATTTGTTTACTATGGACTTAATTTGAGTGTTCTAAAGCTAAAATATACAAAAGTAAGTAGGGGGTGATGATTTAACTTTTGGCATATTTGAGCAAGTGAAACATATGTTAAAAAAATGTGGGAAACACATTTGATTGTTAATCTTTACAAATGCTGCTTCACAACATGAAACTAAATGAACACTTTTTAACTATTTTTGGGACTGACATTTATTCGCGTATTGAAAGTTCATCAATATGCTGGGATTATTTATGATGAATAATTTAATTTTAAAAGTGCTATTTTTTAATCAATGCTGTTTCTTGTTACAGTTATGTCCTGAAGGTGGAAAAGGCTGATGTTTATCGGCTACCATATCTAAGAAGCAGTGGACCTGGATTTGGTTTGTAAATTTGCCTTCTCTCTTTTCTTCCATTAGGAGTGGCATAATGGGCAGGACGGGCAAGTCGGGTAACTGGTCAAAATAGGTTTCAATCAATATGAGTGATTTTATAACAGGTCAAGTCGGGTCAACCCACAAACACTTTAGTTCCTTTTGTGACCTTCTTAACTATTGGTTGGTTGAATATGATTACAAAATACAAAGCCATATCATTACAATACAATCTAAATTTTCTAGCAACTATCATGCATTTGAATACATTCGGATGATTTTCATACCATTTGACCCGTTTCATTTCTAGTTATATCTTTTAGCTTGACCCATTTGACCCGTTAAAGAGATAAATGTATCAAAGTTGTCACCTCTATCTTTCAATGATGGTTGATATGTAAACATTAATGACTAAAAGTAAACTTTCTGCCAATTTTTCCAAAGAAATTTTTTGCCATTTAAAGTACCCTGGAAGGCTGGAACTATCCTTTGATACAATTAACCAAATAATGCTTGATATATTAAGAAAATATTTTTAATTGTTTCTTGAAAATGATCATACTGAAGTCAAGTATGACAAAGTAGACTAGATAAATCATCCAAGTCTAATTGTTTTTAAATGTTTTAGCATTGCTTGAAGCTACCAAAAGAGCCAACTTCAAAGGAACTTCAAGCCAGATAGCCGAAGGCTTTGCATCCGGGAGGTAAAAACTATATTTAAAATGTCCGAGTATTATATTATTTTACAAAAGTTTTGTCATACTTCCCCGGTTTTTGCAGATAAGTCCCTAAACAAAAGTTTGCATGATTCCATCCCCAAACTATGTGTTTTTGTCAGATAAACCCGTTATACTTTCCCATCTTTCGCAGATAAATCCTTGAACAAAAAATCGCATGATTTATTCCTTAACGATGAGTTTATCTAACAATACATAAGGGATGGAATCATGATACCTTTTTGTCCAGGGACTTAACTTTGCAAAAAGGGAAGTACTATGCGCTTTTGACACAGTTTTTTTGTTCAGGGACTTATCTGCAAAAGATAGAAAAATACCGTGGGTTTATGTAACAAAACCCCTATTTTATTTTCAAATAGGAACTTACAGCACAAATCTGAAATTGTCATGTATTGTCAAATTATAAAAAATTAGCTTTTTCGGTGACAGGTGGGATACACCAATATTAGTTGCGTGGGGTATATCCGACAAATATCTTCCTCAATCAATAGCAGAGGAGTTCAAGAAAGGAAACCCGTCTGCGGTGACTCTGAAGTTAATCGAAGGGGCTGGCCATATGCCTCAAGAAGACTGGTAATTTATTTAAACACATTTATATGGAAATGGGTCAATTCGGTTTATATTTTGTTGGTAACGAGTTAAATGGGTCAAAAACCACCTAATGTGTTTTCAAAAAATGCTTACAGTGTCCTAAATCGTTTTTTGTAAAAGATACTATATTATTATTATTTTAGTAATATAGGTTTTATAATCACTTTATTTAAAAGACAATATACTGTTTTTATTTTGACAGAGTTTGTTTTAGTACTTGTACTTTTTTTGTGCCAATGCCACCTGTATTCCCATCACAAATTCTCCTTTATAACGTGCGCATACATAGGCATAGCTCTGACAGTAGATTAAATTTGTTTCAGGCCTGAGAAGGTTGTTGATGCTCTGAAATACTTCCTCTGATCATGAAACCGTACATTTCACCTGATAGTTATTTGAGGTTGTTTTGTAAGGGACACAGGTTAGTACGCTGTATAGTATTTACATTTATTAAATGTGATGTCTCATTGCAAGCTGAGGCCTTGTTCGTGTTCGTTCATATAACTTTAACCAAACAAACTTATGAAAGCATTTTCTTGTTCATGTTCGTTAAGAAAATCAGTGTGTTCGTTCTCAGCTATGTTCAATTCTAAACGAATACAAACTAGCACAAACAAACATGCACGAACACAAATGGACACCAATTAGAAGTAAACAACAAATTAAAGTGTTAACATCTTAAAAGTAGACAACAATATAAGCAAGACTGGAACTAATGGTTATAAAAAGAGTTGGTTACACAGATAGTCCCTGTGGTTTGTCGAAAATAACAAGTTTGGGTACTAAGGATTTAAAGTGACAAATTTGGCTTTATGCTTTCAACTTTGTAACAAGATGAAATGACCAAAATACCCTTTTACTTTAAACCCTTAATACCCAAACCAAACCAAACCCGTTTATTAAATAAACGAACAAACGAGCGAACAAATAACTTGAGATTTATTTTAGAGTAAACTTCGTTTTTGGCTCCTGTGGTTTGCCATGTTTAATCATTTCAGTCTAAAAAAGGTTGCAACTTTATAACCATTTCAGCCCCTACTACTAACTCTGTTAACTTTTTCTGTTAAGTATAGGGGCATTTTAGTATTTTTATTTTAAGGGGCTAGTTTAACCATTTTAGTCCAATAAAAAACTGTTTTTTATATTTATTTTTTTTACTTATTAAATTTTTTTTTTTACTTTTTAAAATCGTTTTTTTTAGTTTTTTTTCTTCATAAAAACGTCTTTTTTATTACTTTTTAAAAACGTTTTGTAACCTTTCTAAAAATATTTTTTTAATCTTTTCATAAAAACGTTTTTAAAAACAATTTTTATTTTTTCATAAAACGTTTTTTTAGCTTTTTTGTAAAATGTTTTTTAACTGTTAATTTTTTTTTTACCTTTTTAAGAATTTATATTTTTTTTAAATTTATTTTAGAAAGGTTTCTCTAATATTATTTTAAAGAAATTGTTTTTTATTCCTTTTGAAATTTAGTTTTAAAGCGTTCTCTTTAATCGTACAATTTATAAAAAAGCTAAAAATTATTTTTATAAAAAAAAAAAAAAATGTTTTTAAAAACGTTTTTACGAAAACATTAAAAAAATTAAAAGTTAAAAAAACTTTTTTTATAGTTAAAAAAAACGTTTTAAAAAAACAAAAAAAATGATTTTAAAAAAACGTTTTTAAATAAGTACAAAAAAATAATCAAAAAACTAAAAAAAAGTTTTTATTGGACTGAAATGATTAAACTAGTCCATTAGAAATAAATTTACTAAAATGCCCTTAAACTTAACAGAAAAAAGTTAACAGAGTTAGTAACAGGGGCTGAAATGGTTACTAAAATGCTACCTTAGGGGCTGATATGTTAAAAGATTCTTTTTTGGACTAAAAGAGTTAAACAGAGCAAACCACAGGGGCCAAAAACGAAATTTACTCTTTATTTTATGTCCGTTCGTTTAATTAAACATGCAGAAATTTTTTGTTCATATTCGCCCGCTTATTAAATAAACAAACAAATGAACTTCCCATGAAGGGTTCACAAACGGTTCCTTAGTTTACATGCCTAGTCACAAACCCAAAGCAATATTCAAACAAACAGGTGTGTAGTAAATTAAATACCATCTTCATAAGATGAAACTTCAACAAGGTTACAAGTTCATTAGCTGGCAACACACATAATAGTTACAAAAATAGGGGTCAACACTTGCCGCCCTTTCACAGGTTTTTCCCCAAACTAAACACAGAAACAGTTAAAAGACTATATTGCCCTCTTCCTGGTCTGCCTACCAGTCTGCACTTTCTTAGCATCCTCCTCTTTTCCCTTCACCTCATCCTCATCACCATCACTCTCACTTCCCTTTGACTTCTTTCTTCCAGTTGACTTCTTATTTCCTGAACTGCCCTTTGACTTCTTTCCCGTGGCAGGTTTTTTCTCATCATGATCATCATCGTCATCATCGCTTGCTTTAGACTTGCGTTTAGCAGGAGGTTTCTTAGCTCTACTTTGGGTTGCTTTCTTCCCTCCTTTTGGTTTTGCATTCTTTTCAATTTCTTCACTCTCACTTTCTGTGTCGTCATTGTTCTTCTTGTTAGTTGACTTCTTCTGCGGTTTGACTGCTTGGTCTCCACTTAGCTTTTGTAACTCGGGTACGTATGCAGTTGTCTATTAAACAAAAATAAATAAACAAACATATCCGCATATATTCAATCAAAACACTATCAAAAAGTAAAACCAGCTTTAAAGAGGCATACCCTGCCTCCAGCAGTGATAAACTCGATTGTCTTTCCTGCCATGAAATGTAAAAGGTCAAAAACTTATTGTTGCAGACAGTGTTATATCTAAAGGTCTGAGTTAGCAAGAATATGCCTTTCACATTTTGATAGATTCAGTTGGAAAACTAGAATATGCCATCAACAGCAGTGTATGATCAAACACCAAGCAAAACAACCAACAAGGTAGGGGTGGCAAGATAAGCGGTTTAGGCCAGTTAGATAACTAGAGACGACTTGTAACTTATAACTGTTAGAACGGATTGAGTTATCTTGACCCGCATACATTTTTTAAAGAAATTTGCATTACGAAAACAAAATTATTATAATAATAATATAAATCTTTAAATAAAAACTATTTACAAAGGTCAACTTGTATGCATAAAAAAATAATTGTCTCTCTTGCTTGACCTAGTTGACAGTTCCCCTTTGAGTACGGGTTGGTTCAGGTTGACCCTCAAACACATCCATGTTCTTCCGGTAAAACTTAAAAAAAGTCCGTGATTAAAAAAACATTTCTTAACGATAACAATCTAGATATGTAAATAAAAATTATTTTAAAAGGTTGTATGCATATAATATTAAGTTAATTTTTTAATTTGACCGGTCTAAGATAAAAACACAACCCGAATCAACCCTTCAAAAATAAATGTGTTGAAATTGTCAGATCTACGACAACCAGATCTCCCATGATGTGATTAAAAAAAAGGAACAGTTCAGGAGCCAAACCATCAACAAAAGCCTTCCCATGATTCTTTTCTCTGGAATGGAAAATCCAGTTACTAGGAAACTGGCTACTATCAGCCCCGACTTCAACGGCTTGCTCGATGACCTGTAAATATGACGAGTGTTTGTCAAAATACGATCTTACCGCTTAATTTTCCAGGTTTTTTGCCCCATCTAGAATGAAACAATCAACCAACAGGAAAACGACTGCAGTCAGCATCAACTTCAACTGAATGCTGAATAACCTACAAATATTATCCTCCATACTGATTGTAAACTAGATAGGCTAACAGTGGCAAAAAGGGTGGGTCAAACAGGTTGGGGTGACCCGAAAACACTTTTTTGTCTAAAACAAAGTTATTAGCGTCTAGTTTTCTGAATAAAATGATTTAGGAGGATTTAAGGTTAAAAAGAAACTTGGGCAACTTCCGGCCCATTTCATTGGTCCACTCATACGTAAACGGATCGAAATTGCCACCTCTTTATTTAAGAAATTAAAAATAAAGCTGAAAGTAATTGTTTACGCACCTCTTTAAGGGACTTGTGCAGTGCTGCACATCCTTCTTTAGAAATGCTTGCAGCACTCTGTAGTGGATGGAGTTTTGCCTGAAAATAAATTAATGATTACATAAGAATAAAGAAGCAGTGTTAGGTGGGAGATGAGGGACATAAATATTGAATAACACAAATTAAGGAAATAAAATGAATATTAGACGAAATCATGAAACTGCAATACAAGGATACCAATAAAACACAAATTAAGGATAGAATATGCATGAATATTGAACACCTAAGAAGCTTATCTGGGATGATAAAAGTACGAGATAGAATGTTGCAACCCCGATTTTAGATGCCCAAAGAAACACTAAACGTGCAACGATACATATGCGTAAAGACATTACTTTATAACAGACAGCATAACTTAACACTAACCAAACCCATACATAAAAGAGAGAGAGAACGAAAAGTTGATTGACGATTTGATTCGTCTGAACCATTCCTTTTTTAGCTAACCAATTTTATATTCCCTGTTTGACCCGTTGAAGATAAAACATAACCCAATCGACCCATACATAACTTAATTGGTTAAAACTGACACCTCTTAAAATAGCATGATAAAGAAAAGTATATTTTGCTCAACATATAAGTTTTAGGGAGCAAATGGCTGACCTGATATAGCACTTCATCTGCAATCCAATTGCCAACACCCGAGATAAAGCTCTGCCAAGATACATATCCCCAGTGAGTAGATGAAACCATAATCAAATTTTTATGCTGTGTAAGAATTACATAATCATTATGACTCAGACACATTCTAGGGGTGTAAAGTGTAAACGAGATACTCAAGATCGGCTCACTAAAAGCTCAAATCGAGCTCGAGCCCAAGCTTTAGTTACCGAGCTTGAATAGGCTCACGAGCCTATTATTTATATAGATATAATAATTTGTATTTCATATAAAAAATATATTATTACATAATAAATATTATTATATATAATAATGTTACATCAACACTAAGCTTGAGCTTAGGCGAGTTCAGGCTTGGCTTGGCTAGTTTACACCCTTAAGTGATAGTCCCAACCTGATCGAGTAAGAGAGATTTTATGGCAATCTTCTTCTTGCTTAGTGCTTTAAAGAGTTCATCCTCTGGCATTGGCTCCAATAAGGCATCTGGACCAAGTTCGGATATCGGGGGCACAGTAGCTGGCTGTCATTAAATATCATCAAAAGAATTAAAAGTTAAAACCCTCCCCTATACCGAACGTAAAACAAAAAAGGAGTGACATGTGTAACTAGTATCATACGCTTTTAAGTAGGCGGACTTTCGCAAATCGCCTTTTGTCAGTAAAGGATAGCTCCAAACCATCATCTAGCTGGTGTTTTAAATCAAACAAGAGAGTAGAGAGAGAACAAAAATCAACATCTTCCAAGATTAAAATGAAATTATTTTTATAAAAATGAGGCAATCAATCTTACTTCTATAAATAACTTGGAATACTTGGAAGGCCACTCATCTGTATCATTAACTGCAGACCTGTCGGCAACACGACAGTCTACGTATCAACAAAAGTCTCGATCTCTTTTGCAATTAAGGAAACCAAACACCATATTTAGAACATAACGCCTCAGCCAATCTAAAATTTTCGGTACGATTAAACTTCATAAATTCATGTCTCAACAAGCAAGCCCTAACTGTTTCTACGATAAAAATAAAATCATTACCTTGTATACTTCAACTTAGAGGTGCAAACGAGCTGAGTTCGAGCTCTGTTATGTTAAACGAGTCGACCTCAAGCTCTTGGTGAGCTTGAGCTAGGCTCGTTTACACCCTAATTGTTTCTAGGAAATGTAATATAGTTAATGAAATTCAAGAAGAACTAAATATTTCAAACTTTGCCCCAAATCATTGCACTTCAATGTTTTATATAAAATTATGTTCAAGCAATCAAACCCTAATTATTTCTACTATAAAAATAATATCATTACCTTTTATACTTCGTTACAGCAACACCTTTGATGTATACAGCACCCACCATTCCTGAATCACAGACAATAACAATAACAATAACAAATATGTAAGCAATCAACATTCAACTGGCCGGAAACCTAGCCACCAATTTACACCGGCGAATGGCGGATTCATACATCTCGTTGACGCGAATCTTCGTTATTTACGTACCAATGCGCGTGTGAGAGTGTAGGTTAAGTAACAAAAACGAGACAACAGATAGTTATGGTTTCTAGGGTTTGTGAATTGTGAAATTGAGCGGATGAAATTTACTGACCGAACTGGAACGACGGAAACGGAGGAGAATCGAGCTGGATCCACATGTTCTTCCCCTTTCGGTGAGCTGCGACGATTGTTTTTCCGGTGAGAGCGGCTTCAAAGTCGGAACGTGAAACACCGTCGATGACCTTAGCATCATCAGCGACAACAGATCGCTTAATCTTCTTTCCGATACAGTTTTCTTCAACGGCTCTTCGAGCAGCTTCCACCTCTGGAAGCTCCGGCATCGTTAATGGAGGTTCCCGCGCTTTTTGTCTGCGTAAGCGTCAGTCACAGGTTTGCTCGAAGGAGAAATTATCAAATGCACTACTGTGTAGTGTGTATGTACGAACAATCTGTTCGTCTTGTCGAATTATATGCTGCCACGTCAGTATAGGTCGACACGTGAGCTTGATCCATTTAGTAGCAGGCCCAGAACTACAACCGTCCAGCCCAATACAACATTTTAGGATAATTGGGTTTTTTCGGGGTAACACCTATAACATCCAGGACAGCCCACCACAGAAGAAACCCTAACTGGGTAAACCCTCTACCTGGCCACAGACCCCTTTTTTATATGGCAGTATGACCCAGATTTAAACCCAAAACCTCCACTATAGAAATTCTTGGGGCTATCATCAAATGGCCAACGGTAACACTTTAGTAGTTTTACTTGCTCATTTACTACACAATCTTTAATTTCTTATATAAATAATTAAAATATAAATACAATAAATATAAAGAATAAATGCATATTATGATTATATTATATTATTATACATCTATATTAAAGCAAAACTGATAGAAACATGTTTCAACCCTATTGGATCGTCGAGACATGTGTCACCTTATGACTGATTTTTTTTTTTCAAATGACAGGCTTTCTTTTTCCTTATCAGTATCAATTGTTTTCAAATTGAATGCAGAAACTAGGTTTACTAGAGCTTGTCAGGTAGGCTTGCATTCCACCTCTCCAACCCTCGCCCACTCCCGATTTTAGCCATTTCTTTACCTTTTTCCTTTTCCATATTTTCAATTTTTTCATCCTTAATAAAAGACACCTTATTAGCAGACAGGCGCTAAATAAAAATTTAGAATTCATCATAAGTCGATACGTGCCCTATAACGTTATTTATTTATTATAATAAGGATATGAATATTGAACAAAATAATTCTTTTCCCTATTTTGAAAGACCTCCTTCCTGAACTCGGAAATGTATCATACTTTGTATGCATAACCTTATAGAATTATATCATGAAAAATTTTCTGACTATAAAATATTTTGTAAAGTTAACATGGTTGGATCTATAAATTTTCATCAGATAACGAGTCGTGCTAAAAGCATGATGTATCAAAATAATTACATTAAATCGTATAAAATTAATTATTCATTTATATTCCCACCCAGGGGCGCAACTTAGTGAGGGCCCAGAAATTTTATAGGTATTAAGTTCCCTCGATTTTTCGTTCAGAAGTGTTAATTCATATGTATTTGGCCGAAAATTTTATAGGTATTAAGTTCCGGCCCCCTGATAGGAAAAAAAAACGCCGTTCCCACCATGAGGCGTACCACAAACACACATGCATCAAACAGTATGTTTATTACACAAAATAAAATAAGATAAAACAAAGCAAGTGAAATTAAAAAGAGGAGCTATAACAATGATCAGATTTGTGGGTTAGAGAGACAGATCAGCCAAATCAAAAGTTCTTTCAACTGCTTTGCACCATGAGGCCACCTTCTTCTCCCTCAGCTCATCATTTAAAATAGGATTAAAAGTAGTATCTTTCTTCATTCTCTCACCATTTGAAAATATTTCGTCTTCAGTCCAAACTCCAACCGCTAAACCAGCAGCATATGCCGCACCCAGGGCTGTGGTTTCTATGTCTGCTGGTCTCACCACCGGGTTACCCAACAAGTCAGCCTGCAAATTCACTTCATTAGTTGACATAATCCATGACTAATGGATGACAGAATTAAAGGACCAGGAATGTGTGTGAGAACCTGAGCCCACAATTTCCACCCATTTACTTAAAACAGGTCGATTTGGATTATTTTTTCTCTAGCGGGTCAAAAAGGTAAAATAAAATAAAAATAGCTTAAAAATAAAACACACAAAATGGATGGTCAGACGAGCCAAAAGTCACACAAAGTGTACTTTAGTTTCAGTGCATAAGACCTAAACAATTCTGTTAAAAAAATTTGGATATACTATTAAAAATTATATTATGTAAGACACTAATTATGTATAAAAAAATTAATTTTTTTGGACAAAAAGTTTTGAGATCAACCAAACCAAACCAAACCAAACCCTAACCGTTTCAACCTGTACCAAAAATGACCCATTTGAACCCTTACCCGTTAGGGCCCATTTTCTTTTGAATTAGTGGATTCAGGTCAAACAAGGCAAAACCAGGAAGATATGTCAAACGGGTCAAAATTTGTGAATAATTTGGTTAATTTTTTTTATTATTATTTAAATAATATAGTTTTTGTAATCATATTAACTATTAGACATAGTATTAACTGTATCATAAAGAATCTGTAACTTTTTAAGTGTTTCGGGTTAACCCACCCACAAAGAATTACACATTCTGGCCCAAACCCATTTCGACCCATTACCCAACTTGTCTGACCCGCCCATTTTGCCACCTCTAATAAAAACATACCTGAATCTGCATAAGTGTGTTATTAACAGTAGCCCCACCATCCACCCTAAGCAAAAACTGACCCTTTTCATTCTTCTTTTCCCCCTTGTCACCAACATCTTTATACATTGAATCCAATACATCTTTCACCTGAAAACACATACTTTCAAGAACTGCCCGTGCTATATGCGACTTATTAGTAAACCGTGTAATCCCAATTAAAACACCACGCGCGTCATCACGCCACCATGGCGCAAACAACCCATTAAAAGCCGGAACAAAATACACACCACCCGTCGAGTCAACCTTAACCGCCAACTCCTCAATTTCCTTAGCCGAACTAATAATCCCTAAACTATCCCTCAGCCACTGAACCGCTGCACCAGCAATCGCGATGGACCCCTCTAGAGCATAGTTTGTAGGCGCGTCTTTCCCGAGCTTGAAAGCTAAAGTGGTCAACAAACCATGGTTTGACTTAACCACCTCCTCACCCGTGTTAAGAAGAATAAACGCACCCGTTCCATACGTGCTTTTCGCTTCACCTTTTTTACAAGATTGACCCAACATTGCTGCGTGCTGATCGCCTAAACAACCAGAAATCGGGACCCCGGGAATCAACCATCCTTTTGCTATATGACCAATAACTTCTGCATTGCTTACAATTTTTGGGAGAATGGTTTTTGGAATCTTTAAGGCTTCTAATATCTTTTCATCCCAATTGAGTGTTTTTAAATTCATCAACATGGTTCTAGACGCGTTAGAGACATCGGTGACGTGTAAACCGTTGTTAACGCCACCCGTTAGATTCCAGATTAACCATGAGTCTATGGTTCCAAAAAGGGCATCACCTTTCTTTACAGCTTGTTTCACAGCATCAACATTTTCAAGTAGCCATAAGAGCTTGAGTGCACTAAAATATGTGCTTATTGGCAACCCACATGATTCTAAAAAGTGGGTTTTTCCACCAGATAATTCTTTCTCTAGTCTCCTACAAAAATAAAGAATTTAAAGATTAGCTAGTGAATATATTTTTAATGAATGCATATCAAGAATCTTACTTTTAATTTATAAATATCAACATTTTAATCAAGCAATTTCAACGAGTCGTTTCAGTTATATTTTATCCCTAATCCCTCTCTCTCCTTTTTTGCTTGTTGAATAGATTTGTTTCTTTATTGGATTGGTTTTGACCGGATGGTTTCATTATCATAAAGAAAGGGAAGTGGCTCGGCTATCCCGCCTAGCCAAGCCAGAAAAAATGGATAAAAAAAAGTATTTCTAGTTTGCATGGTCCAATAATTGATCCCGAAAATTTCTACAATAAATTGGGGTGGATCACTAATGGAATTTCCTATCCACGATTATGTTATTTAGATCAAACGGGTAGCTAAAAAGAAAACAGATCAAACCGGCTCTATCATTATTAATTTATATTAAAAAAAACTAGTTTATATTAAAAAAAATCTCGAAATTATTAGTGTATATTAAAAATTATAAAGATAATTTATTACTTTTTTTTATTTTTTTCTCAAATTTGTTTATGATAAAAACTTTATAATGATAAAGATTGTTTATTAAAATAATACATATACATAACTTTATATTCCATAAATAAATAAAGTTAATAAATTTATATTGATAAAGATAATTTATTAATTTTTTATCTTTTTCTCAAATTCGTTTATATTAAAAACTTTATAATGATAAAGATAGTCTACTAAAATAACACATAGACATAACTTTATATTCCAAAAACAAATAAAAAAAAGTTAAACAATGACAGTAACGGTAAGGTTCCAAGTTCCAAAACCCTGGCCGGCAACCGTCAAAACCGAAGCGTAAACACCTTTATTTAACCCAATTTTCCCCCAAAACAATAAAATATTATAAATTTATAACCACGAGACCTTGTCATAAGAAATTTCTAGAAAATCGGAGATCCAATTTTGGATCAAAACACACAAATTAATAAAAAAAAAATTACCTGCAAATTGAAGTGGTTCGAACATCCATCCAAACAATTGCATTATACAGAGGAACACCACTAGACTTACTCCAAACAACAGTAGTCTCCCTCTGATTAGTAATCCCAATGCCTTTAAGCCCCTCATCAACATTATGCCCATCCGCCGTAGCCTTATCAACGGCCTTCGATATGCACATCTTCACACTCTCAATAATCTCCATCGGATCATGTTCAACCCACCTGCAATTCAAATTCGCATCAAATACGAATCATACGAAGCGTAAATTCGATTAATTGTTAACAAATTGGATTCGATTCAATTCAATTTACCCTGCTTTAGGGCAAAATTGAGTGAACTCGACTTGATGAGATCCGACGGGTTCAGCGTGTTTGTTGTAGATGATGAATCTGGTGCTGGTTGTGCCTTGATCGATCGATCCGATGAAGGATTCGGATTTAGACATCGTTTCTGGTTTGCTGGAGCTTAGAGATTGGGGGAATTTTGTGGGGAAATTGATGTGAATTTATAAGTTGTTTGTTGAGAAATTTGGGGGTTTTATTGATTTGTTTGTACGTTTAAATGTTATTTAAAAAGTCATTGTTGACTTGTTGTAGATAAGATTTTGAATTTAAATTTGATATGAATTATGAGGTGGGTCATCCGTGAAGAAAACTATGGTATTATAATAAACATATTTATATTTTATTAAATATTTAATGTTATTGAAAAAAAATTATACAAATATATATAGATTACCCTTATTATAGGTATATTGTGTGATTTAATAATTATTTGTGGTATATATAGTTAAACTAGTGGGTAAATACCTCCACTACGCATCGGGTTCATAACGTAAATTAAAATAAACAGAACGCAACGATATATTAGTACTTACTTCGTGTAAAAATGCTCGTCGAAACATTGGAAAACGTAGATAAAAATAAGTAAAAAAAGATAAAAAGAAATAAATTTAAGAAAAAGAGAAAAAAAATACATATAAAAATAACTTTTTAAAGTTTAGGGGGGTTGTATGTATCTTTACTAAAGTTCATTGCTAATAATGTAAATTGGTTAAAGAAAAAGAAAAAAAATAACTTGATTAAAATTCAAAGAGCCAAAATGAAAATATTGAGAAAAAGATAAAATTTCATTAGCGCGTTGAGTATACATAAAGTGTGAGAAGTTTGCGTTTGATAGGCTGTAGTATAGATAATGTCGGTTAATGAAAGATAAATTAAAGAGCTTGAAGAATTATGATGAAAATAAAAATATTTGTAGTGTTTTTCTAATTATCATCTTAGAGTTATTATTTAGGTTTTGCTAATCATGATCTTAAAGGGTAATCAATAATAATTATATTTTTATTGTCATTAGACTATGTGTAATGGTCTCGTGAGCTGAGGGTGTGAGTTAAAGGGGTGTGGGGTGGGAATGTGAGAGCCAAAAGGAGTCATCGCATGAGAGAATCTCTCTCTGCCGAATTCTACGTTTACCAATCAAAAAGGGGTGTGGGCCACGTGCGACGTTTGAACCAATATACATAGCCTTATAAGGTAGATGGCTATAGAAACTAACGTCATAATTATTAACTAATGATTATATAAGTTTATGGTACTTGATAGCAAACCCGGTTTATAATATTTAATTTGATGATTATAACAAAACAACTATATAAAATTCAAACCATCTATTTAAAATTAATATACTATAATTGGCCGTGAGGTTTACTTTTAATATTTTTTTTACTTTAAAACTTTTATTTATTCTACATTTGTCACATAGTGTAGTTTTAATATATTTTTCTTTTTTTTAGATTTTCCATAAAGTGAGGTTTAATAGTGGACTTTTAGTATTATTTTTTTAACCTCAAAACTATTTTTTCTACATTTGCGATATAGTGTA
Source organism: Smallanthus sonchifolius (assembly GCA_023525975.1). NCBI lineage: Eukaryota > Viridiplantae > Streptophyta > Magnoliopsida > Asterales > Asteraceae > Smallanthus > Smallanthus sonchifolius. Next base: position 83,584,117 of record CM042034.1, on the reverse strand, counting down.
GTTTTGATATATTTTTCTTTTGACCTCAAAAGTTTTATTTTAGATTTGTCATAAAACTTCAATAAAGTAAACTTTAGTTTTTTTCCCTTAAGTTTTGTTTTTTATAAAATTGCAAGAAAAGTCCAATGGGTTTATTTTTTTAGTAAACTATAGGAGTTTTTTTTTTGCTTAAAAATAACGGGCGTGAGATTGAATAGTGAAGTTTTAATTTTTTTAGATTAGCCACAAAACTTCAATAGAGTACATTTTAGTTTTTTTTTCTTAAGTTTGGTTTTTTATAAAACTGCAACAAAAGTTCAATGGGATTATTTTTTTTAGTAAACTATAGGTTATTTTTTTATTTTTGCTTCAAAACTTTTTTTTATTTATAAATTTGCTAATATAGGATTTTTACCCATTTGATTTTATATTCGTTTATTTTTTTTTGTCAGCGATCCAAGTTTTTTTTGTATTGTAAGCTATAACGAGTATGTGTTTCGACGTAAGTTTTATCACCGTCGACGAGCCGAACCGATAACTACCAAACTCCCGCCGCATAACGTGAGAGAAAAAACTAGTATAAATAAATTCAAAAGTTGATGCATCTGATATTTCGATATAGTAAAAGTATAAAACTTACTGTTTTTATCTCACTCTCAAACAATTATTTAATTATTATTTTTTCTGCATCACTACGGCTTTCTATAATTGTTTTTTATCTCACAAACTTGTTCTTGAGCTCGGTCGTAGCTTTTGACACAAATATATGTCAAATATGTAGTCAAGTGAAAATAAATGATAAAATATGTATTCGTACTTTTTATATAAACTAGTAAATTAAATTTAACAATTGAGATAAGAATATATATCATGATATCTTATCACAAAAACCTTTGACTTCAAAATTTGTTTTTCCTAAGGTTTAAGGTTTGGCTTTTTGGGTCACCTTTTATGATATGTGATAAGTTTGGGACGTTGGGTGATCTTTCCCACCAATTTACTTTTTTTTTCGAAAATGACATAAAAGGTGTCGATGGTTTATTATTTTATATTTTTAAAAAAGGTATTTTATCATAAAATAAGTTTTCGGGCCCTTTCTTAGTGAGTAAGTAAATTTCAAAAATCAAAGATTTTAATCGTACTCGTTTAATTAACGGAGGACCTCAATAATTGGTGGTAGCTAACAAGATAATGTTATCAATTTGATTATCTTAACACAAATGATGGTATTTTGAGTTTAGACATAGTGGCATAAAAGCCTTACCCAAGGTTTTAAAAACAAATGGTATTTTGAGTTTGGAGTTTATCTAACTTTGGACACAGATAATTATATATGTGTAATATATTATGAACTAGGTTAAAGTCTATGTTTTACATAGGTTGAATAAATACAATTTGTTATAAAACAGTGTTTTTTATAAAGATTTGTATGTTTGGTGTTATTAGTCATCTGTGAAATAAGAAAATAATTGAAATTTTCTTATGATTTAGTAATTTTTAATAAAATATTAGAATATATGTTAGATATTTAGTTATTTAACATCATCATTATTTAATAAGAGAGAACGGCGAAAAACAAAAATCTAGATTTCATTAGAAGTCGACACGTAGCAAATATAGTTATTCATTTATTATAATATAGGTTAGAAACCCTGTATATTATACAGGGTGAATAAATGCAATGTTATATATACTTAGTAATAAAGATCTAATATTGCATATTTTTGACATATTACATAATTTTTTCACCCTGTATATATAACACTGTATTTATTCACCCTATATAGTTATTTTAGAAATTTTAGAAATGTTATATAGTTATTCACCCTTTATTTATAACACTACATTAGATAGTCATTCAACCTGTATAGTTATTTTTAATTCAAATTTTGGAAACGTTATATAGTTATTTTTTAAAAATATTTTTTAAAAAGAATGAAAGAAATGTTCAAACTATAAAAATGTTTTATGAACAAGAATATTTTTTTTAATTAAAAAAGGTTTCATAAAAATAGTTATACAAATCATTATTATTTAACAGGGGAAAAAGATGGGAAAACAAAAATTATAATTTTTTTATAGAAACTTGTATCATTAAATATGAGAGAGAGAGAGAGACAGACGGAGAAAAAATGTTGGGGATGAACATGGGAATGACATGTGGCACCACAAAACCTTTATTTATTAGTATGTATGTATAGATTTAGATTATTAATAGGTTTGTGTTCTACTATATATGTAAGAGCTTAACAATAAACCAAATTGTGTACAAAACGAAGCTAAGATAAATAAGATATCAAATGTCGAAATTGAGTGGTTGGTATGAATGTTACTAAACTTGGGTTATTCTAGTAAGAAATTGTTGCATTTTCATAATTATTGCTAACAAATTTTTGTCATAAAATAATATGGATATTTTTGTTTTTGACTCTTAAATCCTTTTCATTAATCAGTATGGTGGTTTTGATTATGACTCATAATTCTATTTAAACTTGACATTAACACGTCATAAATCAAATGAATGTTTTCTTTTGATTCATAAAATTGTCATAGTTATGTTTGAATAAAATATTAAATATGGTGTTTTGGTATGAGTAGAGGTGCAAAAAAAAACTGATTATTATAGCCGTAACCTGTTATCAACTAAAACTGTAACCGGTCTGTATCTGATATAGGAATGTTCGATTTGAAGTAGAAAAAAAACAATAGGTTTGGAACCGGTTTGGGGTTTCTAGGAATCAAATTGGTTACGGGCTAGTTAAAGTCAAATTGGTTAACCAGTTATTAACGTTACAAACAAAAAACTAGCCTTTTTAAAATGGATTTATAGTCGATTGAGACTTTTTTTTGGACCACTTTGCCCCCATATGTTTGTATAAATAGGTATTGGATGTATTGGTTTGATCACAACACTTCACTAGCTCTCGAAAACACATAAAACGAAAAAACACTCAAAAACTTCCAAGTCTCAAAACGCTCACACTTTGAGAGCTGATATGAAGAAACATTGCAAGACGGTGAAAACCAATCGGGCTCATGATCAAGCACAAACATCAACTGAAGCTCCCGAAGCCCTCGAATAAACGCTAAACAAAGACGACGTCACTGATTATATATAAAAAAAAAAAAAATGTATCCGCGAGTTTCTCTGTTTTTCAACGATATTATGTTTTGTTGAGTTTATTATATATATATATATATATATTATTTATAAAAAAAACCTATTTTTTAATCGGTTTGTGGATAACCTATCTATATTAACCTAACTGGTTTAATAGGTTGTGATTCTCGACCACCCGAACTGGTTACTAACTGTAACCGGTTACAGGATAACTGGTTTTGACCATGTTGACCAATAACCGGTTCGGTTATTAACCTAATCTATATATTATATAATAAATAAATATTTTTTTATGACACGTGTCGCTTACATATTCATTCTCAATATTTTTTCCCCGCTTCTCTTTCCTATTCTACCTTTTTTTCTTTTAATAATAATATATTTAAAAAAAAACTAATTATAGCAATAAAATACATTTATTTTATATTATCCCTTATTATAAGAAAACTTTGAAATCTAATTATGCAACTTTTATTTTCAATCAAATAGTAAATAAAGTCAAATTACATTAAATAGCAGTTAACTCATTTTCGAAATCCAATTATATATTAACTTTTACATATTTTAATGTTTGTTTTCTATTCTTACTATATGTAATACACTTTTACACATGTAAAATATATATTTAAGAATTTTATGTACTGATATTTTTCACCCCGTATGTATTACATGGGTTATAAGCTAGTGAAAAGATAAAGTAAATCATCAATATTTTAACGAAAGGTTCATTTATATATATTCCTTTTATAAAGTAAAATCATCAATATTTTAATGAAAATATAAACACTACAAAATCAGGTGTACTTTACAACTCGCTTATCAACAATTTTTTTTTAACTTGACTAAACTCATCTCGAGTTAATTTAGATCAAGCTAGGTGAGTCATATAAACTTATTAAGCTAAAATTGTCCATGTCCATCCTTAATTTCTCTTTTTTTTTTTTTTTCCTGTTAGTAGTTTGATATATTATATACATCAATCAATACATGAACCTTGTTTAATTTAAAAACGTTATATAAACACAAACATTTTAAGTTGAATACGTTATATAAATACAAACATTTAAAAACGTTATATAAACACAAGCATATCATTTAAAATTTTAATAACAAAACATCTTGTCTAGCCACGTGCTTATTTGAGTTGAATACGAGCTAAATACGAGCTCAATTACGGATTTAGTCTATGTATGCACTAATGGATACTCAAGTTAGTTTGGTTTGTATTATTATTTATTTCAGTTTAAATTAACGTTGACACAGTGCACGTTAAAACATTCTACATCAAATACAAAAAAATACGCATAAACTTTTTTTTTTATTATTATAGTTAAAAATATCATTTTAGTAAGAGTTTAAGACATCCGAATAAGTTTTCTTAGTAAATAAAATACTTCGATATAAGTCCAAATATTATATTAAAATATCTTAATGGTTTAACAGAATTTATAATTTTTAAATAAATGTGAAGATGCTAACCAACCACCTATCAGATTGAAGTGTGATCAATTGCACACAATGTCACAATCTATGCACCCTATGGCTTTATTTGGACCTACAAGGCTACTAACCCTAAAATATAAATACAAGGAACTATTATTGGTACACCTAAAAAATTATTTTTATATCATTTATACGACTCATATAGTCTAATACGAGTCGTTTTGCTCAAAAAGTCAAATTGATAGCGACCAGACATGTCACATCAGACACATTCGGTCACTAATACAGCCTTATTGTGTCAAAAAAAATACACAATAGGATTGTATTGTGTAAAAAAACACCTAATACGGACGTAGTGTGTCAAAACGTCTAATACGGTCGTATTGTGCCTTGTATACGACTAATATAAATCTATATGAGTCGTATAAACTTTGTGTGTCAAAAGAACCTGATTGAGTGTCCGTATATTCTGTAGCTAAATAAAATATATATTTGGTGAAACATAAAAAAAATGATGGTTATAATAACTTATGATTGTATTCAAATATTGTTTATGATAAAATGTTTACGAGTTTACGTCTCCGTATATTTATGTGTATAGTAAAGTGATTTTTAGTTATTATATATTTTATAACATATTACTTTTAAGAGAAAAACTTCACTAAATAGTAATCAAGTTTCTCAAGTGTTTCAATTAAGTCACCCAAAGTTTTGATCCAGTTTTCTTATCCCCATTTAAAACATCAACACCCTAGAAATAAACTTTAACATATATTACAATCATCAAGAAACTTTAAAGTACATTGTTTATGTCGGTAACATATTACATTTTAGTAAAATCCGAGAAACGACTTAAAATTGTTGACATGGCTTTCAAACTTTGTAAAAATGCTTAGGTGTGTTGTAAGTTGATTAAGATGACGATGTACATGTTATTGTAACTTTTATTTTGATTGTTGTTCCCCCATTGTGAAAAACCACCATGGGTAAACCCAGGGGCGAAGGTTAGTTGGGGCCGGAGTGGGCCCCGGTCCACCCCGATTTTACGCTAAGTAAGTACACTGCATCGTTCATTTTATTATGAACATTTTAGGTTCTTATTACTGTTCAAGTTTCCCAGGCTCTCGGCGCCCCCATGATCATCTCCGGACGTACCTCCGATCACGTCATTCGTATATTTTATGGGTGTGCTAACCCCCTCGCAACCATCTTAGGCCGTACATCCGGTCCGAGTATTGGCAAGGTTCTTATACTCGTCAGTATAGACCCCTTGCATTTGTCACGAAGACTCATTCATTCCTCAGCCCCGTAGGCTTAGAATCTTTTACTCTTTCAGCCCTGTAGACCTAGAGTTTCCTTTTCTTTATTAAGATCCACCTTATAGGCCGGGTATCTCATTTCATTTGGGACCTTGAGTTCTTTGACTCACAGCTTCCCAAATGTATCAAACATTTATTTTCATTTCACATATATGCTTGATTTATTTTCCCAACCAGTCCTTGCCTTAAAACTTCATAACGGTTTATCCACGATGCACTAAAAAGGGTTTATATATAGGAAGTACCAGCCGCGTATCCACCACCCCTTTAACACTTCGTGAGTACTCCGTTATTCCATTTTAGGGTTTAGACTCGTTCCATCATACTCATTCATATTTGCACGTATCATCATGCATTCACATATTCATCATGTATTTCACATATTCACATTCATTATGCATGGTATACTTTCATCTCATATTCGTATTCGTCATATATTGTAAACTGGGGTGATTTTCCTTCCAGAGCAGTACCTCCAACATAGATATCCCTAGGAAAGAGTGAAGGGTCTAGGAGAGATTTATACACCACTCTTTCCTTAGACAGGACATTCCGTTTGTCAGATAACTACATACCTGTTGGATGTTCTCCCGTACGTTTACTATATTTCATTATCATTTATTAGTCTATACTCCTAAACAATCATAATGGTTTCACCACGAAGTACCAAGAGGTTTATATATAGGAAGTACCATCGGCGTATCCACCACCCCTTGGATACGTCGTGACTACTCCATTATTACAGTTTAGTGTTTAGACTAATCCGTCATTACTCCGTACCCTTGTCATACACATAACACTTAACACATATCATTTAAGCACATAATTCACATAACCGTATCTAGGGTACGGGTCTAGTGTACTTACGATAGTCTCGGGTTGCTCCTAAGTTCGTTCCTCGCTCAAACGTTTCTCTGAACTCGAACCGCACTTGCAACGCACCGCACTCGTAATCACCGCGCTCGTAACCGTCGTTCGGGCTCCTCGGTGTGCGTGTTTGTGTGTGAAAGTGGTGGTGTTGGTGTGTTGTTTTTTTCATTTGAACGACAAATGAATCTATTTATAGGGTGAAACTGCCGCCCGTAGCGGACCGCTAAGCCAGGTGGTGGCGGTCCGCTACCGCCTTGTTCCAGCTGTCCAACGTGCCGCACACGTAGCGGACCGCTATGGTCTTGGGTAGCGGTCCGCTACCCAACCTTTTTACGTGAGTCACTATACACGTGTCTCCTCCTCCTTGTCCGAACCAATTGCGGCTAGCGGACCGCTAAGAGCTTGGTAGCGGTCCGCTACCGACTTGATTTTTCAATTTCTTTATTTTCAAGTCCCTTAACTTTGGGCTATTTACACTTTGGCCCCTGGACTTTTATTTTCTTTAAAAATTGGGGTGTTACATTGTATTTGTTTGTTAAGAAAATGAGTTTGTTTGTGTTCATTTGTTAACATTATAAATGAACATAAACTGAACATAAACGAACACAAATGAGCATAAAAATGTATAATAATTTAATTTTAACAAATGAACATAAACGAACAAGTATTAACGCAAAAATTACCGAACGTTCACAAACACTATAGAAGAACGCGACCTTTGTTCGTGTTCTTACATTTAGTTATCGAGCGAAATTTTTTTGTTCGTATTTGTTCATTTATTAAACAAACAAACTTCCGTTCGAACGGTTGTTCAACAGGTCACTGTTAGTTTACAATCCTCGTCCTCTGTATATAACTTACAACTGCTAAACATTAAAGCACCTATTCGTAGACTACGAGTATTCAGTACATGGTGTTAATATTAGCTATTTTGTCTTTTATGAGATCTTATACTTAAGTCTCTGAATTATGTTAGATTTAGTTTTGAGCCTCTGAACTTGAAAAAAAATTATACTTTCTTTTTAATAAATTTATATTATAGCCTCTTAACCTTATTAAAGTTATCGTTTAAACATTGGGTTTTTTTTCTTTTTTTTACCAACCGAGTTACGAGACGTGACACACACACACAATTGTAACGAAGTAGCGTATGATACCGTAGAAGTTATCTATGCAAATCCCTAAACTTAAAAAAAGCTTTTTTATGCTTTTCTTTTAACAAATTTATATTATAGCCACTTAACTTTAATAAAGTTATCATTTAAACACTGTATTTTTCCCCTCTTTTTACCAAGCAAATTACGAGACGTGGCACACACACAATTGTAACTGAGTTGCGTGTGATAGTGTAGAAGTTATCTAAGCACTTGCATACAATGTTGTTAAGAATTTTTTTTTAACTATTTACCTTTTTTAACGGCTTTGCTTTCTTTTTCTAGTTTTTTACCGGTTAACCTTTTTAGCGGCTTTGTTATAGGTTCGTTTTTTTGTATAAGGTTTTTTGCGTAAATTTTTTGCTTTTTTTATATAAAGTTCCAAATACGTTTATTTATTTTGCAAATAATAACTTTTTAACGGTATCATAACTTTCACTTTTATTGTCAAAGATGATCACACTCACATAATCATCAAAATTTTACTCTTGATTTTGCTTACAGGAAACGTAAGTTTCCTTATTTCATTTATAAAACATCCTTATGAGCAAAATTACGAATGAACCCCACATTTAATTTTTTTTATAAACTTTTTAGTTTATACATATTTGTGTTGAAATACACATTTTTATGAGCAAAATCAAGATTTTGCTTTTTTATAGTTTTTCCCCTCTTTACAACCTTTAAAATATGATTTTTTTTTATAATATTAGCATTTTGACATGAATTTTTTTCCGTAGGGTTAATATCACCCAACCAGATTTTAACACGTTTTGTTTTTTTATATAAAGTTCTAAAGCTGCAACGCGTATTTTTCTTTTTATATAAAGATCTAAATAGTATCAACGTCCTACCGCTACACGCAAGTTTACGTAAACTAGTTGTAAAACTAAAACTAAAGGGTTGAAATCTGCATATTAACAATTATGTAGGCACCATATGGTTATTTTATAATCATGTCAGACTCTTGAGAGTCATTTTGAGGGGCTTCAATACCTCAAATAAACATCGATTGATTGATCGATCGATCGAACTACGTTCTTAGTTTGCAGACATAGTTTTCTTATATTGCTGCTGCAACCATCTTATTTTGCTTGTTCCGAATCGTAAACCACTTGATTAAGCATGGTATGTATCTCGCAGACTTCTTTCAATATCTTTTACTTGCTTAAATTAGGTTAAATTTTCACAGATTGGATGACAAATAAACACCTGAATTCAATTAGATCTTTTTTTTCGATGAAAATGCTAGTTTTTAAGCTCGTTTTGATGTTTAGTGGATAGTGACTTGCAACTGTTCGACGAAATGCCTGAATAGGGTTTTTTTTAATTGAAATTTTTGTGTTTTGATAATTGGGGGGTTTGGTTCACGGATTGTTTTGGAATTGGAATTTAAAGGATGTGTTTGGCTGATACGTTTATTAATGGAATCGGAATGTAAAAATACCTAAAAAGACAAAATTACCCCCTAAAATTTATAAAATATAAAACAAAGATCCAAACTCAATTAACTTTTAAACAAATATGGTGATGGAACGAAAAGCGGCTAGGGTTAATACGTAAATTATAAACATTACTGAGGTTTCCTTTGAATGGTTGAATGATTTGGTTGGAATTAATTTCAATTTCAGTTCTTTCTCTTAGCCAACCAAACATGCAAAGGAATGGAATTTAAATTCCAATTCCATTGAATTCACATGAATTCCTGCCAACCAAACAAACCCTTAATAGTTGGGTGTGATCTGTAATCATAACCGTAGCTTGAAACTTTTGTTGAGTTTGAAAGCTTTTGAACCTCAAGAGTTTGAATTTGAATACAAAATTTACCTGTTTAAGAGTGTTTTTTTTCCTAGGATATGGAAATTGATGATGATTATGTGGAATACGTCCCCGTTGCAAAACGAAGGGCGATGGAGGCTCAGAAGATTCTTCAACGTAAGGGAAACGTATCAACTTTCGAAGAGGAAACAGAAAAATCAAAACAAATAGAAATGAAACCGAGTTTACTTGTAAAAGCTTCCCAACTAAAACGTGATCAACCAGAAGTCACTGCAACTGAACAGGCTGTTCAGCAAGAGAAAGAAATGATGGAAAATCTTTCTGATAGAAAAACATTAATGTCGGTTCGTGAACTTGCAAAAGGTATAACATATTCTGAACCTTTACCAACGGGTTGGAAACCGCCTTTACACATAAGAAGAATGTCTCAAAAAGCATGTGATAGTATAAGAAAACAATGGCATATTATTGTTGATGGTGATGATATCCCGCCACCGATTAAGAACTTTAAAGATATGAGATTTCCTGAACCCGTTTTAAAAAGATTGAAAGAAAAAGGAATAGTACAACCAACACCTATTCAAGTTCAAGGATTGCCTGTTATTTTATCTGGAAGAGATATGATTGGGATCGCGTTTACTGGTTCAGGGAAAACGATGGTTTTCGTGTTGCCATTGATTATGATGGCTTTACAGGAGGAACATATGATGCCAATTGCTGCAGGGGAAGGCCCGTTTGGGTTGATTATTTGCCCGTCTAGAGAGCTGGCAAGACAGACATTTGAGGTTGTTGAGGAATTTTTAATACCGTTGAAGGAATATGGGTATCCAGAAATAAGACCGTTGCTTTGTATTGGTGGTGTTGATATGAAATCACAGTTGGATATTGTCAAGAAAGGTGTTCATATTGTTGTTGCTACACCTGGGAGGTTGAAGGATTTGCTTGCGAAAAAGAGGATGAATCTTGATAATTGCAGGTAATTACTGAATGCTTTATCATTTAATATATAAAATTCTAACCCTTTGTAGGTAGAGATGGCAAAATGTTTGGTTGGGCAGATTGGATTATGGGTAAAAATAGGTATTCTTTAGCATGGGTAAAGATAGGCCGGGTTGTGTTGGTTTGACCGGGCAACAAGTTTTTGTCCATTTTTTTTAAATTGCAAATAGTTGATGTATCAACATGGTTACGAAAGACCATATTCTTAAAGTAATGATCTAATTTTTTTAATGGGACAATTCAGGAGGTATAAGTTGTAAGCATTTTAATACACTTGGTGTGAATCATGAGCCTTAGCCTCAGTTTCGCATTAGACTTAGTTTTGCCTTAGCCGTCGCTTTGCCTTAGCGTTTGTCTTAAGGTTTAGACTTTCCTAAGGCACTTCATAGGTACTTTCGTTTCAAGATGTTAGTGCTACATCTTTGTTGATGGTTCTTTGCTCTTTTATTTGTTGTTACTATAGCTTGATAATTTGATACATTATCTTTTACCTTACCCTCTTTTATGATATTTTCGACTACCATAAGGTATGTTGAATACTATATGTATATACGTGTACACGTAAAGAGGTTTTGGAGCCAGGTGTCCCACTGAGAGCAACCTCTCTAGTCTCTATCCCTTGGGGTAAAGGAAAGGTTTGCCCTCATTCCACCCTTCCGAGACCCTGCCAATAGCGTGGCGGTTATGAGCGGGATTTTACTAGCTATGTGGATTTTTTTTCCTGTTTGGAGTTTGGACCGCTAGAGATAAAAGATACCCATATCAATCATTTTAAGGTAAATGGGTTGGAATTGCTGGCTCTTTGATTATAATTAACTATATAATTGTGATAATGTTATAATTTTTTGATAGAATAAAGGAGGTTGCAAATTCAAGCATTTGATACCCTTCTGGTAAAGAGGTTGAAATTGCCATCTTTACTTGTGGAGTTTTGTGGTTCAACTATTTTCAAGTTTCTTAGACATGATTACTTCAGTAACTATATATGGATCAATATACATATAATTTTATGCAGGTTTTTGACTTTAGATGAGGCAGATAGATTAGTTGACCTCGGATTCGAAGATGACATAAGAGAAGTGTTTGACCACTTCAAAGCTCAAAGACAGACACTTCTATTTTCCGCCACAATGCCTGCAAAAATCCAAAATTTCGCCCGAAGTGCGTTGGTCAAACCCATCACGGTCAACGTGGGCCGTGCAGGAGCAGCAAATCTTGACGTGATCCAAGAAGTCGAATACGTGAAACAAGAAGTTAAACTCGTTTACCTCCTTGAATGCCTACAAAAAACACCACCACCCGTGTTAGTATTCTGTGAAAACAAAGCTGACGTGGACGACATTCACGAATACTTACTATTAAAAGGAGTCGAAGCGGTTGCCATACATGGCGGGAAAGATCAAGAGGAACGAGAATACGCGATCTCATCTTTCAAATCATGTAAAAAAGATGTTTTGGTAGCCACTGATGTTGCCTCGAAGGGTTTGGATTTCCCGGACATCCAGCACGTGATAAACTACGATATGCCTGCAGAGATTGAAAACTACGTCCATAGGATCGGGAGAACCGGGAGATGTGGGAAAACAGGAATCGCAACGACGTTTATCAACAAGAATCAAAGTGAAACTACACTTCTTGATTTGAAGCACTTGTTACAGGAAGCGAAACAAAGAATACCACCCGTTTTGGCAGAGTTAAACGACCCGATGGAAGACGTTGATGCAATTACTGATGCAAGTGGTGTTAAGGGGTGTGCTTATTGTGGTGGATTAGGACATAGGATTAGGGATTGTCCTAAATTAGAGCATCAAAAAAGTCAACAGATTGCTAACTCAAGGAGGGATTACTTTGGTTCTGGAGGATATAGAGGAGAAATATGAGGTATTAAAGTTATTATTTACATATTTCCGACTTTATATATTCCACATTGTATAATGTTAAGCAACTCAACAAGACATTTAAACAAGCAACCTTCAGTATTTATGTAGTACCAAAACACCAAAAAGATTCACATGTGAACATAGAGGTGTTTGGGATTGATTATAAGACAAAAGTTATTTTTATTTACCTTACACACATTAAGTTAAGATCTACTACTCCCCCATCATGTCAAATAACAACACCACACCTAAATCTTTAAAACTTCCCTCCAAGCAAAACATGTATTTAAAAGAAACTCGTGTTGCGGGACCCACCTCTTTGCCCTTGTTCTGACCCGGAACCTCGTGCAGCTGAAGTGACGCGTTTGCCACTCAAGTGGCTCAAACACATGAACCGCCCCATCTGAAAAGCCCAAGTCCAGGCGGATTCGATTAGGGATGAGGGACGGGATGGGGTTATAGCCGGGAACACCGGTCTGCCCCGCATCGGTACCGAAAATAAAGCTTCTCCAACGGGTTGATTATGCTGAACGTTTCTCAACCCTCCAACGGTCCAAATGCATTAAATTTTAAACCCACTGGGCCACTTTTCTTAAGGCTTGCATTTCTATCAGCTAAACTTTAGAATTTTTGGATCGGGTCAGTTTCTATCACTAAAGTTTCAATCAAGTAGAACTAGTTCCAATCAAGAATAGTTTCAAGTTTCACACCTAATTTCAATCAAGTTTCATTCAAGAATCAAGTTTCACATATAATTTCAACATTATTGAATTAATGAAATATAAAAGTCGAAAAAAGAAAAGACGTTAACCTGAAACGTCCGAGTAGTAGAGAACTCGAGAAGGGCTGGAGGCTGGACCAATCGGAGCAGGTCGCGGGAGTTGAGTTTGGTCTCGCAGAAATAGATGTCGATTAGAAACCAGAACTAATAAAAAGCCATAATCGATTAAATAATTGCTAATTTATGTTTGTAAATGATGGCCAAATTTCAACAACAATCAAATGCACTTTGGAGTATAATTGTATGTGTTCTGTGACAGGGATCGACCGTTCAAATTAATGTGCATTTACTAACTGCAAGCTTGAACTATACAAAGGAGTTGTGATCGTTAAACCATTTTATTACTCTAAGCTTGAACTTTACAAACAGTGGAATATCTACAAATTCAAAATAACAACTAAATATCATGTTGAATTGATAGCACAAAAACTCAGGGATTCTATGAAACGGCGAAGATCATACCTAAAAGTCACCATAAAAGTCATCTTCACGTCTACGAATCTGATGTGAGTTTTGCTTTCTAGCAACAAACCTAGAGGAGAAATCCTCAACGGTGTCAGAATCTTGTTAATCTCGCTATTCTCTAACGGGAAACCACGCGATAGCAAGAAGCGGGGGAATTCAATTTTTGAGTAAACTGTCATTTTCGTTCCTATGGTTTTGTCACTTTTGTTCAAAAGGTTTATTTTTCTCCAGCATATCCCCGTGCTTTCCAAAACTTGTCATTTCATCCAATTGGTTAACCACATCCAATTTTTTACATTAAATAAGGGGTATTTTTGTCTTTTTAAACGTTAAGAATCAGGCGGTGGCAATCTCGTCCTATTTTCAATATGAATCGAAGGTTGCACAGTGTAATAATCATACAAACAAATATTAAGCAGTAATTTGTAGAGGTGGCAATGTTGACCCATTTTGTGTTTATTCCAACCGAGCTGAGGTGGGGGGGTTGGGGTCCATGTATAATTACCCTTTCAAAACAATAGAATACTTATATTCATCCAATCCATAGTTAAGAAAATAAAATCAATTACTCGCAACCTGTTTTACTGAATAACCTTTGTTTTCTTATTTGTTTCAAACGCTTATATTATCACTGTAATCATATTGTTTATGTAATAATAATTAACAAATTAAATATTTATAATTAATAAAATCCATTATCCACCTAAACTCATTTTGACCCATTACTCAACCTGTACATTTTCAAATTTCTAGATTAGGTAGATTTGGTTTTTTTTTTGTTTTATCTCTAACGGGTGACACACATAACACTTGATTAAAGGGAAACGTATCAAATGGGTTAAAAACATGAAAAACAATCCAAAGCGTCATTTTAATACATAAAACCTACTAAATCATTTTATTCAAATGCTAAGATTATTTTTTGAAATTATATAAATTTTGAATTCATATTTGATATACTAATCATTTATAAAAAAAATAAACTCTTTAAACAGGTATTGTATCGGGTCAAGCCATACAACCAACCTCGTTCCATCAGCACCTTTGTCGTGCACTAGCGAATAGGTGCCTCATAATCAACTCGAGGTCCCATGTTATCATATAACCAAACTTTTATCTTTCCATCAGTAGACTTAATTTTTTTTTCCCACTTTAACCCCTTATATCATATATAATATACGTTTAATCCGTTTAATTTTCTATTTATTTCATTTTTAGTAATAACTTTCGTTCGTTAAGTTAAAAAAATGGAATACATAACTATCTTTAATTTTTTTTTCAACATTACGATAATTTTTTTTTCTTTTGAAAATGGTGTTGCATTTGTAATCGAGTATTTTTGTTGTATCGTAAGCCATAGTGAGTACCACTATCGTTTCGCTACCGTGATTAACCGAACCGATAATGACCGAACAATATCGTTACAAGTATTGGTATTATCCGAACGGGTATCAGTGTTCGTTTCTACGGTTTTCAGTAGATATAAAACAACACTTTATTTTTTGGGTTACATCGTACAACATTTGTGTGAAGAAACCATCGCAAATAAACCTTTTTTTCTATCTTAAACTATACGGAGTCCCGGTGCATTCACGAACTTAACCGATAGCTGATGAACAACATCGGTATCGTTATCGGTATTATTGGAACCGATATTGCTATTTTTTATTGTTTTTGATCGATTTACAACGCATGTCTTTTTTTTGTTTTTTTATTTTATTTATCTTTTTCTTTATAACTTTTTTCATCGGTTTTTATTTTTATGTTTTTTTGTTCGCGACAGCTTCACACGGTTTTATATTTTCATCAAATAACTTTTTTATTCGTTTTCGTTTTTTTTATTTATACAACGCGGTTTCTGAAAATATCTTTGCTAGATTTTTTTGTGTGTAACGCTTTTATGTGTAAAAAAGAGAACTCCAATTTTGAACTTGGTATGCTATCCATATTCAAAAATTGAAAAACCAAATTCAAATTTGAAATTGTTTTTTTCAAATATGATTTTAAATAATAAACACTTGATGTTATGCGTGATTAATTTTGTTAAGGAAAAGTATCTTTTATAGAAAAAAAATAAAAATTAATCCACAATGTACTAGAAACATCGAAGAAAAGGTGTAGAAAAGAAACTCAAACCCAAGAAAGTGTCAAACCTGGGACGTGTAAGGTGTACAGTGTATGGCCTAATACATGCCACGTGACAAGGACTCCCTGACACATGTCTTGTAATTGGTGGTTCACGTTTCCTTCTCTAAGGTTGAGGGGCGTCGAACGACTCGATTCGGTAGTCGGTATGACCTTGTGGTGGCATGCTTTACACCTAGGTACCATCTCTCCGTTCAATGAGCTAGTGGTGAAGTAGTAAGAAAGACATGGTGTTTCTAGTGATCAAAGTTCAATTTAGGGACATGCAAATGAGGTCTAGATTAGGCTGAAGCACCTGAGTTTTATCCATGTCGATCTAAGGTTCGAGCCTCAGCTCTTCATCAAGCCCGGAAGGGGCCGTATTGGGTGGGATTTTTCCTTGGATGCTCTCCAACTCTGACGCCAAGTGGGCTCGGTTAAGACAACATATTAGCCGAAGTTGGACAAGTCTCTCCCATGTGACGGAGGGTGCGACGTCTCAACATTCAATATTCATCGTTAAAAAAAAAGGTAACACCTCTCCACCCCATCTCGTACCGATAGTAACTTATGTTGGTGTTTATAGAGGGACGTCTATATAAACTAAAGTTTTCATAAAAAAAATATGTATTTATGTTTTCGATGTTTATCAAATTCAATAAATTCAGTTAAACGTCTATAAATTTTGACTTATAATATTTTAAATACACAAATTAAAAAAAAAAGTAATAGGTTTGAGTACTAAGGGTTTAAGGTAACATGTTTGAGCATTAAGGTTAACTTTCGTTAACTTTTCCGTTAACTTGGAGTGAAATGACCAAAATACCATTTTTACTTTAAACTATTAGTAACCAAACATTTGCTTTCTACGAAGGGTATTTTAGTCAAATTACCTAAACTTAAGGGAAAAACTAGGGCTGACAATTTTAGACACGTACACGAATACACGACACGAACCTACACGATCTTAACAGGTATCGTGTATGGTCTTATCGTGTTTCGTGAACTAAACAAGTAGACACGAATCTACCTGTTAATTTTCGTGTCTAAACAGGAAAAATACATGTTTACCTGTTAAGATTTTTTTTAAATAAAAAATATTAAAATATGATATTATATGTAGGCCTGATTTAATAATTTAATATTTAATCAATTAAATCCCTAAACATGTGTTTCTAAACAAGTCTTATCGTGTTTTATCTTGTTAAGCAGATATAAACAGGTTCGTGTTTGTGTTTGAGAAAAAGTACACGATAAGTTATCGTGTCGTGTTCGTGTATACATATTCGTGTTCGTGTTTTATCGTGTACGTGTATACACGATATGCCAGCCCTAGGAAAAACTAACGAAAGTTAACCTTAATGCTTAAACACGTTACCTTAAACCTTTAGTACTCAAACCTATTACTTTTCACAAACTATAGGACCATCTGCGTAACTAACTCATATATTTATAACATTATTTCTTGTGTATGAAAGTATTAATTTATATTCAAAGTGCTAGAATTTGTGTTTTACTCCAAAACTATAAAATAACAATGATTATACAACTACTCTATAAACAACGGAATAAATATAGTGATGATAATCTGTATACGATTAAAACAATATAAATTAAATTAAATAATATATAATATATATTTAATAAAATCAAAATAATCTACAAAATTGGTTCAAACTGTACAGCCACCGGCGATAGAATCAATCGTCGGCTTTTGACATAACAGAGAGCCGGCTAGGCCTACGTCGGAAATCACATCGCCGGCGCTGTTGATGCGACGACGGACGAATCAAAGCGGCCAATGCTCGTTTCACCAGATCACCTTCAACAGTCCCGATCCTCACCAGCGAATTGGTCATTGCAGATCTCCGAGCATACAGTCTGTGAGAGCGATACGACACCGTATTGTTGTGACTACCGTTCCGATTCCGTGTATTCGAGTTCTTGTGCAAACTGCACCGGAACGATCCAGGATGCGTCGTCGGTGAGCACATACATGTCTTCTTCGATCCATGACTCCACGCCTTGTTGTTGATCATACGATCAACGCTCCGATTCATGTTACTCGAGGACGAAACCGAACGTCCAGGAGACGTGTGACGGTAACGGTTATCGATCGAGAACCGGATTGACGGAGATGACGAAACGTAACCTCCGCGGACAGTAATCCTCGTTGGAGACGTGGATCTGGCCGGAGAAGATAGAGTAGACATGGAAGGTACAAAAGCAGAGGATGATGACGAGATTGTGGATGAACAGAACCTACCGGACGGCGAAATTGATCGTTGAAAACTGCTCCGGATTGTTGATGACGCTTTACCGGACTTGTTTCTCTCCGACGAGATCATCGGATTTTACAGAATTCACAGAGTAATTTAGTGAAGAAGAGATTGGGGAAATTGCAGAGTGGTGATTTTTAGGTGTTCAGTTTGGCAAACCTTTTGTAACAGAATGCATCGTTTATATAGGAAAACTAAGAAGATGGCAGAATCGTAGTTAACTGGGTCGTTAGGGTTTGTTATAACAAAACGCCCGCGGGTTAAACGAAACAACGGCTTTCAGGTTCCGAATTGCTTCACTATGGGTCCGAGTCCGAGGGTTTAATCCATGTGCTAATCGGTAGGGTGTGGGTTAATATTTTAGAGTTTTTTACATATTTTCCCCTCTTAACCTCCTTAATAACATATATACCCAACCATAAAAATCAATTACATATTTACCCAATGCTTACACAATTACCTATTTACTCTTATATGTAAATTGATATATTTAGGAAGTGAATATATGTAAATAGTACTTTAATTGGTTCATTAAGGGTAAAATAGTAATTCAATATGTTATTTTAAATGAATTCGTTAAATATGTAATATATAAGCTTTAGGAAAGGGAAATATGTAATTAAAATTAAAAATTGGATAAATATGTAATAAATGAACTTAGAAATTAGATATATGTAAATGACCCTAAAATGTAATTTGATACCTACAACATCCAAGTCTCTATTAAAACACTTGTACCATTTTTACATTAATATAATTTTATAATAATATTTAACGTAATAATTCCCTAAATAATCATTTACTAAAGTTGGTGGCAATGCAACCAACCAACTTTAAGCCTTTGGTCAAAGAGGTTGAGATAAGGCTCGAAGTCTTAAGGGACCCGGGTTCGATACTTGTCACCATCATTATTTTTCACGGCATCGCAATTGAGGCCTAGCTTAGTTTGATGCACCAGTGTTTTACCCACGTTGATCCAGGGTTCGAGCCTCGTCTCTCCTTTAAGCCGGAAGGGGCCGTATTGGGTGGGGTTTTTCCTTGAAAGCTCTCCAACTTTGACGCCAAGTGGTCCTGTTTAAGACAGCATATTGCCCGGAGTTAGACGAGGCTCTCTAATGTGACGGGGGTCCAACGTCACAACATTTAATTTTCGCCTTTCAAAAAAAAAACTTTCAAGTCTTTGAGTTTCTTATAATTACCAACTAAACCCTTAATTTTCTAATAGTTTTATTTAATCCACCGTACTATTATATAATGCATGCTTTAACCCCATTACTTTTTTTTACTAAATTTTTTTTCTTTGTTTAATAATTTTCGTTCATTGACTTTTTTTTAAATCGTTAAATATATTTTTTAGGTACCGTTGGTTATATCGATTGTCGTTAACGTGCTGATACCTAGAGTAATTAGACTAACACCGAATAAAGAACGTCGGTACCGTTGTAGAGTTGTATGTGTTGCTAAATTTTATAATGAGTTTGTTGCTTCAATGTTAAGTTCTGTTTACGTCACAACGTTGATTTTATACGTTTTTTGTGCTTAATCACGTTAATGTGACCGCTTGGTTTAATAACCCTCTAACTTTCTATATTTTCATATACTACCCCTCAACGTTATAAATTTTAAACATATCCATAAAATTTATAAAGTTTCAAGTTTACCATAGACAATTCTCAACTCTACTTCTCAAATTTCTAAACTCTCAAGTTTACCCATCAAATTTTGTTTCTTTTTTCTTTTACCTTTTTATATATTCATTTGTAAAAGTTAGTTTTTTTCTATTTTTATTTTGTTTTTTCTTTAACGAATTTGTCGTTTCAATGTTAACATATATTCGCTCCGCAACTTAACTATTTTATTATCTCCAGAACTAAGTCGTGGCAACTTTATACGTTTCTTTTATGTACTTAGTCACGTTATAGTCGTCGCCGCAACACGCATAACGGGGTTTGCAAACACCGCGCATCGAGTGGGTTTTAATTATGTACTTAAACACGTTAATGTCAGCGTACGACCCTGCCGCAACGCGCGGGTCATATTTTCTAGTTATTTATTAAAATGTAAAAAATGGGAAATGAAAAAGTTTACGAGTCAAGCCAACCCCACACTGAAAATTTTTCCACTTTGATCCGTTCGTTTAGTTTTGCCATCATGTTGATGCCCCAAAAACAAATAACAAACCTCATGAAATCACCAAAATTTTAAAACAGAATCCAGGAACAATGATGTACAAAGCACAGCCTCATGCACCAAGACTCTTCGCTAGTGAGGGTTCGTGCCCAAATGATATGAGTATGAAGATCCAAGCATTATGAATGAGAGACAGAATTAAAGATTGATAAATTATATTCTTAAAAGTTGAAGTTGAAGATCTAAATTGGCTATAATTGTAAACCCGATAATCAAATTTACATTTTGACTACTTACTTAAGCCGATGCAGATTCCTTGATCAGGGATGGAGGTGGTCTTGGTACAATGCTTTTTCTCCATTGCCGGTGGTCAAGCTTCCTTGACTGCCTCTTCCGCGCTTAACAGTCAGCATACGAGCAACCTATCATCAACTGATCAATTAACAAACAATAATGTATTTGTTGACAAAATCAGAAATACTGCGTCGGTTGTCTGTCACAATGGCGTCTAATCCATCCCTAACTCAATGATCAAATCAAAAGTAATACTTGTTTTCTCCTAATCCCTAGATATATCGGCTTTTTTTAACTAACCCTAGACATAAACCTACATGGTTGTCTTGTCTGTCACAATGGCGTCTAATACATTCGTTAACATTCAAACAAGTCCAGGACACCATCTAGAATTTAAACTTCTGTCTCAACAAGAACACACTGCTTATTTTAAACAATAAAATCTGATACATTTTGAGTACTAAAACTCAACAATATTCCTTAAATCTGTAAGGTTAAGAAGGTTAATGGATTGTAAAAAAATAAATTCACATTTGCAAACCATGAAATTGCAAGGTATTGAAAAAAAAATCATACCCTTTTACGCATCCGACGGAAATCACTGGACTTGAAATGATTCCTGGCGGACCTCTGAAGACGGAGCTCTCCCTTAAGATCAACAATTTCATCGTTGATTTCTTCAGTGGTTTTGGTTCTAATCTCTTTCAGTTCTTCTTCTCTCTTGGCCATCATTACAACAGATTGGCACAGAAGGGCGGGGGAAGGGAGAAGGTGCGAAATTCGGACGCCATTGAAGTAAGATTTGCTGGAACAAGTCTTGGGAATGGCGAAGGTGGAAGAAGAAGAAGAAGAAGCAAAGGAGAGGGTGAGCATCTTGGTTACTGGTGTCTCAGGGAATGGTTGGAGATATCATCGATTCGGGATATAATAAGATTATAACAGACAGGGTCGGGTCGGGTCGGGTCGGGTCATAATCAACAGCAAGTTTAGTTAGGCCGTTGTTTTTTGGTAAATTCACGGTGAAAATTTATATTTCTAAGATAAACTTGTTAGAGCATTCACAGCAGGTTTGGTATAAATCTATGAGTGAGTTTTGTATATTTTAATGAGTGGTTTAAAGTGGTTGTGAGTAGAGGAGAGAGAAAAGATATAAGGTTTTGTAAATATAAGGATAAAAGTAGTGGTTTTTAGTATAATTATAAGGATAAGGAGAGAGAAAAGTAGAGATAAAAGGTAGAGAAAGTAGTGTTTTTTAGTGTAATTATAAGGATAAAGATAAGAAATATAAGGAAGCTGCTCTGAATGCTCTTAGAGCATTCCCAGCCCGTTCTTTATACTTCGTATCCTTATCCTTATAATTACACTAAAAAACAATATTTTTTCTACCTTTTATCTCTACTTTTCTCTCTCCTTATCCTTATAATTATACTAAAAACCACTACTTTTATCCTTATATTTACAAAAACCTTATATCTTTTCTCTCTCATCCACTCACGACCATTTTAAATCACTCCTTAAAATATACAAAACTCACTCACATAATTATATCAAACGGGTTGTGAATGCTCTTATATTACTATTTATACTACTTAATACGTGTCACCTTCTGGTGCATTTTTATCATGATTTTTCCACCTCTCTTGTTATATTACTATTTATATTTTTAAATATTTAATATCAATCTAATTATGGATACGTTTTATTTAATTATAGATTGTTATTGTATCATTAAACAAATGAATTTAATATGGATTACCATTTATCAATTACATAAAAAAAAATTTAGGACCAAGTTAAAAAAGAGTTTTAAAAATTAACTTAATTTAATTTATAACTGTCACATTAAAGTAGACATATTTTAACGAGTGTATGTGTTAAGAGATTACATTATATTTTATTCACACGGGGTTTTAAGAACGTAATTTTTTATTACTAATTATATAACATTATATTTATCTAACCCGTGGAATACACGGGATTTTAACCTAGTGTACGATAAAAATTTAATAGTATATACTTTATAATATGTTAAAACAAATATAATTTTATATATTTAGTAATAAAAAAATTATATATGTAAAAACTATAACATAATGTTAAAACATACACTCGTTAAAATATGTTTTTAAAATAATGTAACTTTGATGCTACAGTTGCAAATTCTGTTAAGTTAAATTTTAAAACATTTTTTTTTCAATTGAGTATTAATTTTTTATTTAATTGATAAATATTAATTCATATTAAATTTATGGGTACGTCTTTAAAAAATGTATATTAACGTGACAGATATAAATTATGTTAAGTAAATTTTAAAACATTTTTTTCAACTATGTATTAATTTTTTTAGGTTACTGATAAATATTAATTCATATTAAGTTCATTTGGTTAATGATATAATAACTATCCATAATTAAATAATAAGTATTCATAACTAGATTTATATTAAATATTTAAAAATATAATGAATATCATTATTTAATAAGAGTGAGACGGAAAAAACATGTTAAGAATTAATCAGAAATACAACTTTTATTTATTAGTATAAAAATATAGACTAACTTGTAAGAATAGTTTGGTCATCGGGTTTTTTTCTTGGGTAACTCTTTTTTCTTTGTGTATAAAAGATGAAAAGTCGAGTGTTATTAAAAAAAAAAAAAACTGGTCTGGTGGTTGGAGCTGTTGCCTGCGAGCCATATGTTGTGGGTTTGAGTACCCTTTGGGTAGTTTTTCTAAGCGATTTTTTTGTTTTTTTTTCTTTTAGATATATTTTTATCTTTTCTCTATTAATTTTTTATTTTTTCTTGGTTTTTATGTTTATTTGGTTTTTATCTTTCAAGTTACATTTATTCACGTGGTCTTCGCTTCCAGGTTTCATTAAATTTCTTTTAGTTTACGTTTTTCGTTATTATGAGAACTTTTTCGTCTACTTAGAAAAACTTTTTTTCGAGAACAAGAGATGTGTAAGTTTATGCATGATCAAAAGTCTACTAAACTTGTTATGTTTGTATAGATTTTGTCATGATTTAGAAAAACACCAAAAAAAAGTAGTCACTAAACTCTTCAGTTTCTTTCATTGATTATTGATTTTTTAATATCAATTTGTGCATTTAGGACTTTAACCTGCTTTCGGATCATTCACCTTTTTACTTTTATTTTGTTTTATATTGGATTGTTACTTGAGTTTGCATGAGGACAGGTAAAGTTCAAGTAATTTGTGGGTTTTCTTGGAGGATTTTAACGAGGTCAGATACAGAGGGGTTGAATTCTTAATTATATTCGTTAGGGGTCGGTATCTTCAATGAGTTCATTAACAATGCGGGTGTTTTGGAGTATTCTTTGGGTGGAAAAATTTTTACTTGTTTCACGAGAAGTAAAAAGAGTAAGATTGATCGGTTCCTTGTTTTGTGACAACTTCATGAAGAGTTGGTCTAATGCATGTTTAATTCAAGCTCAAAACTTTATGGTTATTGAAGGTAATTGGTTGGTTCGTTGATGAATGTTCATATTGTTAATATTTATTCTCCACAAGAGCTAGCGCGTAAATCTCAATTGTGGAATGATCTTTTGGCTATTAAAAGCAATTCTTGTAATTAGGATTTATGGGTTTTCTTGGGGGATTTTAACGAGGTCATGTACCCTACGGAGAGGTTAAATTCTCAATTATGTTCGTTAGGGCCCGTATATTCAATGTTATCTTTATTGGTGAAGGCTCTTTGACTAACTTCAAGAATTTGGCTCGGATTCTTCGGTGCTTTTATTTTGCTTCTAGTCTGAAAGTTATTTATAATAAAAGCAATATTTATGGTGTTGGTTTAGAAGATGATAGGATGAATGCTCTTTCCTCGATGCTCCATTGCAAGTCAGGTGTGTTTCCGTTTAGTTATTTGGGGATTACTATTGGAGCTAATATGAATCACATTAAATATTGGGATCCGGTTATCGGAATTTTCAAATCCCGGCTTTCAACTTGGAAGGCTAAATCTTTATCTTTTGGTGGGATATTAACTTTCATTAAAGCGGTTTTAAATAGTCTTCCTTTATAACATTTCTCATTGTTCAAGGCTCCAATTTATGTTATTGCATCTTTGGCTAAAATTAGGAAAAGGTTCCTATTGTCGGGTTCGAATTGAAAGGGGCAAATTTATGGGGTTTCTTGGGACAAAGTGATGGCTCCTAAATGTAAGGGCGGATTGGGAATTGGTTCGCTTAGGGATATGAATATTTCTCTTTCAGCTAAATGGTGGTTGAGAGAGAAAGATGGATCTACTTCCCTTTGGTTTAGAGTTATTGTTTTGATTCATGCTAACACTCGGTCGAATACTCCTTTGCCTTTAAAACCGAGCATTATAGGCACTTGGAAGAATATTATGGCTATTGATGGTGATTTTACTAAATGCAATATCGATCTTCAAAATTATTTGGTAATTTGTGTGTCCTTTTCTACCAAAGATCTTCGCAGCAAATTAGAGAGACGCTATGATTTGATTCCTTTTACATGGTTTAAATGGGATTCTTGGGTTCCTATTAAAGTGATTTTTTTGGTTGGAGTCTCTATGGATCGTCTTCCTACTCTCATGGCTCTTTCTAGAAGAGGCATAAATAATAGAGTTTTTTTACATATTCCCCCCTCTTAACCTCTTTAATAACACCCAACCATAAAAATCAATTACATATTTACCAAATGCTTACACAATTACCTAGTTACCCTTATATGTAAATTGATATATTTAGGAAGTGAATATATGTAAATAGTACTTTAATTGGTTCATTAAGGGTAAAATAGTAATTCAATAAGTCATTTTAAATGAATTGGGTAAATATGTAATATATAAGGTTTATGAAGGGGAAATATGTAATTAAAATTAGGGGTTGGGTAAATATGTAATAAATGAACTTAAGAAGTGAATATATGTAAATGACCCTATATTTTAATACGAAAAGAAAGTATATTTATGATTATGAGATTAATTTAAGAGTTACTTCCGCGTAAAAATAATGTTCATGTTTAGCTAAAGTTAAATATTTAAAAAAAAAAACAGTAAAAAACGATGATTTTTTTTCTCCAATTGTTACATATTTTCAAAAAAATATTTTCGACGTTTTTTTTTTTTCTTAAACTGACGAAAATATGTAACAAACATATCTTATTTTTTTTTTTTAGGTTGTTATATAGAGTTTTTTAAGGTTTTCACATATCAAATGAGTTTGTATTCTAGCAATCCCCGTTACACATATACTTATAAAAGACAATTTATTATTTATGTATGTTGAAATACTTAATCGAGAAGGCACACGCCACATCCTAGCAACTAGCGGGGGCCCTGATGCTCTGACTATCCAACCGACCCGGAGAACACGCGTTTTTTTTATATGTTGATGTCGCATGCAAATATACTCTGTATAATCACATAATTTCGAAATTTTACAAGCTTGTTAATTATTAGAATTAATTACACAGATGGCCCCTGTGATTTACATAGATTTCACTTTTGACCCCTAAAAATGAGAAATTACATGTTTGGACCAATAGTTTGCACACTTGTTTCACTTTTAGCCCCTGGAGTGGATGTCAGTTAAGTACATTTGAAATGACTAAAACACCCCTAATAATAAATATATATTATTAAAAGCATAAAATTAAATTTTAAAATAATATCTTTAATTAGTGGGGCCCACCTAACCTCAAAATTAAAACCCCTCCCCCACCCCCCTTTCTTCCCCACCTCCGCCACCACCGGCGTGAAGACATCTATGAAATAATGGATGGTAGAATCACCCACCTCCTACAAAGAAGCTTCATCTCGTTAACATAGGTGGTCGGAAAAGGGGACAGAATTCGGGGCATTTGAAATCGCCGGAGCTCCACCGAAAAACCATACGTGGCCGGAATATCGATTAAGACCTCAAACCGTCGTCCTCCCCGTCCCACCATCATCTCTGCCACTAGTCTTCACCGTCTGACCCGTTTCCGTTGTTGAGAGACCCAGCCATCGCCACCGCTGCTAGGGGCGAAACCCTAGCAGCCGTTTTCACCAAAAAAACGGAATGGGTTACAGCTCGCGATGGCATCCCCACCAGGCTCGTCGTCTTCTGTCGTGTGCCACCACCGTGAGCGCCGTCAAGGCCGCTGCCTTGCCTCCGTCTCTGCTTCCTTGAATGCCTAACCACCATCGCCACCATTTCCGTTGAAGCCGGCGGGTTCAATCAATGATCGTGGTCGGTGATTGTTAGAAGTGGAGGTTAGGGTTTGGGTGGGAGAGATGATGAAGAAGATGGTTGGGGTTTTGGTGGGTCCCACTTTTTGGTATTTGTTTTTATTATTATTTGGATATTAAAGGGGTATTTTAGACATTTTACACCAACTTAACGGTCAAAGTTAACTGACATCCAACTCAGGGGCCATTTATGTTACAAACGTGCAAACTATTGGTCCAAACTTGTAATTTTCCATTCCCAGGGGCCAAAAGTGAAATATGAGTAAACCATAGGGGCCATCTGTGTAATTAATTCTAATTATTATATGTAATTTTTGATTTGTTTAAAAAACATTTTACTTTGCTTACATACAATACAAGTACTCTAAACTTTATCTTTGAATGAATAAAATTTTAAAACCCAATAAAATATCTGATTATAAACTTTAAAAACTTAATTACGTAAAAAAAAATCTTGTTATATTTTAAAAATCTGAAAGGATCTTATCATGCAAAAATATGATTCTATTTACAATTTTCTTTTCAATCAAATTGACATATTTAGTGTCGTTTTATGGATTAGATTTTTTTACTTGATAACTAATAGTTTTATAGTAAACTTATTTGTTAATTTTTATCAAACTAAGTCACTTTCTTATATATATTTAAACCTTAAGTGTTTATTCAAAGATTAAATCGATAAACAAACACACAAGATTTGGTGAATAACTCACACACATTTATTACTTAAAAAATATCTTACAAAAACTGAATACATAATGTTTAATCATAACTAAGTTTTTATAAACTAACCTTAACTTGTTTTTTTTTAAAGCTAACTCCAAGTCCTGGGGGTTTTCTTGTAAAAGGTTTCATCCTGACTCATGCGGAGATCATAGGTTCGAATTATGAATAACCCTAACTTGTTAGCCAAGACATTATCAAATATAATAAAGCCATAATTGGAGTATGCAACCCCCTAAACCTATTAACACACTTAATAAGTTTCGTGGGTCCATCGGGTCGAGCCCTCCACCTATTACTGTTGGGCCTCTTTAGGCGTAAATTACCAACATTTATCTTATTCAATAAAGTAAAACTTAAAGAATCTAGTTGATAGATTAATGAAAGTGAAGAGGTAACCCCTGTCCCGGATTGCTTCACCCTGTTTTGAGGCCCAATATACAGAAATAAACCTATTGTGGATAGGCCCACCCTAAAGGCATCATGAAAAAGCCCTATTAGGGCTAAAAAACCAAAACCCTATCGAGTGAGTGTTTAGGACGCAACAAAAAAGTTGGTTTTTAATCCAACATGAAGTTATTAACCCAAGAAATATGTAAAAAGCCACTTCTTATACAATTTATTATTTTTATGTGTAAAAAGCCCATAAATGATAATATAAGTCAAATAATTATTTTTCATTTTGGTTATCGTGTGGAAGTGAGAATAAGCACCGGCTTACAAATGGGTCCATGGTCGGCATCCAACGGTCCCAACCCGGTCCATCATGTAAGTCTTGGTCTACCAATCAACCACTCTCAAGTCTCAATCATTTCTTAAATAAAGCCACTATGACGCTAATCAAACAAATTATTATCATTTTCACTTACGCGTATAATATTTGGAACGGGGTTATGTTCATACTACTCATTCATTTCACTTTTAACCAAACAAATGAATAAACACAAGCACATAAACGAAAATGTGTTTATAATCATGTTCATTTGTTAAGAAAGTAAACTTGTTCATGTTCATATATGTTTGTTCCTTAAAATTCCGACCAAACATAAACGAAGATAAATTGTATAAATCCAATTGATAATTTGAAGAGGTGACAATGCTAGTCTAGAGTTCTTAATGTTTAAATGTCAGCGACTGATAGTTTAAATCTTTTTGGCTTCCTGTGGTTGAAATGGGTTGATGTCCCTTGTTGAGGCGTCAGTTGTCGGGGTTGGGCCTTCGAGTCGTGCAGACCGGATCTAGCCCCTCCCAAACTTTACCTGGAATTGCAACATTAAAAAAAACCGTTAGAACAGGTCCTGAGGTTTCCTCAGGCATCAACCTCCAATGCTCAAGTCAGTACGATATATGAATATAGATTATCTATGTAGCATGCATGTAAGAAGAATGTAGAAAAAGATAGTAAGAGAGAAATGTTGGTTGAGTCAAGAATGAGGCAGAATGGGTGTAGAGGAGGTCCCTATGGATAAGGAGAGGCCTTCTCGTAAAGGTAGGGATGACGAAAAAAAACAACCCCGAGCCTGGCGGGTATATCATATTCAAACCCGATGGGTATGGGATTAGTTTTAAATTAGGTAATACCCGGCCCGATTACCTGAAACCACATACCCATTTACCCGAACCATATAACCGAAATTTTAATTTTTGTTTTTATTTTCTCTTAACCCGTGTCTATTAATGCTTCATTTTAGTATGTTATTTATGTAGAAAAATAATTTTCTTTTTGATTATTCATATTTGGTATGTTGTAAAGCATATATATAAAATCATATTAAAACTATAATGATATTATTTACTTATGATGACGCTTATATGTATGTAATGTATCATATTTTAATTTGTAATTGTTGTTAATAAAAAAAATATACAAAAAATTATAATGGTTACAAAAGAAATGTACTTGGAAATCCCAACAGAGACTTTTTTTTAACAAACTAATGGGTATGTCCGATACCCGACGGGTAATTACTCGACAAATACCCAACATTTATTGGGCCGGCTATGAGGTACGATTTTACTAGGGGTGTGCAAAAAAACCGAAAACCGAAGAAAACCGAAATCCGAATCGTATCTGTAACCGAAAAAACCGAAGCGGATTGTGAATTCGGTTTTCGGTTCGGTTAACGGATATACCTTTTTTTTTAATTTGGTTTATTCGGTTTGTTTGGTTAGACATATTTCCAATTCGGTTCGGTTTATTCGGTTGAATTCGATTTATTTGGTGTATTCGGATATACTTTCCTTTTGAGATCGGTTTATTCGGTTCGGTTAGAAAAGTTTCCAATTCGGTTCGGTTAGGTTAACGGATAAGGGTTAAAAAAAAATCAAAACCGAACAAACCGAATCGAACAAACCGTTAACCGAATCGATAAACACCCCTAGATTTTACAACTGAATAAGGCTGTAAGGGACTGAGATTACTAATAACCGACCCAAACCTGGCCCATATCCCTATGTATAGGAGAGAGTGTGGGTCAAGTTAGGCTCAATAAGCCAGATCTCATTTCGGCTTAAGCCCAAGTATGATGCCATATCCAGACGACATACATCATCAGCTCACAAAATAACCTATATCCATTTTTATGAATATGATCCTAACTCTCAATTTTTGTAGTTGGAATTGTTAAGTTGTATTCTACTCCATTGTGAGACCTCATTCTTCACTAAGTACTTGGTTAGTGCTACCATTTGAATATAATTAGTATATTCTTTTATCTTCGATATCTTTCTCTATAAAGATCATATTTGCACGAATCATATAGTTTTAACGACTATTCAATCCATAATTATTTAAGTTGTTTGATCATCACCGCCCTTAGCTAATTGCTAACCACAACGATTTCTATAAACATAACAAATGGTCATTCGTGTCGGTTTAGGAGGAGTATATTTGCAAGATATCAACCGCGATAAATCTTTGAGAGACATGGAAAGGAAAACGGGTTATAAGTTATAACGAAGAAGAGTATGAAAGAGTAAAACTGCATTTTCTAAAGTGTAGTTATAAAAGAGAAGAGTAGAGTTTTTGTTTTAACTCAGTCCCATTTTTTATACGATAAATGACCCCTTTTTATTGAAAGTTAGTTCACCCACATCAATCTCGTAAAAATATAGTATTTCTAAGTAAAAATATTAATTGAAAAATACCTTATTATGTATGCCAGTAGTGCCCAGTATGATGTTAAAAACGGTTCAGAGACCAAGTAAAAAAAAATATATATAAAAACCAATTAATCAAACTAAAATAAAAAAATAATGCACCAGCCGGGAATCGAACCCGGGTAATCGAACCCGGGTCTGTACCGTGGCAGGGTACTATTCTACCACTAGACCACTGGTGCTTGTTAATATAACTCTTGCGACAAATGTACAAATCTGTGTTGTAAACATTTTATTCAACTTCTTGAGAATGATTTTATATTTTTAGTGTTTATTTCGATGAATCTTTTACTCTGAATCAATTAAATTACAAATTTCGATAAACATTTTATTCTACTTTATGTTTTTAAATCGATAAATTTATATGAAGTGGATACACTTTTTGGTTTGTGTATATAATGACTACATAGGTAAAATTTTGTCTGATATGAACATTATCGTATGAACAATAGATATATTCATGATCTTTGCTGGTAATACTTTTCATAAATAAATATATGTTAAAGAATATCAGATTTTAGAATATGAAATGTCTAATAGTCTTGAAATACTATTTGGGGGTAAAACATGTCGTTGACAAGTTGAACCCGGAAACTTTATACGAACCCGCACACAAAATAAACTCAAAACACACGAGCCCAAACACGTCTCACGAATTTACGGGTTAACCGAGACATAACCCCTTTCTCAACAAAAACAAGAAGATTATTGTAAAAAAGATAAGATGAAGAGTTTGTTGAAACAGGTGATAAAAGAATATAAAATTCTAAAAGGGTTAAAAATATTTCTACACTATCTTTACTCAAGTACCAAATGAACCATACCAACAACAAATGTGTTTTTGTCTACTTACACTTTGACCTACCCATCAACGTTAGAAATTTATATTCTTTTGTTGATCATATACTCTCTCAGGTTATTCTATGCCTACTTCTAATAATCGTCGCCCACCGGAATATTAAGATCCGGGAGGACAAAACCGTCATTTTTCTTTCCTTTCGTAGACTCGTTTATGTCAGAACTCGCTAACACTTGTGACTTCATGTCATCCTGAAACCAAAATGCAACTTCTAATTGTTAGATAAGAATTAAGAGATGGTTTCAACTTATTTACTTATTAATGGGTCGAATTCATGTGTGTCTTATCTTAATGGATCAGATAATAAAGGTTTGCTAAAAGCTATGGTTTTTAAAATCGGATTGGATATAGAACCTAACCGCCTTACTGGTCCACTGGACGGATCTTTCGAACCGGATGATATCATGAGTAATATAAAAATTAAAACTACATGTATATGTCTAATTTAAAACAAAATATGAAAATACTATAGTTTTTGTGTGGATTTGTAATTTTAATAAAATATAAAGAAAATAAAGTATGGAGTATGTCAGTCTACTATACTGAATTAATCAATAAATGTTCTTGGACTGACCTGGTCCGACCAACCAAGCCGGTCCGATTCTGAAAACACAAAGGGGACATGTTAAAAAGTTATATAGTGTTGTTTTTTAACCATAATTAATGCTTTAACTCTTTGTAAAAAATCTTTACAAAATGGATACGATTAAACCAAACCCGACCCGACCTCCGACCCATACAAAAATGACCCATTTTAACCAGTACCCTTGTGACAACTTGACCAATTGGTCAAACTTGCCCAAAGACATTAAATTTAACTGATTTATATCATGTGAAATATTTGTTTTACCTTCATCTTCTTCAAGCTTTCATTGTCCTTTCTCTGTTTCAGGCATGTAGCTTGTAGGCTTGCTAGTTGCTGCATCAAATAAACAAACTAAAATCAGCATACAATCCCCAAAAAAAAGTCAAAGTCAACGGGTATACGACTCGAATTTACGTACCCGTTTCAATTGCTTTCTTTCTTTTAATAATTTCGTCTCGTCATCTCTAAGTTCAACCAACGTCTACAAACAATATCAAAAAAACCATATAAACAAGATCTCAAAAAATGTATACATGACATTTGGGAATCTGAAAGAGTTACCTTCTTCTTTCTTGGCCTTTTTGTTGGTGTTGTTTCATTTGACCCGTTAACCTGAAAAAGTCAAACAAGAAAATGGTAATTAATCAATTGAAAGTTACGACCGGTTGTTAATGGCATTAGACTATGATAATAACATATAAGAACATTAATAGTCTAATAGTTCTATCATTCGGCATGCTTGTCACATCATGCACATTGTATAATGTCGTACACGTCGTATAACTTTGTAAGTGGTCACATCAATTATTTATTTGTTAGTCAAACACATCATACAAGTCGTATGATTTGACGAGCACCATCTTATACAAGCCATGTAAAAAATCATACGGTTCGTATGTTAGTGTCTCTTTCACTTATATATATAAATAAAATTCACAAAATAAAAAGAAGGGTTAAATCTTTGATTTCCCCGACACATAGATGACAGCTATGACCTACAATATGCTTGTGTTTGTCTTATTTGAAAGGCAATATATTTGTTTTGTACATGTAGAAACCAATGACTGGCTTAGCATCAAAGTCAAACACCCTCCCAAAAAAAATAGTACTTAGAAAAAAAAGTGTCACTAATTTTCCTGTTTTATTATTATCTTAAGCTTAAAAACTCATCTATCACAAGGTTTCAATAAATTCAACTTATTATAAATGATCAATTTCTATAAAGATTTATATATTAGATTTCATCAGTCATTGATAAAATAAGAAATAATGAATATTTAAGAATTATAAATAATAAATAATGAAGACTTAAAAATTATAAATAACAAATAATAAAGATTTAAAAATTATATTTTAAACTAAGATATAATTAAAATATTCTAATAATTTAGTAAGTTTTTAAAAAACATTATAATAAATTTTAAATATTTAGTTATTTAAAATTGTTATTACTTAATAAAAAGATGGTTATTTAATAAAAGAGAGATGCAAAAAACAAAAATCTAAACTCACTACAAATCGACCTCACCGTGTCAGCAAGAAAATGGTAACGATAAAAACAAATCGAAAATAGGTTGAAAACAATGGATAAAGAATACTATTTACATAAATTTTGTTGTAACTAACACGTAATCACATCTATATCTATACTATATAATAAATAAAGGTTTTGGTGTGACACGTGTCACTTTCTGGTGCATTCTCAACATATTTTTCCCGTCTCTCTCTTATTTATTAATGATATTAAATGATACTATTTTAAGTATTTTCTATAAATCTATTTATGGAAACTTATTAACCAAATACATTTATTACAAATTAACATTTATCAATTACATAAAAAAGGTTAATACCCAGTTGAAAAAATGTTTTAAAAATTAACTTAATGTAATTTATAATTGTCATGTCAAATCACAATTTTTAAAAACATATTTTGACGAGTGTATGTTGTAACATATTACATTTTATTCAACGCGTTTAAAAAAAATATTTTAAGTATATAACATTATATTCATATTACCCGTGTATTACACGAGATTCTAAACTAGTATATAATCACTCAAATTTGAACCAACAATCACGTAGAAATCATAGTTTGATCCAGTCATGAGAAAACAAAGAATAAATAACCTCAAATTTGTCTTACTCCTAAATCTAGAAACAAGAATCTATTGAAGACATATAAAAACTCCAAATTTGAACCAACAATCAACAGTCAACTACTCAACTTTTCACCCTTGATGTGAACCAAGTCTTTTGAATACACAATTATCTAATGTACGGTATGTATGTACAAGGTAACCAACTTTTAGGAAAGAATAATAAAATAAAAAGTTATATAATCGGCTTATATATCATTTAAAAACTGTATTTTGTAAAATAAATAACCGCCTTATGTATAATATTTAAAGCAAAAGGTATATCTGTACGTGCCGGTCAAAATAGAAAAATGACAGACACAATCTAAACCGTAGAAAATGTAAAAAGAACATCTTTACTTTTGACTTGGTCAACCATTACTTTTTCCCAATAAAATATTTACTCCAATCACATGGAATTTTTTTTAAACGACCCATATGACTAAAAGAAAATAAAAATGGACAAGCAGATACTGTTGCACGTGAATCCCGAGATCCCGCGACACACTGGATTAAAACCCTTCTTGTTCCACACACCCAATAAAGTTCACACAACTACTCGCACCAAAACACACACTCACACTTGCCACGAAAACACGCCATTCATAGAACTGGCATATATCCACTAACGAAATGACATATATACCCCTAACTGTATGCTACATTTACAGTTTTGCCATTTGGGTGAGTGGCATGGCATTCGTCTTTTTCAACCAAATCTAGATAGGTATTGACTTTGACAGTTGGTGTCCACGAGTCATGAGTTTTTGAACCACCCGGTACCAAATTTTATAAAAATGACTAAAATACCCTTTTATACGAAGGGTATGTTTGTAAAAACGTTAAAAAAAATGGAAAATTGTGTAACGATGGCTTCTCATTAGAAGATTATTTAATAATTAATAACTCATGGGTGTATAAAATTAGAGAAAAAGGTAATCCATAAAGGTAAGCTCATAGGGGTAATTTGGTCAACAGTGAAAAAATGTTGGAATTGATGGTATCGGAAGTACACGCCGGCAAGATCTTTTTCATGATTAATAAATAATTTATAAAATATCAAAACTAATTACATACAATCGATATATAAATAATATTAAAAATAAGCAATCACTATTTTACCTGGTCACATTAGTTAACGAATATAATAATATCCAATGAATAATATGAAAAAATAAATATTGACACTAGTTTTGATCAAGGTGATTTTGCGTGGCACGAGGATATAATGGTAATTTCGGAAACCGAAAAACCGGTAAAGTGGGGTGTGTGATCTGACAAAAATCCTAAACAAGCGACCCGTAAATTAAGCGACCTACGAGGGGTATTATGGTCATAATAACCAACCCCATCGAGTGACACGAGAACCAAATGGGATGGATAAACCACGCGCCCCCGTGTCATACTAAAAACCAGCTCAACGACCAAAAACCAGAACGAACAAAACGACAACGTATAGATTGCAAACGACTAAACGAGTTCATCTGCATACAAACCTTAGATCCAGACATATCGGCGCCGTCATGAACCGGCCGGCTGGACTCCTCGACACCGCCACCGCCGCCGCCGCTGGCGGAAGTGGCACCGCTCCACGACAGCGGAGTGGTGGGGCTAGCTCTAGCGGCGGGGGATTTCTTACCGGCGGCAGGTGGTGAGGGTCTAGAACGACGTTGACGGATGGTCCAGGATTTAGGTGGCGGTGGCGGAGAGGCGTGGCGGAGTTTGAAGAGGACGTGGACCACAAGGTCGGTGTCGTCCATGGCGGATTTGATCCAGTTATCGTGAGTCATGGTGGATAGGGAGAATGGTGGTGGTGGTGGTGGTGGCAGAGAGAAAGTAGGGGAAATAAATAATAATGGGGTTATTTAGGGGTGGGCTTTATATGAATTTATTGTGTGTGTGTGTGTGAAGAAGAGTACACATGGTATTTGTTGGTGTGGGAACGAATGGGTGGAGCTTGGTGTGATTAGGGTGGGACCCATATAGAGTTGACACGTGGAACTAACCGCCTGCTGCCTTTTTTTTCCTTCTTTGTTTCAGTTTTAGTTTGTAAATAGAAAAGTTGAGGGGTGTAACTTGTAAAACTTTCTTTTACAAGGTTTTAGTGAAATATTATTATCGATAACATTTCCTATATTATATTGTCGGCTTGTTAGGAAGGGAACTAGCACTCTAAAGATAGCTACTCTTGGTTTTTAACAGTTGACTAAACTGCCTTTCGGTCGCCTCACCAACGCCTTCTCTCCCCATCTGTCGAATTTTTCCATTCTCTCCCGTTGGGAGAAGGGATCGATTACCTTTCTTAGTTCTTAGCTAAGGTAAGTCGTTAGTCACAATACTTGGTCCTCATCGGACCGCTTGCCACGTGTCAGTAAAAAATTAGTTGTTTTAAAAAAATGGATTTCCGTTGCCTTTATATATAGTTATGTTCACATTTAGTAATAAAAGCTCATCCGACTTGGCTTCTAAAGCTCAACCCTTCTTCCTCGTAACCTAGGTTCGAATTTTTTAGCCTGATTTTTTTTCTTTTTCTTTTTTCTCTATTTTTTTTCCTGTTTTAGTTAGTATATTTTTAAAACTCTATTTCGTTTAGGTAGGACCGTGTTGAGTTTACTTTATTTTGACCTCTCCATGCATTATGGTTTTTCAAGCGGACGTTTTAATATTTTACGCATTTGGTTTCTCAATCACAGGTTTAGTTTTTGTATCGTTGAGGGCTTCATGCCACAAAACGCGGGCTGGAATCCCACTAGTTGTTTTAAAACTTGAATAATATCATGTTTAATTAGTTATATATATATATATATATATATATTATATTTGTGACATAAGTGTCTTTCTCTTATATAAAGGAGATTTAAAAAAAAAAAAATTATATTTTAGAAGCAATTTTAATATTAAAAATCCATCATCAATTGTTCTCTGGGTTACAAAATTCTATCAAGTTTTAGTTAACTATAACTCTATAAAAAGGTCAAGAGCGGATTTTTATATAAAACAAAAGGGATAGCATGTAACTATATGGGGGATCTTGTTCGTATGGGCATACTAATAAAAGGATTTCTATTTGGTTTTCATATACACACAAACTTCATCATCTGACTCAGTTGATGTGTCTTCTTGAACACCGTATGACGTGTTTTTAGTTTTGTATACTCAACCAATTGGATTGTACTGAGTTAAAAAAATGTTTTGGCTGCTTTATTCTGCTACATGTTTTATTAGATTTAATATGTAACTAGTGTAAAACACTAACAAGTTGGTCCAATCAAAATGGACATAAGACTATGTGAACTTCCAAACTCCAAACTACCTATCTAGCATATGGGAGTTGATATTCGACCATTAGTGGCACGTCAAGAAAGAAACATTAACTTTATAGTGAGCCTAATAATTCCATGTGAAGTGTTAACCCAAACGATTTAAAAAAGGTATTTGTGAACAAGTGAATATTGACACGCTTTTAACTTGTAAAATTGTTGAATCCACGCCCTATAACCATCTATCAATACCAACATCTGCCTCTAGGCACAAACCTTTAGATCCAAGTTTTGGTCCCAACTCTATTGTTAATTGAACAATTGCAACATATTTCAATAGAGTATTTGAGGATATTACTCGTTTAAGTTGTGATTCGAAACAAACGAACAATATAACCAGAAAGAATATTTTTTTACACAAACTCTCATTGATACATACATCAAAAACTAACAACCATACCAATGACTCAAAGTTCTAATACATTAACATCACAAACCAACCAAGTTAACGTAAAATAATTACACAAGTTAACCAAAAACTGCAAACATAACAAAACCAATTTACAAAATAACAATGTATCAAGAAACATATTAAACAATGCAACTAAGTGAAAGGGTGACACCCTAATCGATATAGGACCGGACCACCTCATCGTCTAGCATCAAGATTACAAAGTAAGGAAATGTCAAGAAATGGTCTGAGGGTCGTGTCGATCCACAACAAGTGGGGACCACATGTAAAGTAAACTAACCAATTATAAACAAAATCTGATACAGCAAAGGGCAACATGATATGTCTGAAATAACCATCTATATGACCAAACAATATATATACCACTGTAACAAAGATGAAAGGTATCGATACCGAGAAACTCTCACTCTATTCATATACTTTTCGTGTCAACAGAAACTTATTCTCATGATAGAGTCGGGTTACAGAAAGAACCCTTATATGTGGCGAGACTAACCTATGTTATATTATATTATATTATATACCATATGTCTATATTTAAAGACCATGAAGGTGAATAGTGTTTATTTTGTCTTGTAGTGTTTTTTTTTTAATTTTGTGTGTGTGTGTTTTTTTTCCATTTTTTTAATGTTTTGGTTTAGATTTCCAATTGTTGTGTCTGTATCTGCGTTTGGGTTTCTTGACGCTACGTTTTCAGGTTTTACGATGGAATGACGTTCGCTTTTACAAAGGAGTACACTTTATGGTCTGTTTGGTATGGGGTAATGGAATGAACGAGGTAATTGAATGAACGAATGAATGAAATGGACCATTCCATTCCATTGTCTTGTTTGGTTACCATGAGGAAATGGAATAAATCATTACTTTATGTTGTTTGGTAAGCTAAAAAAGACGAAGGAATAAAATCGGTGGTGAATGGCGGAGGTGATGGTGGGTGGCGGTATTGGGAGGTGGTGGGTGACGGCGTCGGTGGGTGATGGCAGCGGTGGTGGATGGTTGTGGGTGGGGTTGGAGGTAGCAGTGGAAGGAGGTGGTGGTGGTGGTGGTGGAGAAGGCGACAGTGGTGGTGGTGGTGGGAGGTGGTGGTGGGTCGTGGTTGCGGTGGTTGCGGCGATGGGAGGTGGGGGTGGGTGGTGGCGGTGGGGGGCGTGGTGGCGGCGAGATATGGCGGTGGGTGGCGGCGGCGGCGGCGGCGACGGTGGTGGTGGGTGGTGGAGGCGGTGGTGGGTGGTGGTGGCGGGTGGTGGTGGGTGGTGGTGGTGGGTGGTGTTTGGTGGTGGTGTGGTGGTAGGAGGGTGTGATGGTGATGAAGGGTGAAAGTGGGGATGGAATGAAAAAAAAAACAAGGGGGTGGATGGAATGAATTTGAGGGATTTAGAGGGAATGACATTCCTTGCGGAATGGGTGATTCCATTCCATCGTACAACCGAACACCATTTTTTTCATTCCCTTGTAATCGTGCATTCCATTCCACCTCTCATTCCTTCATACCAAACGCTACTTTAGGGTTTTACGTTTGAGTGACAACTTTTATAACATGTTTTTGTATTTGCGTTTGTGTTCGGGTTACTTGATGCTACACTTTCGGGTTTTACGGTGGATTGACGTTCGCTTTTACGATGAGGTACGTTTTATGGTTCTCTAACAGAATGATAGACGTTACAACGTGTTTTTATATATGTATTTTGATACTTGAAATCGTCCCACCGCCGCAACGCATGACGGTGTTAAATTAAAACAAGAATAAAACCCTGGAGACTGAACAAGAGAGGGCCCCAAGGCCCCAAACGTCCCTTTACCTTTTATTTCATCCACGACTACCCCGTGTTCATTTCTCCGCCGTGACTGGTGTCGCCACCGCCGCCGTCGTCATGAACTCCATCCGTCGAGCAATCACCGCGGAACGGAAACGCCTCATCAAACTCTCCCCTGCATCAATCCTCCAACAACAACACGTTTATTCCTCTAGCACCAGTAGAAGCACATTACGAGCTCTCAATTCCTCGAAAATCAGAGCTCCGAGAACACCAGCACCACCGCCTTCGAAACCTAATCCATCATTAAACGACGCCGTTACGAAGGAACCGGTGACATGGCCAAAACCTAGCGAGATTCCGTTGCAATCGAAGGTGGTTAATTCGGTGAATCTGATTGGGCGAGTTAAGATTCCGGTTCAGTTTGAAGCTTCTTCTGATGGTAAAAGCTGGGCCGGCACTATCATTGCGCAAGATGATGGCTCTGAATCATCCAGTTCTCCGACGTCGTTCTGGTAGTTATACTACATTTAATTTCTATTGTATGATTGAATGTGAATGAAATTGGTTTACAGCTTTGGTAAACTTGGATTGAAATCATTATATTTCACCTTTTGTTGAGGAAATACAAAAAAGAATTAAAAAAAAACTAGAACTCATCCAAAATCCCTAATTATTGCAAACTGCAGTGTTTTATTGAGAAAAAGAATTATTCTATTTGCAACAAAAAACTAGGTATGATGAGCTAAAACCTTTTTGAGCTAACATTGCTAAGTATATAAAATTTATAAATCACAAATAGAACAAAAGTGGGTGTTTAATCTGTTATATATTTTATATCAAACTTTGCACTTGAAAACGACTCGGGTTACATGGGTTGGGTAAGGCTCTTTCTCATCGGGTATAGCAATCACATGAGATGTAACACCTTTATTCGTGTTTTTACACATTGTTTGGCTTACATGTGCTTGTTGTTTCTTTTGAGGGGATATAAACCACCTTGGGTATGTATGTCTTAAGTGTTGTGGTTTTTTTGGTCTCCTATCCATATTCAGGACTTTTTTGCTTGATTATTTTGGAATTTGGATATTGACCTTAACCATTAATCCAGTCCAATTATCCTACCTTAACAACTACCAAAAGATAGGAATTTGTACCTTAAAACAGTCTTGAAGAGTGGGTACATGTGAAATGCTATTGAAGATTAACTTCATTTATTGGATATATGATGCTTGATTCAATTGTTGTACGGAAATGCAGTATTGCAGTGTTAGAGCTAGATCACATTGGTCACCTAATTTTTTGGCCGTAAAACTTTTTTTTTGTTGATTCATGGACTAAAAAGAGCCTTAATAGGTTCACAGTTCACACAGATTTCTAAATTTCACTTCAATATCTTTGTGTTTTTCATGGTTATACATCATATACATTGCTTGTACAATGTCTTGTATATCGTGACTGTACATATTTGTATATTGCAATGGTGTTTATCTTTAACATTTCTAGACTATATATTTCTCTTACTTTTCTGTTTATTTGTTCCTTGTTCTTTCTTTAATACAGGATTCCAGTAATATTTGAAGGTGACATGGCACATATTGCAATGTGCCATCTGAAGGAAAAGGATTATGTGCATGTAGCTGGTCATTTAAGTGTGGATGTCCCACCATTTAAATTAAGTGAAGTTCAAGCTAATGTCCAGGTACAGTGGTAAATCAAGTGTTTTGCATTTGTGAAACTTTAATTCACTTGCAGCTTAACTGGAGATGGACACACTTAGCAGAAATACTTATATTCTTTAAAACCCATGTGTATGACTAGATATAATAGTGGTTTTAAATTCGTGTGAGCCACGTTTGGAGCCTTTGAAAACCTTTGATTGTAGGCATCATAAATAAGCTCTTAATCTGCTTCAAATCGTTCGATCATTTCCGTTGATCCAAATTAGAGCTACATGTCAACCGTTAATACAAATCATAACCGTTGTGTGTTTTTAATGAAATTAAAAGAAGGGCTCTAAAATATAGGAGATAAAGCACATGCAGTAGAACCATCTCTAACGATCCTTTATAGCCATCCAAAATTCCCAACCGACATTCTACTAACTTTCCCAATTCCTTTAAAGCCAATTCCCTTCGCCTTTCCAATAAAGTCAAAAGTTGAAACTAAGATATACGCAAAAAGATCATTCTTCTCTTCTCTATGTAGACATGTACTATTTAACTAGGAAACATGATATGAATGATGCTATCATATGATTGAACAATGGAGAAATTAGGAAAGAGGAAAGAATTTCATTAGTCAGTGGTATATAATATTCTCTTACATCAAAATAACTACCTCCTCATACATATACCATACACCTGTCCCTTTTCTCCATTCCTTCCTAGTGATGGGCTGCTCTTCTAAGGTAGTGGGTTGCTTCTTCTGTACAGCAGTGGGGGCTCTTTATCAAAAATCTGTACAATATGAGCGGTGTTCACACATAAATACAATGTTTCATCATCATATAAATTTAATTTCTTTTTCTTCATTTTAATTTTTTTTACCCATCTTTTGTCGTATATATATTTCATAAATTTATATTCATTTGCTTATTTCCTGTTTCTTCTGTTTACGACTTAATATATTTTTAATAATTTGTTTAATGAATATGATGTATTTTAGGGTGAATGATGAGGAAGAAGCAGAAATTTATTTCAATCACATTGTACTTGAAATAGGGCAGACTTAATTAAACGTTTCTTAATATTATTACCACTTTCAACTTTTTAAGATAAAAGAAAAGATAATAGGAATAGTCACAACAATAGATATCTAAATAAGACATGGTTACGTTGTAAGAGCATTCACATCAACTTCTTCATCTCCATTTCTATAATTTAACTGAATATCATATTTTTTCAAATTTGTTTTAACCTCCCACATTACATTCTCTATCTCTATCTCTATCTCACTCACATACACTTATTTTATTATTTTTCTCTTTCTACACACTCACAAAGAGAATCTATATTTACTAAACTATAAAATTTAAAGATAGAGATGGAGATAAAGATCCTGGTGTAGGTTCAAAATAGAAGAAAACTCTAAATAATAAAGATGGAGATAGATATAGAGATCCTGATGTGAAGGCTCGAATCTCTATCTGGCATCTGATAAGAAACTTATTGTAACTTTTTTAAGATGGAAGTGCTCTCAGTTAAGATCTATGTTTTAGGTTGATTAACCTTGGTATCATTTTAAATATTGTATTTGTATTCATTTTAAAACAGTAGACCTCAGTACTGCATGCATACTTGTTCTTTTCTAATCTTTAATACATTGTACACCACTATTCCAATATTTTGGGATGTTAACTATACAAACTATCAGGTTTTATCTGTCCTTGAATATATGCAAAAATTTCAATTGAATTATTTAGGCCATTTGTATGTTAGAAATGAGTCAAATTCATGAGGCTATATAATATATCTTCTATATCCTAGGCCAAAACGTTAATAAATGAAACATATACAGAAGCTTCTAAATTGCATATATGCTTTTACAAGCACCACAAAAGAAATCATTATTTTGGAAATTTGATGGCTGTTGTATCTTACTAGGAAAAATTCAGCTCAGAATTATTACTGCAAGCTCTCTTTTGCTGCCTCTTCTATTTTTTTTCTTTTCTAAGTGTAGATACTTAGCATTTAACGCCACAACCTTGTCTGGTTATATAGGTGATGGCGGATAGCATCAGTTTTGTGCAAAAGTCTCAATCAAAGAAACCATTTACTCTAGGCGAACTGGATAGGTGGACCACTAAGAATTCAGGTAAACTGTTTAAGTAGTTCTTAATCACCCCTTTTTATATCACCAGAAAATGAGGACCTTTGAAGTTTCCACCGTTTTAATATTCATGCTATATTTGTAAATAAGGGTTAACTGCACCAAAATGCATCATACTTTTAATGTAATACTTCGTTTTCATGCAATTGCATGAAAAAGAAATGCACCAAAAATGCAACTTACTTTCATCATTTTTACCACTTAATGTAGTAAAAACGTGTAACTATGTTGCATTTGGTGCAGATTATAAAAATTTACAAATATTTTTCATGCATATTTAGTTATTTACAGTGATGATATGTCTCCCCTCATTAGGTAGGCAAGGAGTGACATACAATAGCATACAACAAGTTGGGAAAAAAACATTTGATTTTAAAAATGGTCCCTTCGGTAGGTCTGTAAGCCTGTAAATGAACTGAACATTCACTGAATTGGTCGGTAGGAACTTCGTTTATGTTTGTTTATTTAATAAATGAACGAACATGAACAAGGTGTTTTGTTACGCATATAGGTCTTGTTTGTTCGTTTACGCTCATGAACGTGCAGTAATTTGTTTGTTAAGGTTCGTTTGGGTTTGGTTATGTTCAATATTTGAATATTATATCTTTTTAAATAAAATAATTAATCTAGTGTAAGTTTTATAACTTTGTAAACTTTTGATTGAATTATTTATTTGGATAGTCTTAGTTTGTTTAAGGTTAAGATTTTCAGATTATAATATTCAGATTATGCATGTTTTGTAAGTCTGAATTTGCAGCTTAATTTATG
Organism: Smallanthus sonchifolius; assembly: GCA_023525975.1. Taxonomy (NCBI): domain Eukaryota; kingdom Viridiplantae; phylum Streptophyta; class Magnoliopsida; order Asterales; family Asteraceae; genus Smallanthus; species Smallanthus sonchifolius. The sequence continues at coordinate 83,539,735 of CM042034.1, read as the reverse complement.
TTTATGTGTAGGTTTATATGTTCACATAAACAAACACGAACAAACTTATTTTCTTAATGAACTAAGACAAAAACAAATCATTCGTTTGGCATTTAATTAACCTGCACTTAAAGTCCAATACTCCAAGTTGCAGAATCCATTCTAGGCCTTTTCTCCTCTGATTTCAATATTCAAGGTTTAAATCTTCTATTATTTGATTGTTATTGTAAATTTTTGTGTGGATTTTGTGTTTGTAAGTTGCTGATGGGTTCAAAATGGCAAATAATAATCCAGCCTGTTTGACTTAAACTATCCCATCCATTTTAAGAACTATGGGTGGACCAGGTTTAAGAGCTTGTAACTTTTTTGATAGTAAGGGACCATTTCCGTAACTTTATATAGTTATATTATACAAATTTACAAAAAAAAAGAAAGTAAATCAGTTCTTCTAATACAAAAGATAAATAAATTGTTGGACTTTGCACGCATCTATCTCTTACTTTGGTTACGATCCTTTGTCAACTTATTCTGGCTATTTATGGTAAAAATTATACGTGTATGCATCATGCATGTTTATATGTACTTATATATGCTAGCTGAAAATTTTAGCATTTCTTAACCTGCTAGTGTAGGTTATATATTGATGTACTGCTTTAATTGTAGCAATTTCAGAGGACAAAGTTTTTGCACAGCAATTATCGAAGGAACCTGACTTCATACCTATGCAGCAGCACACATTATCAAAGGTTGGAGATTATCCCATCAGAATCTGAATTTACTTGGTTTTTAATGCATTACTATTTGTTTTTTTGACTTTTTCATAATTTTTTCTTGATGTATATGCCAGAAAAGTACTATGGAAGTAGCATTTGAAGAAGAGAATTATGCTAAGTTAGTTAATGATGCTAAATCTTCCCCTATCCATAACTCAAAAGAAACAAGGCATTTGCATTCTGATCATAAACAAAGCATTCATGGTATGTGATGCGTTTTCTCTGTGTTCGTACATTTACTAGCTTAGGACGGTGGTCATGATATGAAGAATTACAATTATGGTTAATTTTTCCAGGTTCGTGGAGGGATCTTCTGACTAATCCCAAACAATGGTTGGATAAGCGTGAAGATAAGCGCAAGGGCATGGTGATTATCTAGACCTTATCAGTTTATATATATATAACATGCAGTCATTAGTAAAGCTTAAAGGTGGCAATATGGCAGGTCGGGTGGGTTGAGTGGTGGGTCAAAAATGGTTCAGGGCAACATGGGTTCAAAATGGGCTTGGTCGGGTTGGGCTGACCCATGAATACAGTTTTATAATTTTTTTTAAATAAGTATTACGCCAAGTATGATTACAAAAACAATCTAACCTTTTTGCAATAAAGCAATCTAGGAGGCTTCTAATGCATTTGGATGACTTTCAACTTGCTTGACTCAAACAATGGTTGGATAATCGTGAAAATAAGCGCATGGGCTTTGATAGGCACCAGATTAGAGAACGGGTAGGAGGATTTGGAATTGCAAATGTAACGGATAGCAACGGTTCAAAGGGATACAAAAACACCACCCTTTGATTCCGTAGGGCTACCTAAACTTGATCTAGGATATAGAAACACCACCTAGATAAAGTGTAAGTTCCAAAGAACACCACACAAAGAAGCCAACTTTGTGCTAGCAATGGAAATAAGAACTTCTCCCTCACTAGAGAAACACAGCAGAACTTTATCAAACAAAAATCAACCACCTTTTCATTCAAGGAAAAGAGCTACTAACCCATGTCCTAGTCTCTAGGGAATTTAAAACGAACCACTACCTTTAAAACTGACCACTACCTAAGAATTAAAATGGAAATAAATAATAAAAAAAGCCGCAACATGAAATTTAAAAAAACAAAGGAAAAGAACGTGGATGCATGGACATGGGTCTCATGCGACCCTTTTCAATCTGGGCCATGGACATCCGTCTGATCCGGTTTGAGATCCGTGGATACCAACCCACCATCCTCAATTCCAATCCTAAGAGAACCAACAGTTAGCTTGTTTAGCCACGACTTGCTGGTATGCTTGTTCCTAACAGGCTTGGTGATTATTTCAACCCTATCAATCTACCCCTATGTAATAATAAGTATGCCATCATTAGTAGAAGTTAAAGGCAACAAAATGGCAGGTCCGGTGGTGGGTCAGAGGGGTTCAAGTCAACAGGGGTTCAAAAGGGCTTGGTTTGGATGGGCTGACCTATAAATCCATTTTTTAACAAAACTATATGCTAAATATGTTTAAGAAAATACTACCTTTTTTCAGTAAGGCAGTCTAGGAGGCTTCTAATGTATTTGGATGCCTTTCAGTCCATTTGAACTCATGCCTTTTCTTGGTTGAATCATTTAGATTAACCCGTTAGTAAAAGTTAAAGTTGGCAAAATGGCAGGTTGGGCTTGATCGGGTTGGGCGGACCTGTAAATACATTTTTATATAACTTTTAAGGTAAATAATATGTGAAATATGGTTACAAAAATAATCTAACCTTTATGCAATAAAGCAACCGAGGAGGCTTCTAATGCTATTGGATGGCTTTCAGTCCATTTTCCTCATTTCCTTTTTTTAGTTAAATTATTTAGCTCACCCCTTTAGACCCGTTGAAGATAATACACAACCCAAGTGGGTAGACCTCTAGTAAAAGTTTATGCTTACAATGCTAAATTTTGCAGGTGAAAGCCAATTACCCAGACTTCACACACAAAGACACTCGTGCTGGGTTGTGGCTCGACAAAGCACCTGTGGGGGTTTTACAAGGGCTTGGCCAATTGGAATTTTTCCGTCTTCCTAACAAGGACGAAAAGGGTAAGGGTGGGTACTTCTTTTTTTCTAACTCATAATTGCTTATATTGGACTTCCTGATTTAAGTAGGGTTAAATACAATAAACCTTCAAGGCTTTGAGGGTGCGTCATAGTGGTAAGCTGATAGAAACTGGAAATCGAAGGCTTTGATGCCTGAAGGAACGATTACAAGAACAACCACATTCGAGAGGGAAAATCTCCAATTACTAAGAACAAACTGATTAATAATATTCAAGCCTAAAAAAAAACCTTAAACAAAACATAAATATAAAGCCTAAAACTATCCGACAGTTTTCCCCCACTCCCTTACTAATAGGAAACTGTATTTGATTGGTTTGACTTATTAAGTGTTTGTGAGTGAGATAAAGATAGAGATAGAGATAGAGAATGAGACGTGGGAGGTTAAAACAAATTTAAAGATAATTTTGAAAAAAAAATGTGATATTTAGTTAAATTATAGAGATGAAGATGAAAAAGCTGATGTGAATGCTCTCAGTACATTTTTTTTGTTCTTAACATATTTGCTGTATGCAATGTAGATGGTGAATCCTGGAAACATTTGATTGAAAATCCTAATAAATGGTGGGACAACAGAGTGGATAAGGTACTGTTAGTTACTCTCTCTCTCTCTCTCTCTCTCTCTCTCTCTCTCTTTCTCACACACACACACACAGACACAACAATAACATCTATGATGACTTGATACAGAAAAATCAAAAGGGACCAGACTTCAAAAACAAAGATTCTGGTAAAGCTCTATGGCTTGGAGATGCACCCTCCTGGGCATTATCCAGTTTGCCACCTCTGAAAGCTAAAACAGTTGATGTAAATACAAAAACGAAATGGGCGTCTTATTAATTTCAGCAGGTAAACCATATTTTTCTTGATTTCTATCTCTAAAATTTCTTCACTAATGTAGAATTAGTTACACGGATTGTCCCTTTGATCTTACGACAGAATCTATCGTCAATTAGTGTCAAGGACCAAAAGTGTTACCGTGAGTGAATAGTTGGGCTAAAAGCGTAATTTCCGAAAACTTAATACAAAAACTGTGATCTGACCTTAATCAATTCACTAATTTTTTTCTTCACTTTTATATTTGCAGAAAAGTTTTCAAGATTTCCAACCTGACTTTCAGTTCTATCAGAGGAAGACCGTAGATCCATTTGTTACTTTTTTTTTCCCCCTTGTCGTTTAAAATCGAGGTTCTTTTAACGGTTTCTTTTAGCGTCTCAACTCTGTATATTTGAGTTTGCATATTTATGATAGATGAAGTAAATGTGATGACATTTAGTTGGGTGATATTCTTGTTCATTTTGTTGATTGATTTTGCATGTTTTCTTGAATAAGCAAACACTATGTTTATCAAGAAGAAATTTAGTTGGGTCATATTTCTGGTTAATCATAGATCTTGTACAGAGGGTTTTTACTGTATGAAGGGTACAAATCCAGGATACCACACGTAAGTTAGAACCAGGGGTGGGCGACCGTTCAGGGCTCGGTTTTTCGGGGGCCCAAAATTATAAATTTTATATTTATATGTTATATATAAAAATATATTTAATATAAACCGAGTTTAAAAAAGAAATTAACTGATGAGTCATGTACAAATTACAATTAACAATTAACTTATAAGTCATATAAACTGAGTTTAAAAACCCATTAACAATTACTCTATCTTTGGGTGATGTCCAAATTAATAATTTTACCTAATAAAAAAAACATATGTACGACAATTTCTCCATCAACAATCGTCGACGTTTTCTGTCTTCGAAATTCAATCAAGAGAGTTTTTTGAATTTATTTGTTTTAATGAAAAATCAAACATAGTTTTATTACAATTTTCATCATATTAATTAAATTTTGTTTTCATATGTATAACTTTATATTTTAGATTTTTAGGGGTTCATTTTCTTTAGTCGTACAGGGCCCCCAAAACCTCAAGGACGACCCTGTTTAGGACGAGGGTAGATGCATATGCTGAATTACAAGTAGTTTTAAACGCACAATTGTATTGAGCTGGACATACCATTATAACTGCACACGCTCTGCTGAAAACGGGTTTGACCCACCATTGTAATTCTATTGTTTGTTCATGCATTAGACCTAGACAACTTGAACGCGTAAATAGGTTTGATGTGCCGGTTGTCTCACGAAAATAATTTAGTATCGAGTTATCATATCTTAGCCCGTTTAATAAATATGTCGTGCTTGGTTTAACTCATTTAAATAAACAGGTTAGCCCATCAACCCGTTTAAGACCCTTTTAACCCATTTATTACAATCCCCCAATCCGATTAACACGTTTACAATTTGATTACTACCACCAACCCATTTGACGTGTTTAGATACACAAGTAAAACTGATCCTGTTGCGGTTACACAATATTAAGTGAGTGTGGGTTAGGATTGATATTTTTTACACGAATAAATATACGGGTTGTGTTCAGGTTGAACAATTCAACCAACCAACCCGTTAACCTGACACGATAATCGTAACTTATTTCATCTTATGCTTTTGTTGCTTGCATATAAATTTGCTAAATTCATAAGTAAATAGTAGACAATTGCAAAAGCATCATAGTGTTAACCATACATTCATACTTAATTAGATCATAAGATTGAGCAAGTAGATTAGCAACTCTTCACTTAATTACGCAGCCGGAGGGGACTGCGCTACCGGTGGGGGTTGTCGTAGAAGTTTTCCGGCTTCTTCTGCCATCTGAGAATCTATCGCCACTAGTGGCGGCGGTGGTACGTTAAAGACACCCGGCCAGTTTTGTTGGGGTGGTGACATAAACACTTCCGGCTGACTTTTACCAGCAATTGGTGTAGAGGGTTCTGCGGTGGGAGGTTAGTAGCGTCCGCTGGCGGCAGTTGGGGGAAGACCGGAGGAACGGTGTTGCCCGGAGGTGGTGGTGATGCCACTAGGGGTGAGAATGATGGATTTGTATCAACAGATGGTGTTGTGAAATAGGGATTTGTGAACACCGGAGGCGGGGAAGCCACCACTACGTATGGCGGTGAAGGGAAGAGGCGCGGTGGAGATAGGTGGCGGAGATAGGGTCTGGAGATGAAGTGGTTACCGGAATTGATTGGGGAGAAAGGCCATTGATTACTACAGCCTCCAAAGAAGGGGTCACAGATTGTTTTTAGACCGCGGCGGCCTAGGGTGGTTGGGCGGTTGACGGCGATAGTGGCCGTGGTGGTGGTGGAAGAAAGGAATAAAAATGGCAGCAAAGCAATTAGGGTTTGTAATTTCATTTTCTTCATTGTTGTTGTGTGAAGGTATTGTAGCAAACAATGAGTAGTATTTATAGGAAAACTTGTTATTATTAATTAGCTTGTGACATTATGGCCATGCAAATTTGCATGGTCAACCCTTTGACTTTCAAGATGTAATTAAGAGGGGAAAAAGTCAACTTCAAATTTATATACACATTTTGTAAAATTTATGTCAAAGTTGTTATTTACGTATGTTGGTATTAAAATGATTGTTTAATTACAATGAAATTACATTCATTATAAAACAAAATTAGTTATACGTTTTTAAAAAAATATGTGTTTTTAAGTATGTTATTATGTATGCTATACGTATACTTGTATGTTGTATCATAGTTCGTTGACGTGTACTATAGTTCTACGATGTGCATAATATTATTATAGAGTATCATAGTTCGTTAAAAAAAGTTAATAAAAGATAGAAGAATAGTTTAATTTTGTGCCCCATTTTTTTAAAATTGTCATCCAATCAATTCGTTTCCGTCTATACCAACGGTTATACGTCACGTAAGAGTGAGAGTTTCATCACTAAACCAGATTATTGATTACTTCTTCCACTCTAAAATAATAGACCATCGTTTTTTATTAGCTTGTTATAAAATAGGTAAAAATTCATGTAATAGTAATCAAGCCTTTTTTTTTTTTAAGTGTTTAACTAAAGTCACTTAAATATATTTGTTTTTCTCTCTAAATTACTCAACTTTCATTGGATGTGTCAATTTTATAAAATTCTCTTATAAATATTAATTTGTTTAAAACTTAATACTCAAATAAAACAATTATGAATCTTTGTTGCTATTTAACTATTAATGATTATAAAACTACATATTTTTAACCGTGTGTATTTCAATAGGTAAAATTGATATTTTGGTTAAGTTATAATGCATTACTTAGGGAGTATTACGAAATATATATGTTTGAGAAAATCACATTTGTTTATTCTTTTGGACTTTTCATATATTTATATGATAGGGTTAGGTTATAGTAAAAAGGGTTTTAAAAATAAAAAGGGTAAGAAGGATTCTAAGCTTGACATGTGTCATTTTATTGTTTTTAAAGGGAGGGCATAATGGTCAATGTCTAATATACCAGGTCAATGTGTAATACACCAGGTCAATGTGTAATACATCAGGTCAATGAGTAATACAAGGTCTGATATTACACAATGATCAGACCTGATATTACACAATGAACTGATATTACACAATGAGCATATTACATAATGACCTGACATATTTGAGCGAATTACACAATGAGATGGAAAACGTAAAACACAATGGTGAAAACATATAACACAATGATGAAAAATATTTGACACAATGAAGTTGTATTACACAATGACCTGACTAATTACACAATGAACTTGTATTACACAATGACTTGACTAATTACACAATGAACTTGTATTACACAATGACCAGACGTGCTATTACACAATGAACTTGTATTACACAATGAACTTGTATTACACAATGAACTTGTATTACATGATGAACTTGTATTACATAATGACCTTACTAACTACACAATGAGCTGGAAAACGTAAAACACAATGATAAATACATATAACACAATGAACTTGTATTACACATTGAACTTGTATTACACAATGAACTTGTATTACACAATGACTTGACTAATTACACAATGACCAGATATTATACGATGACCAGACGTGGTATTACACAATGAACTTGTATTACACAATGAACTTGTATTACACGATGAACTTGTATTACACAATGAGCTGAAAATCGTAAAACACAATGATAAATACATATAACACAATGAACTTGTATTACACATTGAACTTGTATTACACAATGAACTTGTATTACACAATGACCTGACTAATTACACAATGACCATATATTATACGATGACCAGACGTGGTATTACACAATGAACTTGTATTACACAATGAACTTGTATTACACGATGAACTTGTATTACACAATGAGCTAAAAATCGTAAAACACAATGATAAATACATATAACACAATGAACTTGTATTACACATTGAACTTGTATTACACAACGACCTGACTAATTACACAATGACCAGACGTAGTATTACACAATGAACTTGTATTACACGATGACCTGACTAATTACCCAATGAGCTGAAAAATGTAAAACACAATGATAAATACATATAGCACAATGAACTTGTATTACACATTGAACTTGTATTACACTGTGAACTTGTATTACACAATGAACTTGTATTACACAAGGAACTTGTATTACACAATGACCAGATATTACACAATGACCAGACATGGTATTACACAATGAACTTGTATTACACGATGAACTGACTAATTACACAATGAGCTGAAAAACGTAAAACACAATGATAAATACATATAGCACAATGAACTTGTATTACACATTGAACTTGTATTACACAGTGAACTTGTATTACACAATGAACTTGTATTACACAAGGAACTTGTATTACACAATGACCTGACTAATTATACAATGACCAGATATTACACAATGACCAGACGTGGTATTACACAATGAACTTGTATTACACAATGAACTTGTATTACACGATAAACTTGTATTACACAATGACCTGACTAATTACACAATGAGATGAAAAACGTAAAACACAATGATAAATACATATAACACAATGAATTTGTATTACACATTGAACTTGTATTACACAATGAACTTGTATTACACAATGAACTTGTATTATACAATGACCTGACTAATTACACAATTAGCTGAAAAACGTAAAACACAATGATAAATACATATAACACAATGAACTTGTATTACACATTGAACTTGTATTACACAATGAACTTGTATTACACGATAAACTTGTATTACACGATGAACTTGAATTACACAATGACCTGACTAATTACACAATGAGCTGAAAAACGTAAAACACAATGATAAATACATATAACACAATGAAGTTGTATTACACATTGAACTTGTATTACACAATGAACTTGTATTACATAATGAGCTGGAAAACGAAAAAAAAAATTTCTTTTTTGTTTATAACGACACTATACTCGTTTTAAAGATAAAAAAACGCTCGTTTTTATGGTGTAATTTTTTTGAAAAAAATAATGTCGTATGTAAAAGTTATGAACGTTTAAAAATGAGGGGGGAACTTGATAAAAAGTCAACAAAAGTGGCAAAAACTAAAATACTCTTACAAAAACTTTTTCTCCTACAATTTAGTTTCAACTGTTAAATTTTTTCTACAATTTGATCTAATGGCTCTAAATCCTTCTTACCTTTCTTAGAATTAGAATATTTTTTACCTGAACCTAATCCTTATATGATAATATCAATGCCCTCAAATACGTGAATAAATTTCACAAATCCACTTTATAATCGCAAATAGTTCAAAAATATATTGAAATGTATGATACTAACTCATATTATACTTTTATAAAAAAATACCAAAAATACTCGTAAGATGTATTTTTACATTATGTTTCTCGTATAAAATAAAACAAATATGCAAAATTTATTCATATTATTTCACGTTTGTTGAAGCAACCATGCCGGTACCAAAAATACCGGTACCGAATGGAAAAGTAGATACCAATAAAGCTACCGAATTTATCGTTACGGTATTTGTACCGTACGAGTAGTCGTTTTGATATAAATATTATCATAAAATATCTAGAAATGTATACATTTATAGGTTTTTTAGTATTTGCTATAATAAATGACGACCCTTCCTTTGGAATATGTGTTGCATGGATGGTTTGCAAATATACAGTTGTGGGGGAATTGAATGTGAGGTTGGACTCATTAGAGTGCCAACATTCAATGCAATGTAAAGTGGTAAACTCTTATTTCAAAAGTCAAGTCAAAGCTTGTTTGACTGAATATTTAGTTCTTTAGGGAAAGCCCAACAGATTTAATATGAAAGCCCAATAGGCCCAACAAGTACAAGAAAAATGGGCTCTAAGAAGAGCGCCAAAGCCTAATAAGAAAAAGAACATCAAAATCCTAATTTATCAACGTAAAAGGCTAAGCCATCAAACACGAAAATGAACCTTTACAAATGACAATTATTTACCAACTTTTTAAGAACCGGATCGTAACTGGTCGTCTTATCAGTCCACTGGTCGGATCGGTTGAAACGGGTTAAATAAATGTATCGTTTGCCGCATAATGCATTACATATTTTTAAAAGAAATATTCTTTTCTTAATGTATACTTAGTAATACTATAGGCATATAAAAGATAATATAATTCTCTAATTTATGTATGATTTTTTTTAAGGAATGGGGTATATAAAAATTATTTGACTTTAAAAAACTTGATAAAGTAGTATTTAATGAAAAAGTCAACAAAAAGATAATACCCACTTTTACCTCTCCCTCATTTTAGTAAGTTTCCGTTAATTTTTTTAAAAATTGTCATTGAATCAGATCAAACTATTAAATTAGTTTGATTAGAGACCCAAACTCCTTTCTATGTTTATAATGTACAAAGTGGTCTTCTGTGCGAGGCGTAAGGGTGAAAGGGGTGGGATACCCGGGTGAAAGTGGAGTTGGCCGAGTAACATGAATCGAGTAATTTTACTCGGACATAGGGGAGAGAGAGCTGTTGGGGAGAGAGAGAGCCGTTGGGGGGGGAGGGTTGGGTGTTTAGAAAAAAAATCTTATATATACCCATATTCTACAAACATAATTTTTATCTCATTTATATTGTAAAATTCTAATTTTTTTAACAAAATGTCTTCATCTGATTCTAGCATTCTTGGTTTGCCTTCGGGATTATCCAATTTTTATCGGGTTTTTTTTTAATTTGTAAGTTTTTTGTATTTTGTTATTTTTAGTTATCTTATCTATTTTAAATTAATAAAAAAGTATGTTTTTTTATTTAAATGTTATTTTTTTAAATGTTGGTGAGTAAAATGAGTAGGGTGTTTCCAATGAAATGTGAGTAAATGAGTAGTTTTGAGGTGACAGAATTCTATTGGACAGTTTTGGTGAGTAAGTGGGTAAATGGGTTGGGTGCCCCCTTCACCCTAAGAAGCCACAAGAATGCGACATGTGTCTTGGAGTTGTTTGTAGAGATATTTGTGTTAAAAACAAATTTACGTTATAATCCCAATACGCTAAACAATAAAGCAGATATCTAATGCAAGTAATTCGTCAAACATACACGCTAAAGATAAGAGCTACATAATTACGTAGCATATTACGCACACATTTACGCTACGTAATTACACTACACTGTTATGCTACTTATTACTCAAAATAAAACGGTTTTAAAATGTTTTGTATTATAAAAAATATATAGCAATACTATATTCAACTTAAAACTAAATAAATTCGTAACCTTATACTGTAGTTTAAACAAAATAATAGTAAAGTATATAAAAGATACCCGAGTTAAAAAATGATGAAACTAGATAAAAGTCAACAATAGTGACTCTTCCTATATTATTACTCTAAGCCTTTATATATATATATATATATATATATATATATATATATATTTTAACAGCAAAAATGACTTTTATTACGGGGCTAGCAAAAATCTAAAACCCCACAAGGAAAAGGAAAAGGAAAAGAAAAAGAAATGCAGAGGACACAAAAATTAGAGCAAAAACAAACAAACACCACCAAACTATGCTATCATTTATATATCAAAATCACACCAGGACGACCAATTGATGCTATTTCTTTTCGATCTGCTTCGCACCCAAAGGAAACCAAGTGTTATGAAGTCTTCGATAATCTTGTCCTTTGATATGCTAGACCGGTTGTAAACAATTTCATTTTGACTCTTCCAGATACACCAACACGATGTTAAGATAAGTGCTTGCACTGTTTTCATTTTTCTTTGTTTGATTGGATAGTTTTGTGAGTCTCCAAAAGATCCCGAAAACTATAAGGCATAGATGGGTTAAATCTTACACCATTGACTTATGGTCTATACTCTATATTTACTTATGTACATGTGGTACTCCCAATCATTTGAATCATTAGTTATCTTGAGTAATGGTCTATATTTACCTTGTACATTTCACACCAATTTTAGCTTTGCATTTAATCCTATATTTATTAGGGATTAAAAACAAAAAAGGCTTAATGCGAGAAAGGTACGAAAGGATTATGGGTTGTTAACTCATCTATATGTAACAACAAAAAAATTTCAACCGATTTTAACTTTTAAAATCATGCGGAAGTAGGTCCCATTAAACACTCTTGACAATACAACACATGTTAACTAAAAAAAATGACAATGACATAGTTTGTCGACTAAATTACATAAAACAACCTTTAGGTATATATATCAAATTACACTCGCAGACCTTAATCTTCATTAATTACACTGGACACCCTTTATCTATATGATTTGTATCAAGTTATAACCTTTAGACTAACCGACGTTAGATTTTTCATTTAAATGACATGTAAATGACTAATTTACCCTTCATTCTTATACTAGGTTAAAACCCATGTATTACATGGGTTGAATAAATACAACTTGTTATAAAACATCAGTTCTTATGTAAACTTGTTAATTCTAAAAATGTTATATAGTTATTTTTTTTAAATGTTTTATAGAAAAGAATGAAGAAATGTTCAAATTATAAAAATGTTTTATGAATAAACCATTTTTTTTAAAATAAAAAACGTTTTATAAAAGTAATTTTAAAAATCATTATTATTTAATAGGAAACAAAAACTATAAAAAAATTTAAAATTTTGAATAATTAATAAGAGAGAGAGGCGGGAGACAAAAATTATAAAAAAAATTAAAAAACTTGTATAAGTAATAGGAAAGAGAGGCGGGAAAAAAATGTTGAGAATGAATGTGTGAGTGACAAGTGTCCCCTCAAAACCTTTATTTATTATATAGTATAGATTAACAAATCTATACTATATAATAAATAAAGGTTTTTGTATGACACGTGTCGTCACCATATTCAATCTCATCATTCTTTTCCCGCCTCTTTCTCTTATTAAATGCACCCATATTTTTTAATAAATTACTAATTATACTAATAAAAAACATTTATTTTAAATTATCCTTTATTATAAAAAAAACTTAGAAATCTAATTATGTAATTTTTATTTTCAATCAAATAATAAATGAAAGTCAAATTACATTAAATAGTAATTGATGTATTTCAAAACCCAATTATATATTATTTTTTATATTTTTGAATTTTGTTTTATATACTTACTATATGTATAGTAATACATTTTTACACCTGTAAAATACATAAATACAATTTGATAAATTTATGTATTGATATTTTTCAACCGTGTGTATTACACGGGGTCTAAGCTAGTTAATATATATATATATATATATATATATATATATATATAGGGGACGGTTATCTTACAAAGAGCCTAAATCGTACGAAGCGTACGAAGGGTCTCCAACCGTCCGATTAGTATGATCTAAGGTTGGGGATAACGCGATGGCATAAACGTAATTACTTTGAAAAAATATCGCGTCGTCCAGATAAAAAAGGGCATAAATGTCAATTTTTTTTAAATAATCACATTTATTCATGCATGCTTTTTTTTACTTAATCACGTTTTTACGTAACTTTTTTTTACGTAATCACGTTTTTACGTAATCATGTTTTTTCATAAATTTTTTTACCGTAATCACGTTTTGTGTGATTGCAACTAATTTTAAACATGAATAATGCTAATCAATACTACTGTCTTCAATCTTATCTTCTTGCTTTTAAGTCAAATTATCGGCAAAAACATTAATCAAAGTTTCTATCGAATGTGTGTGGATCTGGAAACGAAAATGAATAGGAACAAACAAACAAAACTAACTGAAAAATCTAACCTTTGTTAGTCTAAAGGTTATAATTTGATACAAAGCATTTAGATAAAGGGTTTCTAGCGTATTTAGTGAAGATAAAGGTCTGCGGGTGTAATTTAGTATATACTTAAAGGTTGTTTTCTGTAATTTAGTCTAGTTTGTTTTAAAACGACCGACCGACATTTTGAAAGCAACAAAAAGTTTCAACATCCATGAGATGGCTCAAAACAAGTTTAATGACTTCCAACTGAGAGTTCTAACTCCAACATTTTCGACCACTCATATAACCGAGAATCCAATCCAACACGAAGCTTGACCCGAGACATTAAACTGGAGCTTTACTTACAAGTAAACACCATAAATAACACCATTAGTAATGATATACAACCTACCTTAAACCCCCATGGGTTAAACACAAGCAAATACCCCAAAAATGGGGGGTTTTAAAGAAACTAGATTTCTGACATGGCCATGTGCAAAATCAGACATGGCCATATGCACCTGATGCCCACAAGTTCCAGGCATTTGATCGCGGTGTCAAGGTCAATCAAAAACATTTATAAAAACTACTCCTTAGCTACCTTAGACTGTAGACAGGGAAGTAGGGTTGTCGAATCCACAGAGAATCATTGGAAAGATATAATTGCTTAATTTAGTAAATTATAATTAAAACTCAGATCAAATAAAGATGTAACTCTCTCCAAACTTTTGGTTCTAGATTTATGCAAAATTCGGTTATTTAATTGGACACCACATAGACATAGTGTTGGAAAATCAGTTAAAACAGTAATTGAAGACAGATTGTTGTCTGCAACCTATACAGTCAGTTCCATCACAAACCAGTATAATTCAATCACCTAATTTATGAATACCAAGTTACCCCCTTTAGTCACTCAACCCTGCTACTATGTTTTGTCATCAACCGAACAAGATTGTAAACGAGAAACTCAAAGTATCAACATAAATTGTTTAAAATAACTAATACATCAATCTATCAAGTTTGTGTCAAAAACTAACAAGATCCAAACATAAACAAACTGAATAAAACACAAAAACTATACGAACCATCCGTCTAGAGGAAACCACAAGAGATTAGCTAATCATATTTAAATTCTTTGAACTCGATGCCATAACCTCCTAATTCTCGATAATCTTTTTGCCCTCTGCCTTCTTGTTGTCGTGAGTTTCCAGCCGCCAAAGAGGCTTCAGCCTCGTGCCTGACAAAGTCCCAGCCACCAACTCCTAATTTTCCTCTTTATTCTTTGCTTGAGTGTGGGTTGTCCAAACCTATGGGCCCATTATCTATTTTCATTCTCGATCCATGGAAATCAACATAGTCATTTAATTTCCAATCCATCAAATTAGTATGTTTGTTTTTGTTGACTTTTGATATCCAAATTTCCACGTGAGACTCCTGTTCAACATTTGCTATAAAATCATGAATCAAATAACTCAAGTTTAATTTATTTTACTTTAGTTTAGTTGGTATTTAATCTTTTTTCTAATTTAGTTTATATGAACTTATTGTTTTTAATTCATTATATATAAAAACCTATAAAAAATATATACAAGTCAAACTAAATTATTTCATACCTTATTTGGGTTAAAAACTTATGATTATATACAATTAGTACGGGTTTATCAACCACTCATCACATGGCCATGTACAGACTGACATAACCATGTCCACCTGATGATTAAAAATTTCTGACATGACCATGTGCAGAATAGACATGGTCATGTCCACCTGCAACAAATTTTAGTTTTCGACCTTTTTGACCCTCCCGACTCGATCCCCAGTCGTTTTAAACAACCAACAATATTTTGTGAATGTTTTAAAACTCCTCATACGGGAACCACAACTCGTTTTTACCCCTTATCCAATCCGACTCATTCATTATTACTTGGAGTCTTTGACTACAAGCTTACCACCCGAGTTTACCACACTCGTTAAGTTATGTCATTGAGTAATTGACTCCAAGACCAGTATTTAGACAAGTATTGACATCATACAAGTCCTATTAATATATTATTTTACCATTATTCCACAATGGTTTGACTTATACCACATTAAATCAATTTACAACATTTCACCATTATTCCACAATGGTTTGACTTATATACCACATAAGTCAACCTACACCAAATTCACCATTATTCCACAATGGTTGGCTTATATACCACATAAGTCAATTTACACCAAATTCACCATTATTCCACAATGGTTTGACTTATATACCACATAAGTCAATTTACACCAAATTCACCATTATTCCACAATTTAGTTTGACTCTTTACCACATAAGTCAAATTACCACATTTGTTTGACTCCAAACCACATAAGTCAAATTATACCAAATTACTACATTTGTTTGACCATAAACCACTTAAGTAATTTGTTTGATTCTGAACCACATAAGTCATTCAAAGACTTTATCACCATACTACAATGTGAGGTTCATGGACCTCAAGCACCTTAAACACCCTCCCCTTGCATACATTCCCCATATACAAGTTCACCAAAACAAAATATGCATAATTACACACATGATAGTCAACATGTATAACACTATGTGTGTTTACTACCACCTATCATTACTAAGTAAGTGCAAAGCACTTACCTTTATGCTAAGAAGGATCCCACTTGATCTTCAAGCTAGCTCCTTTAACGCTTTGATCACCTAGCAATCAACTTGCAATTAGCAATCCTATGATCTTAATCCACACACCAAATTGAGAATTAAAACACACCAATGATCTAAAGATCAGCAACCTAACTTAGTTTGGTTATTACAACCTTAACCAAACCTCCAATACTCCATTCAACATTTCAACCCATTTTGACCCGTTAGGAAATCACCCAAATTTACCCAACATTTAACATTATAATTCATCCATTATGATTATGGTTTAGACTTGGTTTAGTGTTCATAGACACACCACAACATCATTCATCTTTTAAACACCATTCAAAACCCCCCAATTTAGATCCTCAAGAACCCTAAATTTCCATTCATGAAATTGGATGAGGTTTCTTACATAACAGCGTGTCTATCAACTCCCTAGACACACTTACCCAACCTCAATTTATCATTCTAATATTGATTAATTGAAAACCCCCAAATCACCCTCAAGAACCCTAATTCTTGAATCATCAAATTAGATGTTTAGATGATGTTATCCACCTTCCATTACTTCAACTTAAGCTAGATAACTATTAATCTAACATCAATTTCAACCAATCTCAACCCAATTCGGATTTCACCAAAAACCCACCAAGAACACCTCAAATGGTGAATCAAAGATTGAAAGGAAGGCTTACTTGATGCTTGGAAGATGATGAGCATATCAACACCTTCCGATTTCGCGTGCAAACACCTTGAATTCGTGATCTCAACCCCTCTTTCTCTTCTTCTGCTCTTCTTTGCAAACTCAAGAACACACACTTGTGTGTGTGAAAATCGTAGGCCTCCCTAACAAGTCTGACTTTTCAAAATATACAAAACAGCCCCTCAACTTTCAATTTTGGCTCCATTATAAATCCATCTATTTGACAATCTAACCATGCAAAATAAAACAAAATAGCTTAACTCATCTAAGTAAACATTATTCTATAATTTAAAATTTTATACGTATTGTATTTTATGATGTGAGAGTTTCCTCTTCTTTGATTTTAAAGCGACTGACGATTATTAGTGACCAAATTCAATCAATTATTATTGATATGTTCACATAATTCATAAAAATGAGTTAATCATACTAGTCAATTATTTTGTTGAAAACAATTTTAGATTGTTATAAGTTTATTTTTGCTAATAAGATTCATAATTAGTCAGCTTAGGGTAGGTTAAACTAGGTTCGCAAGAAAGATGTACCGAGCTAGAGCTCCATTTGAATACCTTTGGCTAAGTTCGAGTTACGCTAAGTTCAGCTTGAGCATTGAGGAGATTTGATGAGGGTTTCAACTCTCGGCTTGTAGATTTGAGTAGATATATAGTTGATAACTAATACATAAACACCCAAGATTTTGACTAAAACAACTGGAAATATATTTTATTATATCGACATGTTACATAAGAGTAGAAAAATTCGGTAAGAGACTAAGCAAAACACTTCATTTAGCTTGAGCATTAACATGAACCCGATAAAACTCAACCACGTGAGGTCTAGTAGCTTGATTATAGCTCGACATGTTTTTGCACTTCTAGGTTGACCCAAGTCATTCTTGTAGTATTGGAACATGTATTATTTTGTCTTTGACTTTTCTAATTGTTCTAATCTCATCAATGAGGTTGTCTAATCTCATCAATGAGGTTGATGACCTAGTGGAAAAATCAAAGACTTTTAAATCATCTAAAGTCATGGATTTAAGTTTCATTAAAAAAAATTGCCGTTAAAAAAAAGATGATTTTATTCTTTTTTTAAAATCGGATTAGATAGCGAACTTTTCGTTTTACCAATCCGACAATCGGACCAGATTTAATAACTAGATAATTAAAAAAAATTTGCAAAAAATATATATATAGGGTAAGGTTCCATTGTTAACCCACTGTTATTGTGTTAACCCAATTAACTTTATCAAAATCGATCCAAATCAATTTATATATATAACATTATTACATCAATACAACGTCATGTTCTTTTTTATATTTTTGTAATTCGCAAGTCTAGAGGTGTTTACAACTGGTGTAACTTTTTACACCATGGTGAGATCAGTCCAGTATAGTTCACCGCTCCAACCGTAACCAGTTGATTTATATTTAAACTGTTCAAAAAGACATAACCAGACCAGTTAGACACCCAGTTCCCGATTCGACGGTCCGGTCATGAACATGTCATGAGTAGCTAACATGTCATGAGTAACGCTACGAACTTAACAAGTTATAAATAAACTATAATCAAACCCCATCAATCTGCATTGCCTCAACTCATAATCATTTAATTTAAAGTAAATTACTAGTTGAGTCCCTTATGTTTAAAACCGTCGCTCTGAACCCTAAATTTTTATTTTTGTATCTGTTTGAGTCCAGATGGCTAACGTCATTACATTTAACAGTTAATTTTTTTTTTCCTGAAATGACCAAAATACACCCAGGGACTCAAATGGTTAAAAACGTTATTTCCCCTGATCGGAGAAGATCGAAGCTCTTCCAGATTTTTACCCCCATGACTACTTATTCCATTTTAGTCCCACCAAATACGAAATGTAAACAGAAAAAGGTGAAGAAAGCCGCCGTGAGTTTTGGGTGAGATCTCAAACAAGCTGGCCGCTGAAGTCAAAAGCAAAAATCCATAGATCAGTGGTGGTGGTGGCGGCGGCGAAAACGGTGGGGGTGGTGGGAGAAGAGAGAGGTAGAATATGTAATTTTTTTAACCATTTGAGTCCCTGAGAGTATTTTGATCATTTCAGAAAAAAAGTTAACAATTAAATATAACGATATTAGCATCTGGATTCACACAGATGCAAAAATGAAAAGTCAAAATTCAGAGCGATGATTTTAAACATAATAGACTCAACTGGTTAAAATGAATAAACATTATGGACTCAAGGAGCACATTACTCTTTAATTTAAAAGAATATATAAATATTGGTAAATTAGAAATGATGGTACAATAATTGCATGAATGTTTAGGTGCAATAATGATACAAGTGTGTATGGTGTGTGGGGGCATTTCATCTGGTCACCTACACAATCTTATGCTGTTATGGGTATCATACAATTAAAACGACGACACATGCAAATGAGTTGAATTCAACATTTTGAAAATCCATCCAACAAATATTTTGTTTTGAATAAGGTGATCATAAGTATACGAGTTATGCCAAATGTTCTATTATTATTACTAGGTTAAAATCCCGTATATTACACGGGTTGAATAAATAAAATATTATACACTTTGTAGTAAAAAAATTATATTTTTAAAAACCCGTGTAATACACTGGTTGAATAAACCGGTATATTACACCGGTTGAACTATTTATAATTATTAAATAATAAGTATCTGCAATTAGATTTATATTAAAATTCTAAAAATAATTTTTTTTAATATCATTATTCAATATGAGAGAGAGAGAGGCGAGAAAAAAAATGATACAAATGAACCAGAAAGTGACATGTGTCCATAGAATTTTATTTATTAATATAAACATTATTATTTGATAGGAGAGAATCAGAAAAATTAATATTTAATAGGAGAGAGAGGCGAGAAAATAAAGGTGAGGAGTAACCAGAAAGTGACACGTGTCCCCCATGGTTTTTCTTTATTATATAGTATAGATTATTATTATTATTATTTTTTATAAATTTAAAAGAATGTTATATCGATGGACACTCGACTCTAACACAATGACGTAAAAAAAATTAAATATTTATTATAAGACAATAATAATATTTTATAAACTTGTATTTTATTAACAAGCCTCGAGATCCTTTTAGTTTTGTTAATTAGTGGTTTCTATGTGATTAAAATCTAACGGTTTTCAGCACCTACCGTTGAAAAAGCATGGATCAGCCAGTGAGAAGTAGTGCCAAAATCCACTAAAACGGGACGGTATTTAGGAAAAAAACAAATTATGAGAACAAAAAGTATGAAAAAATCCAACTTCGGCTGTAAATGAGTTTAGCTGAACTCGTGCTCACATAAACTTGAGTTTGATTCATTTAATTTTCGAGAGTTATAGCTAGATCCATTATTATAATTATATGTGTATGTATATTATATAGACTCGTTGAGTTCGCAAACATAATCAGGTCAACCGGAAATCATTTTTTTTTTTAAATAAGTTTCAATATAAGCTCGAACTCAGGCTTAAACTTGTTAAAATTCGGCTTATTCTAGTTTTTAACGAGTAAATTTTTTATAACTTACACATAGGTTGGCTCATTTACATCCTTAATTTTCATACGTTTAAATAATAAAATATTGTTTTATTCAAATTATAATAACATAGTGTTTTATGATGACTTTTTATGGAAGCAACAAAAGGAACAACACAAGAAACATGTGACTTCACAAAAAAAAAACGAAAATTAAAACTAAAATACCGAAAATACCCTTTGGAAATGGGCAAAACAGGAAAGCTATCTGACTGCATTTAACTTGCATAAAGTGAAGAGAAACAAAAACTGAAACAAAAGCTGGAAATGTTGTTTGCCTGCATGAGTCATTGCCTGTATATATTGATTTTGAATTTACGTACCTACGAATTCAAATTATTTTTAATTTTTTATAACCATCTTATTTAAAAGCAAGTCATTTAGTATAAAAAGTGGAATTGTATATCAAACTCTACATGAATCAAACAAAACTAGATAATATGGATTATCCGGTGGCTAAGTAATTTTGAGGTTGTAGGATCCATTCATTTCAACTGAGTTCAGTTTATCACTACCTTCTTAGTGAGACGTTGTGACAGTGATCTTTACTGACTTACATAGAAGATTTTAGTGGATACAGATTCTCAGTTGAAGATCTAGGAGTGGGCGTAAGGTCTATTCATTAATACCCTCATGTGAATGGCACATAACTTAACTTAACAGAAAAAGTTAACATCAGTTAGTGAAAATGACGAAATGTGTGCAAAAAGTTTTTAAAAAAGGACATCCAATATAATTATTGAAGACAAATGACAATATCTGTAATTTCATATATAGCTAAAGGACATAATTTGTAATTTACTCTTGTATTAACTTAATTTAATTAAATATTATTAATAATATTTAATAGTATTATTAATAATAATATTATTAGTAATAATAATTGAAACTTATCTAAAAAATTATTATTAAACTTTTTAGGTTTTAATATATATTTTTAATAATTCAAAAAGCATGTTTAGGCGCATGGCTTGATAATTGCATTAACTTAGTTTAGTGGGGTGGGTAGGTTTAGGTTTTTAGGGGGTGAAGGTCGGAGGATTTAGGTTTTGGGGTGGGGGTAATTAGGTTTTTAGGTTTAGTTTTCTGGGTTTAGCTTTAGCGTTTAACTTTAAGAGTTTAGCTTTAGGATTTAGGGTTTAGCTCTAGGCTTTATTTCGACGAGCCGGTTCCAACGCCGCTGTAATTAGTTCAATCAAAGTTTGTTGTAACCAGTTTCTTAGCGAAAATTCACTTATTAGCGAAACATTCCCCTATATATATACTACTATATGATACATATTTGAATTATATTGTTGTAACTTTAAGAGTTTAGCTTTAGGATTTAGGGTTTAGCTCTAAGCTTTATTTCGACGAGCCGGTTCCAACGCCGCTGTAATTAGTTCAATCAGAGTTTGTTTGACCCAGTTTCTTAGCGAAAATTCACTTATTAGCGAAACATTCCCCTATATATATACTACTATATGATACATATTTGAATTATATTGTTGTAATTTACTTAAAAAATTAAGACACCTAGCACAAGTTTTTTTTTGCATAGTGTACAAATTAGCAATGCCTCAAATTTGTACAATTACCTTATAATCCATGTTTATAATTAAAGCTTAATAATTACTCTTTAACAAATACACTTAATTATTACATTTACCAACTCACACACTTAATTATCTCATTTACTCAAAAAATTGCCAAATAGGTTGTGGTATAGTGGTTGAGGTGAGACCTGAAGTCCCAAGGGATCCGGGTTCAATCCCTGCCACCACCATTAATTTATGCGGCATCGCAAATGAGGCCTTTTAGGCTGATGCACTACGGTTTTACCCACGCCGATCCAGGGTTCGAGCCTCGGCTCTCCCTCAAGCCCGGAAGGGGCCGTATTGGGTGGGGTTTTTCCTTGAAAGCTCTCCAACTCTGACGCCAAGTGGGCCCGGTTAGGACAACATATTGGCCGGAGTTGGACGAGGCTCTCCCATGTGACGAGGGGGTGCGACGTCATAACATTCAATGTTCGCCTTTCAAAAAAAAAAATTACTCAAAAAATTAAGACATCTAACACATTTTTTTTTCATAGTGTACAAATTAGCAATGTCTCAGTTGTTTACAATTACGCACTAACTCATGTCTATAACTTAACCAGTGATTAAATTGACACTATATTAAATAGAGAAAATAAAATAAATACGTTCAATTTTCCACGGAAACGCACGTTATACCTCTTACGTGCGGTCATACATCATCTAAATATTTTATAAGCAACTTGCATGTACGTTTGCAAATGAGGTGTAATTTATAAAAAATAATATCGTTTAATTAAGCAAATATTTGCACACAATTAATTTATGGAGACGGCACATCGTGCGAGTTTCCTACTAGTACTATTATAATATGGGAATATATTAAAATTAATTAAAATGATGACAACACCAATAAGAAATCAATTTTCAATCGAATTCAATTAACCATTAAAATTGAGTAATTTATTTAATATTAAAAAAGATGATATCATATTAATTTAATTTACATTTTATTTCCGTATACAATTTGTGAGTTTCATAAATTTAAACTTCAATTGTACAAACCAAACACTTACGTAGAGTTATACCCATTTGATCTTCATCGCACCTTTCAACCAAACACCACCATATAACCTAAATATTTGAAGACAAAAAATAAATCCAATTACTAAAAGGTTAACAACTCTATAATAACTATTGGCTTTCATTTATCCAATTAAAATTTCAATTATCGAGTTTCATAGGGTGATGATTTAGAGCAATTTTCAAAAAAAAAATATCAGGGGCAATTTAAAAAAAAAATTATTAGGGCTAATTAAATTTATTTTTTTTAACATTTTCGTCCATAACTTTTCAAAATCTAAGCAATTTTCATCCACTTGACTAACTACGTCTACATTTTAACGTTAAATCATGGGCAATTTAGTTTAAAAAAAACCTTCTTGAATGTCAGAGCATCCGTAGCACTGGCGTGAGGAGAAGGGGCGTGAGCCACATAAGCCTTTCACGCCCTGGAACACCTCCCCCCTAGGCGTGAAAGGGGGCGTGAAGGGGGGCGTGGGGGGGGCGTGGGGCGTTTCACGGGCGAACATCACACTCTCCAACAAAGCAACGGTAATATTACCGTTTAAAAGAAAATTACCATTTTAAAAAAAAATTAACCCAATATCTAATATAAATACCAACCATTTTTACTCATCAACCAATTTCTAAATCTTTTCTTCAAACCAACTTTAAACATCACAATGAATCCTTGGAACCCAAATAATCCATTTTTTTCAAACCTTCGTAACAACCCTTTCAACCCGAACAACGACCCGAGCAACCTTTTCAATCGAAATGTTGAAGATGTTTACGTTCCGAGTACGTCACCGGAACCAAACATTTTTCAACAAATTCCTTGTGGATTTAATTTTCAACAAATGCTCACTCCTACACAAACCCCTCTCACACCGGATTTAATACCCGAAACACAAGAATTTACCATCCCCGAGACACAACCGTCTACTAAACCGAAGAAACGTTCACATAGAAAGAAACAACCATCGACCGTCGAAACAACCAAAGATTTGACTCGTGTTGTTGAAAGGTGGACGCCGGAAGAAGAATTTGCTTTGAGTAGAGCTTGGGTAGACATGTCGGAGGACCCAAACATTGGTTAGGCGTTTAATTCTTTTTATAAATTGATATGTTATTTTTAATAAAATTGTTACTAATACTTTTTGTTTAGGAAATAATCAAACAGGAAACGATTTTTTGTTGCGTGTTCGTGAGAAATTTTACAAGGCAATGGGGAGGGGCGAACACCGGAACCCGAACAAGATCTCGGGTAAATGGCGGGACTATAACCGCAAGCTTACTAAGTTTAACAACTTTTACAACAAACACTACAACAATCGTAAAAGTGGTCAAAGTGACCACGATACATACTTACAAGCTTGCGAGGAGTACAAAGCCGTATTGGGTTCGGATTTTACTTCCCATAAATCATGGGAGATTATTAGAAATTCTCCCAAGTTGGGCCAAGTCCCGTTGATGTCCTCGTCGTCTAAACAAACTAAAACGTCGTCTACCGGCGATTATTCGACTGGTATCAATTCAAGAATTAATCTAAATGATACCGATGACGAAGTTGAAGCACGGAAGAACCGGTTCGTCCGCCCGAAAAAAAACAAAGGTAAACGGGTTGCTTCTTCGTCAACACCGGACAGCCGCTTTGAAAAATTAGATGAGAAGTTTGAAAATCTACTTTCTTTTAGACAAGATAAACAATAGCTACAAGATATCAAGTTTCTAAGTATGAACTTCGACCACCTTACCCGAGCTGCTCGTAAACTTGCGGAGAGGAGAAAAAAAGAAATATACGAACGTCAAAACATAAACGACGGGGATGATGACGAGTAGTTTTTTTTTATGAATGCAGTTTTTTTTATAAATGTTGTTTTTTTTAATGTAATTTTTTTATTTTTTTAGTGAATGTACTTTTTTAATTACTTTAATTTAATTTTATTGGTATTTAGTTAATTATTAGTTAATGATTAAAAATTAAATTCGGGGCGTGAAACCACTACGCACCTTAGTGAAAATGAGCAGTGAAAACTCCTGTGCTGATGTGGAGGGGCGTGAAACCACTACGGATAGCCTCATAGAGAGTAGAAGGCAGTTGAAAAGATCAAATTGCCCATAACTTAACGTTAAAATGTAGACGAAGTTAGTTAGATGGATGAAAATAACTAGATTTTGAAAAGTTAGGAACGAAAAAACAAAAAAAAATGTTTTAGAATAAAAATGGCTAAAATGATCAAACCATAAAGATGAAAATGATACTTTACTCTTATAATTATAATCTATATACATAATAATCCCTATTCTAATAAAAAAAAATAACTTTTTCAAAATTTTTCATAAATAAACATTTTACTAAATTAATTCATCATTATTACCATTAACTCAAATTTATTTTTAAATTATCATCATAAGTGAATATTTAAAAAAAAATTAAGAATTAAAAAATAGGAGATTTGAAAAAGACTACTTTTTGTATTTGAATAAATATGTGTTAAAATAAAGTTTACTAATATTTAATTAGTAGTTTTTTAATTAAGTTTAATATTTATAAATAAATTTTTTATTTTGATTTTAAAATTTTAATAGTTAGTTTGTAAGTAATTAAAATTAAGAAATTTATAAATAATTATTTTTAAAAGTGTATTATATTTTAAACTTAAATTTTTATTAAACGAAGAGATTATTTTTTCGAAAAAATATGTTTGGCTTCAATTCTAATTTATTTTTTTTATTTTTTTTTCATATTTAATTTTGTAACTTTTAATTTAAATTGTGTCGATATACTAAGGAGTGCGATTTTTAAATTTTGGAGTAAAATTTTGAATTTAAAAGACGATATATTGTTGAAATTTAAATTTTATTTTATTTTAAATGAGAGATTAAATATTAAAGGTTTAGCGATATTTTCCGTATAAAATACGAGATTTTAAAAAAAGTAACTTAAGTTTGGTACGTAAATTTAATTACAACTTAAGCATTTGTAAATATGTTACAACATCAAGGTTAAAGTTTATACAAAAAAGGTTGATAGAGTTCAGCTAACTAATAAAATGGAGAAACAACGTATGCAAGGAAATCGTTGACCAATTTAATTATCTTCGATTTCTTTGACTCACTACTGGCCTTAATCAGGTTCGCACCGTTTGTGCCCTATTTTTCGAACGGTTTTGACTATTTTGTGGTTTCAGTAATTGAGGAAAAGAAACTCTATTCTTTGTTACATCTAGTGGGTGTTAAACATTGAGAAGTTACCAATATCACGTCAAATGTTGTATACAATGAAGTATTTTTAAATTTGTAAATCATCATCGTAAGGTTTCATTTTACATGTAATTTAATGTATTGTAAAAATACATCACTTATGAAATGTATTTTTCATGTATTTTTTTTTATGTTTTGATTACTATCATCTATATAATCTTAACATTTAACAAAATAAAAAAGTTACCAATACAATTTTAAAATATGTATAAAAATAGGTGTTAAGATAGTTATCAATATAATGTTAACGTTTCACCCCATGTAACACATGTGATTAAAGCTAGTAATAATAATAATACTTAAACGGGGGTTTCGATTTACATGACAGGTTTCAAGTTTCAAATCGGATCAAATCATTAAAATCGAGCTATGAAATGAACCCTTTGAATTTCAAACCGACCAATTTGTATCGGTTTAAAAAGTTAAATCGGTTTCAACGGATTCTAAACACCCCTATTTTATACATAACATTAAAAAGAGAAATGCCTAAAAGATCATTTTGAAATAATTAAGATATAATTAGATGTCTACTAATCATATCAACTGTTTATATTTTTTGTTATTTCATTGGTCCCTACATATTTATATGTTATAAACTTAAAACAGTTTCGATGTTACATAAATTTTAATAATAATTAAAAAAAATCACATCCTTTAATAAAATATTGCATTTAATATCTAGAGAGAGAATGAAAACCATTTCAAAAATTGAAAATTCAAAGCATGAAATGAAACCAACTTACACACAAAAAGTAAAAAAACACATGAATTTTGGGAATATCATTGTCTCCCTCTTCCCTCTTCCCTCTTCCAAAACACAAATCTGTCTGCATAAAAATGGAGATGAATCTTCTCTTCATTTTGTGTTTATCCTCTTTTGCACTCACAATTCATGCTTTAATCACACACCCTCCTCTCTCCTCCATGGCTGACCCTCTTCTTCCCACTCAGAAAAAACCTCCATTTTCTCAAACACCCATTGAAAACAAAGCTCTTTCTCCAGGTAAAATCACACAAATTCACTCTTGATTTTGAAATTTTTTTGTATGATTATTCATCTATGCACTGTTAGTCACATTTATTTTCCAATATTTTTGAAAAAAAATATATATTCCAAAATGGGTTTGTTATTGGTTGCTGATCTTTGTCTCTGAGCTCAACCGGGTTCTGTTCAGTGTTTTCAGAACCGGACCGACTAAAGAGAAACGGTCAGGTTATGCCTCTTTGAATCGTTCTCATTTGAACCGTCCGGTTACCCGGTGGGATAGGTGAACCGGGTGGTCGGACAGAATTTTCATTTTTATTATTATTATTTTCTTTGAAATATTATTTTTTAATTAAATTAGTATTACAAGTGTTATATTTTATTTATTTAAGTCTTTCGTACATGTCAAAACATAAAATTTGTTATATTTTTTTTATATATAGTTTTAACTTTTATATTATTTATGGAGTTATCCTGTTTTTGAATCCTGTCTGACCAGTAGACTAGTACGGCAACAGGTTTGTTGTCCGGTCTGGTTCTGAAAACATTGTTTATGTTTGATGAAACGCGTCAACGGATAACTATGGTTTTTTTGCTTTACAAATGTTAATCTAGTTGGTTTGATAAACACAGGATCATCTGGAATCAGGGTAGTTCATCATGAAGATTTGAACAAGAGGATTCTTGTGGCACTCATTGTTGCTTCAACTCTTCTCATAGCAGTTTTAATTTTTTTAACATGTTTATGGATCTACCGGTTTAAAAACTCAAAAACATCCGATACTGAAAAAGCCCAACTAACCCAAGGTATTTTTGTATCTTTTCCAACTATTTTGCATTTAACTTTTTTACTTATTACACTAATAATTGATGTGATTTTAGTTAATATATATTTTCTTTCACTTTTATAACCTTTAATATATGATGTTCTATAAAAAACGAGCATGGCGATGCAGTATGTTTATTTTTATCTACATTTCGATATAAAATTTATAAAAAACATATATACTGATCAACAAAATTTTATATTTGATACAACTTAGTTTTTTATAGATTTTATATCGAAATGTAGATAAAAATAAACAAATTACGACGCTATATTCGTTTTTTATAAAACATTATATATCAAAAATTATAAAACAAAACAAAAAACATTAATTAATTAATGTCACATAACTTGGTGTAGTAAAAAGTTTGGTGCAAATAGAATCACCATTATGAACACACTTTTGATCTTGATCTAACTTTGTGTTTTACATACTCATAGATGCTTCAAAAGGGTTGTCATTGGGTCCAATTTTGGATAAATTCAACCCTTTGAGAATGACCGGTAAAAAGGGTTCAGTAACGGTTATCGAATACGAATGGTTAGTGTCTGCAACAAACAATTTTCATGAAGACAATGTCATAGGCCATGGTGCATTTGGGAGTGTATACAAAGCTTGTTTCAATGATCATTTTCTTGCAGCTGTGAAAAGAATCCATGTTTCAGGACCAGATGCCCATAGAGGATTTGAGGTAACATTTTAAGTTTAAAATGTTGCATATATACAAACTTAATTTCACATTTTTGTCATTGTATGTAATGAACTATTGTTTTGTTATTTGATGTAACTAACTTGGTTTTAAAAAGGCGCGCTTGAGGCGCTCAGGAAAACACATAAGAGGTAAAAAAGGCCCATGTACAAAGTTAGGGCCTGAAATAGGTTTATATGAAAAAAGTTTATAACCACTGGTTGTAAATAAAGCTTATTTGGTTGTACATAATGCGAGCGCCTCGTGCCTTGTGCTTTTTTGAACCAAGGTAACAGAACATTTTTTTTTACCATTTGATACAATTGACCAGCTATAAATAGGAAAAAAGGTGACATGGCAGGTGATGTGGCAATGAGGAGGTTATAACAGGTCAATTGCATCAAATGGTAAAGAAATAAAAGTTTATTACTTAAAATGGTAAAAAAAAAATGAATTAAAGTTTGTTACATTTTGGTGTAAGAAACCCTGAATGTATTTGTATCAATTATGTGTTTTGTTTGCAGAATGAGATAAGTTGTTTAAGTAGAATTCAACATCAGAATATTGTTAATCTTTTGGGTTATTGCATACACGGCGAGACCAGATTTTTGGTCTATGAAATGATGCATAACGGTTCGTTAGAATCCCAGTTGCATGGTAAATTATCTATCATTTCTGAAAACCATTGAGAATTTGAAAAATGATAATAACTACTTATATATTACCTTTTTGTGACAATTGTTTTCAATACAATTAAGGCCCGTCTCATGGAGCTAATTTAAGTTGGCAGCAGCGAATGAAAGTTGCTCTCGATATTGCAAGGTAAATCTATCTATTGAAAGTTGCAACTATATATTTTATTTGAACCGTTTGAGGTAAAACACTACCCATTTGACCCATTCATAAGTAAATGAATCGAAAATGCCACCTTTAATCTTATTTTTTTATGATGGCGTTTCTTGATGATTAATAATGGTCATGTTGACATGTCATATGCTTTGGATATAGAGGACTAGAGTATCTTCATGAGCGTTGCACCCCGCCTGTGATTCATAGAGATCTAAAATCATCAAACATTCTTCTAGGTTCCAGTTTCAATGCTAAGGTAACATTTATAGTTCTTAGCCTTCATGAAATTTAAATCATTTTACTAATCACATAATAGAAATACACTTTGGGCGACTTTTGACTCATTTGACTCTTGTTTCCTCTTAATCTTATTTTTTTGTTACTATACCTATTTGACCCATTAAAGATAAAATTGTACCCAGGTCAAACCATTCATAGGTAAACGAGTCAAAATGACCACCTCGATTTATTGCTTTGACTAATGATAGTTGACTTAATTTTCAGCTTTCTGATTTTGGACTCGCTATTACGGGTGGGATTCATGGCAAGAACAACATAAAGCTTTCAGGTTCATTAGGTTATGTAGCTCCAGAGTACCTTTTAGATGGTATGCAACACTTTATTTTTATTCTTGAATTGATTATTATTTGCATAACAATAAGAAAATGAATCTTTTACAGGTAAACTTACTGATAAAAGTGATGTGTACGCGTTTGGAGTTGTACTTTTGGAGCTTTTGATAGGGAGAAAACCCGTGGAGAAAATGTCCCCGTCTCAATGCCATTCAATCGTCACATGGGTATACGATATAATCAATCATATTTACTTCAAGTTGTCACTAAAAACAAATAAAAATATTAAAACTATTTAAAAATGCATTATATGAACAGGCAATGCCTCAGCTAACAGACAGATCAAGGCTTCCTAACATTGTAGATCCTGTGATCAGAGATACAATGGACTTGAAGCACTTGTATCAAGTTAGTACAATCTTTCTATTCAAACTAATTTGTTTCATAAGTTGTATTTTTATTTTTTATCCATTTACTTAAGAACAAGTCGATTCAGGTTATGTTTTATCTCATATGGGTAAAATCAAATAAAAACAGCTTAAAAATAAACGGGCTGAATGGGTCAAAACATGTATGTTTAACGCGTATACCTCCTAAATCATTTCATTAAAGAAATTACATTATTATCGATATAATAAAATTTTGTTTATCACATTTTACACACTAATTATCTATAAAAGAAATTCAATTATCTAGACAAAAAGTGTTCCGGGTCAATCCAATCATATATGTTTACGTCAATACAAAAGTTTACCTGATTTGACACAAACCCGTTACCCAGCCCGACAACCCGCCCCATGTTACCATATTTGAATTGATTAATCATGTGATAAATCTTTGATTAGAATTAACTTTTTCTATCATTTATTTAATTTTTACAGGTTGCTGCTGTAGCTGTGCTTTGTGTACAACCCGAACCAAGTTACCGTCCATTGATTACCGACGTCTTGCATTCGTTAATCCCACTTGTACCTATCGAGCTCGGAGGGTCGTTAAGAGTTACCGAATCTTGATTAATTCAGTCTTTAATGTGTATATATTGTTGTCATTAGGCTGCAGTTTATATCATTTCAAAACTTAGAAATATCATATATGTCCAAAGTACCACGTTTAATGCACAACGTACAAGTTGTTAAAGCATGTTTTGGAGATATATGAAAATTTCAAGTTTTGGAGGGATGTAGATGAAACTCCTCTGCACTTAAATTGGTAATGTTCTTGAGCTAATTTTTATTGTTTTAATTTAATCATACAGTTGATAATTAATTAATTGATTAATTGGCAGCCATTTTGGTATGCTATGTGGGTTGTAACCCATGCAGTTATGGGTGTACTTTTATTTATGAAAATTAATGTAGCAACCCAGAAAAGCATCCATATATTGTGACCTATAGTTGGTGGTTGGCCACATGATAACTAATACTTTCACATGAATTATTGTGATGATATTATGTACTTTATGCATAAATCGTTGTACTTTTGGAATTGATATGAGCGTGAATAGCAGGGCATCCCTATGTTTTGGGGTCCTTATCCAATAAATTTAATTGTTAAACAACAAGCCTTAAAAACAAGGTAACATATATAAAAAATCAAAAATACTTTTTTCTTTTTTTATGAAAACTCCCTCAATCTTATTTTGATATAACATACTTAGTTATTTCTTTTAAAAAGACTTGGTATCATTAAAAATATTCAAAATGTGATGAAGTGACGTTTCAAGTGTTAAAATATGTTTACGTAGATAATTTTTTTAATCATATAAGATGGTATGATTTTATATTTAGTATGGTAAAAAACTAATAATGTAATGTTTCACGTCAACAAAAGAGTCTACTACAGTCGCGGACCTAATCATTGGGTAGGGAGGGCAGCCGCCCTTCGTGAAAAAAAAAATTAGTGTTATATACGCGTTAAAATCATGATCGCTCTCGTAAAATTTTACAATAGTCCCCTGTTCTAATTTTTTTTAGTGTTATATATAGCTAGTCAACTGACCTTACAAATTTCCGACCCCCCATGAATTTTTTTTGGGTCCGCCATTGTACGTGATATTCATACAATTGGACAAGTCGGACCCCTTACCGGTTGGTTGGCATGGTTTGAACCGCCACCGCCACCGCCAACAGGTTTTTGATGAATGATCGTTGAACCGGTTTAGTGGTTGGACTGGTTTTGTTTAAATAAGTTTTTTTAGAAATTTTTTTCATGGATTATAAGATTTGAATTTTAAACATCTCATACATATGAAAATGTGTGTGAGCCGATATAAAAAGACGTTGATGTATCTCTAGATAGCTAAATTAAATACTCTTTCCTTAAAAAAAAATCTTTTCGTTATTTTATTGTTTTTTCTTTTTAAAAAACAATTTTAAATATAAAAAAACAATACAATATAATATTTAAATCTTATGTAATATGTAAATATGTTTTCAAATTAGTAATAAATATCATTCGGTTTTTTAGTCCGGTCTGATCGATCCGACCATGTAACCGGCCCGGTTTTCAAAGCATCATTGCATCAACGTCAATAAAAGAATCATCTACATAACTTACATATATTTAATGATTACGCCATTAACCATTTATACAAGTTTATAGACTTTAATATATTATATTTAAACTGAGTTAAGTGATTTTTTTCGTGAAATATGTTGATTTTCATGATATTAAAGTACTAACAGAAATAATATTAAACTCTTAATAACTAGTGTAACTAGTAACAATAATTTGTTCCAACATCTAATATGGGGTAGTAGTATAGGTAAATTTTGAGGCTATAAGATGACCCTATCCAATAATACAATGGTTGATATTCATTAAATAGAATTGAGATTGAATAAATCAAATAATCGAATACAATGTTAGAATTGAACAAAGAATATGAGATCTAAGTAGAGAATAACACAATGAGTTTGCCTAACTGCGGATCGCGTATAGCCCGATCTCGTTTGTCTCGGCTTATTCCCGCATCTCGATTATGATGATGATGATGATGGTCTTCCATGAAAAACAGACCTTCTCGAAATCATGCATTCCTAACTCTTATTTATGTTCTTCTCCAAAAATGTGTCCATTGTGACTTAAACCGTGTAATGTTGTTGGATGGTTTCAATATCGAGACCCTTGAGCTTCACCACTGACTCGACATGCCCTTTTAGGGTGTAAAGCTCCCTCAACCTGTAAACAAATAGGTAACGGGTCAAAACATGTTATTTATAAATTGGGTCAAAACAGGCTATGGGTCCCCTACTAACTAGAACCTACACAGTCAACATGAGAGAGGTAAATTGTGTAAACCGGAAATAAAGGACAAGGGGCGGGATTTGACGCCTAAACCTCTCCTCTATAATGTATGTCCTGAATTCGAATTATACAAATATATATTTCATTTTTTTATAAATAGATATGTATATTATTTTTTTTATATTTATATTTTTTGTTTATTTTTTTCCTTTCTAATTCGATTTATTCGAATTCTAGTTCGATAAAAAGTTCACTTTCAAAAAATCTAAAATCAAATAACCCAAAAACCGATTCGATAAACACCCCTACTTTCAACCTATTTAACCGAGTAAGAAACAAAGACTTACCTAGCAACCTCTGCTCGTCTCTTTGCTTGTTCTGCAAGTTCCGATAACTCCCTGTAGTCACTCTTATCACTCAAGATTTCGTTTGCATTCGGTGCTTGGAGACCATGCAATGTCCGTTGGTACGAGGCCCACTGCGCTTCCCTCTCGCCCCGTCCATAGTCCTTTTTAGAGGTGAAAGCAGTCTATATGTACATTGTGTGTTGAATGTTAACAATTAACATTATGATCAATTTAGTTTTGATAAATTTAATAATAATAATTAATGAAATGGGCTTGCCTTGTTTTGGAGCATATTGTTCCATGCCTTGCCACTCAAGGCAAAACGGATGATAAATTTGAACACATCTAAAGGAAAATAGATGACTATGCTATAGAGCCAAATCACACCAGCCCAGTCCCAGCCAATTCCATTGACTCTTGCAAAGTCCCAGTCGGCGTAGACGGCAATTAATGTAGCAATCTCCATTAAATAAAGATTTGTTAGAATTCTTGATATAATTTTTGACCCGTTTTATAACGGGTCAATAAGGTGAAATAAAAAAAAACAGATAAAAAGAGAACATGTCAAATGGGTCAAAGACAAACAAGAATAATTGTTTGTAAAATAATAGATTGTTATTGAAATAATATCAACGCAATAATTTTGTTTGTAAAAATTTCATTTTCAAAAGGATATTTCAAAGGTATCCAATATGGCCCGAACTGTTTTTACCTGTCATAAAATTACCCTTTTAGCCCATTTCCCACCTCTACATAAGAAAGTTACCTAAATTGTATTTTTAATGTATAATACCTTGCAAATTATTTTATTTAAAAAATAATGATTTATGAATATAATCTTTGTCATCATATTTGACACACTAAATTTAAAAAAAATATATATTTATTATTCTTTTTGAAAAAAGTGTTTCTGGTCAACCCAATCTAGCCTGACATGCTTTGGCCCTTTACCCAACCAGCCCGTTCCACCCATTCCCAACCTCTACATAAGAATAAACTAACCAGCTGAGCTATAAAAAAGGCTGTGAGGAGTAAAAAACCAGGGCGTTCGACGAATGACCAGCTTCTTGATCTTGTAACAAAAATGAGTGCCTGACTTATGATGCTGACTTGGAGGTAAAGAGCTGACATAAGCTCGTATTCGTTGTCCTTTATCGGTTTCACACCAAATTTCTCCTGAGAATACAATCATTAATGAAAACCGTTAATTGTAACTGAATGATATTGTTTAGAGGTTGCAATTTCAACCCATTGCCTTGTGATTTTTTGGGTCACATTACCATCCAAAAAGTCGAATCATAAAATACAGCTAAAAAACGAAACGGGTCAAACAGGTAAACCCTAACCCGTTTTGTGCTATTTAATCTAATGCTGTTTTGACCTAATACCAACCCGTCCCCACCATCCCATTTACTTATGAATGGGTCAATTTGGGTTGAGGTTTATCTCAAACAGGTCAAATAAAAAATATTGATAAAAGGGTCAGACTGGCCTACCCGAATCTGTTTTGACCCGTTTCCATCCAGCCTGTTTTGACCCATCTCGCCACCTTTATTACTAGTTGTGAATCATGTAAACAACCAACGGTTTATCTTACTGTAAAGAAGTCAGATTCCTTTGCTAACCAGAAGAAAACTACAGTCATAACAGCCATGTAAGTGCCAAGAACAACCCCAGTGGCAAAGATTTCTTTCAACTTCCAGGAATCTGGCAGAGGTGAAGGCTTGACTTTATCCTTAGATATAGTCATAATGGTTCCATCGTTAAGGATTGCAATAATCAGAACCATAAAAGGCGAGAAATCAAATCTCCATATAAGCGCGATTAACATGAACCCAAGCACAATACGGATGGTTATAGAGACAGCCAGGGACGGATCTAGTACAGGCCCAGTGGGGGGGAAGGCACCCCCTCAACATAAGCCCAGTAGTGTAAAACTCTTTCAAAGCCCCCAACTGTTTAACCCAAGCGAGCCCTTACAGCCTTACTGAAATCAAAATCAAGAAAGGAGATTGCTTGAAATCCCTAATCGGCATACCCTAACCACTTGATTACTTGAAATCCCTATCGCCTCTGGTCTGACTCTTCAAATGCTCTTCGCTGGATGCTACTTCTTGTTGACAGAAGCGGACAAGCCGTTTGAATCAGACTCGGTTCACAGAAGCCGGCATGGTACACAAAAAACGGACTTACAACTCGGTGTTCATAGTTCTTGAAATCACAGAGAAGACTTACGGCTCTAAGTTAAGTGAACCTCTTTTTTGCACTTTGTTTCCTGATGAAATGAGCATAGATATAAGTAATGAGCATAGATATAAGTAATTATGTGGCCCTTGTTATTTTGTTTTTATTTGACCATTGTAGATAGTCAAAAAGACTACTTTGTTTCAATTGTCAAACCACTTTATATGAATTTGTACTTTTTACTATTGATACCAGTGTTATAGGCTTGGGACCACATATCTTTTTTTTTTTAGAAACTAGCTTTTTTATATTGATGATCAACAAGGCAAATTACATAAGGATAGCAGGTAGACGGGCAACAAACTGCGCCGCCATCCCCTTCTGAATGGAAAACCCTAATCTACTAAAAACAAAGCCTCGCCCCTGAGGAGTCGTAAAGTTGCTGTGGACCACACGCTGAACTCTAGCCAAGAACCAAACCGCCTCCGGCGCCAAGGAGCCGAACGTGTCAAACGCCAGGGGGACAAAGGCATGCTGATTATCCTCACAAGCTTTCGCGTGCTTTTCCACCTTCTTTGACTCTGCTTTCATAACCGCTTGCCCCGCCACAAACCCATTTTCCCGCAACCCAGCTAGGGGGGATACACCTGTGAGATCGACACAAGCATGTTTCCCGCCTTCCCAACAAAAAACTAGCACGTCCGCCGGGCGTAGGGTGGACCTCCCTTCCGCCGGGTCCGTAAGAAAATTAACCGGTGCCTCTTTCTTTGCCGAGATCCCTGCTCGTCTGAGAATATCCATTAACGCGTCTCGAACAAAATCATGGCGATACTTAAACCCCGGCAGCTCTCTACAGTGTAACGCATGGTCCCCGTATTTATCCAGGCATGCTTTACGGCAGACTGGGCAAGTTTCATCATTCGGGAACATGGGGATCATCAGACGGTACTTAAGGATTGACCGGTACTCCACCGCTGACATACGTTGACCCAGACCTTCAATAGGAATAACAGTTAAGAAATCCTGGGCGTGAGGCCTCTGTAAGCATTCAATTACGGCTTTCTGGCGAGGGGACAAAAGGAAATCTTCTCCCCAACTTTGTGCGATTCGACAATAAAGGGCATTCGCCAAAGTTTTCTGTGGTTTTTTGGGGGCGGTGTCCTTGTTAGAGAAACCGCCGAGATCAAAATCAGGGAGAGATTCATGCAATCGATCCAGGGCGCTGGCATAATCCGGGTCAGTGGTAGCAACCCCACTGTTGCGTAAGATGTGGTCCTGCAACTCCCAAGATTGAGACCTGGAATCCACAAAGGCATAGGCAGCCACATCCCGGGCCGACAGAAGGCCCAACCCACCTAGCCGCATCGGCAAGGTCGCGATCCGCCACTGGAGTTCACCAAAAAAAGGGCCCCCACATACGACAATGTCTTCTATTGCCTCTCGAAGGCCTTTATCAAAACATGAAACCGCATCATCCACAAAGGGGGGTTGGCAAGTTCGCAAACCAAATAGCAACTTTGCAACCCCCATACAAGATCTAAGCAAGAGGAGTTCGCTTTGAGGATCCCGCAACAAGGGAAGGTGTCCCATGATGTCAACAGCTCGCGTTACCCTCTTAGCCGTTAGACCACTAATAAAACTGGCATCACAGCTGACTGCCCCTCCTAGCAGTTTAACACCTCTCTCCGGCCTCCCAATCTCACTGGGGAAAAGCCCTGGCCGGACCTTCACCCCGTTGCATGTCGGCCAAAATACCTCAGTTTTTCTAATATTAAGCCGTAGCCCCAAGGCTGGACCCTCCGAACCGATGATGTCAAGAGCTTTAGCAACCTGAACAGCGTCCCCGATAACCATCCCGTCATCCAAGTACCAAGCATGGAAGGGGAGTTTGCATTTTTCCTGCACCTGAAGCACTAAGGGGTGTAAGGCTAGGGCAAAAAGCAAAGGTCCTAAGGGATCCCCCTGCTGGACCCCCGTGAATGCCCCGATGCAGTCATTCCCTACGTATAGCCTAGCAGGCTGGGCATACAGAAATTGAACCCACGGGAATATGGAGGGGCATTGGCGATGGACCTCGCGAAGCAAAACCGAACGGTCAACTAAGTTGAAAGCGTTGGAAAAATCAACCGTAAGCATGGCCAGCGAGCCATCTGAATGAAAAGAATTAAGGAACCTGTTAGCGCTGTGCAGCACCGCCTCCGCACCATTGGGGACCCCCACCCCAAATTGATAGTCCCCCAAGTACTTAACAACTTCTTTCCCAACTTTCTTCATGGCTACTTTGGAGACCAATCTTCTCCAAATTGCCCCCACAGCAATGGGGCGAATTCCATTATCAGGCTTCAACAAAGGGATTAGGGGGGCCGAAGCAACAAAATCCGCGAGCACCCTAGGACATAACCCCCCTAGCCAAAGGTTTACCACTTCAGTGATGGCAGTAAGCAGTCCCGAGGCAGTCGCCGACCCCTCGCCGCTAAGAGCGTCCAACAGGTGTTGGGCCCGGAGGCCATCACGCCCACAAGATGTCCCTTTCGGGAAAGATTTCACACACCTGTGAACGCAGTCTTCATCCACGGATAACGCAGGTTGGGAAAGAGGAATTGAAGGGAGGTTCGGGGGCGGCGCGAAGGGATGTTTGTCGATAAGGGCTTGCATGGTAGATTCCCCCCGGGGAGCAACCCCACTGGAACACAACACCTTAACTGCAGCATTAAAGTGACCATCACTCACTTTCCTGAGACATTGCTTGATGTTAGGGCTAACCTCCTCACATATCTTTTATATGCGTAATTATACTAGTGTTTTTATGTATGTAACTATATATACAATATAGATGATAATATGTGTTTTATTATTTAGGTAATCACAAGTGGGGAAACAAAGGTAATCACAAGTGGGGAAAGAAAAAGAATCTTTTCACTTTTTGCTAAAAAGATGGATTTAACAAAACAATTGATCAAGCCTTGCATATGTAGCTATGATGTATGTAAGTTTTTTTTTTAATTTGTGATTTGTCTATCTAAATCTTAATATGATATCTTAGTTGTTAGGACTAGGATTGTACACCGACATATATTGGCCCGTTATAACCTACCCGTTTTATGCACCCCTGAAGAAAAATCCTGGATCCGCCACTGGAGACAGCATAAATGGTGTAGTTTTTCATCCTTTGAAAGATGGCCCGGCTGGTCAAAACCGCGCTAACAATTACACCGAGTCCGGGCTCGGTCAACACGATATCGGATGCACCACGGGCTGCATCGGTTGCATCAGCAACCGCAATACCAATGTCGGCCCGTTTTAATGCGGGCGCATCGTTCACACCATCTCCAGTCATTCCACATATATGCTTCCTCTCTTGTAGTTTCTTCCCAATTTCATATTTGTGTTCTGGAAAAATATTTGAAGGTTAACAGTAAATATTGAAAACTATTAGAAATAACACATGCTTTTCTTTTTTACCAATCACAGCAACATACTTCATGTTTTTACCAATAATAGCAACATTTTTCATTTTTTTTATCAATTATAGCAACATACTTTCATTTTCTTTACCAATAATAATAGCAATGTAATTTACCTCATGGTTGCTATGATTGGTAAAATAAGAAAATATGTTAGTTGTTTAAGATAATTTTCAAAATATTATTGGTAAAATTGTTGTTGTATGTTGCTGTTTTGTGCAATTATCCCTAATTCTAAATCATCTTAACACGTCAACTATTTATAAAATTCAATAACACATGAATAAACAGGTGTTTGTAAGTCTATCCAACCCGACCCAATCCAACCCAACCCATTTCAACCCACACTAAAAAAGCACATGTTTTAACCCATTACGCGACCCGTCTGTTTTACTTCCCCTATTTAATAAGAGTGAGTGTGTATCATTTACCAGGGAAGACTCCAGCAAACCCATCAGCCTCTCAATTAGCTCCTCAATTGGTATATCTGCAATTGCTGAATCTTTATTTTGGCCCAGAAGTGAAGAAGATGGATACATGTTTCTTCCCATTCCAAGCCTCCTGCCCGTTTCTTTGCCAATGGCTAGCTGATCACCCGTGATCATCTTGACATTGACTCCAAGGTGTAGGGCCCGTCGAATGGTTTCAGCACTATCATGCCTTGGCGGGTCAAATAGTGGCAATAAACCCACAAACACCC
The DNA here is from genome assembly GCA_023525975.1 of Smallanthus sonchifolius. NCBI lineage: Eukaryota > Viridiplantae > Streptophyta > Magnoliopsida > Asterales > Asteraceae > Smallanthus > Smallanthus sonchifolius. The sequence goes on along the minus strand of CM042034.1, from coordinate 83,499,255 downwards.
ACGGGCCTCCCGAGCTCTCTTTTGTTTTCTCGGGTACAGCCTATATAATGATTATAAACCACCTAAAATATTAGTTTCCAAATCAAAGAATGGAAAGACGAAAGGTTGGAACACCAGAAATATAGAAGCTCACTTGTTGGCAAACAGCTAGAGAACGAAGACCACGTTCAGCAAATTTATCAATTATGGAGAACACTTTCTTCTTCTCATCATCCTTTTGGTTGCATAGCTCCACAATCTGAGATATTTTGAGATATTTCATATCATGTACATATAAATTAAAAAAAGGATTATTATAAATGGGTTGATTTGGGCTCTATGTTATCTTTAACGGGTAAAAAAAAATAGCTAAAAAGAAAATGGGTTGGATATGTCGAAAGCCATGCAAAGTGCATTTTAATGCATAAAACCTTGTAAATCAATTTATTCAAAAACTTATATTATTAAGTAATATAATCTTTATAATCATATGTGAGGTACTAATCTTACTACTCTAATAAATAAAAATCTCTTCAGGACACGTGTCACTCTCTGGTTACTCCTCACCTTTATTTTCCCACTTCTCTCTCCTATTAAATATTAATTTTTCTGTTTCTCTCCTATTAAATAATAATATCAAATAATAATTTTTATATTAATAGATAAATTTCTATGGACACGTGTCGTTTTCTGGTTCATATCTATCATTTTTTTCCTGCCTTTCTCTCTTATATTTAATAATGATATTAAAAGAATTTATTTTTAGATTTTTAATATAATACGGATACTTATTATTTAATTATAAATAGTTCAACCGATATAATATACCGGTTTATTCAACCCGTGTTTTTAAAAATACAAAATTTTTATTATGAAGTATATAACATTTTATTTATTCAACCCGTGTAATACACTACACAGAATTTTAACCTAGTCCTTTATAAAAGAATTTAAAACTTTTGGGGGAAATGTTTCGGGTCCAAAGAGTTGTTTGTTTTGACCCGTTACCTAACCCGTCTAGTTGCACTACAGAGAAGTTTATCGTACCTGCTCAGGGGCACCTTTGCTCACTCTATGCCAATTTCCATTTTGATCTATGTATGTTATAGCTGTTCGTTTGTCCACTGGATTAAAGGGGAGAAAATGTACCTCGGTGATCCCTGCTCGTGCCTGCATAAATAAAAGAAATATTGTTATTGTTATTATTATTATCATCATCATTATTATTAGTACTATTGTTATTATTATTATTATTATTATGTTATTACCTCCTTTGGATCTGAAAGCATTCCTACGATACAAGCATCTATTGCATCTTGATTTTCCACTCTTGAAGATCTTTCTCCCAATAGAATCACTTGATCCTTATCAATATCCTTTGCAAAAACCTGAAGAAGAAATGAGCTTGTTTCAGTGGTTCAATGTTAACCAAAGGTGACAATTTTGACCCATTTACTTTTGACCGGGTCAAACACGTTGAAATCACCATGTTTGTTTTCAATTCATACAACGTCTAAATCATTTTATTCAAAGATGTATGTCATTTTTGTAACCATACTTAAAACATTAACTATTTATAAAAAAATCAAAAATAAAAAGCTAAAAAAAGTGTATGTGGGTCAACCCTGATTGTTTCGACCCGTTCCAATCGGAACCCATTAAAACTGATCTCAATGAGAGTTTTGTCGACTGTGAGTTTGTTGAGGGTGAGAGTGCCAGTTTTGTCACTACACAAAACATCCATCCTAGCCATTTCTTCAATGGCTGTCATTCTCTTGGTGATTGCACCTTGCTCCGACAACTTGTGGGACCCGATTGCCATGGTGACCGACAAAACAGTTGGCATGGCAATTGGGATACCTCCAATGAGAAGAACCAATAAATTATCAATTTCGTTTTTATAAGTTCGTTTCTGAATCGGGTACATCACCACTATTTCGATTATGAGCCCGATGGCAATGGAGCATATGCAGAAGTTTCCAATGGAAGTCAACACCTACCAGATTGTCCATCAAATATTGTGAGCATGATACTTGATACTAGCTGAGAAGGATATACAATCCAAAAGACTATATGAAAACTTAGAGATGCACGAACAGGCCTAGGCCCGGTCCTCCCCAAGCCTGAAAAGGCTTGGTTCCTTTAGGTCCATTCCTAGGCCTAGTTGGGCCCACTCCTAGGACCTGTTAGGCCCAAATGTTCTGTTCTAAAGCCTGATCCCGAGCCCAGTATGTATAAACAAAAATTCCATGTAACTGTAATTATCTGATTTCTTATACTAAATCCTTTTGTGAGTTGAAATAAATCTTTACATGTAACAAAAACAAGAATTTGTGAACTTATATGTCTTATAAAACTAATTTGAGGTATTTTGAAAAATATTTTGTCTTGGAAAAATTAATTGTTAAACTTAAAACACTCTTGTAATTATAATTTAAAAATATAATTTATAATAGTTACAAGTTGAATGTTATAACAATAAATTTAAAAAAATACCTTTTGGAAATGGCCAACTTGATTGGTACTATCAACTAAGTGAGCAGCCTTCCCAAAGAAGGTGTGGACCCCAGTAGCTATAACAACTGCTTCAATTTCACCTTGTTTGCATGTTGAGCCTGAATACACACTATCACCTGGATGCTTGGTCACTGGTAATGATTCACCGGTCAATGCAGATTGGTCAATCTTGAGGGGATCACCTTCTAGAAGGCGTGCATCAGCTGGAATAATATCTCCCAATTTGACCCCCTGGTACTAAAATGGCTGCATCTTGTTCATCCCATTTTCCATCCCTTATGACCTTTGTTTTTGGGGCAAGACCTGCCATTAAAGCTGCAGCAGCATTGCCTGCATTATTTTCCTCTATGAAACTAATGGTGGAGTTGATTATCAGCAAGGTTGTGATTCCAACGAAATCTTGCCAATCTGGAGGCTTTCCCTGCAATTAAGTCTTTTAAATCAGGTACCTATATGTGTATATGTATGTACATGTGTACATATATGCATGATGGTTGTTCTCTACAAATACCATAGCATCAAGATAACACCAAAAAAGTAGTGTTGTTTATGCCACATGTGTGTTTTTAGAACCGTACCAGACCAGCCAGTCAGACCGGGAACCGGCTATATAACCAGTCCAGTTGAGTGTATATGTACCACCTCCATTTGAACCAGTCGGTTATCGGTTGAACTGATGAACCGGACTGGATTCAAAAATTATTATTTTTTATTTCCAAAATAATATACTCAAGGCTCCATTTTTTCCTTTAAATCTATATCTATTCTATACTATATAATAAATAAAGGTTTTAGGAGGACACTTGTCACTCACACATGCATCCTCAACTTTTTTTTCCCGCCTCTCTCTCCTATTAAATAATATTGATTTTTATCATTACTTTTATAAAAACGTTTTTTATTTAAAAAAAATAGGTTTTTTCATAAAACATTTTTTTTAATTTGAACACTTCATTCTTTTTATAAAACATTTTAAAAAAATAATTATATAACATTTTTAGAATTTAAAAATCTTCATAGAAACTTATGTTTTATAACAAGTTGTATTTATTCAACCCACGTAATACATGTGTTTTAACCTAGTTAGTTATATATATTACTTTTAAATCATTTATGAACCGGTCTGACCAGCGTGCGTTTGATGACGAGTTCATCCGATTATATAATCCACTCCAAAACACGGACACAAACAACTGTCAAAGTTGATTGGATCCGTGTGGTACGCGATTTTGAATCCATATTGTTTCTTATCGAGTAAGAGAGATACCCCTCCATTGGCCAAGACAATGGCCATAATTGCAGCAGCCTCCATGACCCATGACAATGGATTCCACATGAACCCTAAAAACTTGAGAAGCTTATTTTCCTGTTTCAAGTATACCAATAAGATCTCATCAGTTTCATAAACACAAGTATAACAAAACAATATCAAAAAACAAAAAACAATTTGCAGTTATTGATTGATTTACCTTCTTCTCTTCTAGCTTGTTTGGACCAAATATGTTAAGCCTCCTGTTCCCTTCTTCACTTGTCAATCCCTCTCGGGTACATTTCAATGATTCAAATACCTCATTAACTGGAACAGTCTCCTGTATAACCAATCAAAACAAAATTTCAAAATCACCAAATCAATCAATCGGAATTAAAAACCATAATTCTTCTAAATCATCCGTTAGAATTCGTAACTGTTGTAATCGAATCATGAACAAAAATTCATGCATTACAGTCAACTGAACAGTCGTCTGTGATAACCTAACGAAAATTTCAGATTACGAATCCATCGCTCCTCATGCAAAACTACGATTCTCCTAAATCATCCGTTCAAATTCATAACTGTTATAATAAAATAATGAACAAAAATTCATTAATCACGGTCAATTGAACACTCGTCTGTAACAATCTAACTAAAATTTCAGATTACGAATCCATCGATCCTCATTACGATTCTCCTAAATCATTTTTCAAATTCGTAACTGTTGCAGTTGAATCATGAACAAAACTTCATGAATCACAGTCAATTGAACACTCGTCTGTAATAATTTAACTAAAATTTCAGATTACTAATCCATCGATCCTCATGCAGAACTACAATTCTCCTAAATCTACCGTTCAAATTTGTAACTGTTATAATCAAATCATGAACAAAAATTCATGAATCACAGTCAATTGAACAGTCGTCTGTAACAATCTAACGAAGAGTTTCAAATTACGGAATTCATCGATCCTCATGCAAAAGCTACGATTCTACTAAGTTGTCGATTCAATCGAATCACGAAAACAGACGATTAATCGTAATCTATTGAACAGAAGAGTAGAGGTAGGGAAAGAGGTAGATCATACGAGATCGACGTTTTCCTTCTTGAGGTCGTCCCAACTCATGGTTGAATTGTCCGCCATTGTTGATTGCGGTTAGGTCAGTTGGAATGCTAGTGCATGGAAAGATGATGGAGCTACTATAACAAGGGGAGGGGAGAAAAAGTGAAGAATGAGAGTGAAACTAGGAAGGAAGTTGGAGCTTTTTATGGTGTACGTACATTTGTGTATTAATCCGTTTATTTGTAAATCATCTTTCACTCTATCAAACCCCTTCAAATGTATTCAAACCATAGTGAATAAATTAACGTCCTTGAAAACTTATAGCGACGTACATTGTACGCAAGTGCTTAGATAATTTGTACACTATCGGGCGTAACTCTGTTACAATTGTGCGTAATATTCCAAAAACCTTATACAGAAAAACTAAACCATAACAAAAGTCGTTAAAAAAAGTTAACCGAAAAAAGAAAAAGAAATCAAAACTGTTTAAAAAAAGTAAAAAGTTAAAAAAAAATCATGACGACGTTGTACGCAAGTACATAGATAACTTGTACACTATCACGCGCAACTTCTTTACAATTGTGTACCACGTCTTGTAACTTGGTTGGTAAAAAATAAGAAAATATCCAATGTTTAAACGATAAATTCATTAAAGTTGAGAGACTATAGTATAAGTTTGTTAAAATATAATGTAATCTATTAACACATACATTCGTCAGAATAGAACAATGTGAATACGTAAATATATGATTAAAAGTTTTTTATTTGAATTCTAATTGGCTATAAAATTGTTTTCAGTTTATATAGTTCATAAAAATATGAGTGAACAAATTAATTGATGATAAACACAATTTTTAAATTAAAAAAATGTATAAATAAAAATTAAAACAAATAATTAATTTAGTTGCCTAAAATAGTGGAGTTGGTTATTAATAGGAGAGAGATGCGGGAAAATGAGGATGAGGAAGCTTAGAATTTTGACAAGTGTCCTTATATTTTACTTGTTTATTATATAGTATAGATAGGGTGCAAATTTGTATAACCATTTAATGTTATATTATGATTGATAGTATTTATTGTGTAATATATATATTTATAGGGTTGAGTTAATAAGAAAACTCATTTTCGTGAGAAAACTCGTGAAAACCAACCAAAACAAACTCCAATTGAGCTCATTACAACAGCGTTGGAACCGGCTCGTCAAACTCGATTTAAAGCCTAAAACTAAACCCTAAAGCTAAACCTTAAACTTTAAACCCTAAAAGCTAAACTCCACGCCCAAAAACCTACCCCCTCCACCCAAAAAAAAAACCCCTAAACCCCCACCCCCAAAAACCTAAACGTCGAGTCGGTTCTAACGCCACCAAAATGAGTTCATTCGGAGTTCGTTTGGCCAGTTTTCTCACAAACAAAGAGTTTTCTCATTATCCTTTCCTATATCTATAATTTATCGCTCGGTTGTATAAACATTATGTAATGACTATTTGTTAGCTATTACTAGCATGCAACAAATTATGACGTAGATTACGGAGTGAAAAACGTAATGTAACATAGAACAGTCATTTGAATCGAGATCTACTTAACTTGTTAAGATATATGATTGTTGCTCCATCGATTGAGAAGCAGTGTCGAGATGGGATTATAAGAAAACCGACTATGGAACCCAAACTGATTTTGAAACCAGTTTGGCAAGAACTGGCTAGGAACTGACTCGAACAATAGAATTGAAATCGGTTTGTAACCCTATAAGCTGAAACTGGTTTGAACCCGGTAAAACCTGAACCGAATTGGTTGAAACCCGTTTTTCAAACCGGTCAAACCCCCCTGAAAAATTGTTTCCTAACCCGAACCAGTTTGACCAAAAACAGTTTAACTTTTGTTGAACAAACCCGACCCGATTTAAACCTGATCCGGTTTACGTCAAAAACCAGATTTGTGCTCCCTTTATCCTGTACCCGTGTAGTCTATAACAAAAATGTAAATGATCTAAAATTGAATGACTTGGAAAAATGAACTTGTATGGGCTTTAATTCGGCCCAGTTCTCAAAAACGTTTTCATTACATTCTAAAAGCCCAAAAGAAAGTTTAGGCCCACCATTCTTTAAAAGCACATTCTGATATATGATCCGACTCGATAGCCACAGTCTCCAAATCATTTCAAAACCCTCGATTCGTTTGCAAAACTAGGTTTTCACTTTTCATGCTCTTGTTGACGCCAACAACGGTTCTTCCTCCGTTATACGCCACTATAGCCACCGGAAATTAGCACTCGTCTCCGGTGACAATCCGTCATCAACTACCGTTAAATATTCGTCAACAATGCCGTCAAACTTCAAAATCTCAACCGTGCTCCGCGTAAACTGATAAGAAGGAGGTTTATCGAGATTCTCTGATCGCCATTGTTCATACACAAGGAGCTTGGAACACGGCTCAATTCAGAATCTGGTAATTTCATTCAGTTGAAACTAAGCTTGAGCAATAGTACTTAATTCTAGCACAAATTGAAGTTAGGTTAATAGGTTTACTGTGTAGCTTTATTCAAGTTGTTTGTTATTCAATTAATCACGGATGTTTGTGTGTTAAAATCCTATTGCTGTTCTTAAGCGTTCTTTATTATGCATTGAATCAGGTGCTTTTGAAGAATCTCACTGACTAATAAATAACACATAGTACACATTAGCTCATAATGAGTGTGTATTTAGAGCTCCCTGACTCATATCATCATCATCTTGCATCTAAATTTAAAAAAAGGAAAGTAACTTTGGATGGTGATTATGGCTCTTCAGTATGTTCACTCACATGTGAGATGAAATCTTCGTTGCCTACTCTGCGAGCTTCTGATTATTTCATGGAACCTAGCTTGGCCGAGTTGACCATTAGGGAACTGAGAGATCCAGGTTATTGCACCAGGGTTCAGAACTTTACAGTTGGTAGATTCGGTTACGGAAGCGTTAGGTTTATTGGGGACACGGATGTCAGATGGTTAGATTTGGACCAGATTGTCAAGTTCAGAAGGCATGAGATTGTTGTGTATGAAGATGAAACCATCAAACCCATGGTTGGTAAGGGACTTAACAAAGCCGCTGAAGTGACTTTAGTACTACAAAAAGTTTCATCAATAGAAAAGTTGAAATTATGTGCAGAAAATCAAGGAGCGGAGTTCGTTTCTTTTGACCCGCACCAAAAAGATTGGAAGTTTTCTGTTCAACATTTTAGCAGATTTGGTTTGAGTGATGATGAGAATGATGATGTCATGATGGATGATGCTGATGTCGATGTTCGAGAACAGGTTACAATGAACGATAGCGACGGTTCTGATCTTGATGAAGACCGATCGTTAACAGATTCCCGTTTGCTTTCCCATTCACTTCCTTCGCACCTTGGGCTCGATCCTGTTAGAATGAAGGAAATGAGAATGGTGATGTTTTCTACTGAAGAAGAAGAAGATGATGCGGAATTAGATAATTTGAATGGAACTTTTTCACACCATAGACCACTGCTTGGTAGCAAAACAGTGCAAAGATCCAGCCCGTTAGCAATTCGGAAAACCCCACTAGCTTTACTTGAGTACAATCCTGGTGGTTTTGCTTCAAGCCCTAACGGGTCTATTTTGCTAGCCCAACAAAACAAAGGACTTCCTTTGACAGTTACAAAAGTTCAGGGATTTAAGCTGGAAATTAAGGAAACGCCAGTAACAAAAAGCTTTTCCCATAACATAGTTGATGCTGGATTATTGATGGGTAGGTCATTTGGTATAGCATGGGGTCCAAACAACCTTCTTATTCACTGTGGTTCTGTTGGTGACAGTAATAAGAATCCAGAACTTTCTTCTACAATAAGTTTAGAAAAAGTTGCAACCGATAATGTCGTCAGAGATGAAAACAACAAAATACGGGAAGAACTTATTGATTTATGCTTTGATTCTCCCTTAAAGTTTCATAAAGAAATTAATCATGAAACAAAGGAAATGATATTTGATTCATATAAGTTAAAGGCTCGAAATCTTGTGTTTAACCGTTCGGAGTTATCACACGTATGCCGGAAATATATCGGGATTACTGAAAGGCAGTTAGAAGTACAGGGACTATCTTCTTCTGCTCGTGTGATGTTAATGCATCAAGTTTTTGTTTGGGAACTTATAAAGGTTCTTTTTTCCTCTAAAGAAAGTTCATTAGATGCTGACGTGGCTGCACTTCCGTTGATCCGAAGAGCAGAGTTCAGTGTATTGTTACAAGAAAGCGTTTGCCACCGTGTACAAGACGAAATAAGTTCCTTGAACGATTCAAAAGATTTACAACAATTATTTTTACTTTTAACGGGGCGACAAATTGATTCAGCTGTTGAGTTGTCTGCTTCTAGGGGAGATGTGAGACTTGCTTGTCTGTTAAGCCAAGCTGGTGGGTCCACCGTCAACCGTATGGACATCGATAGACAACTTGATCTTTGGAAAAACAACAGTCTAGATTTCAGTTTTATTGAGAAGGACAGGATAAGGCTTTTTGAGTTGCTTGCTGGTAATATCCATGGTGCATTGGGTGAAATGAACATAGACTGGAAACGATTTTTAGGATTGCTGATGTGGTACCACCTTCCACCTGCTTCTGATTTGACTTCTATTTTTCAAACTTATCAGCGTCTTCTAGAAGGTGGACGAGCCCCATATCCAGTTCCTGTTTACATAGATGAAGAACTGGTAAAAGATGTAAGTTGGACTCCTGGCAACCGTTTTGATATTGCATATTATCTAATGATTCTTCATAGTAACGAAGAGAGAGACTTTACTAAATCTAGCATATTGAAGACTATGTTTAGTGCGTTTGCTTCAACTCACGATCCACTTGATCATCATATGATTTGGCATCAGCGTGCAGTGTTGGAAGCAGTTGGGACATTTAGTTCTGATGATCTTCATGTTCTTGATATGGGATTTGTTTCACAGTTGCTAACCCTGGGACACTGTCATTGGGCTATCTATGTTGTGCTTCACATGTCACGCTGTGATGATTATCCAAATTTGCAAGCTAGTGTCATTAGGGAAATCTTATTTCAGTATTGTGAAACATGGAGTGCTCAAGAAAACCAACGCAAATTTATTGTGGAATTGGGAGTTCCATCAGCATGGTTGCATGAGGCCTTGGTGAGTTTTTCCGATTTTTATAAAACTATGTGATCAAATTGTCAAACTGTCAATATAACATTTTACTGTAAATCTGTGATAATGCTCAGGTTTTTTGGCTATCACTGGTAGCTAGAGGTGGAAAGTTGGTGTGTTTGGGGAAATGGGTCAAAACGTTTGAGTTTTAGTACGTGCCGGGGTTGGGTTGAGGAAATTCTTTGTCAACTTTTTTATTTTTGAAAATAAATAGCGTGTTAAATATGATTACATACAAACAAACATACCTAGTAAAGTCTCACTCATAGTAGGGTCTGGGGAGGGTGAGATGAGGGCACACCTTACCTCTATCCCATGGGATAAAGAGGCTGCTCCAGAGAGACCCTCGGCTCAAAAGAACCTCATTTTTTAGGGCAAATACATAAATATACAAGAAATAGTCAGTATCATACAGAAGTTATTAGTAGTAAAAGGTAAAAGAGCAGTGAAGCATTAAGAAGAAATCCTTAAGACCTTGGTTTTAAAAAGCGAGAGGCGCACAAATGCGACGGGGTCTAAAACCGAGGCGCAAAGCGATTATGTATTTTTTTTTATATATATCATAGGTTTTTAACATCCCCTACACAAAAATTTAACTATAATAAGCTTTATATATGTTTTATAACATATAAAATACCTACATGTACAACCTAAAAAGCATGTTGTACAACATCCTAATGCATATTTGCGCTTTTCTACATAAGGTGTGCGCCTCATCTGCGCTTTTTGTGCACCTTTTGTGCGCTTTTCGTACAACTCGCGCCTTATGTACACAAAAGTGAAGGGCCTTGCGCCTAGGCGCGCTTTTTAAAACCAAGCTTAAGATACGATTAAAGTGGCTAGGGCTAGAAGCACGCCTTAAATGAAAGGGTTTGTTGTTAGAATGGCAAACTAGTTCAAATCCCAACAAAAAATAGAAACTGGATAGTGGGTGCCTTAATCACTAGTTTGAATTGGCTTTCATTATTAAATGTTTCTCTGTGTCCTATTCTTGAAATCTGTTTCTTTTACAAGGTTATCTTATAACTTATTTAAATTCTGCAGGCAGTATATCATGCTTACTATGGAAATTCTTTCAAGGCCCTTGAACACTATCTTGGATGTGCCTTTTGGCAAAAAGCACATTCAACCTTCATAATTTCTGTTGCACATTCTCTTTTCATGTCAGGTAAGGGCCTATTAGTTGTCTACTTTTCTGGATCTAGTTTGTTGTAAATTTGTATTTATTTTTAGATCTTTTCACCTGATCAATATGGATATATCTTTCCATGTAGACTTTGCATGTCAAGAATCAGTTGTTTAAGGAAAACAGTAAGAAACTAGCATCTTTTCTGTCATTTAAGCTCTGACAGTGAATTATGCCATAGCTGTAAATAAACTGGCACAAATTTTAAGCTACTGGGGAAGTACGGATAATGCTGCTTATAATATCTAGGGAGTTGGTAGTCTTTATTGAATCATGGTGTGATAGAATTTGGATTTGTATCATCTTTAGCAATCGACATTATACACATGGATTAGTAGAGGTGGCAATTTTAACCCATTTACTTGTGAATGGGTTGATTCATCTTATGTTTTATTTCTAAAAGTTGGATTTGTTGAACAAAAACCGTGTAGTTCAACCAACCCAATCCTGCCTATTTCTACCTGTACAAAACATTACCTGTTTTGACACAAACATGTTTTGATCTATTATTCAACCCGTACTACGATCCACCTAGTTTGCCACCTCTAAGATTTAGTAACAACATATATTTGTTTTTCATGCTGTTAATACCTTAGTGATGCTAATTTGTTTGCTTTGTCCAACAAAGCCTGGTTGACCTGGCCTTTTTGTATCTGGTTTGTTGATTTCTTGTGGTATTGGTACCCACGGGGGAAATGTTGCTGTTTAATTGTATTGTATGAAGTAGTAAATAAAAGATTTTGCAAAAATTTAACACACTAACACAGTAACGCCACATTGTATGAAAATTGAAAGTTTATTGGTAATTGTTTACTAACACTCTTCATGGTTCAGGCAAACAATCAGAGATATTGAGGCTTGCAACATCTATGGAAGACCATAAATCAGAAATTGAAAATTGGGACCTGGGAGCTGGAATTTTTGTAACCTTTTATTCACTTAAAAGTTCTTTGAATGAAGATGAAGATACAATGTTTGAACTGGTATGAAACTCTTTTCAGATATATGTATATGCTTTAAGAATTATCACAGCCCCAGTTATTAGTTCAAAAACATCTTTTCCCCCCTCATATGTCTGATGCTAGTTGATTGTAGTTTTGCATTGATAAGCTTGAGTTACAATTATATTATTCAGTTAATTACATTACACAAAAATGTAACTTTCATCTTTTTGGCATCGTATATTTGCGAATACTTTTTTCATTGTATGTATCATACTTATAATCTTTTACCAATGGTGACGCAACGCGACACCAACTTTTCTGATGACATGCCGGTCTGCCACGTCACTGTTTCTGCTATAGAGTGGCAAAATGTATAATGATGTGATCCGTTCAATCTGCAATATATGGATCATGTTAGATGTCTTTGGAGCTCAGAGTAAAGAGCTAAGAATATGATGAACTGTTTACAAATAAAATCAATAGAGGTGGTGAAATGGGCATATTATGCGGGTTGTGTGACGAGTCAAGATGAATTCGGGTCAGAAAGTGTAATTTTTGGTGCATGAGGAAATCTTAGTTTTTTTAACTTATGTAAACAATTTGTTTCATAAGTGTGGTTACGAAAACTATGATGTTGCCATTAAAATGTATTTTTTCTAAATAAAGTGATTTAGGAGATTGTATGCATTGGACCTGCTTTCTCACTAGAAATAAAAACATATCTGTAATCAGCCTTATCTTAAGTTCATGGAAACTAACTCACATCATCCTTCCATGAGGTTTTAATTTGTAACCGAATGATTTGGAAACTAACATCATTCTTCCATTGAACATTTGCAAGCTAATTCATATCATCACACTGATTATCTATATGCAACAATTATACTCGCGCAGGTATCTCTTCAGGACAAAAATGATGAATGTAGAAAATTCTTTAGTCGTTTGAAAGGATCTTTGGCATTTTGGGACAACCGCTTGCCTATTGATGCCAGGTACTAGAACAATATATTTCTTGTATAATGTGATTACATGGATAAGAGGTGACAGAATGGGTGGGTCAGACGGGTTGGATAACGGGTCAAAACAGGTTTGTGTCATCTTTTTATACAGATGAAAACAGACTGGTCCAACTGGCATACATTTTTTATGTTTTTTTTCTTGAACGTTATACACAATTAATTTTTAAATATGGTTAGATAATAATATTATTGCATTGACAATCTTTTATTTGAAATAAACCAATATGGCTGACTTACAATCTGTTTGACCTTTTTGACCCGTTTCCATTTTATAGCTCATGTTATATTTATTCCTTCCAAAAATATTATAGAAAATATTTGTTGATTTTCGAAAATGTATAGTTATAATTTGTTAAGTTTACCATTATACCCTTGTCATTAGATCTTGCAAATTTTCCAAATCAATTGGTATCTTACCATCCTACTTTTTAAAAGGTGAAAAACTCACAAGCCCAACACACATTAAACTGTTATCAAACTAAGTACTGCCTTATTTGTGAACATCTTGAATTGTGTTTGTTTCGTTTGTGGTTTAGCTACAACTCTTTACGTTCGTGATCATTGTTCGTTCATGTATGCTTCTTTATGTACAAATACTATGTGTGTGTATTAGTTATATATAATAATATAGGTATACTCGAAGAAACAACAGGAACAGTTATGTTAGAAAATGAATATTGTGTCTTTTTTAATTCTAATATATTTTATGATAGGCTACTTTTTCTAAATAATTTATACTTTTTATGTATGTTTGTTTGTTTATCTATTAAAAGAACAAAACCGAGCAAACATTTTTTCTTAACGAACAAGAAAATCTGTCGTCAACAACTAAGAAATAATGGTCTTGTACAAGGGGATTCAGTCTTCAGTGTTCGTATTTGTGTCTATTTTCAAGTATTGTATTAATTTTTTGGTTTTTTGAATAACAGAACGGTGTACGCAAAAATGGCGGAGGAAATAAGTGATCTGCTTGTAGCCGATTCTGGGGAGGGTTCAAGCACCGAGGTTAAGTTAGAATGCTTCAATACGATATTCGATTCCCCGGTTCCTCAAGATCTTCTTTCATCCCATTTACAGTCTGCGGTGTCACATTTTACATTGCATCTTACTGAAGCAGCCTCATAACATAATAATACAAAATATATGACCTAAGAATTTTTGTAATTAATGCTTATGAGGAGAATTTCCAATCTTGATTGTTAAAAACGTTTTGATTTATTGGGGATGTGGCGACACGTGTAATGTTTGATCGAGTGTTTTAAAACCGTATTTGTACTTCGTGTCAGTTGGCTTCTAACTTATGAATCTGTCTTTAGAATGTGTTCAATAAAAGGCAGAAATTTTGTTGCTTCTGATTTTGAATAATGGGGTTAGTTAATGGGTATTAGGGTTTACGAGCGAAGCTACGCTCAACACAAGTTCAAGTTCAAGTTCGGCTTAGCTTGAAGTTTCTTTGTTGAGCTGAACTTTGAGCTATAACTTTACTTGTTTACGGTTTGAGCCACTCATGGCTCGATTAGCCAACTTTATTTTTTGGGGGAAAAAAAACAGCACATAAGAAATCGAAGAAGAAGCTGAGTTGGTGGCGTGTTTAGGTTACTACACGGCGGTTTTGGGTGCACAGCTACATGGCGGTTCTTGCAACACTGATCAACAGGGTGGTCGGATGTGGCATCATAACCTTCAGACAACACCAAGGAGTCTCTCGGTTGTTGGATGTCAATCTACAGGCCAGTTCTTGTAACACTGATCTAGGAGACTAGGAAGGTGGTGTCTATGTTCATAGTGGTCTTATTGTGGAAAAGGAGGCGAGGGCAGAACGGGCGAGGCATCGAGCAAGCTATCATGTGGATTATATTACGTAGTTTTTTTTATTCGAGGTAGCCCTCGAGAGTAAGCTCACTTGGCTCGAAATTTGTACAATTTTGAGCGGTTTTTTTTTCGAGCTAATTTCGAATGAGTTACGTGATACAAGCTAATTTCAAGCTAGTTACGAGTCACGAGCTAGCTCAGTGTTATGCTATATGTAGCGGGGTCACTGAACTTAATGTGATTGGGTCGGTTTGCTTTAAGACGTCTATAGAAGATTTCGTCACTGAATATGATGTCACACGAGCTTTCTTTTTCAATGCACCATTTACTTTACTTTGCTATGAACAACTTAAAACTACGGTTACCTGAAAATGAAAGGTTTTCTAGTTATGGAAAATGTCATTTTTATTTCGTTATAACTCGTAAAATGAATAGTGGAGCAATTTGAATGACCAAATCGGTGTTGTATTGAAATGAATAGACGATTTGATTCGGTCTATTTTTTTAACGACACATAATCTACTCTTATTAGTTAAACCCATCAAACATGTACGTTGTCGGATTTAAACCCTCACCCGTTGATAAGAGGAATACCTCGTTTATCACCAGATGCCCTCATAATAAAATTTGATTTGATCTATTTAACCTGATATATTTGTGTAATCTTTATTCATATTATAAATAGCAAATATATGAAATTCAACCATAAAACTTATTTAATTGAATTATTTAAGGGCATATTCGTCTAACCTTTGACCTAGGTTCTTAACCAATATTTTAAATCATGTCATCACTTTATCAAACAAACGTCATAATTACTATAGAAAGATTCCTAAATAATTAAATTGTAAATTTTATTTTAGTTGTGCTATCATCTTCAATATTTTATTCGGTTCGAAGGATTATATTCTAGGGCCAAAATCCATTTACTTTTTATATGACTCCATAACACCATCTTCCTCTCCTTTTTGTAAAACGAAAGAAAAAGAAATAATACCAACACTAAAAATCACAAAGTGCGTGTATTTTTTAAATATTAAATAATAAAAAATATATATTCATTCAATGTACTCAAATCATTAACAACTAAGAATGAGCAAGTGCTTAAACAGTAATGTATACTCTGTAAAGCTTCATGTACAACTCATTGTTGTATTAAAGGTGTCTCGTTTTTTTGTTTATACGCGTGTCCTGCTATGAACTCCTTGTCTGTATCCAACTTTATCTCTATTTCTGCATCGAACCTTATCGCTCATGTTAGGGTTTCCCCAAGTGATTGGTTTTCGTTCAGCGTCGAATAGGTTTTCAAATCATAAAAAGATTCGGTGAGCAACATGTCATATTTACGTTTTTTAGACAACTAGTATGATATGACATACCTTATAAACAAATAATGTGATATATTATATTATGTATTGTTATATAGATAATCGGTGTGTTTAATAAAGAATTGTTTTGATATACCATAGTCCTTTTTAAATATATTTCATCAATATATTTATTTTTTAAATCTGATTTTATACAGTTTGGTATTTTATACTAAAACATTCTGAAATCCATATACAATCTAAAACCAAATTGTATAAAAAGGTTAAAATTTTAGAAAGTTTTCATCCGATGTAATCACGTGCATAATTCTTTTAGGTTTTTAAATCACAAAAGAATTTAGCAAACACGTAATACATATATGACATGTCATGTATACTGTTATACAGACCAGCTAATGTAACAAGACATATAATATAACATAATATTTTTCTAAATATAACATTATTTTTTTTAGTTGTATAACTATTTAAAAAAAAAGTATTTTTTATTGGAAGTAATCATATTTACCAAGCTATATCATGGTTCTAGTTTGCAATAAAAATTGTTAATTTTAAAATTTGGAATCTATTAAAGTACATCTTTTATACAAAAATAAAAATGGTGGTGGTCCGCCAAAAGTATACGTATACGATGTGGCGGTTATATGTCGCCGATGGCACCAACCTTTTAATTCACTTATTTCATGACTTCACACACACATTTTCATATCTTATTCCTCTAACTTAAATTCAATATTCGATCGAATACATATGCTGTGCCGAGGAAGAAATTCAACATGTCGGAAATCCGGATCGGTGCCGGTTTACCTCAATGTCTATGATCTGAGCTCCGTGAACGGATGTGCGTATTGGCTTGGCCTCGGTGTCTACCATTCCGGTGTTCAAGGTTAGATCTCGACGTTATTCAACTTGATTTGATGAATCAAACACTCTTCAATCGCCTTGGATCTATAAACCACTTTTTTTTAACTAAAATAAACATATCACTTGCACACAAGAAACTTATTTCAACAAGCAACCTACATTTCTACCAAGGCTAGATTTCAGTAAGGTGGCTAGATTTTAGCTGGTATCTTTATCACAGTTGGATTTAAGTCGACATCTTTCTATCATGGCTAGATTTTAGTCTGGTGGCTAGATTTAGCTGGCATGCCGACAACTTTCTATCACAACTAGATTTTAGTCTGGTGTCTAGATTTAGCTGGCATCTTTATCACGACTAGATTTAAGACGACAACTTTCTATCACGGCTAGATTTTAGTCTGGAGGCTAGATTTCAGCCTAGAGTATAGATTACAACTGATACCTTTATCCCCGCTAGATTTCATCCGACATTTTTCTATCCCGGCTTAGATTTTAGTCGGCGACTTTATCCTAACTAGATTTCAGCTAGCGGCTAGATTTCAGCAAGGTGGCTAGATTACAACTAACATCTTTTATCCTGGCTAGATTCCAGCCGACATTTGGCGGCTAGAATTTAGCCGACATCTTTATCCTCACTAGATTTCAGCCTAGGGGCTAAATTTCGGGTAACATCTTTTCTATCCTGGCTAAATTTCAGCCAACATCTTTCTGCATGTGTCCGTTGATTGGTTTTTGGTAGACTATTCGGCTAAATTCAAGCATTTATGATATTCTGGTGATTTTTTCATAAATTAACGGAAGAATTTGATAATTTTTTGACATGTGCAGTTCACGGAGTTGAGTTTGCGTTTGGATTTCACAAACAATCGACCACCGGAATATTCGAAGGAGAACCGAAACAGTGCGACGGATTCACGTTCAGGAAGCAGATTCCGATCGGATGGACGGAGATGAGTCTAAAGGAAGTCAGAGGATTCATGGAAGAACTCGCTCGAGACTACACAGGAAATTCGTATAACCTTATCACTAGAAACTGCAACCATTTCTGCATCGATGCCTGCATCAGACTCACCGGAAATCCTATACCAAATTGGATTAATCGTCTCGCTAAAATCGGTATGTAGCTTTCAGATCTTCAATTCAGTTAACGATTTTTCATTTTATAATTTATCCTCCGGCGCCGATTAGGTTTATTCTGCAATTGCTTAATTCCGGCGAGTATAAGTTCATGTAAAGTTGGAATAGAAGATGAAACCGCGTGTATGAAGGAAGAAATGGAAGAGAATCTGAGGAGCGGTTCAAGTAGATCCGATTCCTCTGAAAAATCAACGTCGGCAGCAACTCCGGTTGGTTTGACGAGAAGCTTTGGAACCAGAAGTTTTGTTCCTTCATTTTCACCTTTTGTTCTAGATTCTTCTTTCTCATCTTAATCCTACAATATTAGGTAATGATTTTTTTTTTTTTTTCAATTTTTGTCTAATCTATCACATGTTTTCTATTTGGTTCTATATTTATGAAGTGTTATCATATAATAATTCACATTTTGTACTTTCTTCGTAGCAGATTTATCTCATACTAAACCCTATAACGGTTACTTGTTATATGTCAGATTGTGAGGTTCATGAATTCTTTCGGCATTTATCAAGGTTCTTTTTTTTATTTTAGGTATTTAAAATTTACCTGTTAAGAATTGGAAATCCTGTCACATGGAACCTAATTCAAAACTCGCCATAAACACCGATATGAAATATCAAATGCTAGGCATAATTCTATTAATTCAAAATTTTTAGTAACTATACAAGTTTGTAACAATTGCAATGTATTACAATATTATTTACCACAGTTTTTAGGAAAAAATTTAAAATGTCCTTATTATTTTTCTTGTCCTTAAATCTGTCTCTTTGACTAATTCATTCCAAAAATGACCCCTTTATACTATCAGAACCGACGGTATAACATAGTCGTCCGACACTGCTCTCAGTCAACTATAGCCTTCCACGTGTCCAAATCGTCGGTATGTTTTTGACCACTAGCGGATCTGACAATATTTTGTTTTAACAAAATTGTTGAGGTATGATCTCATTGTATTTATATAAAATCAATAATCTTTTTGAAAAAAGATTTTAATTTATTTTTTACAAAATTGTTGAGGTAAAGAAAATTTCAAACGCCAAATACTGTCGGGGTTTTTTTTCAAACACCATCGAACGACGGTATTGAAAGGGGCATTCTCCAAAAAAAATAAGTTAACGGGATATTTTGTGGAAAATGTTTGGTAACAAAGACATTTTGAGGGTTGTCCTTAGTTTTAATACCATATTTGGTCTTAATGCAAGTAACTAATGTGGTATCGTTTCGGGTGGTTGGGCCATAGATCGATCACCCAATATCATCCCTCTACCTGAACCCGTGCTTTTTCTTTTAAATTAATCTAATGGCTAGTCATGTCCCGGATGCTCGTTCTGGTGCCCGACTCGAATGTTGTCGTTTTCATTTTTCTGACAGGTTTAAGTTTTTTTAATCCCTAGCTATATAAATCTGCTATTTAAATTTGTGAATAATGTGTGAAAATGCTATGTATAACAACTAAAAATATATAAAAAGGTCATGTGTTTTTTTTTAACGGCTAACACTTAGACCTGTGGATGGTCCTGTCAAAATTCTCCTTATCAGGATCCTTGTTAGGATTTGAACCCATAACCTTCACGAGAAAAAACCTTTTTTACAGGAAAACCCCCTTAATCACCAGACCAAAAGCCTAACGACAAAAATGTTGTATTTAGAGACCGTATTCGATCCTTAATTTATCTAGACCTTAAAATATCCAATCTTTGGTTTTGACATTGACATGAAAGTAGCACCTAGAATGGACTTGCAATCGACATGTCGTACTCCTATTATTATTTTAATATAATTTCGGCGTACCACTGTATTCACTTCCAAATGTGGTGGAACACTATCATCACACCAAATTTCTTTGCTTTCATTTTAATCCTTTATTTTTAAATACTTTTTTAGGTTTTAGACACGTTATCATGTATTAAATATTTCGTATAGTAGTTAAATATTCAGCGTAAAAGATTTAAATAATGTAAACAAAATATATATTGTAAAAACATTCTCAGTGCGATTTTTAAGACGAGTCCATTAATGCGACAAAGTGGCAACTAACAAAGTCATATCACTGTCAATGAGCTAGTGGTGGAGTGGTAAGGGAGATACCTGGTGTTCCTAGTGACCTAGGTTCAATCTCTGCCCTTCACATTAGTTTCTACGACATTCAAATAAGGCCTAACTTAGGCTGATGCACCTGGGTTTTACCCACGCCGATCCAGGGTTCGAGCCTCGGCTCTCCCTCAAGCCTGGCGTATTTGGTGGGTTTTTTCTTGGATGCTCTCCAACTCTGACGCCAAGTAGGCCCGGTTAAGACAACATATTGGCCGGAGTTGGACGAG
This sequence comes from Smallanthus sonchifolius, assembly GCA_023525975.1. Taxonomy (NCBI): domain Eukaryota; kingdom Viridiplantae; phylum Streptophyta; class Magnoliopsida; order Asterales; family Asteraceae; genus Smallanthus; species Smallanthus sonchifolius. The sequence goes on along the minus strand of CM042034.1, from coordinate 83,478,683 downwards.
GCTTCTCCCATATGACGGGAGGGTGTGACGTCGCAACATTCAATGTTTGCCGTTAAAAAAAAACAAAGTCATATAACTCGTGTGTTGCCATCACTCTTGATCGAATAAATATATTAAAATAGAAAATCACATTTAAAATGGTCCATTCATTGGTGAAAGTGACCATGCCATTAGTGATTTTTGGCATATCTTGTGTGACTTAATAGTTGATCAAAATGTGTAGATAGAGTTTTCAACGAATCAAATGTTCATGTCTCGTGATTTATTATTTTCAATATCATAAGATTCTATCATTTATAACCCTTTTTTTTAATTGGGTAAAAGATTAAAAAGTCCCATTTTATAATATATGTATTGTACCATGACAACTTATATAAACTCTTTGGAGTTCTATAAACATTTTATAAAACAATGTATTATGTATAAAGAAACACTTTCGTTATAGCAATGATATATAAGTTGCAAAGAAATTCAAATTAGATAATGTTAAAATTATAAGTTCATTTTTTTAATAATGGGTTGATACAAAGTTCAAATTACTAATAAGCTTTAATTGAACATATAGAAGTTCAAGGACACATTGAATAATATTTTCTTTATAATTATATTAACGTACTAATTATTTATTGAGGTTATTATATTTTAGAACATATATAGTATTTTGGGTCTATCTACCTCGTTTTGACTCATAACCCAACTGGTCTATTTTGTCACCTCTAGTCTTAGATACCCTCTTGTTAACAATTATAATTTTGGTACTTGTGTTGAGTGGATGACATAGAAAGAAAGAGGAGGCTTTGAAGAAAATGGTTGTGTTAGAGAGACGGCTAGATGCTGAACGAAAACTAAAGAACTGAAAGGAAAACTTTTGGGTGATGAAGACGATATTGTAGTTCAAGAACAGATAAAAACGATGAATGATGAGCTGGAGGGAAGCGCACATGACTGAAGTTAGTTTCAGCCTGAACTCGCGTCGATATTTTGTAAGACATTGTTATTTTCCTATGATTTTGTATAGTTTGTAGCGTCGGTATTTTGTTAAGACTTTGATGTTTTCCTATGCACTTTGCTAAGTTCGTAGAATCGTTGGTCACTTGTGATGAGTGTTAATTCTCAAAATTAGAATTATAGAGAATTAGAAATGAATGTAAAATAACTTTCGTGAGAAACCACCTAGGTAGTCGATGGCGGTAGGCGCAAGGCGTTTTAAAACTTAAGGTGAAATATTTGTCACGTCGTTTTTGTTTTTTTTACATTTGCACCCCTTATCTTAATATAATAAAAGAACATTTTTATCTGACACATGTAGTCAGTTATATAAGAGGTCTTTGACTAATTTTCCCGCAAAAACTATGCCTATTATTTTTTGTCTTTAATTTAGTAAACCATTTTCTCCATTAGTGTCTGATCGTGATTTCTTCACAATCAAAATCGAAGTTTTCTTTTCAATTCAACCGAATTTTACGCTTAATTTAGGAAATGATTTCTCCATTACCATCTTATATGAAAAAATAATTTTGTAATTTCATAAATCTTAACTAATAACTCTTTGTTTTATTATTTTCATTCGATCCGTTTAGTACACGGGTCTCTAACCTAGTACTATAAATAATATAAACTTTTAAATTGTTTAATTTTCTAGTAATTTCGTTTTTCTTTAATAACTTTCGTTTGTTTAACTTTTTTTTAAAACAGAGTGTGCGACTGTTTTTAGTTTTTTTTATCGACATTACGATATATATATATTTTAAACGGAATTATATTCATATTCGACTTTTTTTTTGATATCGTAGCCTACAACGAGTGCCGTTAGTATTTTTTGTGGACGTTCCGGAATAATTTTTTTTTAAAGCGGGCTTGTATTAAGAATTGACTCTTTTTTTTGGCATCGTAGCTATAACGAGTGCCGAAACATTGTGATACAGTGACGAACCGAACAGACGAACCTTCTATTACGTTTACATTTTATTAACGATCGGCCCGACACCGGCCACGGTCCCACGTAACGCGAGTCTAACCGGCTAGTTATCTGTAATAAAACAATCGGCCCATACACACAGAAACGACCCAACTCTTGACTATGGACCACCAGGAAGTTTTTCTCTACCGCCTACGTGTCTGCTTCTCCCACTACGTATAAATAGTGGAAGAGACCCTGAGAGTTTTCTTCCATACGACTGTACGAGTTCTTAGGGTTCACTTCATCCGATCGGTACACGGTGCTTGACTCTCCGTCTATCCACCGCCGTGTTGCCGACGGAACCGGTGTTTTCGTTCGCCGATTGTCGTCTCTTTTCCCGTCGTTTGCAGTGAGGTACCTTTATTTAATTCGTTTACAACTGAATGTCAGGTTGTTTTACATAATTATCGTTGAAACAGTTAGTTAAGGTGTTGATCTAGCTTGTTTTGTTACTTTCTGCGTGCATTTTGTTGACGCCCTGCAATTTAGGGTTTCTCTTTCGTTGTACGAAGGTTTTGATCGCGCGTACCCTAGTGATAGTCGTACGGTTGAAATTTGTGAAATTACCGTGTGTTTTAAGCTATGTAGTCTATTCGGTATCCTCGTATCCGAGACTTCCACTTTAAAAATAAAATAGGGGTGTAAACGAGCTGAGTCGAAGCTCGACTATGCTTGAGCTTGGCTTGTTTAACTTACACATAGCTCGAGCTCGGCTCGTGAGTAGTTTTTTAAACTTGAACTCAACTCGACTCGACTCGTTTATTACTTATCATCTATTTTATAATTGTTTTAATTTTAATTTTTCTTTTATATATTACAAGATATATATTGTTTAATTTTCTTTATCATAGTTTTTTATATTGTAATTATTATTTAAATATATATTTACATTTTCATGTATTAAATAAAAGTTATATAAATAATAGGTTTGTTTAGGCTTGCGAACTTGCTCGAACTCGTTAAGTGAAGTTGGGCTCAGACTCATTTATTTAACAAGCTTATTTTTAAGCTCAAGGTCGGGCTAGAGCTCGTTTAAGCTCGGCTCGATTCGAGCTTTTAGCGTACTGATCTCGAGTGGCTCACAAGCTGCTTCACTCGTTTACATCCCTATTGTTACAACAATGCATCGTATATCACTCATTCGTTTCCAGTTTGTGCTCTTTTCATGGGATTGTATGGAATACATGGTGCCTTGGCATATAATTTTTAACAGGATATTAAGTTGAACTTTCAATATCTGAGTTTATAGCACTTTCCATTTCTCACTACACATAATATGATAAGTGTTTGAACATCTTCCATCTTTATCCTATTAAGTTGTGTTTTGTCTTTGTTTCCGAGGTAGATGGAGTACAAAGATAAGCCATATGAGCAGTTGAGGAATGAGGCTGAAACACGACTGAAAGTGGCAGCTCTTGTAGCTGCCGTTCTAATATCTGAAGAAGACGATTTGTTTTGCTGGCCTTGGACTGGGATTGTGGTCAACATAGGCAAAGAGTCCGATAGTGAGGATGATTTTGAGAAAACAGAATATTGGATGAAAAGATTCTCAAAGTTTAAGCCCGAAGTTGTTGAGCTGTTAGCAGATGATAAAAAACAGTTTGTTAGTGAGGTTCAGCAAGAATGATTGGATTGGTTTTGAGAATGCTATGGAGTTTGAGAAGTCTTTTGAAGCTGCTCATCACAGCAAGAAAGAATGGAATGATTCTGAAATTCCAAAAGGTTCGAGTGTATATGCGTGGTTAGCTCGTGCAGATGACTTTGAATCACAAGGCCCAATAGGAGACTATCTTCGCACCAACAGAGAACTGAAAACAATAGCTGACCTTGTTCAAGAAGCTGTAAAAACGAGAAACGAAGCAGTGGTGGAGCTAGCAAGTGAGATTGATACGAGGAATGAAAATCTTGATTATTTGCAATACAAGTACAATCAGAAAAGTATGTTATTGAGTAGGATGATTGAAGAAAAAGATAGCCTTTATCAAGCTTTCTATTAAGGTTTGTTACTCCCTCTGCTTGCCTTTTTGATTGACTAATTGTATGTATTTTTTTCTTTTACATTTTCTTGACCTATTATCACTAGAGGTTGCGAAATTGGAGTCGGGTGTGTTGGGTAACGGGTCAAAACGAGTAGATTGTAGTGCGGGTCAAAACTTCTTGGAGCAACGACAGACACTTTTCATCATCTAGTTATTGATTTTGTTTAATTATTGAGCAAAAGTATGATGATAAAAACTATATATATACAAAAATAATCCGACTTTCCTCAGTAGAGCTATGTAGAAGGTTTTTATTCATTTGAATACATGACCCATTAGAGATGAAATCATAATCCAAACGGAACCAATTAGCTCATAAAGAACATATGTTTTGCATAAAATTCCTTTTTTATAAGTTTGAGGTTTTGCTAGCATGCAAATTAGGGGTATTCATGGTCTGGTTCGGCCAGTTTTGACGGGCTTTTTAGACTAAACCGAGAAGTACGTTATTTTTTAAGTCAAACCGAACCAACCGGATTGGTTGGGTCGGCCAAAACGATTCGGTTTCGGCGGTATGCTGATTCTTTTCTTTAGCACTGAGTCATACCATTAGATCTTTGAAAGTTTAGTAAGATGGTAGGTTTAAAGGAAGATCAAACCTTTTTACCTTTTGAGTATTAAAGCATTTACGAAAGAGAACCACGTCTTTGAGTAGGATGATTGAAGAAAAAAGATGACCTTCATCAAGCTTTTTTTGAAGGTTTCCTATGCCATCTTTGCTTGCCTTTTTGATTGACAATTTGTTTAGTTGGTTCTATAGCTAAAACATGGAGTTGTTTTCTCTCTTAAACTTAAGTTTTAGGCTATGTTGTCAAAAGCCCACAAGGCGCGCGCCTAGGCTTTCAGGCGCAGCCTTGTTGCCTTGCTTCAAAAGCCCCATTTTGAGGCGCTCAGGCTCATTTTCCGGCCAAGTTCAGGCCAAATTCTGGCTAAAAATCTTCTGAATAGGTTTGAAACAATTACACTAGCCCTAAACAAGCCTGGAATCAACATAAAACAAAATGGTATTTTATACTTTGCACCTCGCTTAAAAAAGCCTTCACTTTTTGCGCTTTGCGCCTAGGCTCTGGGCGAGGCCCATGCGCCTTGACAACATAGGTTTGAGGTTTTGCTAACATGCAAATATTGTTCTTATCCAGAGACAAGAAAGATGCAGCGGCTTGCACGGGAGAATGTTAAAAGGGTATTAGATGAACAAGAAATGCTGAATGCTGATTTGGAGAAACGAAGGAAGAATCTCAATGCATGGAGCAAAGAACTTAATAAGAGAGAAGCCCTAACAGAACGTGAGAAACAAAAATTGGATGAGGAGAAACAAAAGGTGGTTATTTTATACTATCTTTATTTCAAAAGTTGTTTTTTTGTTATTATTATATGTGATTCATATCCTCTTTTGCCAATCCAGAATGACCTGCAAAACAGTTCTCTGCATAAGGCTTCTATAGAGCAGAAAAAAGCTGATGAGAGTCTCTTAAGACTGGTTGAAGAACAAAAGGCAAGTCTGCTGAAGTCTAACTTTATTGCTTTAATAATATATTCTTATCCGTTTTGCTCGAGGTTGCAGTTTCATCTTTTTAATGATTTTTCGGTCGATTTGGGTTGTATTTTGTCTATTGGGTCAAACTGGTAATTTCAAAATATTAACTGAAAAGCAAAGTGGGTCAAACGTGTCGAAAGTCTCCCAAGTTGTACGTTTCCAATGCATGAAACCTACATTATCACTTTTTGTAATCACATTGAACACACTAATTGTTTATGAAAACTATATTTTGTTAGGACACCACGACCAGGTAATGTTTCATCTCTAACGGGTGAAAAGCGAAAATCAAGAATACTATTATAAAAGCAAATGGGTCAAATGGATCTAAAGTCTAGTCTCCCAAAGTGTAGTTTAGATGCGTGAAACCTCCTTAATCATTTTGTTTAAAAGGATTACTATTGAATGATATATTTTTTTAATCATATTGAAAGGTATAATTTTTTAGGACAGTTTTTGGGTCAATCTACACAAAAAATTACCCATTTGACAACAACCTGTTTTGACCCATAACATAACCCAACTAGTCCATTTTGCTACCTCTAGTCTTGATACCTTCTTGTTTACAATCATAATTTTGGTACTTCTGTTGACTGGACCTTGAATCACAGAGAGAGAAAGAAGATGCTTGGAAGAAAGTTCTCGAGTTAGAGACACAGCTAGTTGCAAAACAAAAAATGGAAATGCAAATTGAAAGACTGAAAGGGAAACTGCAGGTGATGAAACATTTGTGTGATGAAGATGATACCGCAGTTCAAGAACAGATAAAAAAGATAAGCGATGAGCTGGAAGCAAAGATGGAAGAAATGGATGGCGTGGAGGAAATAAATCAAACTCTTGTTGTTAAGGAACAGCAAAGTAATGATGAATCACAGAACGCTCGCAAAGAGTTGATTACGGTATTACTTTATAGTGTCTAACTAAATTCTGATGTTTAATTACATATTTCCCCTTCCTAAAACCTATATATTACATATTTATCCAATTCATTTAAAATAACTTGTTTTATTACCATTTTACCCTTAATGAACCAATTAAAATACTATTTACATATATACCTTCCTAAATATATGTGAGGGGCAATTGGGTAATTTTGAGTTAATTGGGGAAATATGTAATTAAAGTTAGGGGTTGGGGATATATGTAATTTAGAAGTTTAATATGGCTACCTAAGCAATTTAAAGCGTGTGTCACTTGTTTACACTTATAGTTCTGGTGAGTGGATGATGAGTTTTCAGAGAGAGAAAGAGGAGCTTTTGAAGAAAGTTGTTGAGTTAGATAGACAGCTAGATGCCAAACAAGAACTAGAAATGGAAATTGAAGGAACTAAAAGGGAAACTGATGATGAAACTTTTGGGTGATGAAGATGGTACTGCAGTTCAAGAACAGATAAAAAGTTGAATGAAAATCTGGAGGGAAGTATGAAGTTCGTTTCAGCCTTAACTCGCGTAAGTATTTATGAGATCTGAACTCGCGTAAGTCTTTATAAGATCTGAAATTTGTTTCAGCTTGAACTCGCGTTGGTTTTTGTAAGACTTTGATATTTTGGTATGTATTTTACAAAGTTCGTAGAATCATTGGTGTCACTTACTCATTCTGATGAGTTTTAATCACAAAACCTATAGTCAAAATAAGGTCATCGTTCTTTAGAGTTTATAAAAAGTGATTCTTGGAAGTTGAAAAACTTATTGTTTCCGCCAAAGAAATGACTACATAGATGAATGTAAAACTTAACTTTCATGAGAAACCTAGGTGTCGACGGCGCTAGGCGCAAAGGGTGAGTGTCGACGGTGCTAGGCGCAAAGGGTGAGTGTCGCCTTGTCGCGGCTTGCTTGAGGGGACGCAAGTTGCTTAAAAAGCTAAGCTTGAGATAAGCAAGTCGTTTGGTATAAAGAATGTTATTTTTATCTGTTTAAGTTGGTTTAGGCTAGTTTAGACTGTTTTAGACTAGTTTACGCTGGTTTAGACAGATTTTGGCTATTTTTTTCCTAAGCTTTTTGTGCTTTGATTCACGTGAGGTAGAGGTGCTCAAAAGAACCGGAACCGAATCCGATCCGACGGATTATTCGAAACCGGATCCGGCTAGAACCGGTTTTTTTGGAACCGGTCCGGATTTTTTAAGAACCGGCGGATCCAGAACCGGTTTAGGTGTTTTTGACGGACCGGATAAAAATCGGACATTTCGGAACTGGTTTTTTTCGGACAAAATAGAACCGGTTCTAACCTGTTCTAGCCGTTGGGTTAAAAAAAAACGGCTATATAGCCGTTAATATGGCCGTTTTTTTGGTTTTTATTTTGTTTTTGAGGCTTGAAACTTAGTATAAATAGGTATTGGGTGTATGGGTTAGTTCACCACAACATTCTAGCTCTCAAAACTCAAAAACGCTCTCAAAACGCAAAAAACGCTCACTTTACGCAAAAAAACCCTCTAATGGCTTCCGCAAGCACTCAAAATTCGGTTGGTGGTTCTACTAGCGATGTCACGGTGGTGTCAATATTTCTTTGCTCCCGAAATCAAGAGATATGTGCTTATTTCGATTTATGCGAAATGTCGAACGGTTCGCAAAAGGATCGTTGCAAACGTTGTGGTAGAATTTTGGGTGCGGCGGGAAATAGCACTTTGAGGAAACATATTGCTAGTCACGCAAAACACACTCAAGGTGAAGATCAAACTCAAATTGGTAGGGATGGAGGAGTTTGACAATACAATGTCGAGAGGGTTCGTGAGAGAATGGCACATTTCGTCATTCAAGAAGGATTGTCTTTTGATCACTTTGATAATCCGCGCTTGACGGGGATGATACAAGAGACGCTTCAACCGAGTTACACAAATGTAAGTCGTTCTACTTTGAGAAGAGATTGTTTAAAAATGTGGAAAAGAGCTAAAAAAGAATTAATTTTAGGTTTTGAAAATTTAAATACCTGCATTAACTTAACAACGGACGTTTGGTCCGCTCCACATGGTTTACCCGAATCATACCTTTGCGTTACCGCACATTGGGTTCAACCGGAGTCGTGGAAAATGATGAAGCGTACGATTGCGTTTGATTATTTTGGATATCCACATACCGGCGAAAACTTATTTTATATTTTAGACTCGGTAATTCAAACTTATAAAATTAACCAAAAATATTTTCAATATATTTTGATAACGCTTCAAATAACACAAACGCGGTGGAAAAATTAAAAATAAAATATGAACCGCCTTGTAACGGTGTTTTTTTTCATAGTCGATGTGTTGCACACATTATTAACTTGGTTGTGCAAGACGGTCTAAACGTCCAAGAAATAAGAGACGTAAAAGAAAATTTTAAAGTGATGTTACGTGAAGTTTTTAGCACTAGCAAAAAAAGATATATAAACTATAGAAACTTGTGCCAACAAACGGATTCCATCTTTTTAGGTCCGAATTGGGGCGTACCTACTAGATGGAACTCGACATGGAAAATGTTTGAATCGGCCTTAAGGCAAAGAGTTACTTTAAAACATTTCCATGATGAACTAGTACAAAAGAAACGTTGTTCACAAAAATTTGATAATATAAGTTGGGATATGATCGAGAAACTAACTAATTTGCTTTAGGTTTTTAAAAATGCAACTACATGTTTATCGGGAGTTTATTATCCTACATTTTCGCTAATACTTCAACAATTATATTTAATATGTAATAAATTAAAAGAGTTTGAATATCACGGCCCTATTTTTGAAAAAATGGTAAAACCTATGAAAGCTAAATTTAAAAAATATTTTTCGGAAATGCCGGCCGTTGTTACATGTTCGGCCGCTTTAAACCTAACGATTAATGTAACCGGTGTTGAAACATTAATTGGATCAATATCGGATGATTTAAATATGTTCGAGGAAGACCCAAATTTTGAATCAAAGGCAATAAGGGATTTCAATTCGGCTTTTAATAATATGTTTGATTATTATTTACGCAAATATGGTGGAAGTGGTGGTCCATCAAACATACGTGAATCAATGGGTTCGGGTTCGGGTTCAAGTTCTAGTAGTTCAAGGAACCCGATGCTAAATTTATTTAACACTTTAAGAAACGAAAATACTAAACGAGCTCGTGGAACCACACCAAGTAGCGAGCTTGGGAGATATCAAGTAACCGACTTTATTTCAACTCTAAGATCCGAAGAGTTTGAAAACTTTGATATCTTGAGTTGGTGGCAAGGAAGGGAATCCCAATATCCCGTTTTAGCCGCAATGGCCCGTGACCTACTAACCGTCCAAGCTTCTACGGTAGCTTCGGAATTTGCTTTTTCTCTTAGTGGCAGGGTTTTATCTATTCGAAGAACGAGGCTTACACCGGAATCTATGAAGATGTGTATTTGCTTGAAGGACCATTTGGATGCCGCCGAACGTGTACAACATGTTGCAAAACTAGAAGGCGAGCTTGACATTGAACAAGAAATACATGAATTCGAAGTAGAACAAGGGGCGGCGAATCCAGTTTCGGACGAAGAACAAGCTTATGATGAAGCCCAACGCATCTCAAGCGAAGAAGAATGAAAACCGATGTTACGAAGACTACGACGAAGAAGATTGAAAACATAATAAATAATATATATTTTGTGATTCAATTATGTTTTTTGTATTTTTTTTACGAACTATTGTTAAATCACTTAAAAAAGGCTACAAAATAAATAAAACATGTATTTTATAGTGTATCTTTGTTATTTTTTTAAAAAAATAAAAATAAAAAATCCGGTGGAACCGGTTTTTTTTGTCCGGTCCGGTTCCATAAATCCGGTCCCAATAGTTTCCAAGTCTCCAATCTCTTAACCGGATCCGATCCGGAACCGGTTCCATTGGATCCGGTTGTTGACCATCGTTGACGGATCCGGTTCCGGAAAAAAACCGGTTTTTGCACCTCTAACGTGAGGCGGTATTGCGGCTCTGAGTGCATAGTGAGAAACGTATCATTCGTAGAAATAAAAAACCCATTTTTAGAATGCGTTTAGATCTCCAAAATGGTTGAGCCGCGTTGCTACCCTACATGCTATCTCCCCTTATGATTTCAATTTATCATTCTTCTAATGTGCATGTAAGACCAATGGGATGCCACTCACTCTCACTTATAGATACTAACCTCCTCATCAAAGATGTTATTATACTCGCTCATTCTTCATTGTCATATGATACTAATTATATAATGTAGTTCTCCCCATCACACTAATGCTAAATTCTTGAATGTTTTGTTCTCATACATGTCGATGAAGCTCTTATGCGGAGTGAACCTCGCTTCCCATCTTAGGCAATGACTTACTTGGGCGTTAAAGCAAGTTCCTCGGACTTTGAGGTGGCAAACACTTCATAGACATCTCCCAATAAAACTACCTAAATCACACAACTCAAGAGGAGAGAAAGAACCCTTGACAGAAAAAGGAAGTATCATTGCATCATCATGTGTTGTCTAGATCAATTGCAACAGCTACGCATTCGCAAAAATAACATAAAAATATTGTTTAAAACTTTTGAGCGATGAAGATGGAAACTTTTGAGTGATGAAGATGACACCTCAGTTCAAGAACAGGTAAATAATATTCTTAGGATATGGTCGCTTTTGATTCCTGTTAATTCTTAAAATTCACAAACCTTAAACCTTGGTTTTAAATAACGTGTCTTGGCGCAAGGGGTCCTAAGGTGCATGATATCTCGCTTTTGACTAGGTAAGGCGCAACCAGTATAAAAAGCGCACTTGATGCTCAAAAAGTTCATCGAAAAGCGGCAACAAGCGAAGTCATGAGGTGCACCTTTCGTACGAAAAAGTTTTGTGCATCAAGATGTTATACATATAGTTTTCTAGATCGTACATATATGTTATTTAAATATTAGAGTTACATATATTTTATATTATAGCTAAATTTTAGGTTTAGCGCATCGGCTCGAACCCTATCACTTTTTGTAAGCCTAAAACAAGACATCTAATGAAAAAATCTTACACAACCAAAACAAAATACTAGTAAAAAAAAATCTCTAACCCAAATAGCAATAGCAAATGGTCGAATACTTTATTTGTTATGTACTAATCGTAACTTTTTTTTAACAAAAGAATACCTCATCTTTTGTATTAATATAAACTAGTTTTTTTACACTCGCGCTTCGCAGCGGGAGCTTAGTCGTTTTTTCCCCGCGTAATGCAGACCGTCAAAAACCGTAGAAGCGCACACTGATACTCGTTCCGATAACACCAATGCCATCAAGGATGTTATTTTCGGTTCGTCGAAAGCATAAAAACGAATACCAATACCGGCTCCGATAATACCAATACCGGCAACGATGTTATTCATTCATAATCTGTTTGATTACTCATGGCATCTCAATGGTAGCGACGTCCGCTATAGCCTACGATACAAAATAAAAAGTCTATTTTAAATACAACTCCGTTTTCAAAAAAAGTTGTATCAGAACGTTGAAAAAAAAATAAGGACAGCCGCACAGTCCGTTTAAAAGAAAGTTAATAAACGAAAGCTATTACAGAAAAATGAACTCATTAGAAAATGAAACAGAAAACGGGTTTAAAAAAATTTAAAATGTAATGAAGTCGGAGTATTTAACTATTTACTATATAACCGGACTCAGCTACACTTTAAAAATTATATTTTTAAAAATAAAACAATGACAAGCCTTTAGTAGCTAAGCACGTAAACTATGTTTCTCACGTAATAGACAAAAAGAAGTATCAGATATTTGCAGAGCCGGTCCCGAGGATTCGAATGCCCTACAGGAGCCGAAAAAAAAGGTCCATAACGAAATATATAATGTTATAAACTAATTTTTTTAACGACAATTAACGTTATATCTTAGACATAACAAAATCATAGTATCAGAATGACATACCGTAATATATAACCGATAATTCGTGAAGCTCGCCTATCATTCTTCGCTGCAAATTCTTTAATCACCTCTTTGCAGTTTATACTCTCTTAACACTTCGTTCTCGATAGCAATTATCGTCAATCCGTTAAGTCTTTTTTGGGACATAGTGGACCGCAAGTAAGATTTCAATAACTTTAATTTAGAAAAATTCGTTTCTGCCGATGCCACTGTGACTGGAATAGTCAACAATATTCTATATGCAACGCATGCAGTTAGGTAATGAGGGAAGTCTTTCAAATGGTTTAGGTAATGAGGGAAGTCTTTCAAATGGTTTAGGTAAAAACTTAAGTAAAGCATCGGCTTAAGACTTTACCATTTGCTTATCTTGTTGTTTATGAGGCATAGTTTCTTAAAATGAAATGCAAAATAAAATCAAAGGCATAATTTTTGAGCACCCGTTGACACATACAAAATTATGGATAATCAAATAATCATTCTAACAAATTAAAAATTACAATCACTAAATTAGGGCTAACCAAGATTAGGGTTCAATTCAAATTCACTAATTTTTGAGCACCCAAACATTCAACAAAACCCTAATTTTAAATTATAAAATTAGGGCTTAATTCAAATTCAATCTACCATATTTAATAAAATTTACATTAACTAAAGAGTGGAAGGATTCAATGATTCATCATTCAAGGAGCCACAGCAGCAGATGGTGGACTGGTGGAGGACGGCGGAGGACGACGGCAGGTGGTGGAGCCGTGGAGGCAACAGCAGGCAGCAGCGTCGAAGGTCTTTCTCTGCCTTGGTCGTCGATGCCTCGATGGCTGCTGGACTAATTAAGGAGAAGTAAATATAGATGTATGTTTTTTGTTTATGGGCAATACAAAATTAAATGCAAACACGAAATATTATAGTTTAACAAATTATATTATACAAAACAAGATATTAAGTGCTATTAATGGATAAAAGAATTAGATATTGAAAAGTACTTTTTCATTAGGAAACTTAGAAAAAACACTCTTATCTTCGTGAATAAATATAGCAATTCAAGTGGTGAATTGATAAAATCAATACACACTATAAGATTATCTATAATGGTTTCATATCCCCCTCTTTCATACCCCTTCACGTTAGCGTCACATCAGCACAAGAGTTTTCACTGCCCATTTTCACTAAGGTGTGTAGTGGTTTCACGCCCCGCATTTAATTAATAATAATAATAAAACTAATAATACTAAATATAATAAAATATATAATAATAATAAAACTAATAATAATAATTATAATAAGACTAATAATAATAATAGAACTAATAATGATAATAATAAAACTAATAATAATAAAACTAATGATAATATTAATAACAGTAATAGTAATAATAAAACTAATAATAATATTAGTAATAAAAATAAAACCAATAATAATAATAAAAAAACTAAAAACATATAATAATAATAAAATAAATAATAATAACAATTTGACTCAAAAGTCAAACAAAATAGAAGCCCAGCGCTCGTGAAATGCCCAATGACCCCCCCCCCCCATTTTTCACGCCCCTTTCACGCCTAGGGGGCGGTATTCCTGGGCATGAAAATCCTATGTGGCTCATACCAGCCTCTCTCACTCTTCCACTATGGATATTCTAAATATAGCAATTCAAGTGGTGAATTGGTAAAATCAATACACATGTTAATTTGGCTAACTTTCAAACAAGTTTATTATCAAAAAAGTCACTCAAAACTTGATTACAATGTCTAACCATAACTGCGTTTATATATATTAACCCTAACTTGTTAGCAAAGATATTATCAATTCTAATTACAATGCAATTAGGAAACATGACCAACTATGATTGACTTGTCAATATTGGTTCCCAAGTTCACCGACTTGTGACTTGGAGTCCGAAATTACCAAAAAAACCACATTTAAAATTGTTCATTCATTTTAGCACATAGTAAACAAAGATGGGTTTTTTTTAAATGTCTATTTATCTCGCGTGACTAACGACAAAGCATATTGATAAGATTGCTCATTGTATCATTTCTAATGTTTCCTTATTTTTAAACCATAACATTCATTTTACCCAACCATCTACATGTTTGTGAATAAAAGCAAAAAAATCAAACATCCTAATTAATCAGGATTAACAATTAAAGGTATTAGGATTAACAACTTAAAATCTTTCATTAAAATGATTAATAGTCCATTTTGTGGTAGATAACTAGAAATATAAAAAATAACTTACATTATTTTGACGTTGATTAGCTACTTCTTTCTGTTCGAACAATAGGTCATGAAAATTGTGAATATGGAAAACTAATAAATAACAACAACCCGTAGCATCAAACTCAATGACTTGTTATAGTGTATTACATTGTGTCCTTATTAAAAAATGTTTGAAGATGACACATGTGTAAAAAGATTATATGCGATATAGTGTTGCGTATTATATGGTTTTAACTCATTATTGATGAGAAAAAACTTTGAAACGCGAGTAAAATCATATATGTGACTTGTACTTTGTGTCGTCATGGTTGTATGAGAATATTTTTATAATATAATTACGGAGATATAATACACATAGGAAAGTGGATACTTTTGTTATTTTCTATTAAAATACTCGTTTTGATGTGAGTAAACAAGTTTGGTATTAGCTTTTAGTAATCAGATTAATCTGGATCCAAAATCATAAAAGATATAAAACTAATTGCATACATGATCTTCAATCCAAAACACATCTTGTTCACTATACTCATGTGTCGGTTTTGCTTTCCCCGATAAGGTTAAGTTTTATAGTAATCCCTATTAGTGGTGCACAAAACCTGTTATTAACTAGAATTGGATCAGATCAAGTCAAAGCTAGTCAGAACTGTTTTGACCTAAAATGGTTCAGTTTAGGAACCGATTTATAAAGGAAAACCATAACGGATCGAATCGGATCGGATCGGTTTCAAACCGGATTCAACGTAGCGGTTCACACCAAACCTGTTTCAAAACTAGATTTAAAGTATATATATACCCAAATCGATTTCAAACTCACGGATCAAATCCGAACCAGGTTCACCAAAACGATTTTTGAATCAGTTTAGGTCCTGATCCGGTTTAGTTGTGCACATTATATATACATATATTTGGCAATGTGGGTGCCCTCACTTAAAAATTGTTCATTTTTTGCTTCTTTTGTTGCATACTGTACAACCATATATGCAGGAGAAACGTTACACGTTTGTATCATAAAGAGAAGTAGAGAAAAACATGGAGATGCCACGTTCAAAGAGAGATAAAATTTACTTTTTGGCCCCTTGAAGTTGACTTATATCTACACTTTATACCCTATACTTATCTATTTATTTTTTTAGGCACACTCACGATTTTTGTTTTTCTTCTCTTATAACTTTATAAATTGAAGGTTTTATAAAATTATAAGTATAACATTTCGACATGCTTTATTTATCTACGTTTCAATGTGAGTTTATTTCAAGATGGAGATGTGCGTAATTATGTGCAAGTCATATACGCATAGAGAACGAGTCATCTAAGAATAGACGAACAAGTCATTAAAGTTTTTTTTTAAAGTTTTTTTCGTTTTTGATTTCCTTTGTTACCGTTACGACTTAGTTATTCTTTTCTACGACATTGTGTTACGTTTTGATCTAAATTTTATTATTTCACGTTTTAACGCGTCTTAACACACGTGGCTCAATAGTATTGGGCCATTGGGTGATGTAAATCGATAAAAAGCCATAAAACTATAACCGGCCCAAAGACCTGAACTCAGCTCGAAACGGCCCAACTATCACCACCAATTATTTCTCACTCTTCTCTCCTCAATAGACAAATAGTGGAAGGGAGTAGTTAGGTTTCTCGTCTTCCGATCAGTCCCCGGTGATTGTCCCTCCGTCCGACCACCGTGCTGCCGACGGAAGCTGGAGTTTTCGATCGCCGGTTTTCACCAAGACGTACATTCGTTTTCCTTGCGTTTGTAGTGAGCTACCTTTATTCATTTCTGAATAGTATGTAGTTTTACATAATTATCTGTTTAAGGAGCTCTCTAAGGTGTTGAATCTAGCTTAATTTGTTATTTTCTTCGTGCATTTTGAGGACGCCATGTAATTTAGGGTTTCTTCGTTCGTTGTACGAAGGTTTTAATCGCGCGTACCCTAGTGATACTCGTACTGTTGAAATATGTGAATAGCAGGTAGTTTACATAATGATCGTTGTAAGGAGATCTCTAAGGTGTTGAATCTAGCTTAATTTATTATTTTCTTCGTGCGTTTTGAGGACGCCATGTAATTTATGGTTTCTTCGTTCGTTGTACGAAGGTTTTAATCGCACGTAACCTAGTGATAGTCATACTGTTGAAATTTGTGAAATTATTGTGTGTTTTAAGCTATTTAGTTGTCATAGTGTTCGCGGACAAGAAATACACTAAGGGGGTGTTTGGTAGGTGAAATCATTGAGAGTGGAATCTATTATAAGAATGAACCGTTGTGAAAGAGAAATGACCTGCAGAACTTACTCCTTTTCACTGTTTGATATGAACAGGGAACCGTTCCGAATTGGTTTAGAAAAATGATTTCCTTAATGGAAACAGATTAGTTATCTATGATAGTTACAACTTACAATAATGCACCATATATCACTCACTTGTTTCCAGTTTGGTGTGTTGGTGTATGAATGTTTACAGAATGTTAAGTTGGACTTTAGATCATAGAATCTGTGTTTATGAATTTTACAATATCTGAGTATACACATGATATGACATATCTGTGGGTTTCTACAATAGCCTAGCATAAAATGTCTCATCGTCAAAATGATCTCTACCTGTATGCGATTAGGGTTTTCTCATTGCTTGAACATCTTCCATGTTTATCCTATTAAGTTGTATTTGTTTTTGTTTCCAGGGTAGATGGAGTATAGTTCTGGTGAAGAGTCTGAGTTCAGTGATTCAGAGATTGCTGAGTACAAAGATAAGCCGTATGAGCAGTTGAGGAATGGAACACTAAAGGTTAAATATCCCAATGGCATCCTTAGGTGTCCGTTTTGTTCTGGAAAGAAAAAACAGAATTTCAAATACAAAGACTTACATCAACATGCTTCAGGAGTAAGCAAAGGTTCTTCCAATAGGAATGCAAAGCAAAAGGCTAATCATCTTGCTTTAACATTGTACCTAGAGAATGAACTGGCAGATGAGGCTGAAACATCACTGAAAGTGGCAGCTCCAGTAGCTGCAGCTCCAATATCTGAAGAACACGAATTGTTTTGCTGGCCTTGGACTGGGATTGTGGTCAACATGGTTAAAGAGCCCGATAGTGGGGATGATTTTGAAAACACGGAATACTGGATGAAAAGATTCTCAAAATATAAGCCTGAAGTTGTTGAGCTGTTGGCGGATGATAAAAACGAATATGTACTAGCGTTAGTGAGTTTCAACAACGATTGGACTGGTTTTAAGAATGCTATGGAGTTTGAGAAATCTTTTGAAGCTGCTCATCACAGTAAGAAAGAGTGGAGTGCTTCTGAAAGTCCGAAAGGTTCGGGTATTTATGCGTGGTTAGCTCGTGCAAACGACTTTGAATCACAAGGCCAGATAGGAGATTATCTTCGCAGTAAAAGAGAGCTGAAAACAATAGCTGACCTTGTTCAAGAAGCTGTAAAAACGAGAAACAAAGCAGTAGTGGAGCTAGCAAGTGAGATTGATACGAGGAATGAAAATCTTGATGATTTGCAAATTAAGTACAATCAGAAAAGTATGTCTTTGAGTAGGATGATTGAAGAAAAAGATGGCCTTCATCTAGCTTTCTTTGAAGGTTTGTTACGCCCTCTTTGGCTTGCCTTTTTGATTGACTATTATGGAGTTGTTCTCTCTTAGTCTCTTTAACATTTCATGATGTTTTCTCACCATAGGTTGTGAAATGGGTGTGGGTTGTTAAAGCTGCTTGGAGTGAAGACAAACACTTTTCATTGTCGATTTTATTGATTTGTAATATATTGAGCCAGTGTTGTAAAAATCGGGATTAATCGCCGAGTAATCGGTAATCGGGGTCTACCGACACGATTTCATCTAATCGGACGAAAAAATCGGTAGGCGGTCCAAATCGGCACAAAGATTTTATTTTATTTTTTATTTTTCATTTGTCAATTATTCTTTTATAAAATATAAAATTACAAGTTTCATCCTCAAAATTATAATTTTAACAAATATGACAAAGACATGTACATGCGTGTGCATCAAGATGTTAATATAGGTTTTTAGATTGTACATATATACTTTTTATATATTAAAACATATATAAAGCTTATTTATAGCTAATTTTTTGGTAAATTATTCTAAATCATATAAAAATTACAATTCGATGAATCCCGATTAGTCGCTAGTCGGTACCCGACCGCCTAGCGATTTTTACAACACTATATGATACGATTCCAGTGGGTCGGGTCAACCCAACTGGGTTTAGGGACAGCCCCAACAGGTATTCGGATCAAGTTTTGACCCATTCAGCCTCAGTCAAGGCAATTAGCGAATGTGGGTAAATGGGAGCTGATGTTTAGGGGGTAACTGCAGCAGTTACTGCTGCTATTTTTGTTTATTTAAGCCTTTTGTTCTAGCTTTAGGTTTTTGTCTATGTTTTTATCTAATATCTAGGTTTTATACCTTTGTAATTTGGAGAATCACCCATCTCGAATCGGGTTGTTTATCATCACTTTTTCTATCAATCGAATATCCCACTTTTGGATTCTATCACTATATTGAGCAAAAGTATGATGATAAAAACTATATATATACAAAAATAATTTGTCTTTTCTTAGTAAAGCTATTTAGGAGGTTTTTATTCATTTGAGTTGTCCTTTTTCATTTTAGTTAAATCTTTTATCCTATACCATTTAACACATTAGAGAGAAAAACATACCCAAATTGACCCATTTAGCTCACATATGGGTGCTCTTTTCCAAAAGAATATATGTCTTGTGTAGTTGTGTTGAATTTTAATTATCTATAAGTTTGAGGTTTTGCTAAGATGCAAATATTGTTCTTATCCAGAGACAAGAAAGATGCAGCGGCTTGCACGGGAGCATGTTAAAAGGGTATTAGATGAACAAGAAATGCTGAATGCTGATTTGGAGAAACGAAGGAAGAAACTTGATTCATGGAGCAAAGAACTTAATAAGAGAGAAGCCCTAACAGAACGTGAGAAACAAAAATTGGATGAGGAGAAACAAAAGGTGGTTATTATATACAATCTTTATATCAAAAGTTGGGTTTTTTGTTATTATTATATTATGTGATTCATATCCTCTTTTGCAAATCCAGAATGACCTGCAAAATAGTTCTCTGCATAAGGCTTCTATAGAGCAGAAAAAAGCTGATGAGAGTGTCTTAAGACTGGTTGAAGAACAAAAGGTAAGTCTGCTGAAGTCTAACTTTATTGCTTCAATAATATATTCTTATTCGTTTTCCTTGAGGTTGCAGTTTCATATTTTTTACTGATTATTGGGTTGATTTGGGTTATATTTTATCTCTATTGGGTCAAAATGGTAATTTCAAAATATTAACTGAAAAGCAAAATGGGCGCAGTGTTGTAAAAATCGCTAGGCGCTAGTTGGCCGGTGGGGTACCGACTAGGTATTAATCAAGGATTAATCGGGATTAATTGGATTGGAATTTCTATATGTTTTTAGAATTAATTACCAAAAATTTAGCTATAAGTAATCTTTATATATGTTTTAATTTATAAAAAATATATATGTACAACATCTTGACGCACACACATGTAAAAGTCTTGGTCAATTTTGTTAAAACTATAATTTTGAGGATGAAACTTGTAATTTTATTAAAGAACAAGTGATAAATGAAAATAAAATGCAAAGTCTTGGTTAATTTTGTTAAAACTGTAATTTTGGGGATGAAACTTGTAATTTTATTAAAGAATAAGTGATAAATAAAAAAAAAAAACAAAAAAATTCTTTGGGCCAATCAGCTCCGAATAGGGCTGATTTGACCCAATTTGGACCGACTAGCAGCGATTAATGGTCCGATTTGATGCAAATTCCAAGTAACCCCTCCGATTTGCCGATTAATCCCGATTTTTGAAACACTGGTCAAACGTGTCGAAAGTTTCCCAAGTCGTACGTTTCTAATGCATGAAACCTCCATTATCACCTTTTGTAATCAAATTGAACACGCTAATTGTTTATGAAAGCTATATTTTGTTAGGACAACACGACCAGGTAATGTTTTATCTCTAACCGGTGAAAGGCGTAAAATCAAGAATACTACCATAAAAGCAAATGGGTCAAATGTATCTAAAGTCTCCCAAAGTGTAGTTTAGATGTGTGAAACCTCCTTCATCATTTTGTTGAAAGGATTATTATTGAGTAATATTTTTTTGTAATCATATTGAACACACTAATTATATATGAAAGGTATAATTTTTTAGGACAGTTCTTGGGTCTGTTAGGGTATCACACAACACGCAACACACACTAAAACGAATAAACGACACGAAAGATTTATAGTGGTTCGGTCGGTATGACCTACATCTACTTACTGCAACTAGGGTGTTTATTATATTTAGGTGCTCAAAGAATTACAAGACTATTACATCATATGTATAGAGACTAGTCTAGGGTTAATAGCTTAACCAACAAGTTAAGCCCATACGGGGCCCAGCCCGAAACCCGTAACCTGACAGACTCTAGGGCCGGCTGACCCTAAAAGCCTTCATACTCTACAATCTCCCACTTGGAGGCTTTGATAAACTTCAAACTGTCTCCGTCTTCTTTGTAGCCTTGTAACTTCTCTACCTCTAGCTGCAGCGCCTTCCCATCATTATTCCTGAAGGCCAGTTGAAGCTATACATAGCTTCAACTTCTCTAAGGTCACCACCTTAGTAAGCATATCCGCGGGATTCTCCGTTCCTTTAATCTTTTCAAGCTTCAATGTACCATCACTGATCAAACCTCTGATGAAGTGATACCTAAGCTGAATGTGTTTCGTTTTTCCATGAAACACAGGATTCTTCCCCAGATGAATAGCGCTTTGATTATCACAAAACAATGAACTATATGGCTGTTTCTTCCCAAGTTCTTCCAGAAAATTCTTCAACCAAATCAACTCTTTACTGGCTTCAGCACAAGCCATATACTCAGCTTCAGTAGTTGAAAGATCAACGCTCTTCTGTAATCTGGACATCCAACTAACCGCAGTTCCTCCCACTGAAAAAACAAACCCGGTTGTGCTTTTATAAGAATCCTTGCATCCCCCAAGGTCTGCATCTGTATAGCCCCTTAGAACAATATCTTTGCTTGAGAACCGTAACCCCATCTTCGCAGTGCCTTTCAAATATCTTAGCAGCCATTTGACTGCCTCCCAGTGTTCTTTTCCTGGATTAGACATATAACGACTGACTACCCCCACGGCCTGTGCTATGTCTGGCCTCGTGCACACCATGGCGTACATAAGGCTTCCCACAGCTGATGCGTAAGGAACCTTAGTCATTTCGGCTATGTCTTCTTCGGTTTTTGGTGACTGGTCTTTTGAAAGCTTAAACTGACTTCCTAGTGGAGTGCTTCGGGACTTGGCATCTTTCATTTTGAATTTCTCTAACACTTTCCCAATGTACTTTTCTTGAGATAGTGTCAGAGATCCGTCTTTGTTCCTGGAGATACTCATTCCGAGTATCTGTTTGGCAGCACCCAGATATTTCATTTCAAATTCTTCTGACATTTGCTTCTTCAATTTATTTATCTCTTTCATGTCAGAACCTGCAATTAACATCTCGAACTTCTTGATGTAACAGCAGTGATCCATCTCACATTTCTTGTATTCGGATCTACCCATGAAGTTGTCAAACTTCAAGTACCATTGCCTCGGAGCTTGTTTCAACCCATACAAACTCTTCTTTAGTCTACAGACCATGTTTTCTTTTCCTTTAACCTGAAACCCTTCAGGTTGAGCCATGTAAATATCTTCATTCAGATCCCCATGTAGAAAAGCTGTCTTCACATCTAGCTGCTCTAGATGAAGACTCTCGGCAGCAACAATACTTAGGACCAACTTGATAGTAGTCATCTTCACAACCGGAGAGAAGATTTCATTGTAATCAACCCTCGGTTTCTGTTGAAACCCCTTAACTACCAATCTAGCCTTGTAACGCTTAGAACCATCGTGTTCATCTTTGACCCTGTACACCCATTTGTTGTGCAATGCCTTCTTACCTGGGGGAAGCTTTGTCAGCTCCCACGTTCTGTTCTTCTCTAAAGATTTCATTTCATCCTTCATTGCTATCTCCCACTGCAATGAATCTTTCAGACGAATGGCTTCTGTGTAGCATTGCGGTTCTCCGTTCTCTGTTAGCAACATAAAATTAGCAGATGGAGAATATCTCTCAGGCGGTGCAGCAACTCTAGTAGATCTTCTGACCCACTTAGTCTCAGGAGGAACGGGAGCGGTAGCTGGTGATGGTTCTTCAATTTCTTCTTCAGAACTGTCACTGTCTGTTGAATCATCAACCTCTGAGCTCCCACTGTCTTGAATATCTGTTGGAGTTTCAGTATCACCTGTATTCTCGGTCTCAGTATCAACAACGATGTATTCTTTCTGAACTTCTGGTTTTGTTGCATTCTTGTCTTTGTATAACTCTGTTTCATTGAACGTGACATTTTTACTTCTGATTACCTTCCTACTTTCAGAATCCCAAAGTCGGTAACCCATCTCGTCTAATCCGTAGCCAATAAACGTACACTTTTTGGCCTTTGGATCCAATTTATCCCTGTCACTCAATAAACGGTAAGCAGAACAACCAAATACCTTCAGATGTTTAAGACTAACCTTCTTTCCTTTCCACACTTCCTCTGGTATTTTGAAACCCAAAGGAACAGACGGTCCACGATTAATTAGATAAGCCGCAGTGTTAACTGCATCGGCCCAGAACATTTTGGGGAGTCCTGCATTTAACCTCATGCTCCTCGCCCTTTCATTAAGTGTTCTGTTCATCCGTTCTGCAACTCCATTTTGCTGAGGAGTTCCTGGGACTGTCTTGATCATCTTGATTCCCTGATCAGCACAATAATCAGTGAATTCTTTGCTGATGTATTCCCCACCATTGTCCGACTTCAGGCATTTGACCTTCAAATCAGTTTCATTTTCAACAGCAATTTTCCATTTCTTAAATGTATCAAAAACTTCAAATTTATTTTTGAGGAAATAAACCCATACCTTTCGAGTTGCGTCATCAATGAATGTCACATAGTAGGAAGATCCTCCTACCGATTGGACTGAAGTAGGTCCATAAACATCCGAATGAATAAGCTCCAGTTTCTGAGCTTTTGGTGCCTGAGTTGTCTTCAAGAATGTGACTTTCTTCTGTTTACCGAGAACGCATGGTTCGCAGAATCCGGTTTCAACTTTCTTTAAATCTGGAAACTTCCCTTTCTCGGCCAACATTTTCAATCCTTTATCACTCATATGTCCGAGTCGCTGGTGCCATAAATTAGATGGACTCGGACCTGAAGTCATGGCATTAACACCGTCGGCGGGTACCTCCACCATGTACAGTGTCCCCTTCTTATTTCCATGTGCAATCACGAGATTGCCCTTGATAACCTTCCATCCGAAGAAAACCCCGTGACCTTTGTCATCCAGCTGACCAACTGAAATTAATTTCCTCTTCAAGTTGGGAATTACTCTGACATCTTTCAATGTCCAAGTGGTTCCGAGTGTGGTTTTTAGATCAACATCACCAATCCCTGCAATGTCAAGTGTCTTATCATTAGCCAAACGAACTTTACCAAAGTTACCTGTTCGTAGATTCTTCACAAGCTCTGGGCAAGGGACGACGTGAAAAGAAGCTCCTGAATCCATGATCCAGGACTCGATAGTGTTTTCAACGCAGCAAATAAGAGCATCATCTTCTACTTCCTCTTCTTCTTCATCGACTGTTACGTTGTTCACCTCTTTATTGTTTTTTGCAACGACTGGTTTAGGACACTGGCTCCTAAAATGACCCTTTTCTTTGCAATTCCAACATTCAATGTCAGCCCTTGGTTTTGACTGACCTCTCTTTTTGGATTTGGACCTACCCTGTTATTACCCCTTTCAGGTCTTCTCCCTCTTCCTTCAGTATGTAGAATAGAACTGGAAGTTTCTACAGCGTTTTTCCTACGCACGTCTTCATTTAGAATCAAATCTCGCATCCCCTTGAATGTGAGTTTGGTAGTTCCAGATGAACTACTGACAGCTGTAACAGTACCTGACCAGCTTTCGGGCAAAGAAGACAATAGAAGGAGAGCTTGTACCTCATCCTCAAAGTTAATATCAACAGATTCTAACCGAGTTAAAATAGAATTGAAATCATTAATATGGGCAGAAACAGACGAACCTTCTCTCAACTTGGTGTTAACCAATTGCCTGATGAGAAATACCTTATTAACGGCAGAGGGCTTCTCATACATGTCAGCCAAGGCTTTTAACAAACCTGAAGTGGTCTTTTCTTTGACTATGTTGTAGGCCACGTTCCTTGACAAAGACAACCTTACTACTCCCAAGGCTTGTCTGTCTAGGAGATTCCAGTCGGCTTCAGACATTTTCTCTGGTTTTGCTGTCAAACCAATTATCGGAAGATGTAAGCTCTTCTGATAGAGCATGTCTTCAATTTGCATTCTCCAGAATCGATAATCTTGTCCATCAAACGCCACTATCTTTACCTTACCTTCTTCTGCCATTGAAACAAAACTTACCGAGTAGAATTGATCGAGTCGAGACCAGGAACAGTGAACAAACACAGCAGTGGCGGCGGCCTGAACTTATTGACTGTTCTATTGGACACTGTCTATTCAACCAATCTCAACCAAAAAATCAGTAATAAACGACTTTGAACACCGATAAACAGTTTACTGGATTTAGAGTTTGACGGCTACGGTTGACCAGGTCAACAACAGCGGTAGCAGCGGCGGAAACGGGACAGAAATTAGATCTGTCAGCGGCAGAGAAGTGGTGGAAAGCAGGGTTTTCGGCGGCTGAGACTCAGCGGCGAAACCCTAATCAGCAGCGGCGAACGACGGCAGACTTGCGGCGACGGCAAAATACGAGTACTGTAGCAGTCGAAAAACATTGTAGCAGCCGGAAAATACTGTTCACGATGGTACTGTTCACGACGGAACCCTAGCACCCCGGGCAGCGGCTGTGAGTGTGACACGATCAAGAGCCAAGCTCTGATACCAGTTGTTAGGGTATCACACAACACGCAACACACGCTAAAACGAATAAACGACACGAAAGATTTATAGTGGTTCGGTCGGTATGACCTACATCCACTTACTGCAACTAGGGTGTTTATTATATTTAGGTGCTCAAAGAATTACAAGACTATTACATCATATATATAGAGACTAGTCTAGGGTTAATAGCTTAACCAACAAGTTAAGCTCATATGGGGCCCAGCCCGAAACCCGTAACCTGACAGACTCTAGGGCCGGCTGACCCTAAAAGCCTTCATACTCTACAGGGTCAATCTACACAAAAAATTACCCATTTGACAACAACGTGTTTTGACCCATAACATAACCCAACTAGTCCATTTTGCTATCTCTAGTCTTGATACCTTGTATACAATCATAATTTTGGTACTTCTGTTTACTGGACCCTGAATCACAGAGAGAGAAAGAGGAGGCTTTGAAGAAAGTTCTTGAGTTAGAGAGACAGCTAGATGCAAAACAAAAACTGGAAATGGAAATTGAAGAACTGAAAGGGAAACTGCAGGTGATGAAACATTTGGGTGATGAAGATGATACCGCAGTTCAAGAACAGATAAAAAAGATGAACGATGAGCTGGAAGCAAAGATGGAAGAAATGGATGGCGTGGAGGAAATGAATCAAACTCTTGTTGTTAAGGAACGGCAAAGTAATGATGAGTTACAGGATGCTCGCAAAGAGTTGATTAAGGTATTACTTTCTAGTGTCCAACTAAATTCTAATGTTTAATTTTTAAATATGGCTACCTAAGCAATTTAAAGCTTCTGTCACATTTAGAGTTGTAAAAATGACAAAATGCCCCTGTACATACTCAACATAATCAACTTTAGATGGATTTTTAAAACATGTTTCAGTAGATCTATGAGTATTATTTTCATCTACAACTCTAGAAGTGACAAGTTCTAAATTTAGTTGCATTTTCTCATTTCACAGTTTTTCCTGCAATTTTTTAACGGAATCGACTTACACGAAAACAAATTGATACTTGGGTGGCCTCTAAAATTGTTTTATTACTTGGGTGGCCTTAGTAAACACTTTTAAACACCTTGGTGGCCTATATATACGTTATCCTTTTGTTTTTTAACCATGCAGACTAGAGGTCGGAATTCAAATCCATTTACTTATGGATGTTTATTATAATTACATTGTTTTTCTGATCATATTTAACATGTTAAATTATTTTTAATTTTTTTATGGTAATTGAACACAACTATTTCTGGGCCAACACAACCAGGCCCTACGTGTTTCACCCAAACCTGTTTTGATTCATCACCCAACCACTAATGCATACACTATTCTGAATCGTTTTATCCAAAGATTTAGGTTATTACTGTAACAATGTTGTTTTTTTAATCATGATTAACACATTAATATTAATAAAAAAATTTCTAAAAAATTGGACAAGCATTATTTTTGGGTCAACACAACCTGGCCCAACCCATATAAAACCGGGCCCGTTTTAACCCATATCGGTTTTAACTTAATGCCCAAACCTTAGTCACCGACCTCCCATCTTGCCACCTCTAATGCGGATCATGCTTTATGAAGATGCACCAAGTTGATAAATTGTTCAATTCTTTTCAGGGTCTGCAAGATATGATAAGTGGACGTACCAATATTGGGGTTAAGAGGATGGGAGAAATTGATACGAGTCCCTTCCATGATGCCTGCAAGGAGAAGTTTAACTCCGACGAAGCTCAAATTAAGGCCATTGAGTTGTGCTCTTTGTGGCAAGACAAACTTAAAAATCCAGAGTGGCATCCAGTTAAAGTTGTTGCAGTAGATGGTGCACATAAGGTATGGATGAAATTCATTTGCTGACGTGCCCTTTTCTTAGGTGGCAGTTTGGATCATTTACTTATGAATGGATCGATTCGGGTTGGTTTTGCCCTCTGAGGCGAGTCAATTAAGAAATAATGGCAAATGATAACAGGTCAACTGGGTTGGACTCGTCAAAATTCGTTCATAGTGTATTTATAATGGGAGGTGATTTCTACACCACCTTATTTAGCCATACACCACTAAATTAATAGGTTCGATTTTTTTTGCCTCACTGAAGGAGACGGTTAAAAATATGAATTTAATTATTGATAGGGTAAAAAGGCTCAAACCCATTAGTTTTAGTGGTGTATGGCTAAAAAAGGTGGTGTATATAGCACCTCCTGCTTGTGCATTAACCTTTTTTGACCCGGACCTCTTTTTCAAATAGTTGGCAATATTTACTCTACTTATTGCTTATTCAATAAAAAACTTTAGCCTAAAAGGAAATGGGTTAACCGAGTTGAACAGCCGAACGTCGTTCATATTGTATTTTTAATACTAATAAAATTGTCCATATTATATAGTTTTTGTAATCATATTTAGGGCATTAGTTATTCATAAAAAAACTGACATAAAAGTGTGTGCAAATAAACCCAATCCGTGTCGTACGGAAAATTACCCTGTTTTGACCTATTACCCAACGTGCTACCCACCCATTAATTACTCATTGTATATTATCAAGGATTTTTATAAATATTGTTCAGCCTGTTTTAAGTGTTAGGAACATCGTGGCGCAGCGGAATCAACACACACACATGCACAAACGATAATCACGCGGTACAGAAAAATAAACGACACAAGAATTTTACGTGGTTCGGTCCCAGTGAGGGACCTACATCCACGGGCTGCAACTAGGTTATTTCATTAAGCTCTAGGCACACATATTACAATTATCACATAGGGTATTTATAGATTAAAACCAGGGTTTCTAACTTGTTCTCCAAGTTAGGCCCAAACCGTAGAGATAAGCCCATTAGGGCCGGCTAACCCTAATTAGGGTCGGCCGCCTCTAACGAGACTCCACACCTAACAATCTCCCACTTGGAGGCTCGAGCAATCCTCAATCCACCATCCAAGCAGACCCTATACCAGTAACTTCAGTAATCTTCAATAACAGAAATCCTCCAAGCCTCCAGTTCTAAGAACAAGCTAACACTTCACTATTAGAAGTTTCCAAGCCTCCAGCTCCCAAGAACAAGCTAAGATTTCAAATAACATAAGTCCTCCAAGCCTTCAGTTCCCATAAACAAGCTAAGACTTCAATCCAATCCTCCTAGTTGCAGCAGCCAACTCCTCAATTACCAGAAAAGCCCGTTGAAGCTCCCCTGAGCTCCAACCCAGCAGTCATCACTGACCCAGCCATGGCAAAACCCGCCATTGACTCATCCTCAATCTCAACCGGCACCTACTCACTCGAACTACCGACTCCAGAGACTTCCAGAGGAAACACCACTCTCCAAAACCTGCAAGTACCATGGAGAGATTTTCCCATTCGGAATTCCGGTCTTCAAAACCCAACGGTGTTTTGAACTGTACCCAGAACACGTCCCATGCTCCCACTATTCCCAAAACCCTTGACCTGGTTTAAACCTCCGAATGCACTCAGCTAACATCTGCGTGGCTCTAGGATTCACACTTGCAAAATGAATCCACTTAGCTCTACCCGATGCAGCGAGCCAAGACTTTAATACTCGGAAGTTGGTTCCCTTCTTCCAGCGATACATAAACCTGTATCTTTCCAAAGTCTTCAAACAATAGATTCACCAATGCTTCACAGAAGTGAGTAATGAAGCATACCAGAATCTTGAACCCAAGAGTCTCCACTGCCTTCACTGAGTCCCAATGCATCAACCCAGACACATTCTCAGAAGCAGAATTTACTATCTTTGACATCGACTCTAAAGAATGTCCCACATACCTCCATGCAGCTCCACCAAGTCAACTATGCCCAGCTCCCACTGTCCATGTTATCCCAACCCATTATCAACACCAACATTCCATGAGATTATCCCCGATCGTACTTTCCCGGCAAACATCTTCACCCAACACAAGATCCCGGATCCCCTCAAATGTCGAACCACTGATCACCATCGAACAAGAAATAGCTTCACAGTTCCAGACCAGCTAACCGGCAAATGGTTATAACAGCAGTAGAGCTTTCATGAAAACAAACGGTACCAAGGATTCCGCGACCGTACACCCGATTGGCTAACCCTAACCGAAAAATCTTTCAACAGAGCAATATCACCTGACTTCCTTTTTTTTTCTCACTTATGTCGTCTCCAGCACACCAGAACCGGAATACTTAAAACCCAAAGCATTCCAAACCTGCTGGTTCCATTTTCACCGGTTTTATCCCACAGTACCACACCCAAGTTCTTTTGACAAAACCAACCAACCTCCAAACCGTCAAACCTTTGGATAATAACCATCCCGTCTTCAGCCATAACAATAGCAAACAGAAAACATATCGAAACAGTGAAATAAACACAGTAATGTCAAGGGCCTGAACTTGACAGTTGTTCTACCAAACACTGTCAATAAACCGATCTGCTCCTGCAATAAACCTCGCAGACAAATCTAAATCCGAATACTGAATTTCACATCACCCGGTTCCCAAATAGTTGATAATAAACAGTCAAACAGAGCTAAAAAAAACTCTAACCTTTACCCGACGAATCCAAGAGCTTTATAACCAAACCCTAATCGGCGGCTTCAAAGAGTTTAAACCGGTACCCGAAACAATCAAACCGTTAACCCGCAACACAAACCCGAAACACCCGACCCGACGCTTCACCTGCAAACCCGAGTGAAACCAGCAACTCCAAGAGATCCACAACAGAAACTCTAATTGCAACATCACTCCAAATTAGTCCCGAACAGCCCTGTTTTCCTCCAAAACAGCCCTGTTTTCTTTCCCTTTTGCGCAACCTAGGGTTTGAAAAAACCCTAATTCCGGCGGCCCAAAAATAAGAAACCAGGCTGCGAATCAGCCCTGGAACAGCAGCAGAAAAACAAAAAAAATCCTGGAAACACTGTTCACGCCGGAAACTCTGTTCATGCCTACCGGAAAACACTGTTCACGCCGGAATCACTGTTTACGGCCGGCACGGCACTGTTGCGGCGGCGGCACTGTAGCAACTAAGGTTCTCCTTTGCGAATCGTTCTTCCGTGCAATACCGTGTGTAACGAGCCAAAAGCTATGATACCACTTGTTAGGAACGTGGCGCAGCGGAATCAACACACACATGCACAAACGATAATCACGCGGTACAGAAAAATAAACGACACAAGAATTTTACGTGGTTCGGTCCCAGTGGGGGACCTACGTCCACGGGCTGCAACTAGGTAGGCACACAGATTACAATTATCACATAGGGTATTTATAGATTAAAACTAGGGTTTCTAACTTGTTCTCCAAGTTAGGCCCAAACCGTAGAGATAGGCCCATTAGGGCCGGCTAACCCTAATTAGGGCCGGCCGCCTCTAAACGAGACTCCACACCTAACATTAAGAACAACGTTCTTGTGCATGATGCAGGAAGTGATTGATGAGAATGATGAATTGCTAAAAAATCTCAAGGCTGAATGGGGGATTAAAATCTTTGATGCAGTGGTTGCTGCATTTAAGGAGATGAATGAATATAACCCTAGTGGCAGATATGTAATTAACGAACTTTGGAACTTCAAAGATAATCGAAAAGCTACATTAAAGGAAGTTGTTAGCTACATATTGAAGAATTTGAAGAGCCTTAAGCGCAAAAGAGGATAAGGTTTGTATGCGGTCATTTTATAATCATTTTCATGTTACATGTCCAACTTTTTTTTGTTTCTAAATCTACTTGCATATCATAATTTGTTTCATAATTATTTCATATTACACCATGTAGACTGTAGACAAGTCGAGCTGAGCCCGAGCTTTCCTAAGCTCAAATTGTGCTCGATTTCTAAAACTTTAGCTCGGCTCATTTTTTATTTTTAATCATTTAATTATTTTTTATATTATTTATAACTATATATATTATATTTTTATATATAACATAATATATATATATGGAAAAGGATCAAATGTAAACCACATTTAAGTTGTGTAAACCAAAAAACTAAGTCCTGACCACATGTTTATTATAATTAATTGAGTGTTTGACTTTTGAGGAATGAATTAAAATAAGATAAAAATAAATATGTAGTCAGAATTTGGTTTTTTGGTTTACAAGTTTACATTTGATCCTTACCCATATATATATTACAATATAATTATTTTTATCATAGTTTTATCTATAATAACTATTATCATGTAAATATATATTTAATAAATTAAACAAAATATAAATAAAACGCTCCTTCAGTCTCGCGTGCCTGGTTGAGCTTGATATGTGAAGCTCGGGCTCGGCTCTTTTATTAATAGAGCCCCAAAAGCTCGAGCTCGTTTAAGCCGAGCTTTCAGTGACCCTGTATCGAGTAGCTCACGAGCGGCTCGACTCGTTTATACCCCTATCTAGGATTTTAATTTAGCTGTATGCATGATGTGTATGTGTGCATTTATGTGGTCACACTCATATAGAGGTGGCAATGTCATTCCATTTACTTATGATAGGGTCTATGTGGGTCGAATGATTGAAAATTGACCAAAGTCTAGTTTTAGTTCATACAACCTCCTAAATCTTTTTTTTCAACAATTTAGATTATTATTGCAGTAACTGTTTTCTTAATCATAATTAACACGTTCATTATTATATATCTTATAAAAATGGGATCAACGCAACTTGATCCTGTCCCACTCGGCCGTACTAAATTTAGCAAGTCGTTTTACCCTTAGTGTATTGGACCATCCATTCTAGAAGGGCAAGAGACCTAATTGTCATTTGTCAATTGTCAGTAAAGTGTATTATTGAATTAAAGGTGGAAAAACAGATGGGTCTGGTGTGGTGGTTAGCTGGTCAAAATGGGTTCGGGTCAAACGGGTAACTTTTATGCACGGGTCATCTAAGAGGGCAAGGTACCTAATTGCTTCAACAGTGTTTGACTTGATTAGAGGTGGCAAAACATATAGGTTTGTCGTGTTAATTAATGGGTCAAAAGGGGTACAGGTCAAACACGCAAGTTTCATGTATGGGTTAAAACGGGTGGGGGTCTGGTTAGGGCGAACCACCAACACTTATTTTATCCACTTTTAGTTCTGTAAATATGTTTATGATTAAAAAGACATTACTAAAGATTATAATATAACTTTTAAATAAAAATGACCGTATTTGAGAACACGTTATGCAACTTTTACCCTGTTTAAGTTGTTCCGATACATTATCAAATAACTACAACTAGATATGATGTTTAACTATGAGATCTCTGTAATTTCATACAGATGGCTGAGCTGGCGGTTTTAGGATGGCAATCATGAAGCGCGTTTGGTAATAATGTAATATACATCTTTTCTTTTTCTCTCCCTGAACCTGTGTTTGAACCTTTGTAGTAGACGGCATTCATCAGTTACTCTATTCTGCCTGCTTTCTGGCATTAAGGCTTGCTTGAAATTGTTGTATCAAATAATATTATGAACATAATAGGAAGCACTAGTATCTGATAGAACTGGAAACTGGACCGTCCAGTGCGGATATGGTGCTGGTTCGGTACTTGTTTAGAACTAGGAATGTTACGGATCGTGTTCATGGGGTAGTGGGTTGAACCTGGCACGAACCCAAAAGTTGTGTTGGGACACGTGACACGAACACGCCCTTTTAACCTTATTTTTTATACTTTAGTGCTGATACTCTAGATTTACAATTTTACAAAAATAACATAAATAAATAACAAATATATGTAATTATGTAAAACATTTGTGTTTAAATAATATAAATTAATGTTAATTTCTCATTTAAATTTTGGCCCGAACCAGTTTAAGTTATAACATAAAAACACATTTAAATAAAAAAAAAGTAACATGTGAACCAACCATGTGAACCAGGCTTAAGTGACCAGGTGTTTCTTTAGTGGTTTTGGATTTATAGAAAATCATTTAGTTTTTTTGAAATTTAAAAATTGAAGTGATCTATTAATATAACTTCTCTCATATTACAAATTTATAACTAGTATTAAGACCACTTGTTGTGGTGGAGTTGTAAGATCGTGAAAAAAATTAACTTCGAAACCGTCTTGAGCATGTGCGTTGAAGGTAAGAAAAACAAAACCGTCACAAACTTGTGCAATGCAGTGTGACCATTGATAGCATTTTGAACTTTATATATAAAAAAAGAAACCGTTCAAAAAATTTACATCGAAACGTTGATAAAATAAGGCACGTCTCACCGGAAAAAAAAACTCAACAGTGTAAAGGTTGATAAAAATAAGCACATACAAATTTGGATTTTATAAAAATCATTTTTTTTAAAGTTGGATGATAAAAAGAAAAAGAAACCGTAAAAGAATTAGTTTTGTTAATGACTTGTACAGTTTTGAATGAAATTTACACAAGCATATATAAAAATAAGCATATCGCAATAATCTAATCAAATTTTACAAAATTTTTAATTCTAAAATTTGTAAGAAAAAAAAGTTATGAGTGTGTCAAAAAAATAAATAAATAAGTATAAAATATAAAGTGTAGATATTAGGTAAACTTTTCAAAGCAAGTTATTGTAAATTAAGAAAATCTTGCTTGTACATAAAGCAACGTTTTGTGTTTTGCGGTTATATGAATTTGTAAAGCCACTGTTAAATATCTATGGAACTAGTGTTACACCCGCGAGCGATGCAGCGCGTTAAATCGTCACAAAAATTAACGTCTTCAAAACTTTATACAATAAAATAAAAAATGTTTACATTCTGGTTACTTTATACTGAAATCGTCTATATACATTTAAAGTGTCTAAACCCTACGTGTTCTACGAACACCGAAGTTTCTGTCTCCTTCCTTCATTGCACGTGTCCTATGTTGAGTTTGAAAAATCCTCATAAATTATATCTAAGTTTCAGTTTCTAAACACTATCCAACCATCATAAAATTCTAGCATTCTCATGGTTGGTAGATAGGGGTAATTATCCGGCTCTACCCTGGGATAAATGGCTAGGTTCTCTGTTTGTGATTTGAATAGGGGCAATTTCCTGTTGATTATTTGCTCACGTCAATAGCCTGCTTCTGCTTGTTTGCTTTGTTTAATTATCTTTTGGTGTTCGGTGTAATCTTGAAAACATCCCCAACAACCTTATAGTTCTGGATCATACCATACTCTGACTTGGCGAGGAAACTGACCTTATGCATAGGTACCATTTAAGGATGAGCAACATCCATTAGCACCTGAACCCACCTGCATCCAACCAGATTCATTCAAATCGTTAAAATAAGGTAATTTCAATACACACAGGAGGACCCAAACACAAACATATCGCTATCTACTTTGGCTCGGCCAAAGATAAGAAAACATTCCAAATTACACTATAAATATTGCATGATAACATCTTATTGCGATTATCTATTCATTATTCAGCACATCTACATTGACATAAGTGGGTCCGGTGTGCACCTAAGGATGGTACCCATTAATTGTCAAGTGAGAAAATAAATAATTTGCACATGTTGAAACATAAAAGAGTTTTGAATTCCTTTCTACCTCATCCAAAGAATTGTCAAGAAGCTTAGCAAAAGCTAAAAGGGGTAAATCAAAGATCAATCATGAAACATGAAATTTTAATTACATTGAAATTTGAAACGCAATTTTAGTGAACGGTTACCTCCTATTGCCATTCATCATCAACTGTAGTATTATTGTTTTTGTAATCATGACTTGCATAAATTAACGATTTAAAAAAAAAAACTGATAGAAGCGTTTTCAGGTTAAGAACTTCATTTTTGCATCAATAAGTTAAAATCAGACCGCCCAAATGAAAGAATCAGTTCAATTAAGCAAGAAAAAACCTAAAATTCTCACAAAATAATTGCCCTGCGTATATAAAAAAAACGTCGAGCCGATATATTTGGAAAGCAAGAAAAAGTTACTTGGTCGCATAAAAAAACGTCGAGCCGATATATTTGGAAAGCAAGAAAGTTACTTGGTTCTAAAAACATACGCTCATAAAAACGAAATCAAACTTAAAAACATCGATGTACCCTACACATATTTAATATTTAAAATTCTATTTTGTTGAATATTTAAAGTAATAATTAAAATGAAACAGCAACCCTTAACTTCAGGGTCTGCACACCTGAAACATTTCCAATTATCAACCAAGGGTATGACTTGCATTAATTATTTAAAAAAATAAAAACAAACTAAAAAATAAAATAAAAAAACTTAGAGAAGTGTTTCCGGGTCAAGAATAGATGTTTCAACCCAAACCCATGTTGACCCGTTATTTTGTCTTATTATTTTTTCCTTCTAAAATTGATTTCTAATAAAATTTTATAAAAGTAAAACTAAAAAAACAGAAGCAGCAGTAGCAATATATTTTGTGTGATCATATGGTTTCTTGTTATAAATACGACTTTGGAAATGTACAGTGGTTAAAAAAGTTGAAATATGGAAACTAAACTGAGAAAGTGGTTTGAAATCTAGTGTAGCAATAATTTTATAGCAATTAAATTAAATAAATAGGTAAAAGTACAAAATCTTAGTTTGTTAAAAATAAATATTAAGTTATCTGATTGTTTTACCTTTCACCTTTAATTAGATAGTTACATATTAGGAATCACTGTTTTATTATATTATGTAAAATACTATCATCCCAAATATATAAAATTGGAAGGCAACTAAAAATTTGTAAGTTTTTGCATAAAGTGTTGTAGCTAAACCCAAATCGACATTGACTGAAGCAAAAAATAACCTCTTATGACCCAACACGCCTATATTACTACATGATATAGAAGAACTAAAATGATGGCAAAATAGCATACCCCGAAGGCAATCGGCCGCTGGTATGTCTTCACAAAGTCCAAATCATGAATAACTTGCCCAAGAGTTTCTTTTGGTACAAACTGCAATGTTAAATTAGATCTTAGTCAGTTGCTTCAGTGGTGCTATTTAGCTTTCATTTTATGAAACCCAATGCAAAGTGTCAAAACCCTGCTCATGTTTTAGGGAAATAGTAACATCAAAAGAATTTAATAAGTTTGAAAGAGTTCAATGAATGTTTAGTTCAAACAAAACTGAAAAACTGTGCAACAAATACCCTTTAATGTGGTTATAAGTTATGACTTGACACTGCAAATTCTGAATCTCTAGCTAAACAATCAGGAGATCGTTTAGAAACCATAATATGTTGGTAAAAGAATACCAGGCTAATGATGAAATCTTTTAAAACTTGCTTAGTAATATATGTCCATAATCCATATGATGATATGATGCAGAGTTTTGGCTCAAGTTGCTCTTACATTGCTTGCAGACTAAACTTTAGCTCATTATTTTCACTTGTTAAGGTAGTTAAATCTTTCTGAAAAGCAAACAAAAAATCAATAGGAATAGCATCAAAAGCAATTTAAAAAAAAGGAATAGGCAATATTAGATGTTCAAGAACTCCCACCTACAATATTGTCACCTAGGAAAACTTGAAACTTGTTTTTTTAAGTAAATAACAAAGTAATACCCAATCGATTTTATGTATTAAAGGTTAACTAATTACATCTGATCACAACCCGTGTAATAAAAGGAGAAAATTTACAAGTTGGAATATGTATTAAAAGCATGTTACTAAAACTCTTTTGAGCTAGGTTACAGTGTAGTGTTTATTAAACTGCTTAGCCTAGCACTTACCCATATACCTGCATACTTCTTGACTTGCCTTCAGAATAGTGTTGTGAAGACCGTCATAAAAATTAGGTTTGTATTAACTTATATGAAACTCACCGATACATATTTTGAGATTGATGTTTGGTCATCCAAACATGTGGAACAAACCTCTTCTATAAGATAGAAGAGGTGGCTTAACAGACCTATTACCCAGCTTTTCATTTTGTGCACGCGCCGGGCTTGTAACCAATAACCAGTAACACAAAAGCTAATGAAAAAAACAACAGATAACTCACAAATTGTAGATTCTTGTTCAATGTCAGAAGGTCATCAGCAACAACTTCAAACAAATCTGCTGTAGATTCTTTCTACTCAATTAACACCAGTGGAGGGCCCGGTGCATCCCCTATTCATATACAGTTTATCAAATCAATAAATTGAATTTGTAAATGTCAATGAACTAAGAAATACCATTGAGCAAAGTCTCAGGAGCAGCTTCACTGGAAAACACTTCACACTTTGCAATATCACCATCACGTCGGAGACATATCAATCTCCGGCTACCACCACCACGACGGTAGCCCCTATTCACACTCTAATCACTTTTCTTGCATAATTTCTCCGGCCAAATGAAGAATTGAAAGAACACCCACAAGCAGCAAAATCAACAAACCAGTCCGACCAAATTCAAGATTATGGCATGTAGCCGGCATCATCTTCCTAAACACCCCCAAGATCAAATCTTTCCTCAATAAAATTGAAAGCCCAACTCGGAAATTATACTAATTTGAATTTAAGCACACAAGAACAAAAAAACCCTAATCAAGAACTGAAACAAAGTTTAGGGCAAACGTGGGTGTACTAGAGATAAATTAGTGTGAAGTAAGAGGGGATGACTGCGAGCCGGTGAACTCGGATATATGTTCGTCGGACGTTATCGACTGCGTAAAACTCCTACAACGAAGAACATGACGCCGGCGGATGAAATCGGAAGAAGAGAGAGGACTGAGGCGTTCCATTCTCTCTCTTTCTCTGCTTTTTAACACACAAGCTAGCATCAAACACTTGTACACAAAGCATTCTAACTTGTAATACACTCTATTTACTATTCACCTCAACGTACCTTAAATAATAGTATAATGGAAAGAAACCCTTCATTTCATCTACTGAAAGAAGATGATTAAATCTTTGTGTCCAATCAAGTCTCGATAGTCAATTAGTCCAATGATGATTCTAGGAGTCCAACTCTGATCTAAAACTATAAGACTACCCGCAATGCATATGGATGCACTTCCACATGCATCTTGGTCACCACTGTCACATCAGCTTTTTACTCATCCTTCCTACATGTATCCTCTCTCCTCTTTTTAACTCCAACTCATCCTTCCCACATGCATTCTCTCTCTTTCACATCACCATTTCTTTTTCTATTTTCCTTTTAAATAAATGTTTTTTTTAATAAAAAACATATTTAATAAATATAAAATCTAATTAAATAGTTAAAAACAAAGAAAAAAAGAAAAAATTAAATAAAAATTAAACTTGCATTACATAAAAAGAAATTACATTTTCCTAAAAATAAAAATACTTAAATTAAACTAGACCTAAAATTAAAAATTAAAAAACTTAAAGAAAACAAGACCTAAAATTAAGTTTACCTAAGACAAATCTACTCTTGATTAGCTTGCCTAAGATCCCAAAGATGTTCCATAAGATCGTTGCGTAGTGCGATGTGAGTATCTTTGCTTCGTAAGGATTTAAACCTCTTGGAATTGAAAGTTGACTTTCATTATAATATTTTTCTATCTTACTCCAAAAAGCATCTCCATTTTGGTTGTTCCAAATTATTGGATTCTCAAATACATAAATCATACCCTGTGCAAGCAACACCTCATCACTTTGTGGCCACTTTTGACGATTCACCTTGCTTGGTTGCTCATCATTCCCAGTCTCCATCTTTCCTTTCTTCTTCTTTTTTGTGGCTTTTGATTTTGATGGTGATTCCTCAACATGTTTTTGAGTTTGTTGAAATTGTGGTTGTTGCATTTGGGAAGTTTGTTGAAATTGTTGCCATTGTTGAAATTGTTGCCATTGTTGAGAATCAAAAGCTGGTTGTGAAAACTGAGACAACCCAGGAAATTGGCCAAATTGAGGGAAACCACCTTGTTGGGAAAACTGAGAAAACGGAGGTGGTTGTGAAAACTGTGAAAATGAAGGTTGTTGTCGTGGGTTTTGCTCGGCAACATCATCATAATCGTTTAACATTCGAGTGTACGAAAATGGGGCTCTTGGATCCATTGAGAGTGTGAAACTTGAAAGAAATTGAGAGGAGTTTAAGAGATTTTGGTGTGAAATTTTAGTTGGTTTGGATGGGTATTTATAGGGGGGAAAACTAGCTATTTTTTTTCAAAAATATAGCTGTTAAAAAGTTGAAAATAAAAAAAAAACAAAAAAAAATACATTTTAAGAAATTGTGCCGTTTGAATATATATTTAATTATTAAAATAAGAAAGAAAAAAAAACAATTGAATTGATGGGAAAGCAATTATTGGGGGCCCACAAAAATTAAAAATGCATTGCACGTAGGAATCTACGTGCTTCCTATTTTCTTTTAGCTCCATTAAGCACTTCAGACAAATGAAGAAAATGCATATGGATGTACGTATGCATTGGAGCCAGTCTAACAACATTGATAGTATTTGAGTGTAAATAACTAAAAGAATGATTTTATTGCATGGGGTATACCTATATGATTATGGTGTGATGTGATAATAAAGTGTATGTCACGTGACGCCACGTCACTATCTGCAAAATCACATCACTCATCACTAGGCAAGGGGTATACCCATGTGATTGTGGTGGTGTGATAATTTAATGTTTATTTTTTAATATTTATTTAAATAAAATAAAACATAATAAATAATATTTATTAATAATAAAAAAAATTACATTAGTAATTAAAAAAATTACATAATAATGTTTTCTAAATATTTATTTAAATAATAAAATATAATA
This sequence comes from Smallanthus sonchifolius, assembly GCA_023525975.1. Taxonomy (NCBI): domain Eukaryota; kingdom Viridiplantae; phylum Streptophyta; class Magnoliopsida; order Asterales; family Asteraceae; genus Smallanthus; species Smallanthus sonchifolius. The sequence goes on along the minus strand of CM042034.1, from coordinate 83,438,504 downwards.
AAAATACATTAACCAAAAATTCAGATCGTGGGCTTATTGTTTTGTTTCAAATATTTGTGGGCTTATTCTTTTATGAGTTTGGGTTGGATATTATTGGGCTGGAAGTAGCTAGCCTATATATTATATAGTTAAGGAGTGTCTCTTTCAGCAGCTGCCCTAGAGTTTCAATTTTATTGCTTCTTTCATTGCAGCAGCTGGCCTAATTCTTTCATTTCAGCAGCTGGCCTCCTTTGAACATGGAAATGGACAAGAATGGAGTAAAAAATTACACATAGAATCACATATCACGGCTACAAAATCTGCAAAGCTCCCGTGAAAAAAATCACGCCAAAGAATCACGCCCCCTTCACGCGGCAAGGGGCGGTGTTCCTTCATCTCCACGCCGTGATTTGGAATCCACATCGGATCACCGCGTGCTTTTGGGGAGTACACCGGATGGCCTTAGCCTTCTAATATTTTAGGGACAGAGAAATTTAATTTTCTTTTTATATTAGCCCCTGGTCGAAAGACATTTCTTAAAATATTTATAAAGTTCATGTAAAATGATAGTTTTATTCTTTTATAAACAACTGTCGTTTATGTATTTAGGGGGAGTTTCAAATAAGAAGTTCAATTTGGCTAAGAAGCCTAAGAATCAATCTCATCCATTCAATTGAATGATCAAGGGTAGAGATTTAAGTGTAGTAAAAATAAAGGTGGAAGAGTATTTAAGTAATAGCCACTTTTGTTGACTTTTTTAAACTTCCCCTACTTTTTTTTAACGTTCATAACTTTTTCATAGGACATTATTTTTTTTTAAATTACACCATAAAATCAAGTGTTTTTTTATCTTTAATTTGAGTATAGTATTGCTATATTTTTTATAAAAACAAAATCCACAGTTAATGAAATTGTGGTAATTTACGTAAATGTGCTGGTTTATAGTAAAACAGTACAATTTATCACATTAAAAATTTGTTGGTTTCTGTTAAAACATCATACTTTACGTAAATGTGCTGGTTTCTTTAACTTGTGCTATTTTTGTCAATTATTATATGTCTAATTTGGTATCATTCTTTAAAAATAAAAATTTAAAGCATAGATACACCTACAAAACGGTTCAGTGGTAGGCTACAAAAAACTTGGATCAAAATTTTGTTTTGTGCTGGTTTGTTTTATGCTGGTTTGATGTACTAGTTTTGTTGTGCTGGTTTTGTTTGTGATTGGTTAGCTAAGAAGAGCAAGTTACACAATTAACCGTGTTATTTCATTGGTGTTTTATAGTAAAACAACATAATTAGTTGTTATGTTTGGTGTTGTTTTATGATAAACCAGCACAGTTAATTATGTTGTTTTAAAATACCGCACAGTTAATTGTGCTGTTTACAAGAAACCAACACTTTACGCAAAGTAGCATAATTTCATTAAGTGTCAATTTTATTTTTACAAAAAAATATCGCAATACTATACTCGAATTAAAGTTAAAAAAACGCTCGATTTTATGGTGTAATTTTTTTTTAAAATAAGGTCGTATGAAAAAGTTATGTACGTTTAAAAAAAGTGTGGAAAGTTGAAAAAAATCAACAATTGTGGGTTTTCTAAGAATGCCTCTCCACCCTTTATTTTCCCTATCCTTAAATCTCTACCATTGATCATCCAATTGAATGGATTAGATTGCTTCTTAGGCTTCTTAACCAAATTAGACTTCTTAGGGGAACATTCCCCTATGTATTTAACTCTATATATA